>OX327688.1:17695000-18945000 GCA_946807835.1 Ailanthus altissimus | reverse complement strand
TGGGTTGCTGCTGGAAATTTTTATTGCTAACAATGCAATGGCCATTAATGAAATACCCATCATGTCCCCCATCATTCTCCTCCACTTATAGAGAACTCGTCCTTGAGTGGCCATACAAGTTCTCCTCAGATTTACAAATATCTTGTCACGCCCCACATGGCCACTCAAGTTACCTGAATTTATTTCTTGGTTAAGCTTGTTGATTATACGAATGTCCACACACATCCATCAACTCCTATCATCCTTTGGTGTAAATAGAGCAGAAACATCACTAGAACTGATACTAATGTGTCTCTTCCTAAATAACTCTCCTACATTTTCTCTCAAAACATCATGTTCTTGAGTTATTATTTGATAATCTGGTAGATTCGGTAAGTTGCTTGGATAATGTAGCGGATTTGATAAGTTGCCAAAAATGAAATCAATAATGTGAATATTTTGTATTGGTGAAAATGTAGAAGGTTTGGCCATCAGGTTTGGAAATTTAGTCATTAATTCTTGGACTTTATTCAGCAATGATTGTTTAGGCAGTTTTTCTCATTTCACTACCAAGATGGTATACGTGAGCATCTCCTTCATTTCTTCCATAAATTTATCCTCTTTGTGGATCTTTGAAAATAAAGTTTTCTCCTCCAATTTAGAGACTGCCTTCTCAGGTTGACTCGGTACCATCACTATTCACTTTCAATTCCAAGTAAAAGAATAAGTATTATCTTTTAAATTATGTACAACATCAACATCATATTGCCAAGCTCTGCCTAACAATACATGACATGTATCTATTTCAACATTACATAAAACCTCCGCCTTATAACTCCTAACAATTGATAGAGTTAATCGGCATTGTTTTGCTATTTTCTCACAGGATCCCTTTTTAATTTAATCTATACTGTATGGTGAGAGATGTGGTTCAATGTAAAGTTTAAGGTGATAAACTAATCTTTGAGACACTAGGTTTTCACCACTACAACTATCAATAATTAGTTTACAAAACTTTTTAGCAACTGAACACTTTCCTTCAAAGATCTTCTTTCGTCGGGTCTCCTCAGGTTTTGTATCATCTGGATCCAGTTTATCTTCTTCTCTGAAACCATCCATTAGAAGTGCAAAATGGTTAGGTATTCTTCGTGCAATATCGGTTGCTCTTCTTCTTCTTCGACTTTCTCCTCCAAGTTGAAATTGAAGGGTTCAAAATGTGGTTGTTTACGTGATAATCTCCTTGCCATCATTAATTCTTTTGGCAGTAGGTTGTAAGTTCTCAAACCCATAAGATGTTTGGTCATTGTTTCTATATTTTTCTTCATTTTTGTCATATGAGTTTCTATTTTTCTCTCGAATGTATACAAATGTTCTTCGTTTAAATAACTACGGCCTGCCATCTCAAGATAAAGCTTTGATACCACCTGACGCAAGATAAGCATTGATGGATCGTGATTTCGTTCATGAGGATGAAAGTTGTTGATATCGTTCAACAAAAACGCAAATTAAATATGGTAGAATACCAATTCAAAAGAAAAGTTTTTAATTTCTTAATCCCTGAAATTACAAAGTCTAGATGCTTTTTTCCTCATCTCTCATGTATTTATAGAGATCTCTTGGGATTTCTAGCATTTATTATAGCAATTAGTGACAACTTGCAACTATTAACTACCAATCACTACTAACAACTAAGGCACTTAGAATGCTAGCACTTATTACAACACAATTAATGAAAACTTCCAACAACTACTAATATTGAAATTTTACTTCAAAACTAATTGTCAAACTGTTAACCACACCAATAAATGTAATTGTAGGCTTTTACAAGTTTCTCATCACATGGGTTGCTGCTAGTAATTTGAATTGTTAACAATGCAATGGCCATTAGTAAAATTTCTATCATGTCCCTAATCATGGGCTGACGACTTAGAAGCGTTAAGGTGAAGATTCCACCCTTCCAAGGTATAAAAACAACCCCATGGCTTATCTGGAATAGGAGATGAAGATAGAGATGATCTTCGATTGCCACAACTACTCTGAGGCCAAAAAGGTAAAATTGGTTGCAATTGAATTCACTGAATATGTTATTGTTTGGTGGGATCAATTATTGAAGGAAAGGAGGAGCAATCACAAATGACATGTTGAGACATGGAATGAGATGAAGGCCATTATGAGATGACGCTTTAATCCTAGCTACTACCATCAGATGTTTTACAATAAAGTTACAGTGGCTAACTCAAGGATCTAAGAGTGTAGCTAAATGCTACAAAGAGATAAAGGGTTACTATAATCTGATTGAATGTAGAGAATGATAGAGAAGCCATCATGGCTAGGTTCTTACATGACTAAAACTGAGAGATAACGAATGTGGTAGAGATGCAGCACTATGTGGAGTTGACGGATCTGGTGCACCAAGCCATCAAAGTTGAGTAGCAATTGAAGCACAAGAACATGGCTAGGAGGATATAAAGCACGAATGCCACAAGCTCATAAAGACCAGCCCCTAAACGAGGCAAAGTTTCATCAACAAAGCCTAAGTTTAAGCTATCTATGGATGTCGAACAAGCTGCGACGTTGAAACAAAGTAAAATTGAATCCACTACTTTTAGAAACTGTAACATTAAGTGCTTCAAATGCCAAGGCATGGGACATATAGCTATCCAATGTCCAAACAAAATAGTGATGGTGATAAATGCTCAAGAAGAGATTGAGTCGGAAGATGAGCAAGAAAACAAAGTAAATGACATGCCACTCTGGAAGATGACTATGAAGGGCAATATGCAATGGAAGGAGAATCATTGATGGCAAGATGAGCTCTTAGCACACAAGTCAAGGAAGAAGAGAAAATAATTAGTGGGAAAACTTATTCCATGGTGTTTCGTGAACAACAAAGTTTGTAGTGTTAACATTAATGGTAGGAGTTGCACCAATTTGCCAGCACCGAATTAGTGGAGAAATTCGCTCTATCTACAATGAAACATCCACGATCGTATCGATTTCAATGGCTAAACAATTACACAGAAGTAAGGTGACAAAATAGGTGTTGTGGCATTTTCCATTGGCAAGTACGAGGATGAGGTGCATTTCGATGTGGTACCTATGCACGCATGTCACATCCTATTGGGACGACCATGATAGTTCGATCGGTCAGTTATGCATGACGGTTACATTAAAAAGTACTCTTTTATGATGCAGGCTCAAGTGTTTAGAAAAAAGAATACCACAAGATTGGATGAATGAAAACAAACACTCACTTTTATTAAAATAAACTCAAACACTGAATAGAGTAAAATTGGTACAAGCTCACCACTCAAGAGAATTACAATGGGATACAGAATAATTCACCACCCAAAGAACCCTACAAGAGATACAGAACTCTAAAACTCACCACTCTAAGGAATCCACCCAAGAGATACAGAGTTAAATGTAGAAACTCTCATAAGAGAACTCTCCCACATACAAGTAATTTAAAATTCACTCCCTGCCCTTCTCCTCTCATCCTTAGGTATTTATAGAGAGTTCTTGGGAGGGCTACTGCAAAGCACTAATTACAACATTAAAACTTAGTGGTTGGGAGTTTACAAAAGACAGCAATTAAGACTTACAACTACCCTTACACCAAAAGTCTACAAATACAGCAAATACAATAAATGAAGCATTAAATTCGAACATAATATGCTATAAAGTCTTGGATGGAGACAAAAGTCTTCAATTCTTGCAAGTTGTCAAGATTTGGCTCACCTAATAACTGTCTGACCTTCCTTTAGTTATTAGGATTCAACTTACTCTAGAAAACTTATATTCATGTGCTGTAAAAAGGATTTAGAACTAGACACATATAATTTTTTTGAGTAGTATGAAGATTATCTAGAAATTCCTTCCGAAACAGTACCAGATAAATTCCAAATTTACCATTGAAATTCATTTAGTTCTATTTTTAGCTCCATGTGATCAGACACTCCTGTGTCAAACTCCCCTAGTTGGAAAAGACTCGACCTCGAGTCCACTTTGTTATCATCCTTATAAGAAGATAGATCAGCAACATTGAATACATTGGAAACACCATAAGATTCTGGAAGCTCAATTTTGTATGCATTTTCCTCAATTTGTTTTATCACCTTAAATGGTCCATCAGCTCTCGGTTTGAGTTTAGCAAACTTGCCACGAGGGAACCTTTCTTTTCTGAGATGAACCCAAACTAAATCTCCTTCTCGAAATTCCATTTTCTTGTGATGCTTATTGGCGCTATTTTGGTACTTCTCGTTTTGCTTCAATATTTTCTTCCTAACTTCTTCATGCAATTTTTTTATGTTCTTCACTCGTTCTTCAGCATCTGCACTAAATTGGTGAGTAATGGAAAAAGGGACTAAATCCAATGGGCTTGTGGGATTGTGACCATAAACAATTTCAAACGAACTATAACCCATAGATTGGCCTTTCGTTCGATTGTAAGCAAATTCAACTTGAGCCAAAATAAGATCCCACTGACGAATGTTCTTTCCAACATAACACCTCAAAAGGTTTCCCAAACTACGATTTGTGACTTCCGTTTGTCCATCAGTTTGAGGATGATAGGAAGAACTGAAGTTAAGTTGAGTTCCAAGCTTCCTCCAAAGAGTGCGCCAAAAGTGACTCGTGAACTTAGTATCACGATCTGAGACGATAGTCTTAGGAATTCCATGTAGTTTCATAATTTCTTGAAAATATAAGTCAGCTACATGGGAAGCATCAAGAGTCTTGTTGCAAGGAACGAAGTGCGCCATCTTGGAAAAACGATCCACCACCACCATGACAGAATCTTTATTTCTTTGAGTTCTTGGTAATCCCACAACAAAATCCATGCTAACATCTTCCCAAGGCGTTGTAGGAACAGGAAGTGGAGTGTATAAACCAGTATTTTGGCCATGACTCTTAGCCACATGACGGATTTTACACCTATCCACATACCTCTAAATATTCATCTTCATCTTTGGCCAATAAAATTTTTCTTGTATCAATGCCAAAGTCTTGTCTCTCCCAAAATGCCCGCCAAGTCCACCATCATGAGATTCTTTGATAATAGACTCTCAAAGAGAACATTGAGGAATACACAAGCGATTGCCTTTAAAAAGATACCCATCATGCAACAAGAATTGTTGAAAAGAGCCATGCTTGCAATCTTCTGTGATTTTTCCAAAATAAGCATCATCTTTGTAGAGTTCCTTCACAATCTCAAAGCCTACAACTTTCACTTGTATAGAGGACAGCAAGGAATATTTTTGACTTAATGCATCAACCACCACATTTTGAACTCCAGATTTGTGCTTAATAGTGAAGTTGAAGGATTGAAAGAATTCAACCCAATGAGCATGACGTCTATTAAGTTTATGCTGGCTATTTATGAACTTAAGTGCTTCATGATCAGAATAAAGAACAAAAGGTTTTGGAAGAAGATAATGACTCCAATGATCTAGAGCTCGACAAATAGCATAGAACTCTTTATCATAAGTAGAATACTTCTTGCGTGAATCACTCAATTTTTCACTGAAGAAAGCAATGGGTTTACCTTCTTGACTAAGGACAGCACCAATTCCCACATTTGATGCATCACACTCAACCTCGAACACTTTGTCAAAATTTGGTAATGCAAGAATAGGGGCTTGGGTTACCTTTGCTTTGATGATGTCAAAACTCCTTTGTGCTTCATTTGTCCACTTGAAGTGATCACCCTTTAAACATTCAGTGATTGGTGCCATGATTGAACTAAATCCTTTAATGAAACGCCGGTAAAATGAAGCTAATCCATGAAAGCTTCGAACATCATGAAGAGTTTGAGGAATAGGCCAGTTCAAAATAGCTTCCACCTTACTAGGATCCATTTTGATTCCATCTTTAGAAACTACATAGCCTAGAAAGATAAGGCAATCTGAGAAGAACTCACATTTCTTTAGGTTGACATAAAGCTTCTGTTTCCTCAAAGTGTTAAAAACTTGGTGAAGATGATCCAAGTGTTGTTCCTCATCTTTGCTATACACAAGAATGTCATCAAAGTAGACAACAACGAATCTTCCAATGTAGTGCTTCAGAACATGATTCATCAAACGCATGAAAGTACTGGGAGTATTTGAAAGTCCAAAAGGCATGACCTTCCATTCATAAAGCCCATCTCTTGTCTTGAATGCTGTCTTCCATTCGTCACCTGGTTTCATTCTTATTTGATGGTATCCACTTCGTAGATCAATCTTGGAGAAAATACAAGCTTCATACAATTGATCAAGAAGATCATCAAGTCGAGGAATTGGGAAGCGATAATCAACGGTAATTTTGTTGACAGCTCTACTATCAATACACATGCGAAAAGAACCATCCTTCTTGGGCACAAGGAGAGCAGGAACAGCACAAGGGCTCTTACTTCCTTCAATTAAGCCTTTGGACAAAACTCATTTACTTGACTTTGAAGTTCAGCATGCTCCTTAGGACTCATTCTGTAGGCTGCTTTGTTTGGTAGAACAGCTCCTGGAATAAGATCAATGCCATGTTGAATGTCTCTCATGGGAGGCAATCCTGGTGGTATCTCATCTGGTACTACATCATGAAATTCTTGAAGTAGCTTCTTCATTATAAAAGGTGGCTCAGGACTATCATTGTTTTCTTCAAACACCATAAGAGAAAAGGCTTTATCAACCTTTAAAAATTCCCTCTTACATTTAGAAAGAGTCAAGAAATTATTTCCCTCCCCTTTAAAAGGCTTAGGAACATTGATCATCTTAGAAGGACCCAAAATGACTTTAACACCATCCTTGATAAAGGAATAAGTGTTTTTATGGCCATCATGAATAATTTTTCTATCATATTGCCATGGACGACCAAGAAGTAAATGACAAGCATCCATTGGAACAACATCACACCAAACTTCATCTTTATAGTTTTTTCCAATAGAAAAAGATACTAGGCAACGTTGATTTACCTTAATTTTATTTCCCTTTTTGAGCCAAGAAAGCTTGTATGGTTGAGGATGCATCACTGTCTTTAGGCCCAATCTTTCCACCATTTGTGCAGAAGCCACATTTTCAAAACTACCCCCCATCAATTATGACATTACACACCTTGCCATGAGAAGTACACCTGGTATGAAAGATATTTTTTCGCAACCAATCTTCTTCTTCTTCTTCATAGGCAGCACTTAAAACTTTGCGAAGGATGAGAGTTTCACCTTCATCCTCATAAGTTATATCTTCATTCTCTTCCTCAGGCTCTGTATGGTTGTTCTCCATCTCTTCTTTGTCTTCCTTTTCAACAAGTGTCATAATCCTGCGATTTGGGCATTCAGAAGCAATATGTCCATATCCTTGGCATTTGAAACATTGGCGAGAATTGGTGTTGGAGGCATTGTTTTGCTTCTTTTGGTTAGAGACACCATCATTCTTTGAAGAAGTTCTTGTAGTAGGCAGCCAATCTTCTTCTTCTTCTTCATAGGCAGCACTTAAAACTTTGCGAAGGATGAGAGTTTCACCTTCATCCTCATAAGTTATATCTTCATTCTCTTTCTCAGGCTCTGTATGGTTGTTCTCCATCTCTTCTTTGTCTTCTTTTTCAACAAGTGTCATAATCCTGCGATTTGGGCATTCAGAAGCAATATGTCCATATCCTTAGCATTTGAAACATTGGCGAGAATTGGTGTTGGAGGCATTGTTGTGCTTCTTTTGGTTAGAGACACCATCATTCTTTGAAGAAGTTCTTGTAGTAGGTTTGGCAGTAGGAATAGACTTAGAGTTGGAAGTATTCCCTCGGTTAGAAAAACCTTCTCGTGTCAAGAATCGAGAATTGCCCGCTGCGTGCTGTCTTTTGTTGATTCTCCACCTTAAGTGCAAGTCTACAAACATCTCCATAAGTCCAATATGGTTGTAATTGCACAATATTTGAAATCTCAGGTCTTAAACCCCCAAGATAACGTGCAATTGTCTGTTCTTCTTGTTCAACCATATCGCATTTCAGCATGAGATGATCGAATTCTGCAGTGTAGTCTTCTACAGAAAGCTCCTTTTGATGAAAGTTGTGTAGTTTGAGAAAAATATCTTGTCGATAGTTTTTCGGAAGATATTTTCTCTTAAGCTCTCGTTTCATCTTCTCCCAGGTCACGATCTTACTTCTACCTTCTCGTATCCTTTGTTTCCTTAGATTTTCCCACCATAAAGAAGCATACTTTTTAAGTTTTATGGCAACGACTTTCACCTTTTGATTTCTGGAACATCTTGATAATAAAAAATTCTTTCTATGGTGTTCAATCAATCTACAAACTCATCTGGGTGCATTCTACCCTCAAAATCTGGTATTTCAACTTTTACATGGAAATCTCGACGATCATTTCTAAATGTCATATTTTTTATAACATTTGGATGTATGGGAGAACTATCACCAGAAGAATGAGATTTAGCTTGATGAAAAGGATTTGTATTTCCTTCATCATTGCTAGAAGAACCATTATCGAGATCTTCATGTTGCACAACTTTACCTCGATCTTCAAAATGTTCTAAACGTTGTTGAAGTTGCTGAATTTGTTGTCTCAATTCTTCAATTAGAGTGTCTCGTGTATCAGCTTGAGCTGCTGGTTGTTCTTCAATTGTTGGAACAAATCTACGACCTTTGGCCATTGAAAGATAAAGCCAAAATTAACCAAATGCTCTGATACCAAAACTGATGCAGGCTCAAGTGTTTAGAAAAAAGAATACCACAAGATTGGATGAATGAAAACAAACACTCACTTTTATTAAAATAAACTCAAACACTGAATAAAGTAAAATTGGTACAAGCTCACCACTCAAGAGAATTACAATGGGATACAGAATAATTCACCACCCAAAGAACCCTACAAGAGATACAGAACTCTAAAACTCACCACTCTAAGGAATCCACCCAAGAGATACAGAGTTAAATGTAGAAACTCTCATAAGAGAACTCTCCCACATACAAGTAATTTAAAATTCACTCCTTGCCCTTCTCCTCTCATCCTTAGGTATTTATAGAGAGTTCTTGGGAGGGCTACTGCAAAGCACTAATTACAACATTAAAACTTGGTGGTTGGGAGTTTACAAAAGACAGCAATTAAGACTTACAACTACCCTTACACCAAAAGTCTACAAATACAGCAAATACAATAAATGAAGCATTAAATTCGAACATAATATGCTATAAAGTCTTGGATGGAGACAAAAGTCTTCAATTCTTGCAAGTTGTCAAGAATTGGCTCACCTAATAACTGTCTGACCTTCCTTTAGTTATTAGGATTCAACTTACTCTAGAAAACTTATATTCATGTGCTGTAAAAAGGATTTAGAACTAGACACATAATTTTTGAGTAGTATGAAGATTACCCAGAAATTCCTTCCGAAACAGTACCAGATAAATTCCAAATTTACCCTTGAAATTCATTTAGTTCTATTTTTAGCTCCATGTGATCAGACACTCCTGTGTCATTTTATCATCAAAAAGCAGCCTAAAACACTTGTACCATTGACTTTAAAACAAGTTCTTAAAGACCAACTCAAGATGCAAAAAGCGAGAAAAAAAGGAAAGAAAAAGAGAGAGAGGCCAAAGCTAGGAGAAAAGAAAATGAGAGGAGAGAAAAAGGAAAAGGAAAAAGCATGAAAAAGGGTGAGAGGGAAAATGAGAGAGTTGCGGTCTTGGTGAGTACAAGAGAGGAAAATTACAACTAAAATACAAAAATTTGGTGAGATCAAGAAAGCTAAATAATATTGCTCGACAAAGATCCAGCAAGATCGTTAGTACAAAAAAGAGCCTTCTTGTAATTGATTTTATACTGGTGTAACAATTCTATATAGACAAACTTATAGAAGTAATCTTGAGGGGATGAAAGAACTTCAACTACAAGTTAACGAGCGGATGGAAAAAGGGTATGTTAGAGAGAGCATTAGTCCTTGTGGGATTTGGTTGATACTAATGCCTAAGGAGGATGGGAAATGGTGGATATATGTTGATTGTTGAGCCATCAACAACATTATGGTAGAGTATCGCTATCTAATTCCTCTATTAGATGATATGTTAGATGAACTGTATGGGTCTTGTGTGTTTTCTAAGATCGATCTTAAGAGTAGATGCCATCATATTAGGATGAAAGAAGGTGATGAGTTGAAAACTGCATTTAAAATAAATTATAGTTTATATGAATTGTTAGTTTTGCCTTTTGAATTAACTAATGCACTTAATACTTTCATAAGACTTATGAACTATGTTTTGCATGCTTTCATTGGCAAAATTTGTAGTTGTCTACATTGATGATATCCTGATCTATAGCAAAAATTTGGACGATCACATTGAACACTTAAAATTTGTTTAAGAGGTTTTAAGGAAAGGAAGGTTGTTTGCTAACCCTAAGAAATGTACCTTTTGCATGGATAAGCTTGTGTTTCTTGGTTTTGTTGTAAGTACTAAAGGGATTGAGGTTGATGAGGAAAATGTGAAGGCAATTCAAGATTGGCCCAACACCTACTTTAGTGAATTAGGTAAGAAGCTTCCTTAGCTTGGCTAGTTTTTTACCGGTGCTTTGTGTAGGATTTCAGTAGCATAGCCACACCCCAAACAAAAGTCATCAAGAATAACTTTCCATTTAAGTGGGAAGAGGAGCAAGAAAAGGCATTCAAGCTCATCAAAGAAAAATTGACTAATACAACTTTACTTGTTTTTCTTAACTTCATTAAAAGGTTTGAAATTCAATATGATGCTTCAGGTATATATATTGGAGGCGTGTTGATGCAAGGAGGAAAACTGGTTGCATACTTTAGTGAGAAATTGAGTGGGCCAGGCCTAAACTATCCCAATTACAACAAAGAATTTTATGCATTTGTTCGAATTTTAGAGACTTGGTAGCACTACTTATAACCGAAAGAGTTTGAGATTCATACGAATCACAAATCTTTGAAACATTTAAAGGGGCAACATAATTTGAGCAGATGCCATGCCAATAGGCTGGAGTTCATTGAAACATTCACCTATGAAATAAAATATAAACAAGGTAAGAAAAACATAGTTTCCAATGCACTATCATGCAGGTACGCTTTGCTTTCAATCCTTGATACTAAATTGCTTGGGTTTAAGGACATTAAGGAGTTGTATGCAATGGATTCTGATTTTGGTGACTTGTTTAAAATTTGCATTAAAGGGCAAGTGGGAAGTTATATTTGCATGATGGTTTTCTAATTTGAGAAAATAATCTTTGTGTTCTGCATTCATTCTTGCGTGAATTACTTATTTAGGAAGTATATGGTGGTGGTTTGATGGTGATATGCATCAGATTTCCAAAGCTTCATAAGATCCGTTGAGCATCCATGGGGTTCCAATGATAAGAGCAATGTCTAAGAAAATGAAAGAAGCATTGAATGGGCTAATTGAACACATCTCAAATTCATGTGTAATTAAAGACACTAATCAGGCCGAATTAATTATTTAAACAAATCAATGCATTGTCAATTTTATCCAAGTTTCTTTTAGAGGGACATTAAAATTAGACCATACCAGCAGACCATGTGATGGTAGTCTAATAAGAAGGTAAGAAGTTATTTTAAGAGCATGCAATTGTATTTATCATAGTTACTATATTCACTGCAAAATTTACTTATCTTGGTAGTGGTTAGAAGTTTAACAGTCAGTCTTAGTTCCATTTATTGTTGAATTTTAAAAGTTGTAAAGAATGATTGGCATCCCAAATGATCTCTATATATACAATAAGGGATGAGAAGTAAATAAGATTGTGACATTAATATTATTAAGAGTTTTCTCTTAATTCTTTAAAGAACTTTTTAGAACTTATTAAGATTTTATCTTGTGGCGTTCATCCTTATCTTATCACTCACAATCTTTCTTATCTATCTTGAGTGTGGCGTCAACCCATTTTCACTTCTTTTCGCTAAATAGATAATGGGCCAAGTTCCTTATTTTCATTTGTTTGTGAATCTGAATTAGAATGATCATTGCTAAAAGAAAATCTCATTAAGCATCGAGTCTCACTATTCTTTATGAGTTTCACATCTTTTAGTATCAGAGCTTAGGTTCTAAATCAGGTTTGATCTATCCTATTTTCTATATCGATTGTTCTTTCTTTAATTTGATAAGAATAAACTTGATAAGTACAAGTCCTTTTAAGAATTGAAAGAAGAATACAAAAATTCTTAAATTTTATTTTTTGAAATATGTCCTCCCACTCTCAATGCCTATGATATTTATAGAGACCATAAAGGATGTCAAGTTACAACTTTCAAATATAAATTTCAAACTTACAATTACCCTCTCACTCAAAAGTCCAAAATTACAACTACCACAACAAAATTCAAATATATTACAATAAACTTATTGCTATCCACTACCCAAAAGTCCACAATTACAACTAATACAACAATTGCAATTACAAAATTCTAACGTAATCTCTACTAATTAAACCAACATGTTCCTAATTCTTGAATTTAAAAGAAAAGTGATTTGCTGGCCTTCTAGAATCAAATCTCTAGAAAATCTACCTTAATAAAAGTGATTAGCTTTCCTAGAATCTGATTTGGACTTATTTGAAATGAATTTGGGCTTATGCCAGGCCTCCATGTGTTTGCAATTTTACAAACTTGTTGAATCAGCCCATTTAATACTTCTTTAAATTGCTTAGCTCTAAGTCTTGTGATTAACCCATTTGGAAAACTTAATGGATCCTATGATTGCTGGACTTAAGCCCTTCCAAGCCCACGTGTCTCATATGTCCCTCTAAGCCCACATGTGAGTTATTTCTCTTTTATGCGTATAGGCTGTGTAGCGTTGTTTGTATCATTCTCCCCTTCTTGAAGAAGATTTGTCCTCAAATCTTCGTTTGCATCATCACCTATATTGAAAGTAGATAAGTTAGAAACATTATAGCTAGCAATAACACCATACTCATCAGGTAATTTAATTTTGTAAGCATTGTCATTGACGCGTTCAAATACTTAAAACGGCTCGTCACCCCTAGGAAGGAGTTTAGAATATCTTGGCTCATGAAAGTGGTCCTTCCTCATATGTAGCCAAACCCATTCTCCTGGTTCAAAGAAAAACTTCTTACGTCCCTTATTGGCTTGTTTGGCATATTGCTCTATTCGCATTCTATGTTTTGCTTTGCTTTCTTATGAATTCAGCTTTCTTCTTGTCATCTAAGTTTACACCTTCACTCAAAAGGTAGAGGAGTTAAATCCAAAGGAGTCAATGAATTAAACCCATAGACAATCTCAAATGGTGAAAACTTAGTTGCAGAATGAATACAACGATTATAAGTAAATTCAACATGCGATAAACAATCTTCCCACGTTTTTAAATTTTTTTGTATGATAACACGTATCAAATTAGATTAAATCCTATTTACTCCTTCAATTTGACCATCAGTTTGTGGTTAACATGTAGTAGAGAACAATAATTTAGTTCTCAACTTTTCTCACAAAGTCTTCCAGAAGTAACTCAAAAATCGTGGGTCTCGATCAGAAACAATAGTCTTGGGCAGGCCATGCAACATAATAATCTCATTGAAAAATAAATCGACTATATATGATGCAACATTAGTTTTATGGCATGCAATAAATTTTGCCATCTTAGAGAACCTATCAACAACCACAAAAACTGAGTCTCTCCCCTTCTTAGTCCTAGGTAAGCCCAAAACAAAATTCATAGAGACATCGACCCAAGGTGCACTAAGAATAGGGAGGGGTGTGTACAACCCATGTGATTGATGCCTAGACTTAGCTTGCCTGCAAGTAATGCATCTCACACAAATCCTTCTACATCATATTTCCTATGCGGCCAAAAGAAATGCTAAGCAGTACACATAAAGTCCTTACTACCCCAAATGATCCATCAAACCACCACTATGTGTTTCCCGAACAAGTAATTCATGCAAGTATGAATGTGAAACACAAAATTGATTTTCTCGAAATAGAAAATCATCATATAGATAGAACTTCCCACTAGCCCTTTTAATGCAAATTTTAAACAAGTCACCAAAATTAGATCATTTGCATATAATTACTAAACGTAATCAAATCCAAGCAATTTAGCATCAAGAGTTGAAAGCAAAGTGTACCTACGTGATAGTGCATCAGAAACTACGTTTTCCTTACCTTGTTTATATTTCATCACATAGGGGAATGTTTCAATGAACTCCACCCAACTTGCATGGCATCTGTTCAACTTATGCTGCTCTTTTAAATGTTTCCAAAGATTTGTGATCCGTATGAATTACAAATACTTTCCACCATAGACAATGCTGCCAGATCTCTAGAGTTCGAATTAATGCATACAATTCTTTGTCGTAAGTAGAATATTTTAGGACTGACCCATTCAATTTCTCACTAAAGTATACAACTGGTCTTCCCTCTTGCATCAACACTCCTCCGATACCTATATCAAAAGCATCACACTAAATTTCAAACATTTTAGTGAAGTTAGGTAAAACAATTATAAGTACATTAGTCAATTTATCTTTGATTAGCTTGAATGCTTTTTCTTGTTCATCTCCCTACTTAAACGGGACATTCTTCTTGATGACTTCAGTTAGGGGTGCGGCTATGCTACTGAAATCCCAAACAAAGCATCGATAAAAACTAGCCAAGCCATGGAAGCTTCTTACCTGAGTCACTGAAATAGGCGTTGGCCAATCTTGAATTGCCTTCACCTTTTCATCGTTAATCTCAATTCCTTTAGAACTTACAATAAAACCAAGAAACACAAGTTATCCGTGCAAAAAGTACATTTCTTAAGTTTAGCAAATAACATTTCTTTCCTTAAAACCTCTAAAACAAACTTTAAGTGTTCAACGTGAGCATCTAGGTTTTTGCTATATATCAAGATATCATTAAAGTACACAACTACAAATTTGCCAATATAAGTACGTAAAACATGGTTAATAAGTCTTATGAAAGTACTAGGTGCATTAGTTAATCCAAAAGGCATAACTAGCTACTCATATAAACCATAATTTGTTTTAAACAAAGTTTTTCACTCATCACCTTCTTTCATCCTAATATGATGGTATCCACTATTGAGATCAATCTTAGAAAACACATGATGTGCATCATGAAGGTTCTAAATCAACTCAAGAAGGCGAGCTGAGCGTAAAGGAGATTTCAGATGGTCCAATAATAAGGGCTAAGGCTAAATAGCTTTAAAGGGACATAAGTAGTCAAATTGGAGCTATTGAAGCTTTTATGGGATTAGAAGCTTGCGATCTGAATGGAAACGAGCTAAATGTGTTTATTTGTCTTCAATTAGAGATTGGGACGTGATTTAGAGACGTTTAGTGACGTTGGGCTTAAAGAAGCAGTTAAGGGCTTTCTTTCCATTCTATTGGGCTTTATTTACTTCTTATGTTACTATTTTTTATGTATTTGGCCCATTTTGAACTTGTTTTGTTTTGTTTTTAAATTGTTAAGTCATATTGGGCTTATTTTGAGCTTTTTAAGTTTATTAGGTAACATTAGGGTTTTCTCTCATTTTGTAAGCCTATATAAGGCATGTTAAAGTCTTATTTAACATGCCTTATATAGGCAGTTGCCTTATTTTGGAATTGGATGCACGAAAATAGAACTTTTCTCTCTCAAAATTGTCTTCTCAAGTTTTTCAACTCTTGAAGATAGTTGCTGACTTATCACTCTTTGATCACTAAGAGTGTGGCGTCAAAACCTTAAATTGATCCTTGTGGTGTCCATACGACTTATCAAGGTATCTATTTAGTTCTATCCTCCATCAACTTTACTAATTAATTTTGTTATAAATCAAGGCTCATCATCTGGTATCAGAGCATAGGATTTCAGTGTGCAAACTGAAGTTTCAGCTATTGAAGGTGTCTTGCTATTTTTTGTGTTATATAATTTCGTGGGGTTACAATCAGGTTGGGTCTCTAATATTTGAGGTTAGTAGTTGAATTGCAACTCTGAAGAATTAAAATTAATTCTTAGTAGTTTGTGAATTGGAGATGAGTTGGCTGAATTAAATTGTTCCTGAACCTGAAAATTTTGAATTTGAGTAAATTGTTGCTATCTAATTTTATTTACTGAATTGGTGAAAAATTCAATTTGAGAAGAGTGTTTTAGCTACTGGTTGTGTTGTTCATTGTTCATATTTGTTTGGGGTTTTTGTTAATAATGGCTGACGATGATGCAAGTAGAGTACCAAAGGGACTGTGTTTAGAACAAGCTCAACTCATGAGCTTACAACGAGCTCATGGTGAATTTCGAGGTGAGATTACTCAAATTTGTGGACAACTCGCTGTAATTATAGAAATGATGCAAAGAAATACTTTGCAACCCCAACAAAGACAGGTAGGGTGTAGGGTACCTCGAAATGACCTAGGGGATGCTGGAGATGAGCCAAATAGGGATGATGAGGCTAAAGATAGGGGTAGGATAAGGAGGCAGCAAAATGACCAAAATGACCCTACTAGTGGTATCAAACTTAATATACCACCATTTAGAGGTACTAGTTCTCCTGAGGAGTATCTTGAATGGGTTCAGAAGGTAGAAAGGGTGTTTGATTGGCATGAGTACCCTGAGGCAAAGAAGTGTAAGGTAGCAGCACTTGAGTTTATCGATTACGCACTTTTGTGGTGGGAAATCTTAAAAGCTCAGCAAAGAAGGGATGACGAAGAAGTTACAAGCTGGCCACTTATGAAAAGATTAATGAAGAAGAGATTTGTTCCGGATTACTATAAACAAGAATTATACATCAAACTCCAGACTTTGCGGCAAGGTTACTTGAGTGTGGAGGAGTATGTGAAAGAATTTGAGCTGTTGGTGATTCGCTGTGATTTGAATGAACCTCAAGAGCAAACAATAGCTAGATTCGTTGATGGATTGAAGAGGGACATAGCAAATGTTGTTGAGTTACAGCCCTTTATATTTCTTGACGATGTCATAAAGCTTGCAACTAAAGTAGAAAGACAGCAGAAAAGAGGGGGTATCCATATGAGGTCAACTACAACAAGTAATACAAAGGCTGTGTCTTCACCTTCGCGAACATGGAACACACCTAAACGTGATGAGAAAGTGGAGTTCAGTAAAGGAAGTGCTAGTTCAGGTTCGTTGAAAGGAAAGGAGAAGGTATTTGAACCTAAATTTTCTAGGAGGTTGCGAGACATCAAGTGTTTCAAGTGCTTGGGAAATGGGCATTGCTTCTGAATGTCCGAATAAGAGGGTGATGGTTTTACAAGGGAAGTATGGAGAGCTTGTAAGTGAAGATGAGGCTGAGATAGAAGAGGAATCTAAAGTCGAAGTGACTGAACAAGAAGAGAATCTTGAGCCAATAGAGGGAAATTTATTAGTTATTCAAAGGATTTTGAGTGCTGAAGTTGATATTGGTTTGGAACAGCGTGAAAACATCTTTCATACAAGATGTCAAATCTGAGATAAGGTTTGTGCCATGATCATTGATAATGTTAGTTGTACTAATGTTGCATCCACTACTTTAGTGGAGAAACTGGGATTAACTACTGTTCCACATCCAAAACCATACAAATTACATTGGCTTAATGACAAGGGAGAGATTCAGGTTACAAGACAGGTTCGAGTGCCATTCTCCATTAAAACCTTCCATGATGATGTTTTATGTGATGTGGTTTCTATGATAGCTAGTCATGTGTTATTAGGACGTCCATGGCAATTTGATAATGATGTGACTTATAATGGGCGAAGGAACACTTATTTATTTGTGTTGAATGGGAAGAGAGTGAATTTGATGCCGTAGAGTTCTCAACAAGTTAGAGAAGATCAGTTGCGAAATCAAAGGAAGATGATGGAATCTGGTAAAGAGTTAATGTTAGCGAAAAAGGGAGATGTTGAGCAAGCACTAGCTTCTATGGGGGTTGTTTTCATGACTTGGGCAAAGCCCTTATTGCAAGTAGAGGGTTTGGATTTGCCAAGACAGGTTGTGGAGTTGCTTGAAGAGTTCAAAGATGTATTTCCAAAGGAGCTACCATTGGGATTACCACCTATTCGAGGGATAGAGCATCAAATTTATTTGTTTGTTCCAAAGAATGATGGTACCATAAGAATGTGTGTGGACAGTCGGGCTATCAACAAGATAACGGTTAAGTATCGATTCCCTATTCCTAGACTTGATGATATGCTTGATGAATTGCATGTTGCTGTTTATTTTTCTAAAGTTGATTTGATGAGTGGATATCACCAAATTAGGATGAAAGAAGGTAATGAATGGAAAACAGCCTTTAAAACTAAGCATGGATTGTATGAGTGGATGGTGATGCCGTTTGGGCTTTCTAATGCACCTAGTACATTTATGAGACTTATAAACCATATTTTGAGGCAGTTTATTGGGCTGTTTATTGTGGTCTATTTTGATGATATCTTGATCTATAGTAAAACTTTAGATGATCATGTGAAGCATCTTATGGCTGTATTTGAGACCTTGCGTGATGCTAAGTTGTATGGAAACCTCAAAAAGTGCTATTTCTGCCAAGATAGTGTTATCTTTTTAGGGTATGTTGTTTCTGGTAGTGGAATTAAGGTTGATGAGGAGAAGGTTAAGGCAATTCGTGATTGGCCTAAACCTACTGGTGTTGCGGATGTGAGAAGTTTTCATGGTTTAGCCTCTTTCTATAGGCGATTTATTAAAGACTTTAGTTCTATTGTTGCGCCTATGATAGAGTGTTTGAAAAAGGGGAATGAGTTTAGGTGGAATGAGAATGCACAGAAGTCATTTGAACTGATTAAAGAACAATTATGTTCTGCTCCAGTTTTAGTATCGATTCCCTATTCCTAGACTTGATGATATGCTTGATGAATTGCATGTTGCTGTTTATTTTTCTAAAGTTGATTTGATGAGTGGATATCACCAAATTAGGATGAAAGAAGGTGATGAATGGAAAACAACCTTTAAAACTAAGCATGGATTGTATGAGTGGATGGTGATGCCGTTTGGGCTTTCTAATGCACCTAGTACATTTATGAGACTTATAAACCATATTTTGAGGCAGTTTATTGGGCTGTTTATTGTGGTCTATTTTGATGATATCTTGATCTATAGTAAAACTTTAGATGATCATGTGAAGCATCTTATGGCTGTATTTGAGACCTTGCGTGATGCTAAGTTGTATGAAAACCTCAAAAAGTGCTATTTCTGCCAAGATAGTGTTATCTTTTTAGGGTATGTTGTTTCTGGTAGTGGAATTAAGGTTGATGAGGAGAAGGTTAAGGCAATTCGTGATTGGCCTAAATCTACTGGTGTTGCGGATGTGAGAAGTTTTCATGGTTTAGCCTCTTTCTATAGGCGATTTATTAAAGACTTTAGTTCTATTGTTGCGCCTATGATAGAGTGTTTGAAAAAGGGGAATGAGTTTAGGTGGAATGAGAATGCACAGAAGTCATTTGAACTGATTAAAGAACAATTATGTTCTGCTCCAGTTTTAGCACTTCCCGATTTTGCTAAAACATTTGAAATGGAGTGTGATGCTTCAGAGGTTGGTATTGGGGCTGTTTTGATGCAAGAAAATAGGCCAATTGCTTTCTTTAGTGAGAAGCTGAATGGGGCACGTTTAAACTACTCTAGTTATGATAAGGAGTTTTATGCATTGATTCGGGCTCTCGAGGTATGGCAGTATTATCTATTACCTAAAGAGTTCGTTATTCATACTGACCATGAATCGTTAAAGTATCTTAAAGGGCAGAACAAGCTGAATAGAAGACATGCCAAATGGGTAGAGTTCATGGAGCCATTTCCATATGTCATAAAATACAAGAAGGGGCAAACTAATATCATTGCTGATGCTCTTTCCAGGAGGTATGCGTTGATTTCTATGTTAAATGCAAGGCTTTTGGATTTTGAACAGGTGAAAGAATAATATACCAATGATTCATACTTTGCTAATATGATGTCTAAATTGCTAAAGGAGCTTGTGATGGGTTCTTTGTGCATGATGGTTACTTGTTCAAGTTGGACAGAATGTGTACACCTTCAGGATCCTTACGTAAGTTGCTTGTGCGTGAGGCTCATGGGGGTGGTCTTAGTGGTCATTTTGGGGAGAAGAAAACTTATGAGCTACTGAAAGAGCACTTCTTTTGGCCTAATATGCTGCGAGATGTTCATAAAGTTGTTGAAAGATGTGTAAATTGCAAGAAAGCTAAGGGTAAAGAGAATGCATATGGACTATATATGCCTTTGGATGGATATTAGTATGGATTTTGTGCTTGGATTACCTAGAACACAGCGTGGGAAGGATTCAGTGATGGTTGTGGTTGATCGGTTCTCCAAAATGTCACACTTTATTCCTTGTAACAAAACTAATGATGCTATTCATATTGCTGATTTGTTTTTTTAGGGAAATTGTACGTTTGCATGGAATCCCTAAAAGCATTGTCTCTAATCGTGATACAAAGTTCTTAAGCTATTTTTGGAAGACTCTTTAGAAGAAGCTTAGAACAAAGTTGCTTTTCAGTACTGCTTATCATCTACAAACTGATGGGCAAACTGAGATAGTGAACCGTACTCTATCTTCTTTATTACGGGCTGTTATAAACAAGAACTTAAAGAGTTGAGATACTTATTTGCCTATTGTGGAGTTTGCATACAACCGTAGTGTGCCCGGCTACAAACTTTTCACCATTTGAGATTGTGTATGGATTTAATCCATTTATTCCTATTGACCTTGTTCCTATTCCAATTGATGAGAGGACATCTATGGATGGTGTTAAGAAGGCAGAATTGATGAAGAAGCTTCATGAGCAGGTTCAAATTCATATTGAGGAGAAAATAACTAAGTATGTTAAGCATGCTAATAAAGGACGAAAATTGATTAGCTTTGAATCTGTTGATCTTGTTTGGATTCATCTTAGCAAGGGAAGATTTCCTAGCAAGCAGAAGTCCAAGCTGATGCCAAGAGTTGATGGACCTTTTCGTATTATAGAGAAAGTAAATAGTAATGCTTACAAAGTTGACCTTCCTGGTGATTACAATGTTTCAACCACTTTTAATGTGAGGGACTTATCTCCTTATTTGGAAGATTTAGAAGATTCTGATTTGAGGGCAAATCATTCTCTGCCCGAGGGTGATGATGTGCATCATGAAGGTTCTAAATCAACTCAAGAAGGCGAGCTGAGTGTAAAGGAGATTTCAGATGGTCCAATAAGTAGTCAAATTGGGCTAAGGCTAAACAGCTTGAAAGGGCCATAAGTAGTCAAATTGGAGCTATTGAAGCTTTTATGGGATTAGAAGCTTGAAATCTGAATGGAAATGTGCTAAATGTGTTTATTTGTCTTCAATTAGAGATTAGGACATGATTTAGAGACGTTTGGTGATGTTGGGCTTAAAGAAGCAGCTAAGGGCTTTCTTTCCATGCTATTGGGCTTTATTTCCATTTTGAACTTGTTTAATTTTGTTTTAAAATTGTTAAGTCAAATTGGGCTTATTTTGGACTTTTTAAGTTTATTAGGTAACATTAGGGTTTCCCCTCATTTTGTAAGCCTATATAAGGCATGTTAAAGTCTTATAGAGGCAGTTGCCTCATTTGGAATTGGATGCACGAAAATATAACTTTTCTCTCTCAAAATTGTCTTCTCAAGTTTTTTAACTCTTGAAGATAGTTGCTGACTTATCACTCTTTGATTACCAAGAGTGTGGTGTCAAAACCCTAAATTGATCCTTATCTATTTAGTTCTATCCTCCATCAACTTTATCATTTAATTTTGTTATAAATCAAGGCACATCAACACACAAGATCCATGCAGTGAAACATATCATCTAATCAAGGAATAGGATGGCGATACTTTACCGTAATGTTGTTGATGACTCAAAAATCAACTGATGGGGAACAGCAGTACAACAGCCCATGTGAGTAGTCCATGTGATGAGAAACTTCCAATATGGGCCCTACCCTAAACTACCAGGGTGGGGCCCCTCCTTACACTAGCAGAAGGCTACCCACTCAAAGGAATATCAGAGTTCCCCCTCATTTCTTTCGTCTTCCCGAGGCTCGAACCCAGGACCGTATAAGGTTCTAAGGCCCTTGGGAAGCACCTCTGGTACCACTTGGGCTACTAGCTTAAGTGGTACCAGAGGTGCTTCCCAAAGGTCTTAGAACCCCATATGGTCCTGGGTTCGAGCCTCGGAAAGGCGAAAGAAATGAAAGGGGACTCCGATATTCTTTTGAGTGGGTAGCCTCCTGCTAGTGTAGGGAGGGCCCCACCCTACTAGGTGAGGGGTGGGGGCCCACAATAAAAAATGTGCCTTTTTATTAATTGTGTTGAAATAAATGCTGGCATTCTAAATGCCTTAGTGGTTGGTAATAGTTGGTAGTTAGTAGTTATAAGTTGTTATTAATTTTTCTGTAATAAATGCTAAAAATCTCAATAGGTCTCTATAAATACGTGAGAGATTTCAAAGACTTTCCTTTTAAATTGGTATTCAGAAAGCATCCAGACTTTGTAATTACAGAAATCAAGTAATTAGAAACTTTTCTTTTGAATTGGTATTCTATCATTTTCAATTTGCATTTATTGAACAATATCAACAACTTTCATCTTCATGAATGAAATCACAACCCATCAGCACTTGTCCTACGTCAGGTGGTATCAGAGCCTTGTCTTGAGATGGCAAGCCCCAGTGACTTGAACGGAGATTATTTGAATACATTCGAGCAAAGAATGGAAGCACATATGACAGAATTACATGAACGCATGGCAGCATTTACTGAATTGGTTATGAGTTTGATAGTTAATGATCTAGTGCAACAAGAATCAATGTCTGCAAGGATAAGACCACATAGACAGCCACAATCTACACCGATTAATGTTAATTTGATGAAAGAAGCTGAAGATGAGCTTGAGGTCAGACCACGAACAAGAGGAGTAGCCATGGGTTCACGAAGAAGGCCTAACCATTTTACCCCTCCAGTTGGTGATTTTGGAGAAGAGGAAGTTGAGGGAGAATTTAATGGTGAGTTTCTGCCGAGAAGGAGACAACAACATCAACATGATGACACTTACAACTTAAAAGCCAATTTGCCTACTTTTAATGGTGCTCCTAATATAGAACAGCTTTTGGATTGGGAGAATGAGTGTAATATCCAATCCCTATTAGTAGTATAGGGACTTAGATTTTGGTATAGAGCAATAAAGACACCAAAGGGTTACCCGATTCTAACCCTATTAGAAATTTTTATTTATTGTGAGCGTAAGAGATATTAGACCTAATTTGGTAATTTCACACTCGGACGGAGCGTCGGACGACCCTAGAATATTTTTAGAATTTTTCTCTATTAGCTTAGAAAAGAAAATTTTAATCTACTATATGAATTTCCATTTAAGGGTTATGTTTAGAACAAGCCTTAGTTGAGAAACACAATCAATAGATTGGTCAAATGAGGGAGCACTTATAAGGGTGGAAGTGTGTAGAAATTTTGAGACAGGAAAGCATAACATCTTAGAGCTCAAAAGAGTGAAAATTTGTCCAAGTGAAGAGGGGTGCTACTACAGTGAAATTTCAAGTTTTTTTCATGCTTAATCAAGCTAAAATAAGGTTACATACCAGTTTGTAAGATCAATTGAAGCCTCCATTAGTGATAATTCAAGTAAAAGAGATAAGAAAAGTATTGTTTTGTGAGGATGATATGGTGAACTTTCAAGATTTCTGCAATTGATGTTCTTGTGTATATTCTTGGTTAAGATTGAGTTTAATTCTAGTGTGGAGCTTGAAAGAGTCATCAAATTGAAGAAATTGGTAAGGTAAGAATTAAGGTTTTGGGTGACTTTGATATAAAGACTTCAATTGGTTGTAATTAGGGCATTAGAATGAAAGTGTCTTGATTTTGATGCTATTGGAATAAGAAATTGAAAAAAGAAATGTATTGGGTGGTGGATGTAAATTTTGCCACTTTAGAAAAGTTAGAGTTGAGTTGTGTTTTGGTTGAATTGTTGTGTATAAATGGTGTCTTATGTAAATTGAATGTATATGGATGATGAAAAATCAAAAAATGAAGAAAAGGGGACATGATTGTCCATTTTGGTAAGGTGAAGGGCAATTATGTCGAACCAAAGTTATAGGGTGTTAAGAAATTTTCAAGGTGTCGGATGGTGAGTTAGATTAGATTAAATGACTCCATAAATAAAAATCAGAAAGTAGTATCCATCCGGGCTTTGTATGCCGATTAGGGCGCTTAGTAGTTAAATGAGATTCTAGCGTTTGAATTGGTTTTAAATGTCATTTATGACGTGTACGTGAAGAAAATCGAGACCGGTAATGTGAACAGAAATTTGGAGCGAATTTGAACTCGAAGCGGTTGTGAGTGAAAATCTATTATTGTTTATCTTTCATTAATTATGTTTTCGTATAATGCAATTGTATGTTTTATGAGCTTTTAATGTATAAACATAATTTATTATTTTGATATATATATATATATATCCATAGATATGCATTTATATATTCGGTTTAAGAAATAACTTTATAACTACTGCATCAGTTTCAAAGGCCATTGGTACCCTCAGATTATAGTAGTGGTGATTTTATTAAACTCGGGCGGTATATCCCGTACACATGGCCAGGTATTGGGGAGCGTATCACTAACTCTGAAAAGTCAGGTTATCGAGTCATGTGAGTCGCTATATGTGTACAGGGTATTGTCTCGCTATATGTATGCGATGTAGGATTCCGTTGCATAGCCAGTGAGAAGTCACAGTAGGTGTTGCTAGTTGAGATGTCTCATGACCTACTCACGTGTGCGATGCTAGTTGAGTCGCTGCGTGAGTATAGTGTTTTAGGGTTACTATTGGTTCAGTTTAAAAAGAAAATGGTCGAGTGAGGGCTTTAATAGTTTTTGATCTACCGATCACATATTATGCATTTATATGTTCTTGCTAGTTATTATTTCTTACAGATTTTGAATATTATTTTATGAAGATGTGAATAAAACCTGCTCGGCAAGATTTCATCGGCATATGATATTAAAAACTATTTTATAACTTTTATACATGTTTTAGAAGCATGATTTATGCATGTCTTTTAGAAATTAATACGTATGCAGAATTTTATTTTATTTGAAATCATAAATGCACTCACTGAGCTCCTTTAGCTCACTCATTTTGTGTTTTATGTTTTTATCGCCCTTCCCAGGTGCAGGTCTCGGTACGCAAACTACTAATTTTCCTACTGCTGATTAGTGGGCCAAATCTGAAGATCATTTTTGTAAATGTAAATGTAAATGTGCTAAATAGCACTCTTTTTTCTTTCAGCATGATAGTTCTAGATTTGTGTATTGTACTTATGTTTTGAACAATTAAGAAGAGATTTTGATATTTTGATGATCATTTCACTTTTTTTATCAGTACTCCAATTTTATGATCATAACGAAAATTTTGAGTTGAGTTGAATTTGGTTTTGGAAAGGACCGAAGGTCCTATTTTGTAGTATTGAGAAGTGGTTCGAAATAGAAGTGTAATTTTTTTGTAGGTTTTGTATTGGACTTTCAGAAAAACAGGGAAAACTCTGATCATTTTTCTTTTAAAATTTAATAAGTTATTTTCACGTATATTCCAAAAACTTTCTCAGTAATAGCAAGAATTAAAAAAGGGTTTGCCTCGCGGAATTCTCAACTTACACAGTTAAATTCTGAGAAACTTCTGTCAGGGTGCCCGGCAAGACCGTTAGGATCTACAATAGAGGGTCTCGGGGCGGGTCCTGTCATTCTATGTCTCAACAGGTCATTCGTGATTTCTCCTTCTTTCCTTCAACAATTGATCCCATCAAACAATAGCATAGTTAGTGAATTTAATTGCAGCCACTTTTACTTTTTTGGCTTCAGAGTAGTTGTGACAATCGAAGATCATCTCTATCTTCATCTCCTATTCTAGATATGCCTTGGGGTCATTTTTACCTTGGAAAGGTGGAATCTTTACCGTAATGCTTCTAAAGTAGTCATCCCGTCTAGGTCTTCCCCTCTTAACACCTATATCTCCAAATCCATGCCAAAAGTTGCCTTGGTTCATTGGTGGTTCATCCAGCTCATCCCTATTGTACTTTAGGTTTCACTCGCCTAGGTGGTTGCCCAATTGAAGTGTTTTGATGCTTCCCCCTATTTTCCAACCAATCCATCCTCTCGTGAATTTGCTCTAATTCGGTCTTTATCATCTTCTCATTTCGCCCAATAGCACCTGCAACTGTAGGTTAGGATTGGTTGATTATTGTACCTCTTTAGTTGAGTTTGCTTCTTGATTGTGTGACAGGTTTAGAATCTGCAAAAACACGATTAAGGCCTCACAAGCACTCCCTTACATGTTTCACTCAAAAAAATTCACTCACTCACGTGTTTGGCACTCAAACGGCTTTTACCGTCTTATGTTCTCACCACTCTTGCCTTTTTCCACTCACGCGTCTTCTTTTCACTAATCAGGCTTAAGAACAATCAATTCGTGGCAATTCAATATGAGAAGCTACTGAGACAAGTCACATGATTCAAGAAGAAATCCTTAAGAAACTGATGATAGCAATGTACGTGACAAAGCTGGTTCAAAGTTGTTAACAGACGGATCAAAATTCAAAATTTAGAATTTGCAGCAATTTTCTGGATTTCTTTCCTTTTTTTTTTGTTTGTTTGTTTTCCTTTTTTTTCTTTCTTTTTTTAATATTAGAAACCAGATATAAAAAAATACGAATTTATAACAAATTAGAGTTTTCAAGATAGAATACGGCCATGAGAAAGGTTTTTTTTTATACAAAATATTATATGCAAGATTCAATAGAACAATAAAATAATTAAAATAATAATTCAAACTTGCCTTGAAACCAATGCTCTGTTGCCAAATAATTTGAACCTTGCCAACAATGTGATGAAACCCAACATCAAAATGTGAAATAGAATCGAGATCTTCAAGACCAAAATTTGATGAGTCTTGACCTTTGAGTTACAAAACCAAGAACCAAGACTACGGTTAGATAGGGAATGCCACACTAAGAAACCCAAGGACCCTTAAGAATCAAGGTGATAAGTCCGGTTGTTTGAATGCCACAAGAATAAACTTGATAAGTTTAAGTACTTTCAAGAATTGAAAGAAAAACACAAAAACTCTCAAATTTTATTTTCTGAATTCTGTTCTCTCACTCTCAATCCTCATGGTATTTATAAAGACTATAAGGGATGTCAAGTTACAACTTTCAAATATAATTTTCAAACTTACAACTACCCTCTCACTCAAAAGTCCACAATTACAACTACCACAACAAAATTCAAATATATCACAACTGACTTACAGCTACCCACTACCCAAAAGTCCACAATTACAACTAATACAATAATTACAATTATAAAATTCAAACTTAATCTCTACTAATTCAACCAACATGTTCCTAATTCTTGAATTAAAGGAAAAGTGATTTGTTGGCCTTCTAGAATTAAATCTCTAGAAATTCTGCCTTAAATCAAAGTGATTAGGTTTTTTTGAATCTGATTTGTACTTATTTGAAATGGATTTGGGCTTATGCCAGGCCTGCATGTGTTTGCCATTTGACAAACTTGTTGAATCAGCCCATTTAATGCTTCTTTAAATTACTCAGCTCTAAGTCTTGTTATTGTCCTCTTTGAAAAACTTAATGGGTCATGTGATTGCTGGACTTAAGCCCTTCCAAGCCCACATGTGAGTTCTTTCTCTTGTATATATATAGGCTGTGCAGCGTCGTTTACATCGGTGTGTATTCTGGCTATTTTGTGCAATCTAGCCTAAATTGCATCAAAAACTCAGATTTCCTTTGTCTTTGTTTCTCAATTTTATTTTTTTCATAATCTTGTTCTCTTTGCTTCGTAAATTAAGCCTTTTCTTTCCTTTGTGTGTTACCTATTATCATCCTTACTAATCTGAATATTTTAGTTTGAATTGTTGCAAGTTAATTTGGTTGAGTTTTTTTAGTTCAATAAAGAAATAAAGAGGAGATTAAAGAGTGGAAAAAGGCAAGAGAGTGTGAGCTCAAAAGAGTATCAAAAAGTCAAATTTGAGTATACATAAGTGTAGTGCTATCAATCTTGAGAGAAAACATGTAAGGGAGTGTTTATGAGGTATTCCAACATTGTTTGCAGGTTATTAAACATGTCTCAAGAAAAAGATATAGGCTCATCCGATGTTGCGCAGAAAAAGATAGATTTTAAACTTTTCTTTAAGTCCTTAGAACAACAATTTAATCGAATGAATTTTAGATTTGATGAGGTGAATGTAAGAATAGATAGAGTTGAATCTAGTTCCTAAAGGGTGCAGCCATCTAGAGTTCCTAATGTGAGAAGAAATGATAGGCATGCTACCTTTAATGATGCTGTCATTGATGAAGATGATTGGAATGATGACAACCAGGCCACTATTGTTAATATGGACAGATTCATGTGTGGTAAAGAGATAGACGAGATAGACCAGGACATGAAGATAGAGTTGATCATGACTTGAGTAGTAATAAGCTAAAGATTCCTTCTTTCCAAGGTAAAAATGATCTTAATGAATATTTGGAGTGGGAAAAGAAGGTGGAGATAGTTTTTTTATTGCCATAACTACTCCGAGAAAAAGAAGGTAATGTTGGCTGCTATTGAATTAACTGATTATGCAATTATTTGGTGGGATCAACTTGTTTTGAGCAGAAGACGTATTCTTGAAATACACATTGAGACATAGGAAGAAATGAAAGCTGTTATAAGGAAGCAATTTATTCCTAGTCATTGTTATAGAGTTTTGTATCGAAGGTTACAAAGCCGTACTCAAGGTTTAAAAAGTGTTGAAAACTACCAAAAAGAAATGGGGATAGCCAAGATTCGAGCCAACATTATGTCTATATTTTTGCAATGTTTGAATATTGCTAATGTGGTCGAATTATAGCATTTTGTAAAATTATAAGACATGGTACATGTGGAAATTAAGGTGGAAAGACAACTCAAGAGGAAGAGTTCCACAAGATATGGCCAGAACTCAGGTTCCTCATCCTCTTGAAAACTAAATTGGAGTAAAAATGATGAAAAGCCAAATTATAAGCCTAAGGCTGAAAACTTCAAAAGCAACCAAGATGTAGGCACACAAAATAAAGGTAAATCTGATTCCCAACCTTCTAGAAATAGGGATATCAATTACTTTAAGTGTTTGAGAACAGGTCATATTTAATCTCAATAACTTAAAGGTGAATTTGATGATGAGTCCATGCCACCATTAGAAGATGCAAGTGACATTGAATATCTAGTTGATGGAGAGCTTTTAGTTGCAATGAGAGCTTTTAGTGCAAATAAAAGAAGATGAGAAGGTGCTTTATGATAATCATCTTGCTGATTATAGTGTTTCGGTTCTAAATTTATTGGGTGTGTGCATGTGGTTTGTGTTTATCACATTAAAAATCACATATATATGTAATTTATACATCTCATACACAAATATATAAGCAGCGGAAGATGTAAATCTAATTTCCTAAAGTAATGAACACAATAAATTTTGTTCTATTACAATAATGAACAAAATAAAACATATTAATCACATTAATATCAAGATTTAGAATTCACCCCACAAGCCTTTGGTATTTTTTAAGTTATTGTACCGCCTGAAATGAACTCGTTGGTAATTCTAGGACTCAACGAGGTGGACTTGAGTCTCTAGAATAGCAACTATAATTCCAACACTGGTTTAACACTTAAATCATTTAGATTTACTCTTAATCTATACTTTAACACTTAAACTATTCACCAAGCAATGAATTTGATTTTGTTTTCCAACTCTTTAATAACTAAGTGATCAAATCCAAAGCTAGAATTGTAGCCTAATTTTGGAGAAAGAGATAAATAATAATAGAGCAACTATTGCTCACTTGTTTGCTTGTTTTTAACACTTAAAATCTAAAACCATTTTTTCATATTTTTTCTTTAAAATGACTGGCAGCCTTAAGGTTCCAAAAACATCATTTTTGTTTCATTTCCACACACACACACACACACACACACACATATATATATATATATATTAATATTAACATAACCATGGTTAACCATTAGCCTAGGTTAGTTAATATACTTGGTCACCAAGTTTTATAAATTAACCATGATTAACAATTAATCATATAACTCAGTTATACTTGCCCACCAAGTAAATAAATAATAATATAAAACTCAATTAACCTAACTCAAGTTAACATTTAACTAAATTTAGGTTAAATTACTTTTTCATAATAAATAATTAAATAATTTATTAACCTAACCTTAGTTAATAATTAACTTAGGTTAAGTTAAACAATATTTAATTATAAAATTATTCATTTAACCTAACCATATGGTTAACTCTTAACTATACTTTGGTTAAATATTTATTTAATTCTTAAATAAGTAAATACATTGATTTTTTAACAATTAAATAGTTGAATATATGAAATTACCCTTAAGCACTTATTTGATTACCGAGTAAATCCCTTAGTGGGTCCCACCATACCAAACACTTGGATAAACTCAACCAAAGGCTCACTATGTGCCATGTGTCATTCTTTAATTGGTCAACAATAATTGTCAACTAATTAATGCACTTAACTCTTAAGTACTAATACGTGTGCATTCCAAGGCTTTATGAAACAAATATTCAGTATTGTTAAAATTTACTGGATTGAACAATTCAATCTGGTACGTTGCCCTAGTGCACTACTAGTACACTTCAAATTGCAGGACTCTCTAGGTCCACGCCCGATTCGTCAAATAAAATAATTTTATGAATCCGTGAGCGATGCCCCATGCACATATCAAGGATATTACAAATTCGTGCATTAAACCACACAAGTTGAGGTTATAGTGCATACGTATAGTCCTTTCGTCAATTATATCATAGATGTACGGGGATATAAATCAGCACCATCAAAATCCCATATGCACATCCATGAACTTATCTTCAGATTTGTATTTCTATAAAACAATATCCGCAAACTCTTTTGTTATATTGTTTAATCTTACAAAAATATCTTTTCTGAGGTATCTGCTTCTGGCCAAAATACTTTCTGAAACATAATTCTTGGAGTATCAGGATATAAAACTCTATGAGCTAATGGATCCTATATCTACGCACATCAGACTCCATGAGCATCGAATCGTACCTAGTGACACCTAGCGGTCAGACTATAAAGGATCTCTGATTTATATAGAACCAAAGCATGGTGGATCACTCACAAGACTATTGTGACACTTAGGTCAAATGACCACAAATACTACTCAACTCAAGAAGACTCTTTATTGATGACTTTATAAGATTTATATTGAAGATCCTCGTGAGTTTATTCAGTACTCAGTCCTAACTAAATACCCGTATGCTTATACAAGCTTTAAGCTTATGATCGGCTAAGAACAACTATCTGTACTCCACAAATATAGACGTACACTATTTTAGATAAGAAGGGATTCACCGACAGACCTGCAATAGTAAAAATAGATCAGGAACATAATATTTGAGAATATACTTGCATACTGACATTTTCTAACACCTTATTGCAACTCTTGCAACTAAAACATAGTAAACGAAAGATAAAAGAAATGACAGATTTTCACTCACAATCACTCCATACTCAATTTTGCTCCGAATTTCTGCTCCTGTTACCGCTCTCGATTTTCTTCACCTACGTGCCATAAATGACATTTAGAACTAATTCAAACACTAGAATCTCATTTAACTACTAAACGCCCTAATCGGCATACAAAGCCCGGATGGATACTACTTTTTTATTTTTATTTATGGAATCATTTAGTCTAATCTAACTTACCATCCGGAACCTCAAAAATTATTAAACGCCTTATAACTTAGTTGGACATAATTGCCCTTCACCTTTTCAAAATAGACAATTATGTCCCATTTTCTTCATTTTGATTTCTTCATCAACCAAATACATAAGGCACCATTTATACACAACAATTCAACCAAAACACAACTCAAGTCCTATAATCCCCTAAGTGGCCGAATACACCTTCTCCACCAACACATTTGTTTTTGTTTTTCAATTTCTTGTTCCAATAGCATCCAAATCGAGCCAATATAATTCTAATGCCCTAATAACCTTCAATTGAAGTTTTTATATCAAAATCATACCCAATCCTTAATTCTACACATTCACCCACATACATATTTACTTATACAATGTACACAACATAAATATATTCATATACATATTTGGTATATAAATATATATACCTAAATATATACATATCTATATACCATCATACTTACATGTTTATATAAATCTATACATACATTCACACATATATATACATATATATGCATAAATACATACAAAGATACACACATATATTTCTACTCATTAATACATATATATGTATATCTACACTTATACATACATAAATACATGTATACACACATAGAGATGTATATACATATATATCTATATACATATTTATACATCCAAAAACATGAAATAAATACGAAAACAAATATTTCTTCTTATCTCTCCCTTTTTCTCCTTCCTTTCTTTCTTCTTTCTTTTCCCTTTCTTTCTTTCTTTCTTCCCTTTTATTTATTTCTTTTCTTCTTTTTGCCACTTCTCTTCCTCTCTCTTTTTTCTCTCTTTTCTTTTTCTCCCTTCTTTGCTAACATTTCTCTCCCTCTCCCATTTCTCACGTGCACTTATCCTTTACTCTAAACACTTCTCTTTTTTTTTTTTTTTTTGGAACCAATCAACATAATACAATTACCCCCTTTTTACTTTTCCATAACCAATCACCATTAGCCACTTATCCAATTTTAATTAACACTTATCCCATTTAAAATAATATAATAATGATAACATAAAATATTTATAATATCTATTATTATTATATTATTAAAATTGGATAAATGTTAATTATTTTATACTAACCATAGTTAACTTTTAACTTCACCTCGGTTATTTCTTAACCATGGTTTGGTTAATAAATTAATAAAATAATAAATGCATGATTTTACTCTACTGCCATTTAACTTGTTCTACCGATCACCCATGTGAGTCCCACATTACCGCACTAATGGGTTAACATAACCACGTTGAAATATTATTTACATGTATCACACACAAAAATATTTACAGTAGGGTCAAAATCAATTATCACTGTAGTTTCTTTATTGCGATACTTCAAATCTAGGTATCTACGATGTTCATAGGAATTGGATCTCACAGTGCATCAATCCTTGGAGGAGTATAACCTCAAATACAAAGTAGTTGTAGGCAAGCATCAGAAGCATCAAGTGTTTGAGGTAGGTGATAAAGTGATGGTTAATTTACAAAATAGAGGCTGCCTGCTAGAGTACATGGCAAATTAAGGCATAAACGTTATGATACTTATAAAGTTTTGAAGAGGATCATGACAATGTATATGTGATAGACCTACCCGATGACATGGGCATATAAAAAACTTTCAACGTAGCAGATATCTCCACCTATCATCCCGAAGACAACCTATATGATCACTTGAGGACTAGTTCTTTCCAATTGGAGAAGAATGATGGAGAACTGCATAGTAGCCTATGTGATGAGCAACTTATGGAAGCATACAACTACATTTATTGTTGTGATTGCAAAGTTTGATAGTTTTTTGAATTTAAACCTTAGTATTGGTAGTTATTGATAGTTTTCATTAATTATTGAAATAATGCTGGCATTTCAAGTGCCTCAATTATTAGTAGTAGTTAGTAGTTACAAATTATCATTAATTGCAGTAATAATACTAGACATCCCAAGAGGTCTCTAGAAAGAGGTGTTTCCACGACTCTACCACCCAGTCAATTCTGTTCCACTTAATCCCTATTTCATGGCCACATATCTTTCCGGCTAAGTAATGGGAAACCTTTCTCCTGTTACATGAATCCAATTTTCATTTCATCCGGGAAAAGCCAGTTAAACCAATGATTCGTTATTGGAGCAGATAGCAACAACCATTTCATCCGACATGCGTATTTTTGATTTTCCAATAGATTTACATCTTTATCTTTCATTTTTCGACATACGTATTTCCAATAGATTTTCCAATACATGAGAGATGAGAGGAAAGTATTCAAACTTTGTAATTTCAAAAATTAAGTATTCAAAAAATATCTCTGAATTGGTATTCTACAATTTTTATTTTTTATTTTTATTGAATGATATCAACAACTTTTGTCTCTTGAATTAAATTGTAATCCATCAGCGCTTGTCCTGTGTCATATACCAAAATGCCCCAATAAACCACCCCCATGGACTTCTCTGACAAGCAATTCACGCAATAAACATTTAGCACACAAAATTTATTTTCTCTAAATAAAAATACATTATGCCTAAAGAACTTGCCAAACACCACTTTCTCACATGCATTAAATATATTACCAAAATTAGAATCATTAACATACAAGTATTTAAAGTATTCAAAACTTTTGCATCTAGGTAGAAAGTAAGGCATACCTTTGAGATCAGGCATCAGCCAAATTGTTTTCTTTACCTTTCTTATACTTGATCACATCAGGAAAAATTTCAATGAACTCAACCTACTTGACATTATGCTTTGTTTAGGTTGTGTTGACCGTTCAAATACTTCAGTGGTTCATAATCTGTATGAATTACAAACCTTTTTAGCCAAAGATAATGCTGCCAAGTTTCCAATGCCCTAAATAATTTATACATCTCTTTATCATATGTAGGGTAATTTAAGATTGCTCCACTTAGCTTCTCTATAAAATACGCAATGGGACATCCTACTTCTATTGGTACTGCTCCAATATCTATTCCTGAAGCATCATTCACAATTTCAAAAGTTTTAGTGAAATTAGATAAAGCAAGCAAATGTGCATTAATTTATTTTTTCTTAATCAAATTAAATATCTTTTCTTGTTCGTCACCCCACTTAAAACCTACATTCTTTTTGATAACTTCAATCTAAGATGTAGCTAGGCTACTAAAATATTTTACAAACCTCCTATAAAATCTAGCCAAACCATGAAAATTTCTAACATGACCCACACTTGTATGTTTTGACCAATTTTGGATTGCCTTAACATTTTCTACATCTACCTCAATTCCTTTATCACTACTAAAAAAACTAAAAATACAAGCTTATCCGTGCAATAGGTACACTTTTTGAGGTTAGCAAACAAATTTTATTTTATTAAAATATCTAAAAAAAGTTTAAAATGTTCCATATGCTTATCTAAATTTTTACTGTATATCAAAATATCATCAAAGTATAAAACTACAAAATTTTCAATAGAAGCACTCAAAACATGTTTCATTAATCTCATAAAAGTATTAAGTGCATTAGTTAATCTAAATGGCATAACTAACTACTCATAGAAACCATAATTTAAATGTGATTTTCATTCATCACCTTCTCTCATTCTAATCTGATGATATCCACTCTTAAGATCAGTTTTGGTAAAAACACAAGAACCATGCAATTCATCAAACATATTATCTAATCTAAGATTGGAATGTCTACTTTATAGTGATATTGTTGATAACGCGACAATCAACACACATCCTCCAAGATCTATCCTTCTTATGCACAAGCAATACTAGAACCACACAAGAACTCATGCGCTTTCATGCACATACACCTTCTCTATGAGCTCACGAACTTGCCTTTAAAGTTCTTTTGTCTTGTCGGGATTACTTCTCTAAGTTGGCCTATTTGGAATTAATGCTCTAGATATGAAGTCAATTTGATGCTAGATTTCCCTTATTGATGGTAAATCATTAGGTATGTCTTTGAGAAATACATCATCAAGTTCTTGTAAAAGCGAAACAACAACACTAGACAAAGAGGGGTTAAGTTCATTAGTACTAAAATAAGTCTCTTTGTACAAAAGTATAATCATAGATTGATTTAAAAATAAAGCTTTTTGGATCTTACTCTCTCTTGCATAGAAATTTACTTGTTTTCTCTCTATTCTTTTCTCAATAATCGAAACTTTCTTTTCTTTTTCACTCTTTTTTCTCTCCTTTTTATTTTGGCCTCTCTTGCTTTTGAACTCTCACTAGATCTTTTCACATCACTCTCCCTTTTCAACTTCACGTGATCTTCATACACTTGTCTTGAGATTAAAGGTACAAGGGTAATTGATTTTTCACTAAGTACAAAATAGTACCTATTGGTGTAACCATCATGAGTTACATGCAATTTATATTTCCATGGTCGTCCCAAACGAATATATCCCGCATGCATTGATAGGACTCGCACCGACCTTTACAGTTAGTCCCAGCGGCCCTGTGGGGCACCTTGACGGAAGTTCCTCAGAATATAACTGGGTAAGTTGAGAATTCTGCGAGGCGAACCCCTTCTTAGTTCTTGTTATTATTGAGAAAATCTTAGTATATACATGAAAATGACATCTTAATTTTTTTTTTTAAAAAAGGGCAGAGTTTCCCCTGTTTTTCTGAAAATTCAGTACAAAACCTACAAAGAATTACACTTCTATTTTCAAACACTTCTCAACATTACCAAATCTGACCTCCGGTCCTTTCCAAACCAAATCTAACGCAACTCAATAATTTCATTATGATCATAAACTGGAATACTGATAAAGAAGTGAAACGATCATCAAAATATCGAAATCTCTTTTTGTTGGTTCAAAACTACATACAAATATACATGTCTACGACTAATATGTAGAAAGCAAAGGGTGCTATTTAGCACATTTACATATACAAAAATGATCTTTAAATTTGGCCCACTAACAACTCTAGGAGAATCAGCAGCTTGCGTACCAAGACCTACACCTGGAAAGAGGGTTTAGAAAACATAAAACACAAAATGAGTGAGCTAAAGAAGCTCAGTGAGTGCATTTAAGATTTCAAATAAAATAACATTATGCATAGATAGTAAATTCTAAAAGACATGCATAAATCATGCTTCTAATACTGATATAAAGCTGTAAAACGGTTTCTAACATCATATGTCGATGAAATCTTACCGAGTGGGTTTTATTTACATCTTTGGAAAACAATATCCAAAATCTGTACAACATAATAGCTACCATGTGCATATAAATACATAAAATGCTATCGGTAGATCGAAAACTAGTAAAGTCCTCGCTCGGCAATTTTCTTTCTAAACTGTACCAATGGTAACCCTAAAGCTCTATACTCATGCAGCAACTCAACTAACACCGCACACGTGAGTAGGTCACGGGACACCTCAACTAGCAGCACCCAGAGTGACATCTCAAGTCATCTCACTGGCTATGCAGCAAAATCTTACATCGCATACATATAGTGAGACAGTACCCCGTACATAGAGCGACTCACATGACTCGATATATCAACTTCCCAAAGTTAATGACACACACCCCATAACCTGCCCATGTGTATGGGATATACCAGCCAAGTCTAATACAATCACCACCACTATAATCTAAGGGTACCAATGGCCTTTGAAATAGATGTAGTAATTTTAAAACTATTTCTTAAACCGAACATGTAAAAACATATCTATGGATATATATTAAGATCAAAAATCATGTTTATGCATTAAAAGCACATAAAACATACATTTTCATTATGCAAAAACATAATAAACGAAAGATAAAAGAAATGACAGATTTTCACTCACAACCGCTCCCTGCTCAATTTCGCTCTGGATTTCTGCTCCCGTTACTGCTCTTGGTTTTCTTCACCTGCACGCCATAAATGACATTTAGAACCAAATTGAATGCTAGATTCTCATTTAACTACTAAACGCCCTAATAAGCATACAAAGCCCGGATGGATACTACTTTCTGATTTTCATTTACGGAGCCATTCAATCTTATCTAATTCACTATCCGACGCCCTGAAAATTTCTTAACCTCCAATAACTTCGGTTGGACATAATTGCCCTTCACATTTCCAAAATAGATAATTATGTCCTATTTTCTTCATTTTTTATTTTTCCATCAACTATATACATTCAATTTACATAAGGCACCATTTATACATCATAATTCAACCAAAACACAACTCAATCCCTAACTTCCCTAAGGTGGCAGAATTTCACTTTATGTTCCAACATATTTCTTTTCTCAATTTCTAGCTCCAATTACACTAAAATCAAGTCATGTTCATTCTAATGCCCTAATTACAACCAATTGAAGTCTCTACATTCAAATCACCCAAAATTCTAATTCTTACCTTGTCAATTTCTTCCACTTGGTGACTCCTTCAAGCTCTACTGATGAGAACCAGCAAGTGGATCACCATTTGGCTAAGGTAGGAAAAGTTCCTTTAAACGTTCATGGAGGATCAATGACAAGAGCTAAAGCTAAAAGAATGAAAGAAGCCTTAACTTGTTTAATAGAAAACATTTGGAAGGAGCAAGCTAGTCAAGTTTCGGTCAAGGTTCTAAGGATGCAAGAAGAATCTAAAATGGTCAACATGATTCAAGCAAGTCCAAATCATGAAGACAAGATTCCAGCCCTATTAGAATGAAGTTTTTAGCTTATCTTGAAGAATAAAAAGGCCATTCGACCATGTTGGTGATCAGGTGCTATGGAGTGCAAATTAAGATTCAATGGATCAGATGTGATTAAGGAGCATAATCAGATATGATTAATATAATGTGGTGTGCAAGTTGAAGTTAAATGCAAAGGAGTTACAAAAGGAGTTACAAAGGAGTTATGCCGCAATTATCTTAAATGGTGTAATTTGTAACTGTTCTTAGCCTTTGTTCTATATAAACAAGGCTGATATTTTCACGGGGGAAGAAAATTTCGTGATTTACAAAGTTTGGAGCACTTGAGAGTGTTTTGTTTTTAAGTTCTTGCATGAACTTTGAAACTTAACAAGTTTATTTAGCTTTTGGCATTCAAATCCTTCAAATCTTTGTTTTTCATTAAACTTATCAACTTTCATAGTTTGGGGCATTTTGGTCTAATTATTTTATCATCGTTCCATTGATTAAGTATTAGAATAGTTTCTCTTACTTCATTCTTGAACGATCGGGTTGGTTTCAATTCGTTGGAGGGTGTTAATTTGCATTCCATGTGTATCATAGCTATCTAGCTATTGGGGTGTATGGTTGTCAAAATTAATGATTTTTATCATCCACACTAGAATTCAACTCAATCTAAACCAAAAAATACACACAAGAATATCAATTGAATCAATATTGAAAGTTCACATATCAATCTCACAAAACAAATACTTTTCTTACCTTTTTTTCTTGGATTTTAACTAGTGGAGGCTTCAATTGAGCTTATGAACTTATACTTGACCTTATTATAACTTGAATAAGCATGAAACATCACGAAGAAAAAACTTGAAATGTCACTGTAGCAGCCACTCCCTCACTTGGACGAATTTTGCTCTCTTTTGCTCAAATAAGTTTGCTCTTACTCTCTTGAAATTTTTACACACTTCTACTATATATATAGTGCTCCCTTGATGTGAACCTCACAAAGAAAAGTGAGACCCGACGCTCAATGAGGTTCCTTTGCCAAGGATCGTTACAATTCAGATTTTTGGATAAACAAAAATAAAAACTTTGACCCGTTATCTATAAGAGATAAGAACCAAAGGTATAAGAACATAGTAGACGCCACACTCAAGATAGATGAGAAGTGTGAGTGATAAGTCGAAAAAAGAACACCACAAGATAAAATCTTGATAAGTTCTAATAATAGTTCTTTGAAGAACTTAAGAGAAAACTCTCAACATTAATATCATCAATTCTGATCTTTCTCTCTCCCTCATCTCTCAAATATTTATAGAGACCTTTTGGGATGTCTAGCATTTATTACAGCAGTAATGACAACTTAAAACTACTAACTACCAACTACTACCAATAAACTAGACATTTGGAATGCTAGCACTTATTACAAAATTAATAGTAACTTATAACTACTAACAACTACCAATTTTGAGACTTGATATCACATGTGCTGCAGTGCTGTTATTCTCCATCACACATGGATTTTCAATGGACCTTATGATGTTTTGGCAATCTAGTTCGCATCATCCCTCAATTTACCAATTTGCCCCTCAACTTACTCTAAATTTCTAATTTGCCATTGATTGGAAACTAAGTATTTAATTGGTTCATTTGTAACTATCTAGTTGGAATAGTTGATGTGCCTTGATTTATAACAAAATTAAAAAGGTAAAGTTGATGGAGGATAGAACTAAATAGATACCTTGATAAGTCGTATGGACGCCACAAGGATCAATTTAGAGTTTTGACGCCACACTCTTGGTGATCAAAGAGTGATAAGGCAGCAACTATCTTCAAGAGTTGAAAAACTTGAGAAGACAATTTTGAGAGAGAAAAGTTCTATTTTCGTGCATCCAATTCCAAAATGAGGCAACTGCCTCTATAAGAATTTAACATGCCTTATATAGGCTTACAAAATGAGGGGAAACCCTAATGTTACCTAATGAACTAAAAAAAGCCTAAAATAAGCCCAATATGACTTAACAATTTTAAAACAAAACTAAACAAGTTCAAAATGGCCCAAATTTTTACATAAAAAAAAAAGTAACATAAGAAGTAAATAAAGCCCAATAGCATGGAAAGAAAGCCCTTACCTGCTTCTTTAAGCCCAACGTCTCTAAATCACGTTCCAATCTCTAATTGAAGACAAATAAACACATTTAGCTCGTTTCCATTCAGATCGCAAGCTTCTAATCCCATAGAAGCTTCAATAGCTCCAATTTGACTACTTATGGCCCTTTGAAGCTGTTTAGCCTTAGCCCTTGTTATTGGACCATCTGAAATCTCTTTTACGCTCAGCTCGCCTTCTTGAGTTGATTTAGAACCTTCATGATGCACATCAATAGTCCAATGAACTAACTAGAATTTTCCAACTTGACAATCCATGAGATTGTTTCTAATTGGTCCATTCTCTAATATATGGATTGTGTTTCTCAACAAATGCTTGTTCCATACATAACCCTTAAATGAAAATTCATGTAGTAAATTAAAATTTCATTTTCGAAGCCAAAAGAGAAAAATTTAAAAAATATTCTAGGGTCGTCTAAGGCTCCAACCGAGTGTGAAATTACTAAATAAGGTCTAATATCTCTCACGAGCATCATAAAAAAATATTTTTAATAGGGTTGAAATCAGGTAACCCTACGGTGTCTTCATTATTCTATACATAAATCTAAGCGCCAATACTACTAATAGAGATTGGATATTACATGAATTGGCACTACATCACACAAAACCTCATCCTTATACTTTTCAATTGAGAATGAAATCATCACTGATGTATTTACTTTAACTTCACCATCATTCAGTCATTGTTGCTTATATGTCTTAGGATGTTTCAAAGTTATCAAATTCAATTTTTCCACCCAATTAGTGCTAGCTACATTAGTACAACTCTCCTCAACAATATTCATGCTACATACCTTATCATTGACATGGTATCTAGTATGAAAAAAAAAATTACGTTGTACCTTCTTATCTTCATTTTTTTTGAACACTAAGAGCTCTTCTTGCAACTAAATGCTCTCCATCAACCGAAAACTCAATGTAACTTGCATCCTCCAAAGTTGGCATGGGCTCAAAATCAGATTCGCCTTCGGTCTCAATATCATCATAATCTTTCAATATTATCACTATTTTGTTTGGGCATTGAGATGCAATATGACTTTTTCCCAAGCATTATAGCATTTGATATCTCTATTTTTAAAAAGATGGGAATCAGATTTACCTTTATTTGGTGTGCCTCCATCTTTGTTATTTTTAGAGGTTTGGACCTTAGGCTTGAAATTAGGCTTTTTCATCCTTTTCATTCCAATTCGGTTTCCATGTTGAAGAAGAACTTGAATTCTACCCAATTCATGTGGAATCCTTCCTCTTCAATTTTTGCTCCTCTTTTATGGCCGTGTGCACCATGCCATTCAACTCAACATCATGTTGTAACTCTACCATAAGGAGACAGAACGTAGCCATGATTCGAGTCAATGTGGAGGAGGACTGAGAAAATATTATAGCTAGGTTCTTAGTTGGTTTGAACATATTGTGAACATGGTAGTCTTCAACACTTTTAAACCTTTAAGTAAGACTTTGTAACTTATAAAATCATTCTCTATAATAGTGACTTGGAATGAATTGTCTCCTCATAATAATAGCCTTCGTTTCTTCCCATGTCTCAATGGGTCTTTTACAATTTCATCTCCTATTTAAAATAAGTTAATCATACCAAATAATAGCATAGTAAAAAATTCTATATCGGCCAACTTTACTTTTTTCAATTCAGAGTATTTATGATAATCAAATACCAATTTTATATTTTTCTCCCACTCCAAATAAGCTTCAGGATCATTGCCTTGGAAAGAATTAATCTTCATCTTAATGTTTCCCAAGTTATTATCAATCCTATCTCTATATCTAACTCCTCTATCTCCATTATTATGCCTAAGTATACCTAAATTAATATTAGAGGCATGATCATCATCTAGGTCATCCCCATAGTTAACTTCATCATCATAACTAAGTGTATTCCTCTATCTTGGTTGCTCATTAGAAGCTATAGTTGCTATCCCCTTTGTGCAACCACGATCTGTTGCACATTAGGGATGGTCCAATCATGAGTGCTAAAGCTAAGAGGATGCATAAAAATTTGTAGGGGCTTATCGAAGCTAGTTGGGCCAAGACACAAGGGGTTAAATTTGCACAAGAAGAACAATGTCTGGTTAATTTAATTAAAGACCAAGATTGAAGAACGTATTTTTACTCAATTTTAGAGGGCTAATATTATTAATAAAGCCTAATTATGTTACTTAAGATATGTTGGGCATGCCTATGCTATTTAAGGGAGAGAAAAAAATCTTATTTAAGTTGATTAATTTTATTTATTTTGAATTTGTTAAAACTGCACAAAATAAGGATTAGGGTTGAACCTTCCTTATTAAACTTAATCCTTATTTGGCAGGGAATAAGTTGATTTTCTTTCCGATTTTTAGGGTTTCTAAAGGCTACAAATACCTTGTTAAAGACTTAGAAACTACAGACTTTTTTATTGAAAATTTAAGAGAATAAAAACTATCTAACTTTATTTTTTTGAGAACTTGTGATTCTTTTTATGCAATTCAACTTGTGGTGAATAAACCCGACTTATCACTCATCATATAACCTTGGTTCTTGTCTCCTTATTAGACAATGGGTCTTGGTTCTGCTTTTTGAATCTAATTTAACATTTTTGGGTTTGTTAACAACGTATTGGTATTGGGTTTCCTCTTTTTAGGTGTGGTTCGCATCAGTTGGTATCAAAACTTGGCTCTAAATCAGGTTTTACTTATCCCTTGTTTCATTATTACTACAATTCATTGTCTGTTAAACGTTGCACATATAAATTACCTCAATTATTGATGTGAACCTCACAAAGAAAAGTGAGACCCGATGCTTAATAAGGTTCCTTTGCCAAGGATCGTTCTAATTCAGATTTTTATATAAATAAAAAAAGAAACTTGACCCAATATTTATCAAAGATAAGAACCAAAGGTATAAGAAAATAGTAGACACCACACTCAAGATAGATGAGAAGTTGTGAGTGATAAGTCTGAAAGAATGCCCCAAGATAAAATTTTGATAAGTTCTAATAATAGTTCTTTTAAGAACTTGAGAGAAAACTCTCAACATTAATATCATCAATTCTATTTTCATTCTCCCTCATCTCTCATATACTTATAGAGACCTCTTGGGATGTCTAGTATTTATTACAGGACTAATGACAACTTAAAACTACTAACTACCAAATACTACCAATAATTTAGGCACTTGAGATTTCAGCACTTATTACAACAATTAATGAAAGCTTACAACTACTAACTATCAACTACTACCAATAAACTAGGAACTGGGAATGCTAGCACTTATTACAATAATTATTAGTAACTTATAACTACTAACAACTACCAATATTGAGACTTGATATCACATATGCTACTGTGCTATTGTTCTCCATCACACATGGATGTTCAATGGACCTTGTGATGTTTTGGCAACCTAGTTTGCATCAATTATTTTTTTTTTCGCATCTTTATTAATTTCATTCTACTATTTGTATTCCCTCACAATGAAAAAAAAGAGTGTGTTTAAGCAGATCTTGCTTTTATTAAGTTTACTTTCTACTCTATAAATCCTGACACTTGAAGTAATCTTAACCCAAAGAAAAGCTGTCAGTGTAAATTTGCTATCAGTGAGCAAAACTTCTAAATTTGGTTGATTTGCTTTTATTGTGTTTCCTTGTGCAAAATTGATTTTGTCCTCTCAAATCACCTTGATTCTTGTAATTACTTTTGATCCTTTCTTGATTATTATCCTTTAATTCTGAAATCTTGTTCCTTTCATTTTCTTGGTTTCAATAATTAGTATTTTTCTTGTTTCATTTTCCTGGTTTCATTTGACCATTGTCGAATTACTATTTTTCATTTCTGAAATCGTGTTTGTTGTAATTCCATGAAATTCTTGCATGATTCATCTAGGTTTTATGAATTGCTAGACTAATTTTGGTTCAAAGAGTCCTTAGTTCAATGAAGAACTTAGTCAGGAAAATTTGAGAGGTAAAAGGCATTAGAGGGTAAAAGCCAAATTTAATTGAGTGTTAAACACGAGAGTTGAGTGCTGTTTGTGAGGGAGTAAGGTTAAACACGTGAGGGAGTGTTTGTGAGGTTGTCTAACATTCTTCTCAGGTTTTTTTCCAATCATGTCACAGAACTAGAAGAAGAGCGTTTTTTATGGAGAAAAAAAATGAGCAATTCACCTAGCAAGAAATGTTCAAGCGTTTTGAACGATTTGATATTGTTCTCAATAACGTTAATGACAGATTAGATAAGTTGAAGAAGCAAAATGGTGCGAATGCTAATTTTCCACAAGAACGACAAAGGACTCCGGATTTGCATGAGGATGATGTTGATGATAAGTGTTGTAGATTTGAGAGATGAGTATGAGGAGTTTGGTTATAATATCAATGTGAGAAAATACATGAGAGGCCGTAGAGGTGGTGGTAGAGGCGACTATATAGGCAAGATAGGGATTTTGGTAGTATCAAAATGGAGATTCCATCATTCAAAGGGAGGTTAGATCCTGATGTGTATTTAGAATGTTGTGAGAAAGGTAGAATTGGTGTTTGAATGCCATAATTTTTCTGAGGAGAAAAATGTGAGGTTAGCAGCCTCTGTATTTGCAGATTATGCATTAGTTTGGTGGGATCAAAAGGTAAAAGGAAAAGAAATCGTGAGAGGCCAATTGACACTTGGGATGAGATGAAGGTAAATATAAGAAAACGATTTGTTTGTAACCACTATTACCATGAACTTAATTGCAGGTTACAAGGGCTTACTCAAGGCAGTAAAAGTGTAGAGGAATATTACAATGAGATGGAGACTACCATGTGCAAGGCAAACATTGAGGACGATATAGAAGCAACAATGGAGAGGTTTCTACATGGGCTAAATAAGAACATAGCTGATGTAGTTGAGTTGTACCAATACGTGGAGATAGAGGACATGGTTCACATGGCAATTTAGGTTGAAAGACAACTCAAAGGAAGGAGTACGACATCAAAGTATAGTCAAAATTCAAATTCTTCCTCAACATGGAAACTGAAATGGAATAAAGGAGATGATTAAGCACCAGACATATTCAAGTCCGATCAAAACAAAAGCAAAGAGGCTAGGAGTAGCCAAGAGAAGGTTACGACAGATGTGTCACAACGTCGATCTAGGGATATTAAGTGCTTGGAAATAGGACAGGTTGCTAACCAATGCCCTAATAGACGTATAATGATCTTAAGGGAGAATGAAGCAATAGAATTGGAATCTGATTCAGGTGAGGCATTTGTGCCACCTTCGGAGGATTGTAGTGATTTTTAAGGGGAGTATTAGTATCTTAAATAACAAATGACACTTGTGGTGAGGTGTGCTTTGAATTTGCAAGTTAAGGAGAATGACGAAATGCAATGCCAGAATATTTTTCATAGTAGATATGAAATCAAGGATAAGATATGTAGTTTGATTATTGATGATGGTAGTTGTACTAATGTTGTGAGTACTTTGCTTGTAGAGAAATTGAACCTGCCGACTTTGAAGAATCTGAGGCCATACAAGTTGCAATGGTTCCATGATAGTGGAGAAGTAAGGGTGAAAAAAGCAAGTACGAGTTTTGTTCACCATTTGAAGGTACAAAGAATGAGGTCTTGTGTGATGTAGTACTGATGCATGCTGGACATATGTTGTTGGGGTGTCCTTGGCAGTATGATAGGAGAGTACTGCATGATGGGTACAAGAATAGATATACACTCACTAAGGAAGGGAGAACATACACACTCATTCCTTTGACACCGTGACAAGTTTATGAGGATCAGATTAGGATTAGAGAGAGTGAGCAAAAGTATGAAAGTGGGAAAAAGAGATTGGAGAGTGAGAGTGCTAGTGAGGCTGAGAGCTTGAAATAAAACCAAATTGAGAGTGCGCATGAAAAAGATAAGAGAAGTGCAAAGAAAAAGGAGAGCTTGAGTGAAAAGAACAAGAATAAAAGAAAAATTGAGTGGTTATGCAAAAAAGAGTGACACGAGGGGCAGCCTACATGGCTAAGCAACCTTTGTATGCATTTGTGTACAAAGACACTTATTTCACTAACTCTGACCTTGATTCTTCTTTGCCAAATGTTGTACAAAATTTGTTGCAAGATTTTGACGACGTGTTCCCTAAGGATATACCACCTAGATTGCCACAAATTAGAGGGATTGAGCACCAAATTGATTTTGTTCCCAATGCACAAATTCCTAATAAACCTGCCTATAGAACTAATTCTAAGGAGACAAAAGACTTAGAAAGGTAGATTGCTGCAAAAATTGAAAAAGGATATGTGCATGAGAGTATGAGTCCATGTGCCATTCATGTGTTGCTAGTACCTAAGAAGGATAGATCTTAGTGTATGTGTATTGATTGTCACACCATCAACAAAATTATTGTAAAGTATAGACATCCAATTCTTAGATTAGATGACATGTTAGATGAGTTGCATGGATCTTGTGTGTTTACTGGGATTGATTTAAAAAGTGGGTATCATCAATTTAGGATGCGTGAAGGTGATGAATGGAAAACTGCATTTAAAATAAAACATGGTTTATAATAGTGGTTAGTAATGCCTTTTGTTTTAACTACTACACCTAGTACATTCTTGCATTTAATGAATCATGTTTTGTGCGCATTCATTGGTAAATTTTGTTGTTGTATACTTTGATGACATCTTAGTGTATGGCAAGAGCGTGGAAGAGCATGTTGAATACTTGCAATTATTAATTAATGTCTTAAGGCAAGAAAAGTTATACGCTATCTAAAAAAGTGCTGGTTTTGTATAGATAGAGTTGTATTTTTGGGTTTTGTTGTTTCAGCCGAGAGAATTGAAGTAGATGAGAAAAAAGGTCAAGGCGATCAAGGAATGGCTGACACCTAAGTCAATTGGGGATATGCGTGGTTTCTATAGTTTGGCAAGCTTTTGTAGAAGGTTTGTCAAAGATTTCAGCACCTTAGCCCCACCATTGATGGAGATGATAAAGAAGAGTGTCGGATTCAAGTGGGAAAAGGCACAAGAAGAGATGTTTACCTTGCTTAAGGATAAACTTTATATTGCACCATTATCAGCTTTACCTGACTTTACTAAAATGTTTGAGATTGAATGTGATGATTCAGGTGTTGGTATTGGAGTTGTTTTGATGAAACAGAGATGACCGTTAGCCCACTTTAGTGAAAAGCTAACTGGGGCAACCTTGAATTATCCCACTTACGACGAGGAGTTATATGCATTGATTCGAGCTTTAGAGACATAGCAGCATTATTTATGGTCGAGGGAGTTTGTCATTCACACTGATCATGAGAGCTTAAAGCATTTGAAGGGTCAAGGAAAACTCATCTGAAGGCATGCTAAATGGATTGAATTTATTGAGACATTCACTTATATAATCAAGTACAAACAAGGGAAGGAAAATATTGTGGTAGATGAATTATCTAGAAGGTATGTTTTACTCACTACTTTAGATGCAAAATTATTAGCTTTTGAGTATATTAAGGAATTGAATGCTAAAGACTATGATTTTGGTAATGTATTCAACGCATGTGAGAAAAGTAAATTTAATAAGTTTTATAGGCAAGATGGATTCTTATTCAGGGAAAACAAATTATGTGTGCCTAAATCCTCTTTACGAGAGTTGCTTGTTATAGAGGCTCATAGAGGAGGTTTAATGGGGCATCTTGGGGTTAAAAAGACTTTAAATGTTTTATTTATATGCTATTGGGCTTAATTTACTTTTTTGTACCTATTTTTATTATTTCACTTATCTCTCTATATTTTCATGTATTTGGGCCTTTTAAAACTTGTTAAACTTTATTTTAAGTTGTTAAGTCAAATTGGGATTATTTGAGTTATTTTGGGCTTTTAAAGTTAATTAGGTAATATTAGAGTTTTCCCTCATCTTGTAAACCTATATAAGGCATCTTAAACATCTTATAAAGGCAACTGCCTGATTCAGGCTCAAGTGTTTAGAGAAAAGAATACCACAAGATTGGAAGAATGAAAACAAACACTCACTTTTATTAAAATAAACCCAAACACTGAATAAAGTAAAATTGGTACAAGCTCACCACTCAAGAGAATTACAATGGGATACAGAATAATTCACCACCCAAAGAACCCTACAAGAGATATAGAACTCTCAAACTCACCACTCTAAGGAATCCACCCAAGAGATACAGAGTTAAATATAGAAACTCTCATAAGAGAACTCTCCCACATACAAGTAATTTAAAATTCACTCTCTGCCCTTCTCCTCTCATCCTTAGGTATTTATAGAGAGTTCTTGGGAGGGCTACTGCAAAGCACTCATTACAACATTAAAACTTGGTGGTTGGGAGTTTACAAAAGACAGCAATTAAGACTTACAACTACCCTTACACCAAAAGTCTACAAATACAGCAAATACAATAAATGAAGCATTAAATTCGAACATAATATGCTATAAAGTCTTGGATGGAGACAAAAGTCTTCAATTCTTGCAAGTTGTCAAGATTTGGCTCACCTAATAACTGTCTGACCTTCCTTTAGTTATTAGGATTCAACTTACTCTAGAAAACTTATATTCATGTGCTGTAAAAAGGATTTAGAACTAGACACATAATTTTTGAGTAGTATGAAGATTACCCAGAAATTCCTTCCGAAACAGTACCAGATAAATTCTAAATTTACCCTTGAAATTCATTTAGTTCTATTTTTAGCTCCATGTGATCAGACACTCCTGTGTGCCTCACTCTTTAATTTTATGAACGAAAAAAAAGAACCTTTCTCTCTCAAAATTGTCTTATCAAGTTTTCCAGCTCCTAAAGACAGTTAGTGACTTATCACTCTTTGATCACCAAGAGTGCGGCGTCAAAATCCCAAATTAATCCTTATGGCGTCCATCTGACTTATCAAGGTTTCTTTTTAGTTCTATCCTCCATCTTATTAACCATTTAGTAGTTACAATTCAGCTCTAAACACTTAAAATAAAGACCAATAAAAATCAGACACCACGCTCATCTTGAAATCAAATTTTGTTTTTATTTTGAATAATCTTCTTTCAATATCTTGAAGGTAGTTTTTGAATAATCATCTTAGTATCAGAGCGTAAGGTTTCAGTGTGCAAACTGAAGGGTCAGCCATTGAAGGTCTCTTGTTATTTTTGTTTGATATATTATTGAGGGGTTATTCAATGGGTTGGGTCTCCACTATTTGAGCTTAGTAGTTTTTGAACTACAACTCTGAAACATTAAAGTTGATTCTTAGTAGTTTGTGGACTAAAGATGATTTGGCTGAGTTGAGTTGTTCCTAAACTTAAAAATTGTGAATTTGACTCATTTGTTATTATTTGATCTTAATTTACTGAATTGGTAAAAATTCAGTTTTAGAAGTGTGTTTTAGCTGCTATTTGTGTTGTTCATACTTGTTTGGGGGGAGGGGGGTTTGTTGATAATGGCTGAAGATGATGCAAATAGAGTACTTCGTGAACAACTTGCTGCAATTATAAAAATGATGCAAAGAAATACTTTGCAACCCCAACAAAGGCAAGTAGGGTATAGGGTACCTTGGAATGACCTTGGAGATGCTAAAGATGAGCTGAATAAGGATGATGAGGTTGAAGATAAGGGTAGGCTGAGGAGGCAGCAAAATAACCCTACTAGTGGTATTAAACTTACTGTACCAACATTTAGAGGTACTAGATCTCTTGAAGAGTATCTAGAGTGGGTTCAGAAGGTAGAAAGGGTGTTTGATTGGCATGAGTACCCTAAGGCAAAGAAGTATAAGGTAGCAGCGCTTGAATTTACAGATTATGCACTTTTGTAGTAGGAAAATTTAAAAGCTCAGCGAAGAAGGGATGATGAAGAAGAAGTTACTAGTTGGCTACTTATAAAAAGATTAATGAAGAAGAGATTTGATCCTAATTACTATAAACAAAATTTAAACATCAAACTCTATACTTTACGGCAAGTTTCCTTGAGTGTAGAAGAGTATATGAAAGAATTTAAGCTAATACTGATTCATTGTGATTTGAATGAACCTCAAGAGCAAACAATAGCAAGATTGCTTGATGGATTGAGGAGGAAAATAGCCAATATTGTTGAGTTACAACCCTTTATATTTCTTGAGAATGTTATAAAGCTTACTACTAAAGTAGAAAAGACAGCAGAAAATAGGGGGTATCCATTTAGGTTCAACTACATCAAGTAATACAAAGGCTGTTTCTTCACCTTTCTGAACATAGAACACACCTAAACAAGATGCGAAAGTGGAGTTTAGCAAGGGGAGTGCTAGCTTAAGTTCTTTGAAAGGCAAGGAGAAGGTATTTGAACCTTAACTTCCCAGGAGGTCTCGAGACATCAAGTGTTTCAAGTGCTTGAGAAATTGACATATTGCTTCTAAATGTCCAAAGAAGAGGGTGATGGTTCTAGATGAGAAGTATAGAGAGCTTGTAAGTGAAGATGAGGCCGAAACAGAAGAGGAATCTAAAGTAAATTGACTGAACTAAAAGAGAATCTTGAGCCAATATAGGAGAATTTATTAGTTATTCAGAGGGGTTTGAGTGCTGAAGTTGATATTGGTAAGGAGTAATGTGAAAACATCTTTCATATAAGATGTCAAATCTGAGATAAGGTTTGTATGATCATTGATACTAGTAGTTGTACTAATGTTGCATCCACTACTTTTGGTAGAGAAACAAGGTAAATTATTGTTCTGCACCCCAAACCATACAAATTGCATTGGCTTAATGAGAATGGGGAGATTCAGGTTATAAGATAGGTTCGCATGCCATTTTTCATTAAAACCTATCAAGATGAGATTTTAGGTGATGTAGTTCCTATGACACCTAGTAATGTATTATTGGGACGTCCATGACAGTTTGATAATGATGTGACTTATAATGAGCGGAGAAATAATTATTCAATTTTCCTAAATGGGAAGAAAGTGAATTTGATGCCATTGAGTTCTCAACAAGTTAGAGAAAATCAGTTTTGGATTTAGAGGAAGATGGTGGAATCGGGTAAGAGGCTGATGTTAGCCAAAAAAAGGAGACATTGAACAAGCACTAGCTTCGGTGGGGTTATTTTTATGGCTTGGGCAAAGCCTTTATTACAAGTGGAGGGTTTGGATTTTCTAAGGCAGGTTATGAAGTTGCTTTAAGAGTTCAAAAATGTATTTTCGAAAGAGTTGCCATTGGGATTACTACCTATTCGAGGGATATTTGATTTGGTGCTTGAAGTTTCACTTCCTAATAGACCAACATATAGATGTAATCAATAGGAAGCAAAGGACATCCAAAAGCAAGTTGGTGAGCTCTTTGAGAGGGGCTATATGTGTGAGTCACTTAGTCCTTGTTCTGTCCCTACTTTGCTTGTTCCAAAGAATGATAGTACTGATGTGAACCTCACAAAAAAAGGAGACCCAATGCTCAATGAGGTTCCTTTGCCAAGGATCATTCTAATTCAGATTTTCAGTAAACAAAATTAAAAACCTTGACCCGTAATCTATAAGAAATAAAAATCAAAGGTATAAGAAGATTGTATACGCCACACTCAAGATAGATGAGAAGTTGTTAGTGATAAGTCTAAAAGAAGCCATAAGATAAAATCTTGATAAGTTTTAATAAAAGTTCTTTAAAGAACTTAAGAGAAAACCTTCAACATTAATATCAACAATTCAATTTTCGTTCTCCCTCATCTCTCATATATTTATAGAGACCTCTTGGGATATCTAGCATTTATTATAGCAACTAATGACAACTTATAACTACTAACTACCACCCACTACCAATAACTTAGTCACTTGTGATTCCAGCACTTATTACAACAATTAATTAAAACTTACAACTACTAACACTACCAACTACTACCAATAAACTAGGCACTTGGAAATGCTGACACTTATTGCAATAATTATTGAAAACTTATAACTACTAACAACTACCGATATTAAGACTTCAAATCACATGGGTTACTCACATGAGTTGCCGTGCTATTGTTCCCCATTACACATGAATGTTCAATGGACATTATGATGTTTTGAAAACCTAGTTCGCATCATGTACCATGGGAATGTGTGTGGACAGTTGAGCTATCAACAAGATAATGGTTAAGTTCTTGATTCCATATTCCTAGACTTTATGATATGTTTGATGAAATGCATGGTACTGTATTTTTCTAAAGTTGATTTGATGAGTGAATATCACCAAATTAAGATGAAAGAAGGTGATGAATGGAAAACAGCCTCTAAAATAAATCATGGATTGTATAAGTGGATAGTGATGCCGTTTGGGCTTTGTAATGCACCTAGTACATTTTTTAGTTTTATGAATCATGTTTTGAGGAAGTTTATTAAGCTGTTTGTTGTGTTCTATTTTGATGATATCCTGATCTATAGTAAAACTTTTGAAGATCATGTGAGGCATCTTAGGACTGCATTTGAGACCTTATGTGATGCTAAGTTGTATGGGAAACTTAAGAAGTGTTATCTATTTTGGGTATGTTGTTTCTGGTAGTGGAATTAAGCGGAGGAGAAGGTTAAGGCAATTCATGATTGGCCAAAACCTACTGGTGTTGCTGATGTAAGAATTTTTCATGGTTTAGCCTATTTCTATAGGCGATTTATTAAAGAATTTAGTTCCATTGTTGTGCCTATGATAGAGTATTTGAAAAAGGGGAATAAGTTTAGGTGGGATGAGAATGCACATAAGGCATTTGAGCTAATTATAAAAAAATTATCTTCTGCTCTTGTTTTAGCACTTCTTGATTTTGCTAAAATGTTCGAAATAGAGTGTAATGCTTCTGGGCTTGATATTGGGGCTATTTTGATGTAAGAAAAGTGACCAATTGCATTCTTTAGTGAGAAGCTGAACGGGAAAATTTTAAACTACTCCATTTATGATAAGGAGTTTTATGCATTGATTCGGATTCTCGAGATTTGGCAGCAATACCTATTACCTAAAGAGTTCGTTATTCATACTGACCATGAATCTTTGAAGTATCTTAAAGGGCAGAACAAGTTGAATAGAAGACATGCTAAATGGGTAGAATTCATGGAGACATTTTCTTATCTTATAAAATACAATGAGGGGCAAACTAATGTCATTACTGATGCTCTTTCTAGAAGGTATACATTGACACTTCACTAATGTGGTGTTTGAATGTGCTAAAGGAGCTTGTGATGGATTCTTTATGCATGATGGTTACTTGATTAAGTTGGGAAAAATGTGTATACCTTCAGGAACTTTGCATGAGTTGCTTGTGCGTGAGGCTCATGGTGGTGGTCTTAGTAGTCATTTTAGGGAGAAGAAAACTTATGAGCTACTGAAAGAGCACTACTTTTGGCCTAATATGTTGTGGGGTGTTCATAAAGTGGTTGAAAGATGTATTATTTGTAGAAAGCTAAAGATAAAGAGAATGCGTATGGGCTGTATATGCCTTTACTTATCCCAGAGCAACCATGGATGGATATTAGTATGGATTTCGTGCTTGGATTACCTAGAACACAACGTGGAAATGATTCAGTGATGTTTGTGGTTGATCGGTTCTCTAAAATGCCCCATTTTATTCCTCGTAACAAATCTAATAATGCTATTCACATATTGTTGATTTGTTTTTTTAGAAAAATTGTACGTTTGCATAGAATCCCTAAAAGCATTGTCTCTGATCGTGATACAAAGTTCTTAAGCTACTTTTGTAAGAAGCTTAGAATGAAGCTGCTTTTCAGTACTACTTATCATCCACAAACTGATGGGCAAACTGAGGTAGTGAACCATACTCTATCTTCTTTATTATGGGCTGTTATAAATAAGAACTTAAAGAATTGGGATAGTGGTTTGCCTATTGTGGAGTTTGCATACAACCCTAGTGTGCATGGGCTACAAAATTTTCACAATTTTAGATTGTGTATGGATTTAATCTATTTGTTCATATTGACCTTGTTCTTATTCCAATTGATGAGAGGACTTCTATGGATGGGGTTAAGAAGGAAAAATTGATGAAGAAGCTTCATGGGCAGGTTTGAACTCATATTGAGGAGAAAACAACTAAGTATGTTAATGCTAACAAGGGATGGAAAATGGTTAGCTTTGAACCTGGTAATCTTGTTTGGATTCATCTTAGTAAGGGAAGGGAAGATTTCCTAGCAAGCAAAAGTCTAAATTGATGCCAAGAATTGATGGGCCTTTTCAGATTGTAGAGAAGGTAAATAATAATGCTTATAAAGTTGATCTTCCTAGTGAATACAATGTTGCAACCACTTTAAATGTGAAGAACTTATGTCCTTATTTGGAAGATTCAAAAGATTCTGATTTTAGGGCAAATCATTCTCAACTCGGGGGTGATGATGTGCATCATGGAGATTCTGAATAACCTCAAGAAGGTGAACTGAGCATAAAAAAGGCTTCAGATGGTCCAATAATAAGAGTTAAGGCCAAACAGTTTCAAAGGGCCATAAGTAGTCAAATTGGGGTTATTGAAGCTTCTATAGGCTTGGAAGCTTGCGATCTGAATGGGATTGGGCCAAAGGTATTTATTTGTCTTCAATCAGAGCTTGGGACCTGATTTAGAGGCTTTTGATGATTGTGGACTTAATTTACTTCTTTTGTGTCTATTTTTTTTATTTCACTTATCTCTATATTTTCATGTATTTGGGCCTTTTAAAACTTGTTTAGCTTTATTTTAAATTGTTAAGTTAGATTGGACTTATTTGAGTTATTTTGAGCTTTTTAAGTTTATTAGGTAATATTAGGGTTTTTTCTCATCTTATAAGCCTATATAAGACATCTTAAACATCTTACAGAGACAGCTGCCTCACTCTTCAATTTTATGAACGAAAATGAAGAACTTTTCTCTCTAAAAAATTGTCTTATGAAGTTTGTAAACTCTTGAAGATAGTTAGTGACTTATCATTCTTTGATCACCAAGAGTGTGGCGTCAAAACCCTAAATTGATCATACATCCATCTAACTTATCACGGTTTCTTTTTAATTCTATCCTCCATCTTATTTACCATTCATTTGTTACAATTCATCCTAAACACTTAAAAGAAAGACTAACAAAAACTAGACACCACCCTCATCTTGAAATCAGATTTTGTTTTTGTTTTTAATAATAGAATTTGAAGATCAAGGCACATCACAAACTAGGGTTTACTCAAATTTGGCTTTTATCCTCTTATGAGCTCACACTCTCTTATCTTTTTCCACTCTTTAGTTCTTTATTGAACTTAATCAAAATTACTTTGTAACAATCTAAACTTAACAAATGAAATCACTAAGAATGAGAATGGGTTAAAAGCAAAGTTAGAGAATAAGTAAAATTTAAGAAACTAAGAGAAAACCAAAAAAATCATATGGATTTTGATGCAATTAGATGCACAAATTGGGCACATTATATGTAAACAAAACTTGACTAGCAAACAAAACTTCTACTAATTAAAATTTCTATACTCTTTAAGTTTTTTAAATTTAAAATTCAGAATTGAAACTTGATCAATTCAATCTGACTTTTTTTTTTTCTATTGTGCTTTTTTTGAATTTTTTTTGTTTTCTTTTTTTATATTTTAAACTTATATGTAATGATAAATAACAGAACTTGAATGAATTAGAGTGACGAAATAGGTTAAAGTTATGATCAAGAAGAGATAAAGGTGTTCGGTTGCAAATTCAAGGGAATTAAACAAAAGGATGCGAAATTTAAAAGAAGAACAAATAATGAAAATTCAGATAGGTTAAACTTGATTTAGAGCCTAAGCTCTAATACCAATTTATGTGAACCTCATAAAGAAAAGTGAGATCTGATGGTCAATGAGATTTCATTGCCAAAGATTGTTATAATTCATATTCGTAAACAAAGAAAAACAAATAACTTTGACTTGTTAACTTTAAAGGGATAAGAACAAAATGTATAAGAAATTAGAGTAGAAGCCACACTCAAGAAATTTGAGAGAGATTGTGAGTGATAAGTTAAGGATGAATGCCACAAGAAGAAATCTTAATAAGTTCTAAAAAGTTTTTTGAAGAATCAAGAGAAAATTTCTCACTAGTGTTAATGTTAAAACTCTGAATTTCTCTTAGTGACCTCACAAAGAAAAAGTGAGACCCACATTTCTTTGCCAATGATCTTTCTAATTTAGATTTTTAGATTAACAAAAATGAGGACTTGACCCATAATCTATAAGAGATAAGAACCAGAGTTATATAAGATTATAGATGCCACACTCAAGATAGTTAAGAAGTTGTGTAGGCCCCCACCATTAGCTCAAGTTGATGTCCATCATGAAGGTTCTAAATCAACTCAAGAAGGCGAGCTGAGCGTAAAGGAGATTTCAGATGGTCCAATAACAAGGGCTAAGGCTAAACAGCTTCAAAGGGCCATAAGTAGTCAAATTGGAGCTATTGAAGCTTCTATGGGATTAGAAGCTTGCGATCTGAATGGAAACGAGCTAAATGTATTTATTTGTCTTCAATTTGAGATTGGGACGTGATTTAGAGACGTTTGGCGACGTTGGGCTTTAAGAAGCAGCTAAGGGCTTTCTTTTCATGCTATTGGGCTTTATTTACTTCTTATGTTACTATTTTTATGTATTTGGGCTATTTTAAACTTGTTTAGTTTTGTTTTAAATTGTTAAGTCATATTGGGCTTATTTTGGGCCTTTTTAAGCTTATTAGGTAACATTAGGGTTTCACCTCATTTTGTAAGCCTATATAAGGCATGTAAAAGTCTTGTAGAGGCAGTTGCCTCATTTGGGATTTGGATGCACGAAAATAGACTTTTCTCTCTCAAATTGTCTTCTCAAGTTTTTTTCAACTCTTGAAGATAGTTGCTGACTTATCACTCTTTGATCACCAAGAGTGTGGCGTCAAAACCCTAAATTGATCCTTGTGGCGTCCATACGACTTATCAAGGTATCTATTTAGTTCTATCCTCCATCAACTTCACAATTTAATTTTGTTATAAATCAAGGCACATCATCTGGTATCAAAGCCAGGTTTTCAGTGTGCAAACTGAAGTTTTAGCTATTGAAGGTGTCTTGCTATTTTTTGTGTTATATAATTTGGTGGGGTTATTATTAATTTGGGTCTCTAATATTTGAGGAGTTGAATTGCAACTCTGAAGCATTAAAATTAATTCTTAGTAGTTTGTTAACTGGAGATGGGTTGGCTGAATTAAATTGTTCTTGAACCTGGAAATTTTGTGAACCTGGAAATTTCGAATTTGAGTAAATTGTTGCTATCTGATTGTATTTACTGAATTGGTGAAAAATTCAGTTTGAGAAGAGTGTTTTAGCTACTGGTTGTGTTGTTCAATTGTTCATACTTGTTTGGGGTTTTTGTTAATAATGGCTGACGATGATGCAAGCAGAGTACCAAAGGGATTGAGTTTAGAACAAGCTCAACTCGTGGGCTTACAACGAGCTCATGATGAATTTCGAGGTGAGATTACTGAAATTCGTGGACAACTTGCTGCAATTATAGAAACGATGCAAAGAAACACTTTGCAACCCCAACAAAGGCGGGTAGGGCATAGGGTACCTCGAAATGACCTAGGGGATGCTGGAGATGAGCCAAATAGGGATGATGAGGCTGAAGATAGGGGTAGGATAAGGAGGCAGCAAAATGACCCTACTAGTGGTATCAAACTTAATATACCACCATTTAGAGGTACTAGTTCTCTTGAGGAGTATCTTGAATGGGTTCAGAAGGTAGAAAGGGTGTTTGATTGGCATGAGTATCCTGAGGCAAAGAAGTGTAAGGTAGCAGCACTTGAGTTTACCGATTACGCACTTTTGTGGTGGGAAAACTTAAAAGCTCAGTGAAGAAGGGATGACGAAGAAGCAGTTACAAGCTGGCCACTTATGAAAAGATTAATGAAGAAGAGATTTGTTCCGGATTACTATAAATAAGAATTATACATCAAACTCCAGACTTTGCGGCAAGGTTCCTTGAGTGTGGAGGAGTATGTGAAAGAATTTGAGCTGTTGCTGATTCGCTGTGATTTGAATGAACCTCAAGAGCAAACAATAGCTAGATTCCTTGATGGATTGAAGAGGGACATAGCTAATGTTGTTGAGTGACAGCCCTTCATATTTCTTGAGGATGTCATAAAGCTTGCAACTAAAGTAGAAAGACAGCAAAAAAGAGGGGGTATCCATATGAGGTCAACTACAATAAGTAATACAAAGGCTGTTTCTTCACCTTCGCGAACATGGAACACACCTAAACGTGATGAGAAAGTGGAGTTCAGTAAAGGAAGTGTTAGTTCAGGTTCATTGAAAGGAAAGGAGAAGGTATTTGAACCTCAATTTTCCAGGAGGTCGCGAGACATCAAGTGTTTCAAGTGCTTGGGAAATGGACATATTGCTTCTGAATGTCCAAATAAGAGGGTGATGGTTTTACAAGGGAAGTATGGAGAGCTTGTAAGTGAAGATGAAGCTGAGATGGAAGAGAAATCTAAAGTCGAAATGACTGAACAAGAAGAGAATCTTGAGCCAATGGAGGGAAATTTATTAGTTATTCAAAGGATTTTGAGTGCTGAAGTTGATATTGGTTTGGAACAGCGCGAAAACATCTTTCATACAAGATGTCAAATCCGAGATAAGGTTTGTGCCATGATCATTGATAATGGTAGTTGCACCAATGTTGCATCCATTACTTTAGTGGAGAAACTGGGATTAACTACTGTTCCACATCCAAAACCATACAAATTACATTGGCTTAATGACAAGGGAGAGATTCAAGTTACAAGACAGGTTCGGGTGCCATTCTCCATTAAAACCTTTCATGATGAGGTTTTATGTGATGTGGTTCCGATGACAGCTAGTCATGTGTTATTAGGCCGCCCATGGCAATTTGATAATGATGTGACTTATAATGGGAGAAGGAACACTTATTCATTTGTGCTGAATGGGAAGAAAGTGAATTTGATGCCATTGAGTTCTCAACAAGTTAGAAAAGATCAATTGCAGAATCAAAGGAAGATGATGGAATCTGGTAAAGGGTTAATGTTAGCCAAAAAGGGAGATGTTGAGCAAGCACTAGCTTCTGTGGGGGTTGTTTTCATGACTTGGGCAAAGCCTTTATTGCAAGTGGAGGGTTTGGATTTGCCAAGGCAGGTTGTGGAGTTGCTTGAAGAGTTCAAAGATGTATTTCCAGAAGAGCTACCATTGGGATTACCACCTATTCGAGGGATAGAGCATCAAATTGATTTGGTGCCTGGAGCTTCACTTCCAAATAGACCAGCATATAGATGTAATCCGGAGGAAGCAAAGGAGATCAAAAGGCAAGTTGGTGAGCTCTTAGAGAGGGGCTATGTGCGTGAGTCACTTAGTCCTTGTTCAGTGCCTACTTTGCTTGTTCCAAAGAAGGATGGTACCATGAGAATGTGTGTGGACAGTTGGGCTATCAACAAGATAATGGTTAAGTATCGATTCCCTATTCCTAGACTTGATGATATGCTTGATGAATTGCATGGTGCTGTTTATTTTTCTAAAGTTGATTTAATGAGTGGATATCACCAAATTAGGATGAAAGAAGGTGATGAATGGAAAACAGCCTTTAAAACTAAGCATGGATTGTATGAGTGGATGGTGATGCCATTTGGGCTTTCTAATGTACCTAGTACATTTATGAGACTTATGAACCATGTTTTGAGGAAGTTTATCGGGCTGTTTGTTGTGGTCTATTTTGATGCTATCTTGATCTATAGTAAAACTTTAGATGATCATGTGAAGCATCTTATGGCTGTATTTGAGACCTTGCGTGATGCTAAGTTGTATGGAAACATCAAGAAGTGCTATTTCTGCCAAGATAGTGTTATCTTTTTGGGGTATGTTGTTTCTGGTAGCGGAATTAAGGTTGATGAGGAGAAGGTTAAGGCAATTCGTGATTGGCCTAAACCTACTGGTGTTGCAGATGTGAGAAGTTTTCATGGTTTAGCCTCTTTCTATAGGCGATTTATTAAAGACTTTAGTTCTATTGTTGCGCCTATGACAGAGTGTTTGAAAAAAGGAAATGATTTTAGGTGGAATGAGAATGCACAGAAGTCATTTGAACTGATAAAAGAACAATTATGTTCTGCTCCAGTTTTAGCACTTCCCGATTTTTCTAAAACATTTGAAATAGAGTGTGATGCTTCAGGGGTCGGTATTGGGGCTATGTTGATGCAAGAAAAGAGGCCAATTGCTTTCTTTAGTGAGAAGCTGAATGGGGCACGGTTAAACTACTCTATTTATGACAAGGAGTTTTATGCATTGATTCGGGCTCTCGAGGTATGGCAGCATTATTTATTACCTAAAGAGTTCGTTATTCATACTGACCATGAATCGTTAAAGTATCTTAAAGGGCAGAACAAGCTGAATAGAAGACATGCCAAATGGGTAGAGTTCATGGAGCCATTTCCATATGTCATAAAATACAAGAAGGGGCAAACTAATGTCATTGCTGATGCTCTTTCTAGGAGGTATGCATTGATTTCTATGTTAAATGCAACGCTTTTGGGTTTTGAATAGGTGAAAGAACAATATACCAGTGATTCATACTTTGCTAATATGATGTCTAAATGTGCTAAAGGAGCTTGTGATGGGTTCTTTGTGCATGATGGTTACTTGTTCAAGTTGGGCAGAATGTGTATACCTTCAGGATCCTTACGTGAGTTGCTTGTGCGTGAGGCTCATGAGGGTGGTCTTAGTGGTCATTTTGGGGAGAAGAAAACTTATGAGCTACTGAAAGAGCACTTCTTTTGGCCTAATATGCTGCGGGATGTTCATAAAGTTGTTGAAAGATGTGTAAATTGCAAGAAAGCTAAGGGTAAAGAGAATGCATATGGACTATATATGCCTTTACCTATCCCAGAGCAACCATGGATGGATATTAGTATGGATTTTGTGCTTGGATTACCTAGAACACAGCGTGGGAAGGATTCAGTGATGGTTGTGGTTGATCGGTTCTCCAAAATGTCACACTTTATTCCTTGTAATAAAACTGATGATGCTATTCATATTGCTGATTTGTTTTTTAGGGAAATTGTGCGTTTGCATGGAATCCCTAAAAGCATTGTCTCTGATCGTGATACAAAGTTCATAAGCTATTTTTGGAAGACTCTTTGGAAGAAGCTTGGAACAAAGTTGCTTTTCAGTACTGCTTGTCATCCACAAACTGATGGGCAAACTGAGGTAGTGAACCGTACTCTATCTTCTTTATTACGGGATGTTATAAACAAGAACTTAAAGAGTTGGGATACTTGTTTGCCTATTGTAGAGTTTACATATAACCGTAGTGTTCATGGGGCTACAAAATTTTCACCATTTAAGATTGTGTATGGATTTAATCCATTTGTTCCTATTGACCTTGTTCCTATTCCAATTAATGAGAGGACATCTATGGATGGTGTTAAGAAGGCAGAATTGATGAAGAAGCTTCATGAGCAGGTTCGAATTCATATTGAGGAGAAAACAGCTAGGTATGTTAAGCATGCTAATAAAGGACGAAAAATGATTAACTTTGAACCTGGTTATCTTGTTTGGATTCATCTTAGCAAGGGAAGATTTCCTAGCAAGCAGAAGTCCAAGCTGATGCCAAGAGTTGATGGACCTTTTCGTATTATAGAGAAGGTAAATAGTAATGCTTACAAAGTTGACCTTCCTGGTGATTACAATGTTTCAGCCACTTTTAATGTGAAGGACTTATCTCCTTATTTGGAAGATTTAGAAGATTCTGATTTGAGGGCAAATCATTCTCTGCCTGGGGGTGATGATGTGCATCATGAAGGTTCTAAATCAACTCAAGAAGGCGAGCTGAGCGTAAAGGAGATTTCAGATGGTCCAATAACAAGGGCTAAGGCTAAACAGCTTCAAAGGGCCATAAGTAGTCAAATTGGAGCTATTGAAGCTTCTATGGGATTAGAAGCTTGCGATCTGAATGGAAACGAGCTAAATGTATTTATTTGTCTTCAATTTGAGATTGGGACGTGATTTAGAGACGTTTGGCGACGTTGGGCTTTAAGAAGCAGCTAAGCGCTTTCTTTTCATGCTATTGGGCTTTATTTACTTCTTATGTTACTATTTTTATGTATTTGGGCTATTTTAAACTTGTTTAGTTTTGTTTTAAATTGTTAAGTCATATTGGGCTTATTTTGGGCCTTTTTAAGCTTATTAGGTAACATTAGGGTTTCACCTCATTTTGTAAGCCTATATAAGGCATGTAAAAGTCTTGTAGAGGCAGTTGCCTCATTTGGGATTTGGATGCACGAAAATAGACTTTTCTCTCTCAAATTGTCTTCTCAAGTTTTTTTCAACTCTTGAAGATAGTTGCTGACTTATCACTCTTTGATCACCAAGAGTGTGGCGTCAAAACCCTAAATTGATCCTTGTGGCGTCCATACGACTTATCAAGGTATCTATTTAGTTCTATCCTCCATCAACTTCACAATTTTAATTTTGTTATAAATCAAGGCACATCATCTGGTATCAAAGCCATTCAGTGTGCAAACTGAAGTTTTAGCTATTGAAGGTGTCTTGCTATTTTTTGTGTTATATAATTTGGTTGGGTTATTATTAGTTTGGGTCTCTAATATTTGAGGAGTTGAATTGCAACTCTGAAGCATTAAAATTAATTCTTAGTAGTTTGTTAACTGGAGATGGGTTGGCTGAATTAAATTGTTCTTGAACCTGGAAATTTTGTGAACCTGGAAATTTCGAATTTGAGTAAATTGTTGAAGAACGATACAAGATAAAATCTTGATAAGTTATAATCAAAGTTCTTTGAAGAACTTAAGAGACAACTCTCAATATTAATATCATCAATTCTATGTCCTTTTTCCTTATCTCTCATGTATTTCTAGAGACCTCTCGAGATGTTAATAGTTATTACAGTAATTAATGACAACTTACAACTACTAACTACCAATAACTAATAACTTAGGCACTTAGGATGACGACACTTATTACAACAATTAATGAAAAACTTAAAACTACTAACTACCAAAATACTAAGGCTTTACTTCAAAATGACTGTCAAACTTTGTAACCACATTAATAAATAAAAGTTGTAGACTTCCAAAAGCTTCTAATCACATGCGCTACTCACATGAGTTGTTGTGCTACTATTCCCCATCACCTATGAATGCTTTAATGGATCGTTTGGTTCACATCATTCTCCTATTCTTAAAAATAATTTGTCGTCAAATCTTTACCGGGCTCAAATACAACTTTCTTAAACTTTGAAGTGATATTCTTGATGGCGTGGCAATCAACACATATCTTTCAAAACTCATCCTTCATTGGCACAAGCAATACTAGAACTGTAGAATGACTCATGCTATAACGCACATACCCCTTCTCCATTAGTTTACTAACCTGCCTTTGAAGTTTTTTTTTCTCATCGGGATTACTTTTATATGCTGGCCTATTTAGGATTGATGCTCCAGGTATATAGTTGATTTGATGCTTGATTCCCCTTATCAATGGTAAAGCATTAGGTATCTCTTTGGAAAAGACATCATCAAATTCCTTAAAATTGATATGGCATATGTGAAAGATGTTGTCATATTGTACCTTCTCATATTCTTCGATTAGCAAACTTAATTTACGCTTAATAACTATCAGTTCGTCATTTACTGGGTACTCCAGTCCATCAATTGCACATTCCAATGGTGGAATAGGTTCTTAATCTGACTTACTTTTAGTTTCAGTGACACTATTATAGCTTACAATCAATGCACTCATATTTGGTCATTGAGATGCAATATGACCTATTCCCAGACATATAATATCTTTATTACTTAGCTGAGAATCAAGTTTAATCTTGCCTTGGCTGCCTCCTACGTTTTGGCCCTTAGGTGCTTCTGTATTGGAATTGGAATTAGCTTGCCATATGCAAGAATTTATCCCAAGCATCTCTATCAATGTCATCATTATTCATGGTAGCACGCCTATTATGCCTTCACACATTAGGAACTTTAGGTGACTACGCCTGATGCAGGCTCAAGTGTTTAGAAAAGAATACAACAAGATTGGAAGAATGAAAACAAACACTCACTTTTATTGAAATAAACTCAAACACTAATAAAGTAAAATTGATACAAAACCAAGCTCACCACTCAAGAGAATTACAATGGGATACAAAATAATTCACCACCCAAAGAATCCTACAAGAGATACAGAACTCTCAAACTCACCACTCTAAGGAATTCACCCAAGAGATACAAAGTTAAATGTAGAAACTCTCATAAGAGAACTCTCCCACATACAAGTAATTTCAAATTCACTCTCTCTGCCCCTCTCCTCTCATCCTTCTTGGTATTTATAAAGAGTTCTTGGGAGGGCTACTGCAAAGCACTTATTACAACATTTAAACTTGGTGGTTGGGAGTTGACAAATTTCAAAAGATAACAACTAAGACTTACAACTACCCTTACACCAAAAGTCTACAAATACAGCTAATGCAATAAATGAAGTATCAAAATTCAAACATAATATGCTCTAATTCAGTAAAGTCTTCAATTCTTGCAAGTTGTCAAGATTTGGCTCACCTAATAACTGTCTGACCTTCCTATATTTATTAGGATTCAACTTACTCTAAAAAACTTATATTCATGTGCTGTAAAAAGGATTTAGAACTAGACACATATAATTTTCTAGTAGTATGAAGATTATCCAAAAATTTCTTCTGAAACAGTACCAGATAAATTCCAAATTTACCCTTGAAATTCATTTGGTTCTATTTTTAGCTCCATGTGATCAGACACTCCTGTGTCAAACTCCCATGGTTGGAAAAGACTCGACCTCGAGTCCACTTCGTTATCATCCTTATAAGGAGATAGATCAGCAACATTGAATACATCGGAAACACCATAAGATTCTGGAAGCTCAATTTTGTATGCATTTTCCCCAATTCGTTTTATCACCTTAAATGGTCCATCAACTCTCGGTTTGAGTTTAGCAAACTTGCCATGATGGAACCTTTCTTTTCTTAGATGAACCCAAACTAAATCACCTTCTTAAAATTCTATTTTCTTGCGATGCTTATTGGCGCTCTTTTGGTACTTCTCGTTTTGCTTCAATATTTTCTTCCTAACTTCTTCATGCAATTTTTTTATGTTCTTCACTCGTTCTTCAGCATCTGCACTAAATTGGTGAGTAATGGAAAAAGGGACTAAATCCAATGGGCTTGTGGGATTCTGACCATGAACAATTTCAAACGGACTATAACCCGTAGATTGGCCTTTTGTTCGATTGTAAGCAAATTCAATTTGAGCCAAAATAAGATCCCACTAACGAATGTTCTTTCCAACATAACACCTCAAAAGGTTTCCCAAACTGCGATTTGTGACTTCCATTTGTCCATTAGTTTGAGGATGATAGGAAGAACTGAAGTTAAGTTGAGTTCCAAGCTTCCTACAAAGAGTGCGCCAAAAGTGACTCATGAACTTAGTATCACGATCTGAGACGATAGTCTTACGAATTCCATGTAGTTTCACAATTTCTTGAAAATATAAGTCAGCTACATGGGAAGCATCAAGAGTCTTGTTGCAAGGAACAAAGTGTGCCATCTTAGAAAAATGATCCAGCACCACCATGACAGAATCTTTATTTCTTTGAGTTCTTGGTAATCCCACAACAAAATCCATGCTAACATCTTCCCAAGGCATTGTAGGAACAGGAAATGGAGTGTACAAACCAGTATTTTGGCCATGACTCTTAGCCACATGACAGATTTTACACCTATCCACATACCTCTGAATATTCTTCTTCATCTTTGGCCAATAAAATTTTTCTTGTATCAATGCCAAAGTCTTGTCTCTCCCAAAATGTTCGCCAAGTCCGCCATCATGAGATTCTTTGATAATAGACTCTCGAAGAGAACATTATGGAATACACAAGCGGTTGCCTTTAAAAAGATACCCATCATGCAACAGAAAATGTTGAAAAGAGCCATGCTTGCAGTTTTCTGTGATTTTTCCATAATAAACATCATCTTTGTAGAGTTACTTCACTATCTCAAAGCCTACAACTTTCACTTGCATAGAGGACAACAAGGAATATTTTCGACTTAATGCATCAGCCACCACATTTTGAACTCCAGATTTGTGCTTAATGGTGAAGTTGAAGTAATGAAGGAATTCAACCCAATGAGCATAACGCCTATTAAGTTTGTGCTGGCTATTTATGAACTTAAGTGCTTCATGATCAGAATAAAGAACAAAAGGTTTTGGAAGAAGATAATGACTCCAATGATCTAGAGCGACAAATAGCATAGAACTCTTTATCATAAGTAGAATACTTCTTGCGTGAATCACTCAAATTTTCACTAAAGAAAGCAATGGGTTTACCTTCTTGACTAAGGACAGCGCCAATTCCCACATTTGATACATTACACTCAACCTCGAACACTTTGTCAAAATTTGGTAATGCAAGAATAGGGGCTTGGGTTACCTTTGCTTTAATGACGTCAAAACTCCTTTGTACTTCATTTGTCCACTTGAAGTGATCACCCTTTAAACATTCAGTGATTGGTGCCATGATTGAACTAAATCCTTTAATGAAACGCCGGTAAAATGAAGCTAATCCATGAAAGCTTCGAACATCATGAAGAGTTTGAGGAATAGGCCAATTCAAAATAGCTTCCACCTTAATAGGATCCATTTTGATTCCATCTTTAGAGACTACATAGCCTAGAAAGATAAGGGAATCTGAGAAGAACTCACATTTCTTTAGGTTGACATAAAGCTTCTGTTTCCTCAAAGTATTGAAAACTTGGTGAAGATGATCCAAGTGTTGTTCCCCATCTTTGCTATACACAAGAATGTCATCAAAGTAGACAACAACGAATCTTCCAATGTAGGGCTTCAAAACATGATTCATCAAACACATGAAAGTACTGAAAGCATTTGAAAGTCCAAAAGGCATGACCTTCCATTCATAAAGCCCATCTCTTGTCTTGAATGCTGTCTTCCATTCGTCACCTGGTTTCATTCTTATTTGATGGTATCCACTCCATAGATCAATCTTGGAGAAAATACAAGCTCCATACAGTTGGTCAAGAAGATCATCAAGTCGAGGAATTGGGAAGCGATAATCAATGGTAATTTTGTTGACAGCTCTACTATCCACACACATGCAAAAAGAACCATCCTTCTTGGGCACAAGGAGAGCAGGAACAACACAAGGGCTCTTACTTTCTTCAATTAAGCCTTTGAACAAAAGATCATTTACTTGACTTTGAAGTTCAGCATGCTCGTTAGGACTCATTCTATAGGCTGCTTTGTTTGGTAGAACATCTCCTGGAATAAGATCAATGCCATGTTGAATGTCTCTCATGGGAGGCAATCCTGGTAGTATCTCATCTGGTACTACATCACAAAATTCTTGAAGTAGCTTCTTCATTATAAAAGGTGGCTCAGGTTTATCATTGTTTTCTTCAAACACCACAAGAGCAAAGGCTTCATCAGCCTTTGAAAATTCTCTTGTACATTCAGAAAGAGTCAAGAAATTATTTCCCTCCCCTTTAAAAGGCTTAGGAACATTGATTATCTTAGAAGGACCCAAAATGACTTTAACACCATCCTTGACAAAGGAATAAGTGTTTTTATGGCCATCATGAATAATTTTTCTATCATATTGCCATGGACGACCAAGAAGTAAATGACAAGCATCCATTGGAACAACATCACACCAAACTTCATCTTTATAGTTTTTTTCCAATACAAAAAGATACTAGGCAGCGTTGTTTTACCTTAATTTCATTTCCCTTTTTGAGCCAAGAAAGCTTGTATGGTTGAGGATGCATCACTGTCTTTAGGCCCAATTTTTCTATCATTTGTGCAGAATCCACATTTTCAAAACTACCCCCATCAATTATGACATTACACACCTTGCCATGAGAAGTAGGGTATGAAAGATATTTTTTCGCAACCAATCCTCTTCTTCTTCTTCATAGGCAGCACTTAAAACTTTACGAAGGATGAGAGTTTCACCTTCATCCTCATAAGTTATATCGTCATTGTCTTCCTCAGGTTATGCATGGTTGTTCTCCATCTCTTCTTCGTCTTCTTTTTCAACAAGTGTCATAATCCTTCGATTTGGGCATTCAGAAGCAATATGTCCATATCCTTGGCATTTGAAACATTGGCGAGAATTGGTGTTGGAGGAATGGCTTTGCTTCTTTTGGTTAGAGATACCATCATATTTTGAAGAAGTTCTTGTAGTAGGTTTGGCAGGAGGAATGGTCTTAGAGTTGGAAGTACTCCCCCGGTTAGAAAAACCCTATCGTGTCACGAATCGAGAATTGCCGCTGCATGCTGTCTTTTGTTGATTCTCCACCTTAAGTGCAAGTCTACAAACATCTCCATAAGTCCAGTATGGTTGTAATTACACAATGTTTGAAATCTCAGGTCTTAAACCCCCAAGATAATGTGCAATTGTTTGTTCTTCTTGTTCAGCCATATCGCATTTCAGCATGAGATGATCGAATTCTGCAGTGTAGTCTTCTACAGAAAGCTCCTTTTGACGAAAGTTGTGTAGTTTGAGAAAAATATCTTGCCGATAGTTGTTCAGAAGATATTTCCTCTTAAGCTCTCGTTCATCTTCTCCTAGGTCACGATCTTACTTCTACCTTCCCGTATCCTTTGTTTTCTCAGATTTTCCCACCATAAAGAAGCATACTTTTTTATTTTTATGGCAACGACTTTCACCTTTTAATTTTCTAGAACATCTTGATAATCAAAAATTCTTTCTATGGTGTTCGAACAATCCACAAACTCATCTGGGTGCATTCTACGCTCAAAATCTGGTATTTCCACTTTTACATGGAAATCTCGACGATCATTTCTAAATGTCATATTTCTTATAACATTTGGATGTATGGGAGAACTATCACCAGAAGAATGAGATTTAGCTTGATGAAAAGGATTTGTATTACCTTCATCATTGCTAGAAGAACCATTATTGGGATCTTCATGTTGCATAGCTTTACCTCGATCTTCGAAACGTTCTAAACGTTGTTGAAGTTGCTGAATTTGTTGTCTCAATTCTTCAATTAGAGTGTCTCGTGTATTAGCTTGAGCTGTTGGCTGTTCTTCAATTGTTGGAATAAATCTACGACCTTTGGCCATTGAAAGACAAAGCCAAAATGAACCAACTGCTCTGATACCAAAACTGATGCAGGCTCAAGTGTTTAAAAAAGAATACAACAAGATTGGAAGAATGAAAACAAACACTCACTTTTATTGAAATAAACTCAAACACTGATAAAGTAAAATTGGTACAAAACCAAGCTCATCACTCAAGAGAATTACAATGGGATATAGAATAATTGACATCCCAAAGAATCCTACAAGAGATACAGAACTCTCAAACTCACCACTCTAAGGAATCCACCCAAGAGATACAGAGTCAAATGTAGAAACTCTCATAAGAGAACTCTCCTACATACAAGTAATTTCAAATTCACTCTCTCTGCCCCTCTCCTCTCATCCTTCTTGGTATTTATAAAGAGTTCTTGGGAGGGCTACTACAAAGCACTTATTACAACATTTAAACTTGGTGGTTGGGAGTTGATGTGCATCATGAAGGTTCTAAATCAACTCAAGAAGGCGAGCTGAGCGTAAAGGAGATTTCAGATGGTCCAATAACAAGGGCTAAGGCTAAACAGCTTCAAAGGGCCATAAGTAGTCAAATTGGAGCTATTGAAGCTTCTATGGGATTAGAAGCTTGCGATCTGAATGGAAACGAGCTAAATGTATTTATTTGTCTTCGATTTGAGATTGGGACGTGATTTAGAGACGTTTGGTGACGTTGGGCTTTAAGAAGCAGCTAAGGGCTTTCTTTTCATGCTATTGGGCTTTACTTACTTCTTATGTTATTACTTTTATGTATTTGGGCTATTTTGAACTTGTTTAATTTTGTTTTAAATTGTTAAGTCATATTGGGCTTATTTTGGGCCTTTTTAAGCTTATTAGGTAACATTAGGGTTTCACCTCATTTTGTAAGCCTATTAAGGCATGTAAAAGTCTTGTAGAGGCAGTTGCCTCATTTTGGATTTGGATGCACGAAAATAGACTTTTCTCTCTCAAAATTGTCTTCTCAAGTTTTTTTCAACTCTTGAAGATAGTTGCTGACTTATCACTCTTTGATCACCAAGAGTGTGGCGTCAAAACCCTAAATTGATCCTTGTGGCATCCATACGACTTATCAAGGTATCTATTTAGTTCTATCCTCCATCAACTTCACAATTTAATTTTGTTATAAATCAAGGCACATCAGGAGTTGACAAATTTCAAAAGACAACAACTAAGAGTTACAACTACCCTTACACCAAAAGTCTACAAATACAGCTAATGCAATAAATGAAGTATCAAAATTCAAACATAATATTATGCTCTAATTCAGCAAAGTCTTCAATTCTTGCAAGTAGTCAAGATTTGGCTCACCTAATAACTGTCTGACCTTCCTATATTTATTAGGATTCAACTTACTCTAGAAAACTTATATTCATGTGTTGTAAAAAGGATTTAGAACTAGCCACATATAATTTTCTAGTAGTATGAAGATTACGCAAAAATTTCTTCCGAAACAGTACCAGATAAATTCCAAATTGACCCTTGAAATTCATTTGGTTCTATTTTTAGCTCCATGTGATCAGACACTCCTGTGTCCTATTTGCTGCAAAACAAAGTTAGAAAAAAAATGAACCTTGTACACTCCCCTCATGTGTTTTACTCAAAGAATAATTCACTCAACTTTCACTCCTGTTTTCACATAAATTTTGCTAATACTAAAAAAAACTTACACACTCGCCTTTTTCCACTCTTTAGTCTTCTTTTTAGTTCTTTATTGAACTAAAATGAACACAATAAAAAATTAACTTGTAATAGTCCAAAACTCAGTAAATCAATTCACCAAGAATAGGTTAATTGCAAAGGAAGTAGAATTTAAGAAGTAAAGAGAATAAGATTATAATGGAACAATGAATTAGTAAAACAAAGATAAATTAGATTTTTATTTTGTTTTAGGTTGGATTTGCATAAAATAAACAAAATAAAGATTTGATGCAACAAATCTTGAATTCAACTAATTCAAAACTTTAAAAAAAAAACAAAATAAGAATAGTAAACTTAGAATCAATGGAATCTGAAATTTTTTTTGATCTTTTTGATCTCCTTTTTTTTATATGCAATAAAATAATTGGAAGAAATTGATAAAATAACAGACGAGAAGAAACAAAAAAAAAATTGATATAGGCTATAGATTCTAAAAATTAAAACAAAGTTCTGATTGAAGAGAAGAACAATCAATGAAAATTATAAGGATAGTTCAAACCTGATTAGAGCTAAAGCTTTGATACCAAATGATGTGAATCTCACAAAAAATATGTAAGAGTTGATGCTTAATTAGGTTCTTTCGCCAAGGATCGTTCTAATTTCAATTTTTAGATTTATAAAAATAAAGTATCTTTACCCGTTATCTATAAGAGATTAGAACCAGAGGTATAAGAAGATTGTAGATGCCACACTCAAGATATTTAAGATGTTATGAGTGATAAGTCTAAAAGAATGCCACAAGACTTAGGCACTTAATATACTTAAAACTACTAACTATCAACTACTACCAACAACTTAGGTATTTAGGATGATAGCACTTATTACAATAATTAATAAAAAAAATTTATAACTACTAACTACCAATACTGAGATTTTATTTCAAAATGATTGTCAAAATAGAGTATTAAAAAAAATCTGATTTTAAGAAGAGGTGGTGTCTGGTTTTTGTTTATCTTTACTTTAAGTGTTTAGGCCGAATTCTAACAAATAAATGGTAAATAAGATAGAGGATAGAACTAAAAAGAAACCTTAATAAGTCAGATGGACGCCACAAGGATCAATTTAGGGTTTTGACACCACACTCTTTGTGATCAAAGAGTGATAAGTCAATAACAGTCGCCATAAGCTGAAAAACTTGATAAGATAATTTTGAGAGAGAAGAACTTCATCTTTCACATTCATAAAATTGAAGAGAGGCAAATGCCTCTATAAGATGTTTAAGATATCTTATATAGGCTTGCAAGATGAGAAACAAATCATAATATTACCTAATTAACTTTAAAAGCCCAAAATAACTCAAATAAGCTTTATCCGACTTAATAACTTAAAATAAAGGTAAAAAAATTTTAAAGAACCCAAATACATGAAAATATAGAGAGATAAATGAAACAAATAAAAATAGGCACAAAAGAAGCAAATTAAAGCCTAATAGCATGCAAATAAGGCTTCCAGCTGCCTTTTTAAGCCCAAAGTCATCAAAAGCCTCTAAATCACATCCCAAGCTCTAATTGAAGACAAATAAATACCTTTGGCCCATTTTCATTTAGATTGCAAGCTTCCAAGCCCATAGAAGCTTCAATAACTCCAATCTGACTACTTATGGCCCTTTGAAGCTGTTTGTCCTTAGTTCTTGTTATTGGACCATCTGAAGCTTCTTTTATGCTCAGCTCACCTTCTGAAGTTGATTTAAAATCTTCATGATGCACATCATCACCCCCGGGCCTTTTAGCATCACGCAAGGTCTCAAATATAACTCTAAGATGCCTTACATGATCATCAAAAGTTTTACTGTAGATCAGGATATCATCAAAATAGACCCACACAAACAACCCAATATACTTCCTCAAACATGATTTATAAGCCTCATAAATATGCTAAGTGTATTAGAAAGCCCAAACGGCATCACCATCCACTCATATAATCCATACTTAGTTTTAAAGTCTGTTTCCATTAATCAGCTTCTTTCATCCTAATTTGGTGATATCCACTCATAGTACCATCCTTCTTTGGAATAAGCAATGTAGGCACAAAACAAAGACTAAGTGACTCACGTACATAGCCCCTCTCTAAGAGATTACCAACTTGCCTTTAGATCTCTTTGCTTCTTCTGGGTTACATCTATATGCTGGTCTATTAGGAAGTGAAGCTCCAGGCACCAAATCAATTTAATGTTTTATCTCTCAATTAGGTAATAACGCCATTGGCAGCTCTTTCGAAAATACATCTTTGAACTCTTTAAGCAACTCCAAAACCTGCTTCAGCAAATCCAGACCCTCCACTTGCAATAAAGTTTGCCCAAGCTATAACAAAAACCCCCACCAAAACTAGTGCTTGTTCAATGTTTCCATTTTTGGCTAACATTAGTCCCTTACCTAATTCAACCATCCTCCTTTGATTCTGCAACTGATCTTCTCTAACTTGTTGAGAGCTTAATAGTATTAAATTCACTTTCTTCCCATTCAGTACAAATGAATACGTGTTTCTTCGCCCATTATAAGTCACATCATTATCAGACTGCCATGGACATCCCTATAACACATGACTAGCTGTCATAGGAACACATCACATAAAACCTCATCATAATAAGTTTTAATGGAGAACAGCACGCGAACATGTCTTGTAATCTAAATCTCTGTATTCTAATTTAGCCAATGAAATTTGTATGGTGTGGGGGTGTGGAACAATAATTAATCTCAATTTCTCCACCAAAGTAATAGATGCAACATTGGTGCAACTACCAATATCAATGATCATAGCACAAACCTTATCTCGTATTTGACACCTTGTATGAAAGATGTTTTCGCATTGCTCCTCACCAATATCAACTTTAGCACTCAAAACCCTCTGAATAACTAATAAATTTACCCAAATTAGCTCAAGCTTCTCTTCTTGTTCAGTCATTTCTACTTTAGAATCCTCTTTTGTTTCGACCTCGACCATCACCATCTTATTTGGACATTTCAAAGCAATATGCCCATTTTTCAAACACTTGATGTCTCAATACCTCCTAGGAAGTTGAGGTTCAAACACCTTCTCCTTACTCTTCAAAGAACCTAAACTAGCACCCCCCCGGTGAACGCTACTTTCTTATCCCGTTAAGGTATGTTCCATGTTTGGGAAGGTGAATAAACAAATTTTATATTACTTGATGTAGTGGACCTCATATGGATAGCCCCTCTTTTCAGCAGTCTTTCTACTTTAGTTGCAAGCTTTATGACATCCTCAAGAAATATGAAGGGTTGTAACTCAACAATATTAGCTATGTCCCTCATCAATCCATCAAGAAATCTAGTTATTGTTTGCTTTTGAGGTTTATTCAGATCATAATAAATTTGTAATAGCTCAAATTCTTTCATATACTCTTCTACACTCATGGAACTTTGTCAAAAAGTCTGGAGTTTGATGTATAATTCTTGTTTATAGTAATCTGGAACTTCTTCATTAATCTTTTTATAAGTGGTCAACTAGTAACTTCCTCTTCATCATCCCTTCTTTGCTAAGCTTTTAAGTTTTTCGACCATAAAAGTGCATAATCTGTAAACTCAAGAGTCGCTACCTTATACTTCTTTGCCTCAGAATACTCATGCCAATCAAACACCCTTTCTACCTTTTGAACCCACTTCAGATACTTCTCAGGAGAACTAGTATCTCTAAATGGTGATATATTAACTTTGATACCACTAGTAGGGTCATTTTGCACCCTCCTCGCCCTACCCTTATCTTCAGCCTCATCATCCCCATTCGGCTCATCTCCAGCATCCTCAAGGTCATTTCGAGGTACCCTCCACCCTACTTGGGGTTGCAAAGTATTTCTTTGCATCATTTCTATAATTGAAACTAACTGTCCGTGAATTCCCAAACAAGTATGAACAACATAAACAGTAGCTAAAATATACTTCTCAAATTGAATTTTCACCAATTCAGCAAATTAAGATAAGATATCATCAAATGATTTAAATTCACAATTCCTGGGTTCTTGAACAACTCAACTTTACCAAATGATTTTTAGTCCACAAACTACTAAAAATCAACTTTAATGCTTCAGAGTTGCAATTCAAAAACTACTAGCCTCAAATATTGGAAACCCAACCCATTAAATAACCCCCAATAGTATATTAGACAAAAACAGCCAGAGAACTTCAATGGCTGACCCTTTAGTTCGCACACTAGAATCCTATACTCTTATTCCAAGATGATGTGACATGATCTTCAAAATATATTATTTAAAATATAAAACAATCAGATTTCAATATGAGGGTGGTGTCTGGTTTTTTTTTTGTTGGTATTTCTTTTAAGTGTTTAGGCTGAATTATAACAAATAAATGATAAATGAGATGGAGGATTGAACTAAAAAGAATCCTTGATAAGTCAGATGAACGCCACAATGATAATTTTAGGATTTTGACACCACACTCTTGGTGATCAAAGAGTGATAAGTCAAAATTGTCACCACAAGCTAAAAAACTTGATAAGACAATTTTGAGAGATAAGAAATTCTTCTTTCATGTTCATAAAATTAAAGAGAGGTATAGATGCCTCTATAAGATGTTTAAGATACCTTATATAGGCTTACAAGATTAGAAAAATTCTAATATTACCTAATTAACTTTAAAAGTCTAAAATAACTCAAATAAGCCCAATCTGACTTAACAACTTAAAATAAAGTTAAACAAGTTTTAAAAGGTCCAAATATATAAAAATATAGAGAGATGAGTAAAATATAAAAATAGGCACAAAAAAAAGCAAATTAAGCCCAATAGCATATAAATAAAGCTCCTACCTGCCCCTTTAAGCCTAAAGTCACCAAAAGCATCTAAATTTCATCCCAAGCTCTACTTGAAGACAAATAAACACCTTTGGTCCATTCCCATTCGGATCGCAAGCTTCTAAGCCCATAAAAGTTTCAATAGCTCCAGTCTGACTACTTATGGCCCTTTGAAGCTGTTTGGCCTTAGCTCTTATTATTGGACCATCTGAAACCTCTTTTATGCTTAGCTCACCTTCTTGATTTGATTTAGAACCTTCATGATACACATCATAATAATTTACCACCAATAAAGGGAATCAAGCATCAAATCAATTTTATATTGGAGCATAAATTGCAAATAGGCTAGCTTATAAAAGCAATCCTGTGGAGACAAAGGAACTTCAAATGCATGAGTGATGTGCCTTGATTTATAACAAAATTAAATGGTAAAGTTGATGGAGGATAGAACTAAATAGATACCTTGATAAGTCGTATGGACGCCACAAGGATCAATTTAGGGTTTTGATGCCACACTCTTGGTGATCAAAGAGTGATAAGTCAGCAATCTTCAAGAGTTGAAAAACTTGAGAAGACAATTTTGAGAGAGAAGAGTTCTATTTTCATGCATCCAATTCCAAAATGAGGCAACTGCCTCTATAAGACTTTAACATGCCTTATATAGGCTTACAAAATGAGGAGAAACCCTAATGTTACCTAATAAACTTAAAAAGCCCAAAATAAGCCCAATATGACTTAACAATTTTAAAACAAAACTAAACAAGTTCAAAATGACCCAAATACATAAAAATAGTAACATAAGAAGTAAATAAAGCTCAATAGCATGGAAAGAAAGCCCTTAGCTACTTCTTTAAGCCCAACGTCACCAAACGTCTCTAAATCACGTCCCAATCTCTAATTGAAGACAAATAAACACATTTAGCTTGTTTCCATTCAAATCGCAAGCTTCTAATCCCATAGAAGCTTCAATAGCTCCAATTTGACTACTTATGACCCTTTGAAGCTGTTTAGCCTTAGCCCTTGTTATTGGACCATCTGAAATCTCCTTTACGCTCAGCTCGCCTTCTTGAGTTGATTTAGAACCTTCATGATGCACATCAATGAGTCTTTGTGTGGCTCTAGTATTACTTGTGCCTAAGAATGATGGGTCATGGAGGATGTGTTGATTGCCTCACCATCAACAATATCAATGTAAATTGTAGACATTCTATTCCTAGATTAGATGACATGTTTGATAAATTGCAAGATTCTTGTGTTTTTACCAAAATTTATCTTAATAGGGATCTCATCAAATTAGGATGAGAGAATATGATGAATATCAAAACTACTTTTAAAATAAAATATAGTTCATATGAGTGGTTAATTATGCCGTTTAGATTAACTATTGCACCTAATATCTTTATGAGATTAATGAATCATGTTTTGCATGCTTTGATTAGAAAATTTGTGGTTGTATACTTTGATGATATTTTGATTTATAGCGAAGACTTAGATGAGCATATGGAACATTTGAAAATTGTTTTAAATGTCTTAAGAAAGAGAATTTGTTTATTACCTAAAAGAAATATAACTTTTGCACGAATAAGCCTGTATTTCTTCATTTTGTTGTTAATGCTAAAGGAATTGAGGTAGATGAAGAAAAAAGGTTGGCCAAAACCAAAAATGTGTGTCATGTTAGAAGTTTCCACAATTTGGCTAGCTTTTATAGGAGATATGTGAAAGATTTTAGTAGCCTAGCTGTACTTTTGATTGAAGTTACTAAAAAGAATATAGGTTTTAAGTGGGGTGACAAACAAGAAAAGACAATAAATTTTATTACAAAAAGTTAACTAATGCAACTTTACTTGCTACACCTAACAATACTAAAACTTTTGAAATTGAGTGTGATGCTTCAGGAATAGGTATTGGAGCTGTGTAATAATACAAGAAGGCCCTATTGCATATTTTAGTGGAATTTGGTTACTCTCATCATTTTGGAAATGGAAAGTTTAGTCTCTTTCAGAATTCAAATATTATTGGTACCGGTTCTTTAGTTGATAATCTATATCAATTGGATCTTCATGCCTCACAAATTAATGAAAACTTGCATGTAAGCAATTATGGTATAAAGCGTAAATTAATTAATAAGAATTCTTACATGTTATGACATAGGCATTTATGACATATTTCATAACAAATAATTCAAAGGCTTGTGTCAGAAAGAATTATGAATTCCCATGATTTTTTAGATTTTGAAATATGTATTGAATTCATTAAGGGAAATAAACAAATGTTAAAAAATTTGGTGCCAATAGGAGTTCAAATGTCTTGGAATTTATTCATAGTGATATTTGTGATCCCTTCCCTACAGCTTCTTGAAAGTGTCAACACAAGCTAAACAAGCGGCATGCTAAGTGGGTAGAGTTATTGAATCATTTAAAAAGCTAGATAGGTAGAAGAAACTGACTTTGTTAGGCACATCCATGAAAAGACAAGGCAAAACATTGAAACTAGAATTGAACGATATGCCAACCAAGCGAATAAGGGGCAAAGGAAGTTGTATTTTAGCCAGATGATTTGGTTTGGTTGCATATGAGAAAGGAACGGATTTCTGTTTAAAGGTGTTCTAAACTACTTCAAATAGGAGATGGTACATTTCAAATGATAGAAAATGATCAATGACAAAGCTTACAAGTTAGAACTTTCATGTGAGTGTAATGTAAGTGCATGCTTTAATGTTGCTCATTTGTCTCCTTTTGATGTAGGTAGATATTTAAGGACAAATCATTTTCAAGAGAGGGGGAATGATACGAATCAAGTTGTCAAAGCATCACAAGACCTGTTGATGTAAACTAGGTTGCCAAAAAAATCATAAGGTCCATTGAACATCCATGTGTGATGGGGAACAACAGCACAGCAACCCATGTGAAATGAAGTCTCAATATTACTAGTTGTTAGTAGTTATAAGTTACTATTAATTCTTGTAATAAATGCTAGACATCCCAAGAGGTCTCTATAAATATATGAGAGATAAGGGAGAACGAGAAATAGAATTGATAATATTAATGTTTAGAGTTTTCTCTTAAGTTATTCAAAGAACTTTTATTAGAACTTATCACTTATCACTCATAAACTCTCATCTATCTTGAGTATGGTGTCTACTATATTTTTATACCTCTGGTTCTTATCTTGATAGATAACGGGTCAAGGTTCTTATTTTTGTTGATATAAAAATCTGAATTAGAATGATCCTTGGACAAAGGAATTTCATTGAGCGTTGGGTCTCACTTTTCTTTGTGAGGTTCATATCATTTGGTATCAAAGCTTAGGCTCTAATCAGGTTAGAACTATCCTTTTAATTTTCATTTATTGTTCTTCATTTTAAATCAGCAACTTTATTTTAGTCAATAAAATACTGTAGCCTATATCAATTTTCTTGTTTCTTCTTGTCTGTTATTTTATCTAATTCTTCAAGTTATGTTATTACATATAAATAAAATAAATAAAGAGAGACAAAAAAAAATTCTGATTCCATTGATTCTAGATTTACTTATCTAAATTTAAAAAAAAAACATGAGTGAAAACACGAGTGAAAGTTGAGTGAATCATTCTTTGAGTGAAACACATGAGGGACAGTTCAAGGTTATTTTTAATTTTCTAACTTTGTTTTGCAGCAAACATGTTAAACAACAAGGACAAAAATACTTCCAAAGTTGCATAAAAAATGATTGATTCAAAGTTTCTCATGAAAGGTTTCATGGGTGAGATGAGAAAATTGTTGAAACTAGAGTTAGAGCAAGTTTATAAATGGATAGATAAATTTGAATATTGTACACAAAGTGCGCAGACACCTAGAGTTCTTACATTGCGAATTCAAGATAGGTGTGCTACCATGAATGATAATGGCATTGATGAAGAAGATGTTGGGATAGATTGTTGAATATGGCAAAAGAGGTAGACAAACAACTAAGTAGGAAGAGTTCCACAGGATTTGGCCAAAACTCTAGTTCCGCATCATCTTTGAAACTAGATTAGAGTAAAAAAGATGAGCAAGCTGATTCTAATTTCAAAGCAGAACCAACTAAGGGCCAAAACGTGGGAGGCAGCCAAAGTCATATTACATCTCAATGTCCAAATCAAAGTGCATTGATTCTAAGCGATAACCATGTCATTGAAACTGAAAGTATGTCAGATGACGAACCTATGCCACCATTGGAAGATACAAGTGATGGAATGGAGTACCCAATATATGATAAGCTAATGGTAACTAAGCGTACATTAAGTTTGCAAATCAAAGAAGATGAAAAGGAATTTGTTGATGTATTTTCTAAAGAGATACCTAATGCTTTACCACTAATAAGGGGAATCGAGCGTCAAATCAACTTTATACCTGGAACATTAATTCTAAATATTACAGCCTATAGAAGTAATCCTAATGAGACAAAAGAACTTTAAAGACAGATTTGTGAGCTCGTAGAGAAGAGATGCGTGTGTAATAGCATGAATCATCCTAACATTCTAGTATTTCTAGTGCCTAAAACTGATGGATTATAGAAGGTGTGTGTTATAATTACTGCACTATCAAAAATACCACTTCAAAGTTCAAGAAAGTTGTATTTGAGCCCGGTAAAGATTTGAGGACAAATCATTTTCAAGAGAGGGGGAATGATGCGTACTAGGTTGCCAAAAAAATTACAAGATCCATTGAACATTCATGTGAGATGAGGAACAACAGTACAACAACCTATGTGATATAAAGTCTCAATATTGGTAGTTGTTAGTAGTTATAAGTTACTATTAATTATTGTAATAAGTGTTAGCATTCCAAGTGCCTAGTTTATTGGTAGTAATTGGTAGTTAGTAGTTGTAAGTTTTTATTGATTGTTGTAATAAGTGCTGGAATCCCAAGTGCCTAAATTATTGGTAGTAATTGGTAGTTAGTAATTTTAGTTGTTGTAATAATAGCTAGACATCCAAAGAGGTCTCTATAAATTTATAAGAGATGAGGGAGAACAAGAAATAGAATTGATAATATTAATGTTTAGAGTTTTCTCTTTAGTTCTTCAAAGTACTTTTATTAGAACTTATCAAGATTTTATTTTGTGGCGCTCTTTCAGACTTATCACTCACAACTTCTCATCTATCTTGATTGTGGCATCTACTATCTTCTTATATCTCTAGTTCTTATCTTTGATAGATAATGGGTCAAGATTCTTTTTTTTTTGTTTATATAAAAATCTGAATTAGAACCATCCTTAGCAAAGGAACCTCATTGAGGGTCGGGTCTCACTTTTCTTTGTGAGGTTCACATCATTTGGTATCAAAGCTTAGGCTCTAATCAGGTTTGAAATATCCTTTTTAATTTTCACTGATTGTTCTTTCTTTTAAATCAACAACTTTATTTTTGTCTCAAAGAAATCTGTAGCCTATATCAATTTTCTTGTTTCTTCTTGTCCTTTATTTTATCTAATTCTTCAAGTTCTATTATTACATATAAATAAAAAAGAAAGAGAGGAAAAAATATCAAATTCCATTGATTCCAGATTTACTTTTTTTTAAAATTTAAAAGAAAACACGAGTGAAAACACAAGTAAAAGTTGAGTGAATCATTCTTTGAGTGAAACACATAAGAGAGTGTGCGAGGTTCTTTTTATTTTTTCTAACTTTATTTTGCAGCAAACATGTTAAACAATAAGGACAAAAATACTTTCGAAGTTGCATCGAAAAAGGTTGATTCAAAGTTTTTCATGGAAGCTTTAACGGGTGAGATGAAGAAAATGTTGAGAGTAAAGTTGGAGCAAGTTCATAAATGGATAGATAAATTAGAATCTAGTACACAAAGGGCGCAGAAAACCTAGAGTTTCTAATATGCGAATTTAAGATAAGCGTGCTACCCTGAATAATGATGGCATTGATGAAGTTGCTTGGGATAGATTGTTGAATATGGAAAAGAAGGTAGACAAACAACTAAGTAGGAAGAGTTCCACAGGATATGGCCAAAACTCTAGTTTAGCATCATCTTGGAAACTAGATTGGAGTAAAAAAGATGAGAAAGCTAATTCCAATTTTACAGTAGAACCAACTAAGGGACAAAACGTAGGAGGCAGCCAAGGTCATAGTCCATCTCAATGTCAAAATAAAAGTGCATTGATTCTAAGCAATAACAATGTCATTGAAACTAAAAGCAAGTCAGATGACGAACCTATACCACAGTTGGAAGATGCAAGTGATGGAATGGAGTACCTAGTAGATGGTAAGCTGATGGTTACTAAGCTTACATTAAGTTTGCAAACTGAGGAAGAATAAATGGAATTTGTTGCTATGTTTCCCAAAGAGATACCTAATATTTTGCCACTAATAAAGGGAATCGAGCATCAAATCAACTTTATACTTGGAGCATCAATTCCAAATATTACAGCTTATAGAAGTAATCCCAATAAGACAAATGAACTTCAAATACAGATTTGTGAGCTCATAGAGAAAAGGTATATCTGTAAGAGCATGAATCATCCTGCCATTCCAGTATTGCTTGTGCCTAAGAATGATAAATTATGGAAGATGTGTGTTGATTGTTACGCTATCAAAAATATCACTTCAAAGTTTAAAAAAGTTGTATTTGAGCCCGGTAAAGATTTGAGGACAAATCCTTTTCAAGAGAGGGGGAATGATGCGAACTAGGTTGCCAAAAATATCACAAGGGTCCATTGAACATCCATGTGTGATGGGGAACAACAGCCCATATGATATGAAGTCTCAATATTGGTAGTTGTTAGTATTTATAAGTTACTATTAATTATTGTAATAAGTGCTAGCATTCCAAATGACTAGTTTATTGGTAGTAGTTGATAGTTAATAGTTGTAAGTTTTCATTAATTGTTGTAATAAGTGCTGAAATCTCAAGTGCCTAGATTATTAGTAGTAGTTGGTAGTTTTAAGTTGTCATTGGTTGCTGTAATAAATACTAGACATCCCAAGAGGTCTCTATAAATATATGAGAGATGAGAGATAATGAAAACAGAATTGATCATATTAATGTTGAGTGTTTTCTTTTAAGTTCTTCAAAGAATTTTTATTAGAACTTATCAAGATTTCATCTTGTGATGTTCTTTCAGACTTATTGCTCACAAATTCTTATTTATCTTGAGTGTGGCATCTATTATCTTTCATACCTCTGGTTCTTATCTTTGATAGATAACAGGTCAAGGTTCTTTTTTTGTTTATCTAAAAATCTGAATTAGAACGATCCTTTGGCAAAAGAGCCTCATTGAGCATCAGGTCTCACTTTTCTTTGTGAGGTTCACATCAAAATGTTCACTATAAATACATAAGGGATGATAGGAAAGCATTCAGCAATTTGATTATGAAAATTCTCTTTGGTTCTTTTAGAACTCTTTGAACTTATCAGAATAATTTTCGTGGTATTCTCCTTCGACTTATAATCAATCATTTCATAATTTATTGTTATATCAAAGTTCTTGCTTCAATATAAGCAATAGGTCGCGGTTTCATACAAATCTATTTCTTGACGATCTTGGTGTCCTTCTTGATCCACAACTTTATTAATATCTTGGCGTGGATCGTATCAATTAGTATCAAAGCTTGGCACTAGTTACAGGTTTGCCTATCTTTATATTTAAAAAAAAATAAAAAAAAGAAATATTGTGATTCAACTCTTGTAATTCTTATTTCAATTTTATATCTTAAGTTCGTTTTCGATTCCACAAACTTGAATTCCTTACTCCAAAAAAAAAAAATCCATGACAGCTTTTTTTTTTCTAAGCCTTTAAATTCGAATTTCTCTTGGTGAGTTCTTGGAGAATTGTTGCTGAAAATTGTAATATTTGTTTTATTAGTTTGATAAGAACATATGGAGGATTACTATGAGTGAAAAAAAAAAGCAAGATTGGTGAGAACATAAGAGGGTAAAAGCCAATCCATTTTTTGTGTGAAACATGAGTTAAAGTTGAGTGAATCATTCTTTGAGTGAAACACGTGAGTGAGTGTGTGAGGTTCCTTTTTTTTTTTTTAATAAACTTTATTTTGCAGCAAATATGTTGGACAACAAGAACAAAAGTACTGCCGGAACTGCATCAGAAGAGGTTGATCAAAAGTTTCTCATGAATGCTATAATGGGTGAGATGAGGAGAGTATTGAAAATGGAGATGGAACAGATTCATGAACGAATAGATCGGGTAGGGAATGCACGTTTAGAGCAGCCACAAAACAATCCTAATGTGCATAGGAGAGGGAGAGACCTAGGGAAGTGAAAGTTGAAGCTGATGAGTGTTATGAGGAAGGTTTTGATGAAGAAGATGACTAGGATTCAATTGTTGGTTTTAGGAGATATGGTGGGCAGTTTAGAGAAGCTAAGAATCGAGAAGATAATAACTTGGGTGGTATTAAGATGAAAATTCCATCATTTTAAGGCAAAAACGATCCAGAAGCTTACCTTGAGTGGGAGAAGAAATTAGAATTAGTATTTGATTGTCATAATTATTCCGAGCTTAAAAAGGTAAAACTTGCAGCCATTGAATTTTTTGATTATGCAATTGTTTGGTGGGATCAACTAGTGTTAAACAGAAAAAGAAATAGAGAGCATCTGATAAAGACTTGGGAGGAAATGAAAACCAAGATGAAGAGACAATTTGTTCCAAGCCATTACTAGCATGAGTTGTACCCAAAATCACAAAGTCTTACACAAGGAAATCGAAGTGCGGAGGATTATTATAAGGAGATGGAAATCACTATGATTTGAGAGAATATAGAGGAAGACCGAGAGGCCACTATAGCTAGATTTTTAGTTGGTTGAACCGAAAAATTGCTAATTTGGTGGAATTGCAACATTATGTGGAGTTAGAAGATTTGGTGCACATGGCTATCAAAATTGAGAATCAACTCAAGAGGAGGAGCCACAGTATACGACAAAACGTTAGCTCGGGTTCATCTTGGAGGCTAAATTTTATGAAGAAAGAGGAGAAGCAAGCCGCTGCCAAGCCCAAAATTGAGCAAAAACAAGAAATGACTAGCCATGGGAATCAATTTAAACCTGATTCTTCCACCACTCAAAATCGTGATATTAAGTGTTTTAAATGCCAAGGTAGGGATCACATAGCAATCAAATGTCCAAACCAAAGAGTTAAGGTATTGTGAGATAATGGTGAAATTGAATCCGATGTTGAAAATGTCACCGAATCTATGCCACCATTGGTGGACATGGATGATGAGGAATATGCTGCCCAAGCTGAACTGTTGGTTGCAAGAAGAGTTCTAAGTATACAGGTTAAAGAAGATGATGAAGTCCAACAAGAAAACATCTTTCATACTAGATGCCACATGCAAAACAAGGTACGTAGTGTGATTATTGACGGAGGTAGTTTTACTGATGTTGCTAGCATTACAATGGTGGAGAAATTAGGGCTGCAAACAATTTAACATCTCCGGCCTTACAAATTGCATTAGCTCAATGACAATGGTGAGGTAAGGGTTACTAAACTAGTGTTAGTTTTCTTTCGTATTGGAAAATATGAAAATGAAGTTCTGTGTGATGTAGTTCCAATGCTAACTGGACACTTGTTACTAGGCCGACCATGGCAATTTGATCGGCGTGTTAAGCATGATGGTTTCACCAACAAATATTCATTTATGTTTAATCAAAGGACAATCACTCTAGTCCATTTGCCACCAAAGCAGGTCTATGAAGATCAAGTGAGATTACAAAAAGAGAATGATCAAAAGAAAGAAAATGAGGAAAAGAAAAAAAAATGAAAATTAGGAAGAGAAAAAAAAAAGGCCAAGAAAAATGAGAGAAAAGCAAACTTCTATGCAAAAATGAGTGAAATAAAGAGAGCAGTGTTTTTAAACCAGCCAATGATTGTACTTTTATACAAAGAGGCATATTTAAACAATAACCAATATGACTTGTCTCTGCATAGTTCAGTTGTTTCTCTTTTGCAGGAGTTTGATGATGTTTTTCCCGAGGAGATTGCACCTGGCTTACCTCCTATTCGAGGAATTGAATATCAAATCAATTTCGTGTCCGGTGCTTCAATTCCAAATCAACTAGCCTATCGAAGCAATCTTGAGGAGGTAAAGGAGCTACAAAGGCAAGTAAAAGAATTTATGAAAAAGGGTATGTAAGGAAAAGTATGAGTCCTGTGCCGTGCCAGTGATTTTGGTTCCTAAAAAAGATGGATTATAGAGAATGTGCATTGATTTTTGAGCAATTAATAATATAACAGTAAAGTATCGCCATCCTATTCCTCGTTTAGATGATATGTTAGATGAGCTGCATGGTGCTTGTGTATTTTTTAAGATTTATTTAAAGAGTGGGTGTAATAAATAAGAATGAAAGAGGGCGGTGAATGAAAAACTGCTTTTAAAATGAAATACGACTTATAGAGTGGTTAGTTATGCCATTTGGATTAACTAATACATCAAGTACTTTTATGCGATTAATGAAACATGTCTTTCGTGCTTTAATAGGCAGGTTTGTTGTTTATTTTGATGATATTCCCATTTATAGCAAAACCTTGGATGATCATGCTGTACATTTAAAATCAGTTTTGGATGTACTTAGAAAATAGAAGTTATTTGCTAACTTGAATAAGTGCACCTTTTGCATAGATAAGTTTGTGTTTCTTGATTTAGTTGTTGGTGCACAAGGAATAGAGGTCAACGAAGAGAAGATCCGCCTGATTCAAGAATGGCCGAGTCCCACAAGTGTAGGTAATGTTCGTAGTTTTCATGGGCTAGCTAGTTTTTAGAGGAGGTTCACGAAAGCCTTTAGCAGCATTGCCACACCGCTTACTGAAAGTCATCAAGAAAAATATTGGATTCAAATGGGGAGACAAACAAGAGAAGGCATTCCAATTGATCAAGGAAAAATTAACTCATGCTCCTTTACTTGCTTTGCCTGATTTTACTAAAACCTTTGAAATCTCTCCTACTTTCGAAGTTTTAGATTGGTCGAGTTAGGTTGACCTTCGTTTGAATGTGATGCTTCAAGTATGGGTATAGATTCAGTTCTTATGCAAAGAGGAAGACCAATAGCATATTTTAGTGAGAAATTAAGTGGGGCAGCCTTAAATTATTCTACTTATGATAAAAAATTGCATGCATTGATTCAAGCATTAGAAACATGGCAACACTGCCTTTGGCCTAAGGAGCACACCGATCATGAGTCCTTCAAACATTTGAAGGGCCAACATAAGTTGAACAGGAGACATGTAAAATAGGTGGAATTTATCGAGACATTCCCATATGTCATCTGATACAAGCAAGGTAAGGAAAACATCGTTGCCGATGCACTTTCTCGAAGGTACGCTAAAATTTCTACTCTTGATGAAAAATTACTTGATTTTCAGCATATTAAAGAATTGTATCCCCTAGACCATGATTTTTGTGAGGAGTTTCAGACTTATGAGAAAAATGCAGTAGGTAAGTTCTTTAGGCACGAGGGCTTCTTGTTTCGAGAAAATAAATTGTGTGTGCCAAATTACCCATTGCGTGATTTGTTAGTAAGGGAATACCATGGTTGAAGGGTTAATACGACACTTTGGAGTTGCTAAGATCTTAGCTGTTTTGCAAGAACACTTCTATTGGCCACACATGAAAAGAGATGTTGAGAGAATTTGTGGTATATGTGTTACATGTAGGCAATAGAAGTTGATGCAAACGACATTGCACAGCCTATACGCATACAAGAGAAAGAACTCACACGTGGGCTTGGAAGAGCTCAAGTCCATCAATCACATGATACATTAAGTTTGCCAAATGGGCCAATCATAAGACTTAGAGCCAAGCAATTTAAAGAAGCATTAAATGGGCTGATTCAACAAGTTTGTGGGAGGGCAAACACATGGAGGCCTAGCATAAGCCCAAATACATTTCAAATAAGTCCAAATCAGATTCAAGGAAACCTAATCACTTTGATTAAGGCAGAATTACTAGAGATTTGATTATTCAAGGAAACCTAATCACTTTTATTAAGGCAGAATTTCTAGAGATTTGATTATTCAAGGAAACCTAATCACTTTGATTTAGGCATGTTTTCTGGAATCTTGAATATTCAAGAAAACCTAATTCCTTTGATTTAGGCATGTTTTCTGGAATTTTGAATATTCAAGGAAACCTAATTCCTTTGATTTAGGCATGTTTTCTGGAATTTTGAATATTCAAAGAAACCTAATTCCTTTGATTTAGGCATGTTTTCTGGAAATTTGATTAAGTTTGAATTTTGTTATTTCAATTGTCGTATTAGTTGTAAGTTTGAAATTTGTATTTGAAAGTTGTAACTTGACATCTCTTATGGTCTCTATAAATATCATGGGGATTGAGAGTGGGAGGACAGATTTCAAAAAATACAATTTGAGAGTTTTTGTGTCTTCTTTCATTCTTGAAAGGACTTGAACTTATCAAGCTTGTTCTTGTGGCGTTCAAACAACCGGACTTATCACCTAGATTCTTGAAGTGTCCTTGGGGTTTCTTGGTGTGGCGTCCTATATCCAGCCATAGTCTTAGTTCTTGGTTTGCTAACTCAAGGGTCAAGACTCGTCAAACTTGCGTCTTGAAGATCTCGGGTTTAATTCCATATTGTGGTGCTGGGTTTTGTCACATTGTTGGCAAGGTTCATATCATTTGGTATCAGAGCTTTGGTTTCAAGGAAAATTTGGATTATCCTTTTATTTTATTTCATTGTTCTATTTATCTTTACATAAATTCGTATTTTATTTTATTTCTGGTTTCTGATTTTAAAAAAAAAAGAAGAAGAAGAAGAAAAAAGAAAAGAAAAGGCCAGAAATTTGTTGCAAATTCTAAATTTTGAATTTCATTAGTTTGTCTACAACTTTGAACCAAATTTCCCACGTATGTTACTAGCATCATTTTCTTAAGGATATATTCTTGAATCGTGTGACTTGTCTCGGTTGATTCTCATATTGAATTGCCACTTGAATCTTGATAATTCTCGAGTCTGTTAACAGGGAAAAGAAGACGCGTGAGTGGAAAAAGGCAAAGAGTGGTCAGAACATAAGAGGGTAAAAGCCGTTTGAGTGCTAAACACGAGAGTAAGTAGATTTTCTTGAGTGAAACATGTGAGGGAGTGCTTTTGAGGTCTTAACTGTATTTGTTGCAGTTTCTAAACATGTTACACAATCAAGAAAACTCAAATGAAGAGGTTCAACAACCAACCAATTCAAACCTACAGCAGTAGGCGTTATTTGGCGAAATGAGGCGAATGATGAGAACTGAATTAGAGCAAATTCACGAGAGAATGGACCGGCTGGAAAATTTAGGGCAGCATCAAAACTCGTCCATTGGGCAACCACTTAGGCGAGTGCAACTAGGAGTACAATGGGGAGATGTTGGAGATGAAGAGGAGTTGGATGAGCTAGATGAACCACCAATGAACCAAGGTAGATTTAGGCATGGATATGGAGATATAGGTGCTAGGAGGAGAATACCTAGGCGGGATGATGACTTAGGAAGCATTAAGGTGAAGATTCCACCTTTCCAAGGTAAACATGATCCTGAGGCATATCTAGAATGGGAGATGAAGATAGAGATGATCTTCGATTGTCACAACTATTTCGAGGCCAAAAAGGTAAAATTGGCTGCAATTGAATTCACTAACTATGCTATTGTTTGGTGGGATCAATTGTTGAAGGAAAGGAGGAGAAATCACGAACGACCTGTTGAGACATGGAACGAGATGAAGGCCATCATGATGAGACGCTTCATTCCTAGCTACTACCATCGGGAGTTTTATAACAAGTTGCAACGTCTAACTCAAGGATCCAAGAGCGTTGATGAATACTATAAAGAAATGGAGGCTGCTATGATCCAAGCAAATGTAGAGGAGGACAAAGAAGCCACTATGGCTAGGTTATTGCATGGCTTAAACCGAGAGATAGCAGACATGGTGGAGATGAAGCATTATGTAAAGTTGACAGATATAGTGCACCAAGCCATCAAAGTTGAGCAACAATTGAAGCGAAGGAACATGGTTCGAAGGGGATCAAGCATGGCTGCCACAAACTCATGGCGACCAGTCCCTAAAAGAGATGAATTTTCATTAACTAAGCCTAAGTATGAGTCATCTAAGGATGCCAAACAAGCTGCAACGTTGAAACAAGATAAAATTGAATCCACAACTTCTAGAAATCGTGACATTAAGTGCTTCAAATGCCAAGGTAGAGGACATATAGCTAGCCAATGTCCCAACAAAAGGGTAATGGTGATCAACACTCAAGGGGAGATCGAGTCGGAAGATGAGCAAGATGATGAAGTGGATGATATGCTACCTCTTGAAAATGACTATGAAGGACAATATGCAGTAGAAATAGAATCATTGGTGGCAAGACGAGTCCTTAGCACACAAGTTAGGAAGAAGAAAACAATCAGCGAGAAAACTTGTTCCATACTAGATGTTTCATGAACAACAAAGTTTGCAACATTAAGTTGATGGTGGGAGTTGCACCAATGTTTCCAGCACCGAATTAGTAGAAAATTTGGCATTACCTACCTTGAAACACCCACGACCATACCGACTTCAATGGCTGAATAATTGCGGAGAAGTCAAGGTAACCAAACAGGTGTTGGTGAAATTTTCCATTGGTAAATATGATGATGAGGTACTTTGTGACGTGGTACCAATGCATGCATGTCACATCCTATTGGGACGACCATGGCAGTTCGATAGATGAGTCACGCATGACGGTTACACCAACAGATATTATTTTATCATCAAGAAGCAGCCTATAACACTTGTACCATTGACACCAAAACAAATTCTTGAAGACCAACTAAAGATGCAAAAAGTGAGTGAAAAGAGAAAAGAAAATGAGAGAGAGGCCATAACTGCGAGAAAAGAAAATGAGAGGAGAGAAAAAGAGAAAGGCAAAGGCATGAAACATTGTGAAAATGAAAATGGGAGAGTTGCAACCCTTTTGAGTGCAAGAGAGGAAAAATATAACTATATTGCAAAAAAGTGTGAGATCAAGAGAGCTCTAATTTCACAACAGCCCCTTATAGTACTTATGTACAAGGAGGCCCTTTTGTGTACTAACGATCTTGTTGGATCTTTGCCAAGCAATATTATTTCTCTTTTGCAGAAATTCGATGATGTCTTTCTTGAGGAGGTACCTTCAGGTTACCTCCAATTCGAGGAATTAAACATCAAATTAATTTCATACCTGGTGCAACAATTTCAAACCGGCCCGCTTATAGAAGTAATCCTGAGGAGAAGAAAGAACTTCAATAGCAAGTTAACAAGCTAATGAAAAAAGGATATGTTAGAGAGAGCATGAGTCCTTGTGCAGTGCCGGTCCTACTAGTACCTAAGAAGGATGGGACATGGAGGATGTGTGTTGATTGTCGAGCCATCAACCACATTACGATAAAGTATCGCCATCCTATTCCTCGATTAGATGATATGTTAGATGAACTATATGGATCTTGTGTGTTTTCTAAGATTGATCTCAAGAGTGGATACCATCAGATTAGAATGAAAGAAGGTGATGAATGAAAAACTGCATTTAAAACAAATTATGGTTTGTATGAATAGTTAGTTATGCCTTTTGGATTAACTAATGCACCTAGTACTTTCGTAGGACTTATGAACCATGTTTTGCGTGCTTTTATTGGCAAATTTGTAGTTGTGTACTTTGATGATATCCTGATAGTAAAAGCCTAGACGCTCATGTTGACCACTTAAAGTTTGTTTTAGAGGTTTTAAGGAAAGAAAAGCTGTTTGCTAACCTTAAGAAATGCACTTTTTGCACAAACAAACTTGTGTTTCTTGATTTTGTTGTAAGTTCTAAAGGAATTAAGGTTGATGACGAAAAGGTGAAGGCAATTCATGATTGGCCAACGCCTACTTCAGTGACACAGGTTAGAAGCTTCCATGGCTTAGCTAGTTTTTACAAATGTTTTGTTCGGGATTTCAATAGCATAGCCGCGCACCCTTAACTGAAGTCATCAAGAAGAATGTTCCGTTTAAGTGGGGAGATGAGCAAGAAAAAGCATTCAAGCTAATCAAAGAGAAATTAACTAATGCATCTTTACTTGTTTTACCTAACTTCACTAAAACGTTCGAAATTGAGTGTGATGCTTAAGGTATAGGTATCGGAGGAGTGTTGATGCGAGAGGGAAGACCGGTTGCATACTTTAGTGAGAAATTGAATGGTGCAGTCCTAAAATATTCCACTTATGACAAAGAATTGTATGCATTTGTTCAAACTTTGGAGACATGGCAGCACTATTTATGGCCAAAAGAGTTTGTTATTCATACAGATCATGAATCTTTGAATCATTTAAAAGGGCAGCATAAGTTGAATAGACGCCATGCAAGTTGGGTGGAGTTCATTAAAACATTCTCCTATGTGATCAAATAAACAAGGTAAGAAAAATGTAGTTGCTGATGCACTATCACGCAGGTACGCTTTGCTTTCAACCCTTGATGCTAAATTGCTTGGATTTGATTACATTAAGAAATTATATGCAAATGATTCTGATTTTGGTGACTTGTTTAAAATTTGCACTAAAAGGGCAAGTGGAAAGTTTTATCTACATGACAATTTTCTGTTTCGAGAAAATAAATTGTGTGTTCCACATTCATCCTTACGTGAATTACTTGTTCGGGAAGCACATGGTGGTGGTTTGATGGGTCACTTTGGGGTAGCAAAGACTTTAAGTGTATTGCATGAGCATTTCTTTTGGCCACACATGAAACGTGATGTAGAGAGGATTTGTACAAGATGCATCACTTGCAGGCAAGCTAAGTCTAGGCATCAACCACATGGGTTGTACACACCCCTCCCTATTCCTAATGCACCTTGGGTTGATAACTCTATGAATTTTGTTTTGGGCTTAACTAGGACAAAGAAGGGGAGAGAATCAATTTTTGTGGTTGTTGATAGGTTCTCTAAAATGGCACATTTATTGCATGCCATAAAACTGATGATGCATCACATATAGCTGATTTATTTTTCAAAGAGATTGTTAGGTTGCATGGCATGCCCAGGACTATTGTTTATGATCAAGACTCGCGATTCTTGAGCTATTTTTGGAAGACTTTGTGGGGAGAGTTGGGAACTAAATTGTTATTCTCTACTACATGTCACCTGCAAACTGATGGTCAAACTGTAGTAGTGAACAGAACTTTATCTACTTTGTTGCGTGCTATCATACAAAAAAATTTGAAAACGTGGGAAGATTGTTTGCCACATGTTGAATTTGCTTATAATCGTTGTGTGAATTCCGCAACTAAGTTTCACCATTTGAGATTGTCTATGGGTTTAATCCGTTGACTCCTTTGGATTTAACTCCTTTACCTTTCAGCGAACATGTTAACTTAGATGGAAAAAAGAAAGCAGATTTTATTAAGCAGATTCATGAGAAAGCAAAGCAAAATATAGAATGGCGGATGGAGCAATATGCCAAACAGGCCAATAAGGGATGTGAGAAGGTTGTCTTTGAACCAGGAGATTGGGTTTGGTTGTATATGAGGAAGGACCGCTTTCCTAAGCAAAGACGTTCTAAACTCCTTCCTAGGGGTGATGGACCGTTTCGAGTATTGGAACACATAAATGACAATGCTTACAAAATTGAATTACCTGGTGAGTATGGTGTTAGTGTTAGCTTTAATGTTTCTAACTTATCTCTTTTCGATATAGGTGATGATGCAAATGACGATATGAGGACAAATCTTCTTCAAGAGGGGGAGAATGATGCAAATGACATTGCACAGCCTATACACATACAAGAGAAAGAACTTACATGTGGGCTTGGAAGGGCTCAAGTCCATCAATCACATGATACATTAAGTTTGCCAAATGAGCAAATCACAAGACTTAGAGCCAAACAATTTAAAGAAGCATTAAATGGGCTGATTCAACAAGTTTGTGGGAGGGCAAACACATGGAGGCCTAGCATAAGCCCAAATACATTTCAAATAAGTCCAAATCAGATTCAAGGAAACCTAATCACTTTGATTAAGGCAAAATTACTGGAGATTTGATTATTCAAGGAAACCTAATCACTTTGATTTAGGCATGTTTTCTGGAAATTTGATTAAGTTTGAATTTTGTTATTTCAATTGTTGTATTAGTTGTAAGTTTGAAATTTGTATTTGAAAGTTATAACTTGACATCTCTTATGGTCTCTATAAATATCATGAGGATTGAGAGTGGGAGGACAGATTTCAAAAAATACAATTTGAGAGTTTTTGTGTCTTCTTTCATTCTCGAAAGGACTTGAACTTATCAAGCTTGTTCTTGTGGCGTTCAAACAACCGGACTTATCACCTAGATTCTTGAAGTGTCCTTGGGGTTTCTTGGTGTGGCGTCCTATATCCAGCCATAGTCTTGGTTCTTGGTTTGCTAACTCAAGGGTCAAGACTCGTCAAATTTGCATCTTGAAGATCTCGGGTTCAATTCTATATTGTGGTGCTGGGTTTTGTCACATTGTTGACAAGGTTCATATCAGAAGTCTTCCCAATGAATCTTGGATTGATATTTGGATGGACTTTGTGTTAGGTTTGCCTAGGTCTAAATGTGGTAGGGATTCAATTTTTGTGGTTGTGGATAGATTTTCTAAGATAGCACATTTCATTCCATGTCACAAAACTGATGATGCTTCACATGTTGCTGAATTGTTCTTTATAGAAGTTGTAAGATTACATGGTATGCCTAGAATAATAGTTTCAGATAGAGATGCTAAGTTCTTGGGATACTTTTGAAAGACTTTATGGTGTAAGTTAGAAACTAAGTTATTATTTTCTACTATTTGTCATCCACAAACTGATGGTTAAACCGAAGTAGTAAATAGGACTTTGTCTACTTTATTGAGGGCTATAATTTAAAAGAGCATCAAAACTTGGGAATAATGTTTACCACATGTTGAGTTTGCTTATAATCGTACTATTCATTCTGCTACTAAGTTTTCACTATTTAAAATTGTTTATGATTTTAATCCTTTAACTCCATTGGATTTAATGCCATTACCTTTGTCTAAACGTGCTAACTTAGATGGGAAGAAAATTGCAGAATTTTTTAAGCAGATACATGAGAAAGCAAGAGTCAACATTGAGAGGAGGATGAAGCAGTATACAAAACAAGCTAATGAAGGGCGTTGACAGCTGATTTTTGAACCCAAAGATTGGGTTTGGTTACATATACGGAAAGAAAGATTTTCGGCACAAAGGCGATCTAAGTTACTTCCAAGAGGAGATGGACCTTTTCAAGTCCTTGAGGGCATCAATGATAGTGCATATAATAAGATGGATTTGCTAGTTGAGTACAATGTTATTGCCACTTTTAATGTTACTGATTTATGTCCTTTTGATATAGGTGATAATTTGAGGACAAATCCTTTTCAAAAGGAGGAGAATGATGAGGGCACGACTAACAAATGGAATGCAGAACCTATTCAATTTCCAGTTGGTCCGGTTACAAGGGCTCGAGCTAAAAGGTTCAAAGAAACTCTAAATGGACTAATTCAAAACATTTGGGTAGAGGTAAATTCGTGGGGGTGCAAGGAAGATATTCCACGTGTTTCACAAAGTTGGATTTTCATGATTCAAGCTTTGGAATAATCTAGAAGATATTTCTCAGATCACAAAGTGGATGAAATTATAGGAGTTTTCTAAATTGGTGATTACCCAAGTTTGATTCATCAAGTGTTAGGGAATAATGGAACCAGCAGCCAATTTGAGCAACCCAAGTGATTAGAAGCTTTTGGGAGCCTACAATAATTATTTATGACAGTAGTTGTAATATTTAAAATTAAGCCTTAGTTGTTGGTGGTTGATAGTTAGTTAAAGTTTGTAGCAATTATTGTTATAGTTGCAAAATTTGAAAAAGCTAGTTAAAAGCCTGTTGGTAGTTACTAGTTTTTTTAAGTTGTCATTCAATATTGTAATAAATGCTAGCATCCCAAATGTTCACTATAAATACATAAGGGATGATAGGAAAGCATTGTGCAATTTGATTTAAAAAAATTCTCTTTGGTTATTTTAGAACTCTTTGAACTTATTGGAATAATTTCCGTGGCGTTCTCCTTCGACTTATCAATCTATCATTCCATAATTGATTGTGGCGTCTTCATTACTTAAATATAAGCAATAGGTCGCGGTTTCATACAAATCTGTTTCTTGACAATCTTGGAGTCCTTCTTGATCCACAACTTTATCAAACTCTTAGCGTGGATCGTATCATGTATGCCTAGTAATCATAAGCTTACCATTTACTAGGTACTCCATTCCATCATTTGCATCTTCCAACGGTGGCATAGGTTCGTCATCTGACTTGCTTTCATTTCAATGACATTGTTATCGCTTAGAAACAATGCACTTTGATTTGGACATTGAGATGCAATATGACCTTGGCTGCTTCCCACGTCAAAGCCCTTAGGTGGTTTTACTTTGAAATTGGAATTAGCTTGCTCATCCTTTCTACTCCAATCCAGTTTCAAAGATGATACGGAACTAGAGTTTTGACCATATCCTGTGGAACTCTTCCTACTTAGTTGTTTGTCTACCTTATTTGCCATATTCAACAACTATCCCAAGCATCTCCATGAATGCAATTATCATTCATGGTAGCACGCCTATCTTAAATTCGTAATTTAGGAACTCTAGGTGTCTGCGCTCTTTGTGTACTAGATTCAAATTTATCTATCCTTCCATGAACTTGCTCCAACTCTACTTTTAACATTTTTCTCATCTCACCCATTAAAGCTTCTATGAGAAACTTTGAATCAACCTTTTTTAATGCAACTTCGAAAGTATTTTTGTCCTTGTTGTTTAACATATATGCTGCAAAACAAAGTTAAAAAATTAAAAAGAACCTCGAATGCTCCCTTATGTGTTTCACTCAAAAAATGATTCACTCAACTTTCACTTGTGCTTTCACTCGTGGTTTTTTTTTTTTAAATTTAGAAACATAATTTTGGAATCAATGGAATCTGATTTTTTTTTTGTCTTTTTTTTATTTATATGTAATAACAAAACTTGAAGAATTAGATAAAATAACAGACACAATAAACAAGAAAATTGATATAGGCTATAGATTTTAGAGACTAAAATAAAGTTGCTAATTTAAAAGAAGGAAAAATCAATGAAAATTGAAAGGATAGTTCAAACCTTATTAGAGCTTAAGCTCTGATACCAAATGATGTGAACCTCACAAAGAAAAGTGAGACCCAACGCTCAATGAGGTTCTTTAGCCAAGGATCGTTCTAATTCAGATTTTTATATAAACAAAAATTAGAACCTTGACCCATTATCTATCAAAGATAAGAACCAGAGGTATAAAAAGATAGTAGATGCCACACTCAAGATAGATGAGAAGTTGTGAGTGATAAGTTTGAAAAGATGCCACAAGATAAAATCTTGATAAGTTCTAATAATAGTTCTTTGAAGAACTTAAGAGAAAACTCTCAACATTAATATCATAAATTCTATTTTCATTCTCCCTCATCTCTCATATGTTTATAGAGACCTCTTAGGATGTCTAGCATTTATTACAGCAACTAATGACAACTTAAAACTACTAACTACCAACTACTACCAATAATTTAGGCACTTGGGATTCCAGCACTTATTACAATATTTAATTAAAACTTACAACTACTAACTACCAACTACTACCAACACTTGGAATGCTAGCACTTATTACAATAATTAATAGTAACTTATAACTACTAACAACTACTAATATTGAGACTTCATATCACATAGGTTGCTGTGCTATTGTTCCCCATCACACATCCATTCAATTGACCTTGTGATCTTTTTGGCAACCTAGTTCGCATCAGACACTCTTCTATAACTTACAACTGTCACCAAAATTTAATAAATGCAACAACAAATACAACTACTATAATAAATGCATAGAATAACCAATTAATACCTAACTACATCCTTTTGGCTTTATCATTCTCCAAAATATTTAATTTCTTAATGTGATTAAGTGCAGTTCACTAGGCTCTATTTCCAGCTCTATATAATTTGACACTCCTATGTCAAATTCCCCTGGTTGAAAAAGACTCATTCTCAAGTCATCAATTTCTTCATCACCCTTATAAGGAGATAGATCAGCAACATTGAATGCATCGGAGACTCCATAAGATTCTAAAAGATCAATGTTGTATGCACTTTCTCCCATTTATTTGATCACCTTAAATGGTCCATCAGCTCTTGGTTTGAGTTTGGCAAACTTATCACGAGGGAACCTTCCTTTTCTGAAATGAACGTAAACTAAATCTCCTTCTTAAAATTTCATATGCCTGCGATGCTTGTTGGAGCTATTTTAGTACTTCTCATTTTGATTCAAAATTTTCTTCCTAACTTCTTCATGCAGTTTAAAAGAATTCTTTGCTTGTTCTTCAGCATTTGTACTAAATTGGTGAATAGTTGAGAAAGGAACCAAATCCAATGGAATAGTTGGATTCTAACCGTAAAAAATTTACAATTGACTATAACCTATAGATTAGCCTTTTGTCTGGTTGTAAGCGAATTCAACTTGAGCCAAAATCAGATCCTGTTGATGGAAGTTCTTTCCAATGTAACACCTCAAAAGGTTTCCTAGACTGTAATTTGTGACTTCGGTTTGTTCATCAAATTGAGGATGATAGGAAGAACTGAAGTTGAGTTTAGCTCCAAGCTTCCTCTAAATAGTGCACCAAAAGTGACTCATGAACTTAGTATGACAATCTGAGATGATGGTCTTAGGAATTCCATGTAGTTTTATAATTTTTAAATATAAGTCAGTGACATGGGAAGCATCAAGAGTCTTGTTGGAAGGAACCAAGTGCGCCATCTTGGAAAAATGATCCACCACCGCCATGACAGAATCTTTATTTCTTTGAGTTCTTGGTAATCCTAAAACAAATCCAAGCTCTCATCTTCCCAAGGTGTTGTAGAAACTAGAAGTGGAGCGTAAAATCCAATATTTTGCCCACAATTTTTAGCCACATAATAGATTTTACACTTATCCACGTGCCTTTGACCATCCTTCTTTATCTTTAGCCAATAAAATTTTTCTTGTACCAATGCCAAAGTCTTGTCTCTTCCAAACTGTCCACCATTATAAGACATTTTGATAATGGGCTCTTGAAGAGAGCACTGAGGAATATATAACCGATTGCCTTTAAAAAGATATCCATCATGCATCAATAATTTTTTTAAAAAGCCATGCTTGCAGTCTCTTTTCACTTGCATGGAGGACAGTAAGGAATATTTTTTACTAAATACATCAGCCACCACAATTTGAACTCTAGCTTTGTGCTTAATGGTGAAGTTGAAAGATTGAAGGAATTCAACCCAATGAGCATGACGCCTATTAAGTTTGTGCTGGCTATTATGAACTTAAGTGCCTCATGATCAAAATAAAGAACAAAAGGTTTTGGAAGAAGATAATGAGTCCAATGATCTAAAGATCAACAAATAGCATAGAAACTCTTTATCATAAGTAAAATACTTCTTGCGGGAATCACTCAATTTCACTAAATAAAGCAATGGGTTTACCTTCTTGACTGAGAACAACACCAATTCCCACATTTAATGAATCACACTTAACTTCAAAGTCTTAGTCAAAATTTGGTAATGCAAGAATAGGGGCTTATTTGATGAGATCAAATCTCCTTTGTGCTTCATTCGTCCACTGAAAGTGATCACCCTTTAAACATTCAGTGATTAGAGCCATGCTAGAACTAAATCCCTAGATGAAAAGCTGAAAAAATGAAGTCAATCAATGAAAGATATGAACATCATGGAGTGTTTGAGGATTAGGCCAATTCAAAATAGCTTCCACCTTACTAGAATCTATTTTGATTTCATCTTTAGAAACATCATGGAGAGTATGAAGAATAGGCCAATTCAAAATACTTTCCACCTTACTAGAATCCATTTTGATTCCATCTTTAGAAACTAAATAGTTTAAAAAGATAAGGCAATTTGAGAAGAATTCACATTTCTTCAGATATGCATAAAGCTTCTGTTTCCTCAAAGTGTTGAAAACTTAGTGAAGGTGAACCAAGTGTTGCTCTTCTTCTTTGCTATACACAAGAATGTCATCAAAGTAGACAACAACAAACATTTTAATGTAGGGCTTCAGAACATGATTCATCAAACGCATAACTGTACTTGGAGCATTTGAAAGTCCGAAAGGCATCACTTTCCAATCATAAAGGCCATCTCTTGTCTTGAATGTTGTCTTCCATTCATCACCTAATTTCATACTTATTTGATGGTATCCACTATGTAGATCAATCTTGGAGAAAATACAAACTCTATACAATTGGTCAAGGAGATCATCAAGTTGAGGAAATGGAAAGCGATAATCAATAGTGATTTTATTGATGGCTCTACTATCTACACACATGCAAAAATAACCATCCTTCTTGGGCACAAAGAGAGTAGGAACAATATAAGGACTCTTACTTACTTCAACTAAGCCTTTAGACAAAAGTTTATTTACCTGTCTTTGAAGTTCTACATGCTAATTAGGACTTATTATATAGGCTCCTTTTGATGTGAACCTCATAAAGAAAAGTGAGACCTGACGCTAAATAAGGTTCCTTTTTCAAGGATCATTCTAATTCAAAGTTTTATATTAACAAAAATTAGAAACTTAACCCGTTAGCTATCAAAGATAAGAACCATAGGTATACAAATATAGTAGACACGACACTCAAGATAGATGAGAAGTTGTGAGTGATAAGTCTGAAAGAACGCCACAAGATGAAATCTTGATAAGTTTTAATAAACATTCTTTGAAGAACGTAAGAGAAAACTCTCAACATTAATATTATCAATTCTATTTTTGTTCTCTCTAATCTCTCATATATTTATAGAGACCTCTTGGGATGTCTAGCATTTATTACAGTAACTAATGATAACTTAAAACTACTAACTATCAACTATTACCAATGAATATTAATTCTATCATATTGCCATGGAAGACCAAGTAGTAAATAAGCAGCATCCATAGGAATGATGTCATGCCAAACTTCATCTTTGTAGTCTTGCCAACAGAAAAAGAGACAAGACAGCATTGATTTACCTTTATTTCATTTCCTTTTTTTGAGCCAAGAAAACTTGCATGGTTGAGGATGCTTAACTATCTTTTGAACCAATTTTTCTATCATTTAAGCAAAAACCACATTCTCAAAACTACCCCATCAATAGTAACATTACACACCTTACCCTAATAAGTACACCTAGTATGAAAGATATTTTTGCGCAACCAATCTTCTTCTTCATGGACAGCATTTAAAACTTTACAAAGGATGAGAGTTTCACCTTCATCCTCATAGGTTATATATTCGTTGTCTTCCTCAGGTCCTGCATGATTTTTATCCACCTCTTCTTCGTCTTCTACTACAGCGAGTGTCACAATTCTGCAATTTGGATATTTAAAACACTAGTGAGAATTGGTGTTGGAAGAACTGCTCTGTTTCTTTTGGTTAGAGACACCATCATTCTTTAAGAAGTTCTTGTAGAAGGTTTGGCAACGGGAATGTCTTAAAGTTGGAAGTACTTCCCGATTAGAAACGCCTTGTGTCAAAAATCAAGAATTGTTGCTGCATGCTGTCTTTTGTTGATTCTCTACCTTAAGTGCAAGTCTACACACATCTTCATAAGTCTAGTATGGTTGTAATTATATAATGTTGGAAATCTCAGGTTTAGACCCCCAAGATAACGTGCAATTGTTTGCTCTTCTTTTCAGCCATATCACACTTCAGCATGACATGATCAAATTCTATTGTGTATTCTTCTACAGAGAGCTCATTTTGACGGAAGTTGTGCAGTTAGAGAATAACATCTTGCCGATAGTTGTCTGAAATTGTTTTTCTTAAGCTCCCGTTTTATCTTCTCCCAGATCACCATCTTGCTTCTAACTTCTTGTATTCTTTGTTCCTTTAGATTTTCCCACCATAAAGAAACATAATTTTTAAGTTTTTTAGCAAAGAGTTTTGCCTTTTGATTTTTTGGAACATCTTAATAATCAAAGATCCTTTCAATGTTGTTCAACCAATCCACAAACTCGTCCAAATGCATTCTTCCCTCAAATTTTGATATTTTCACTTTTATTTGAAAATCTCTACAAAATTCATTTCTAAATGTTTTTGTTTTGATAACACTTGAATGTAGTAGAAAACTATCAATAAAAGAATGAGATTTAGCTTGATGAAAAGGATTTGTATTACCTTCATCATTGCTGTAAGAACCATTATCTAGATCTTCATGTTGCACAGCTTTACCTTGATCTTTGAAACCTTCTAAACGCTGTTGAAGTTGTTGAATTTATTGTCCTAATCTTCAATTAGAATTTCTCGTGTATCAGCTTGAGCTGCAAACTACTCTTCAATGATTGGAACCAATCAACTCTACCTTTAGCCATTGAAAGTCAAAGCCAAGAAAACTAAAAGTTCTGATACCAAATGACACGAGTACAAGAGTTCAAAAGAAAATACATTTAGATTGGAAGAAAAAAAAACACATCACTTTTATTAAAATAAACTCAAACACTAATAAAGTGAAAGAGATACAAAACAAAACTCACCACTCAAGAGGAAAACAACAAGATACTGAATAATTCACCGCCCAATGAATCCTACAAGAGATACAAGGTTCTCAAATTAACTACTCTAAGGAATCCACCCAAGAGATACAGAGTTCAATGAAGAAACTTTCACAAGAGAACTCTCCTAAGGTTACAAGTGTTTTAAAGCTCAACTCTTTTATGACTTTTCTCCTTGCACTCCCATGGTATTTATAGACCATATGAGATGACAATTTACAGAATTCAAAGTAAGTGGTTGAGGGTTACATAATTAATGAAAGTAAAGACTAAGACACCCTTTTGCAACTTACAGCTGCCACCAAAATTTAATAAATGCAACAACAAATTTAGTTACTATAATAAATGTATAAAATAACTAATTACTACCTGACTCTTTCCTTTTGACTTTATCATTCTCTAAAACTTTTAATTTCTTAATGTGTTCTGGTGCAGTTCGTTAGGTTCTATTTCTAGCTCCATGTAATTAAACACTCATATGTCATTCAACGTGGCAAACTTGTCCCATTTCCATCCAAAAGCAGAACTAAAAGATCACTCAAAGACAAGTATTTTGTAAGTGGAGGAGAATGATGAGGAACAAATCTAGAACACACAATGATGAAAATTCATTGCACATTAGGGATGGTCCAATCACAAGTGCTAAAGCTAAGAGGGTGCATCAAGATTTGCAGGGGCTTAATGAAGCTAGTTGGGCCAAGACACAAGGGGTTATATTTGCACAAGAAGAACAACGCTTGGTTAATTTAATTCAAGCCCAAGATTGAAGAATATATTTGTACTCAATATTAGTGGGCTAATATTAGAAATAAAGCCTAATTACGTTATTTAAGATATATTGGGCGTGCCTATGCTATTTAAGGCCAAGGAAAAAACCTTATTTAAGTTGATTAATTTTATTTCCTTTAAATTTGTCAAAACTGCACAAAATAAGAATTAGGGCTGAACCTTCTTTATTAAGTGTAATCTTTATTTGGCAGGGAATAGGTAGATTTTCTTCTGATTTTAGGATTTCTAAAGGCTATAAATACCTTGTTAAAGCCTTATAAATAGCAGACTTGGCTATTTTGAATTTGAGAGAGAATAAAAACTATTCAACTTTGTTCTTTTGAGAACTTGTGATTCTTTTTATCTAATTCATCTTGTGGTGTATAAATCTGACTTATCACTCATCATATAACATTGGTTCTTGTCTCTTTATTAGACAACGGATCTTGGTTGTTAACAAGTTTTACTTGAATCTAATTTAGCATTTTTGGGTTTGTTAACAATGTATTAGTGTTGGGTTTCACCTTTTTAGGTGTGGTTTGCATCAGTTGGTATCAGAGCTTGGCTTTAAATCAAGTTTTACTTATCCTTTATTTCATCCATTATGCAATTAATTGTCTGTTAAGATTTGCACATTTTCATTACCTCCAGTAATTTTTTTCCACATCTTTATTAATTTAGTTCTGTTATTTGTATTCTCCACACCAAAAAAGAGAAAAAAAAGCAAAAAAAAAAAAGAAAAAAAAAAGAGTGTTGAGACAGATCTTGCTTGTATTAGGTTTACTTCCTACTTTACAAATCCTAATACTTGAAGGTAACCTTAACCCAAAGAAAAGCTGTCAGCATAAATTTGCTATTAGTTCGCAAAACTTCTTAATTTGTTTGATTTGCTTTTAATGTGTTTCCTTGTGCAAAATTGATTATGTTTCCACTCAAATCACCTTGATTCTTGTAATTTCTTCTGATCCTTGTCTAATTATTATTCCTTTACTTTTGAAATCTTATTCCTTTCGTTTTCTTGGTTTCGTTAATTAGTACTTTATTGTTTCATTTGACCCTTATCAAATTACTATTTTTCAATTCTGAAATTGTATTTCTTGCATTTCCTTGAAATTCTTGCTTGATCACTCTTGGTTTTATGAATTGCTGGATTGATTTTGGTTCAAAGAGTCCTTAGCTCAATAAAGAACTTAGTCAGGAAAGTTGGAGAGGTAAATGGCAAGAGTGTGTGAGTGCATTATAGGGTAAAAGCCAAATCTAATTGAGTGTTAAACATGAGAGTTAAGTGCTGTTTATGAGGGAGTAAGGTAAAACACTTGAGGTAGTGTTTGTGAGGTGTTCTAACCTTCTTCTCATGTCTTTTTTTTTCTTCATATTTCAATCACGTCACAGAACCAGGAGAAAAGCATTTTTGATTGAGAAAAAAAAATGAACAATTCACCTTGCAAGCAATGTTCAAGCATTTTGAACGTCTGGATATTGTGTTCTCAATAACGTTAATGACATATTAGATAACTTGGAGAAGTAAGATGGTACGAATGCTAATTTTCCACAAGAACGACAAAGAAGGACTTTGGATCTACATGAGGATGATGTAGATGATATTGGTGTAGATTTGAGAGATGAGGAGTTTGATAGACCTTATAATGTCAATCTGAGGAGATATCTGAGAGGCCATAGAGGTGGTGGTAGAGGCGGTCATGGATATAGGCAACCTAAGATGGAAAGGGACTCTGATAGTCATGGATATAGGCAAGATAGGGATTTCGGTAGTATCAGAATTGAGATTCCATCATTCAAAGGGATGTTAGATCCTGATGTGTATTTAGAATGAGAGAGGAAGGTAGAAATGGTGTTTGAATGCCATTATTTTTCTGAGGAGAAACTGGTGAGGTTAGTAGCCTCTGTATTTGCAGATTATACATTAGTTTGGTGGGATCAAAAGGTGCAAGAAAGGAAGAGAAATCGTGAGAGGCCAATTGACATTTGGGATGAGATGAAGGTAAATATGAGAAAACAATTTGTTCCTAACCACTATTATCGTGAGCTTTATCGTATGTTACAAGGGCTTACTCAAGGCAGTAAAAGTGTAGAGAAATATAACAAAGAAATGGAGATTACCATGTGCAAGGCAAACATTGAGGAGGATAGAGAAGCAACAATGGAGAGGTTTCTACTTGGGCTAAATAAGAACATAGCTGATGTAGTCTAGTGTCACCATTACGTGGAGATGGAGGACATGGTTTACATGGCAATAAAGGTTGAAAGGCAGCTCAAAGGAAGGAGTACGACATCAAAGTATAGTCCAAATTCAAATTCTTCCTCAACATGGAAGCTAAAATTGAATAAAGGAGAGAATAAAGCACCAAACAGATTCAAGTTCGATCAAAACAGAAGCAAGGAGGCTGGGAGTAGCCAAAAGAAGGTTACGACTGATGTATCTCAAGGTCAATCTAGGGATATTAAGTGCTTTAAGTGTTTGGGAAGAGGACACGTTGCTAACCAATGCCCTAATAGACATGTAATGATCTTGAGGGAGAATGAAGCAATAGTATCAGAATCTAATTCGGGTGAGGAACTTGTGCCAACCTTGGAGGATTGTAGTGATGTTGAAGGGGAGTATCAGTATCCTAAATAACAAATGACACTTGTGGCGAGGTATGCTTTGAATGTGCAAGTTAAGGAGGATGACGAAGTGCAACGCGAGAATATTTTTCATACTAGATGTGAAATCAAGGATAAGGTGTGTAGTTTGATTATTGATTGTGGTAGTTGTACTAATGTTGCTAGTACTTTGCTTGTAGAGAAATTAAAATTGTCGACTTTGAAACATCCGAGGCCATACAAGTTGCAATGGTTCATGAATTATGGAGAAGTAAGTGTGAACAAGCAAGTACAAGTTCCGTTCACCATTGGGAGGTATAGATATGAAGTCTTGTGTGATGTACCAATGCATGCTGAACATGTGTTGTTGGGGCGTCTTTGGCAGTATGATAGTAGAGTACTGCATAATGGGTACAAAAATAGATATACACTTACCAAGGAAGTGAAAACATACACACTCATTCCTTTGACACCACGACAAGTTTATGAGGATTAGAGAGAGTGAGCAAAAGTATGTGATGTGCCTAGATCCTTAAAATAGATTATTTAAAGTATAAACAAAATCTGATTTCAAGATGATAGTGTCTGGTTTTTGTTGTGTTTAGGCTGAATTTTAACAAATAAATGGTAAATAAGACAAAGGATAGAAACTAAAAAGAAATCTTGATAAGTCATATGGACGCCACAAGGATGAATTTAGGGTTTTGATGCCACACTCTTGGTGATCAAAGATTGAGTGATAAGTCAGCAACTATCTTCAAGAGTTAAAAAACTTGAAAAGACAATTTTGAGAGAGAAAAAGTTCTATTTTCGTGCATAAAATTGAAGAATGAGGCAACTGCCTCTATAAGACTTTAAGATGCCTTATATAGGCTTACAAGATGAGGGGGAAGTCCTAATATTACCTAATTAACTTTAAAAGCCCAAAATGAGCCCAATTTGACTTATCAATTTAAAATAAACTTAAACAAGTTTAAAATGGCCTAAATACATAAAATAAAGAGAGATAAGTGAAGTAAATAAAAATAGGAACATAACAAGCAATTTAAGCCCAATAGCATGGAAGGAAAGCCCCCAGCTACCTCCTTAAGTCCAATGTTACCAGACGCCTCTAAATCACATCCCAATCTCTAATTGAAGACAAATAAACACCTTTAACTCATTTCCATTCAAATCGGAAGCTTCTAAGCCCATAGAAGCTTCAATAGCTCTAATTTGACTATTTATGGCCTTTTGAAGCTGTTTGGCCTTAGCTCTTGTTATTGGACCATCTGAAACCTCTTTTATGCTCAGCTCACCTTCTTGAGTTGATTTAGAATCTTTATGATGCACATCATCACCCCCGGGCAGAGAATTATTTGCCCTCAAATTAGAATCTTTTGGATCTTCCAAATAAGCAGACAAGTCCTTCACATTAAAAGTGGCTGAAACATTGTAATCATCAGGAAGATCAACTTTATAAGCAATATTATTCACCTTCTCTACAATCCGAAAAGGTCCATCAACTCTTGGCATCAACTTGGACTTCCGCTTGCTAGAAAATCTTCCCTTGTTAAGATGAATCCAAGCAAGATCACCAGGTTCAAAGCTAATCAATTTTCATCCTTTATTAGCATGCTTAACATACTTAGCTGCTTTCTCCTCAATATGAATTCGACCATGCTCATGAAGCTTCTTCATCAATTCTGCCTTCTTAACCCCATCCATAGATGTCCTCTCATCAATTGGAATAGGAACAAGGTCAATAGGAACAAATGGATTAAATCTATATACAATCTCAAATTGTGAAAATTTTGTAGCCCCATGTATACTATGGTTGTTTGCAAACTCCACAATAGGCAAACAAGTATCCCAACTCTTTAATTTCTTATTTATAATAGCCTGTAATAAAAAAGATAGAGTACGGTACACTACCTCAGTTTGTCCATCAGTTTGTGGATAACAAGCAGTACTGAAAAGTAACTTAGTTCCAAGCTTCTTCCAAAGAGTCTTCTAAAAATAGCTTAAGAACTTTGTATCGCGATGAGAGACAATGCTTTTAGGGATTCCATGCAAACGTACAATTTCCCTAAAAAATAAATCAGCAATATTAATAGCATCATCAGTTTTGTTATAAGGAATAAAGTGTGATATTTTGGAGAACCGATCAACCACAACCATCACTGAATCCTTCCCAAGTTGTGTTCTTGGTAATCCAAGCACAAAATCTATACTAATATCCATCCATGGTTGCTCTGGGATAGGTAAAGGCATATATAGTCCATATGCATTCTCTTTACCCTTAGCTTTCTTGCAAATTACACATCTTTCAACCACTTTATGAACATCCCGCAACATATTAGGCCAAAAGAAGTGTTCTTTCAGTAGCTCATATGTTTTCTTCTCCCCAAAATGACCACTAAGACCACCACCATAAGCCTCAAGCACAAGCAACTCACGCAAAGATCCTGAAGGTATATACATTCTGCCCAACTTGAATAAGTAACCATCATGCATAAAGAACCCATCACAAGCTCCTTTACCACATTCAGACACCACATTAACAAAGTATGAATCACTGGTATATTATTCTTTCACTTGTTCAAAACCCAACAGCCTTGCATTTAACCTAGAAATCAATGAATACCTCATAGAAAGTGCATCAGCAATTACATTAGTTTGCCCTTTCTTGTATTTTATGACATAAGGAAATGACTCCATGAATTCTACCCGTTTAGCATGTCTTCTATTTAGTTTGTTCTGCCCTTTAAGATACTTCAAAGATTCATGGTCAATATGAATAACAAACTCCTTAGGTAATAGGTAATGCTGTCATACCTCTAGAGCCCAAATCAATGCGTAAAACTCCTTGTCATAAATTGAGTAGTTTAAACGTGCCTCATTCAGCTTCTCAATAGAGATTGCAATTGGCCACTTTTCTTGCATCAAAACAGCCTTAATACCAAGCCCATAAGCATCACACTCTATTTCGAATGTTTTAGCAAAATCAGGGAAGTACTAAAACAGGAGCAGAACATAATTGTTCTTTAATCAACTCAAATGCCTTCTGTGCATTCTCATTCCACCTAAACTCATTCCCCTTTTTTAAATGCTCTGTCATAGGCACAACAATAGAACTAAATTCCTTAATAAATCACCTATAGAAAGAGGCTAAATGATGCAAACGACGATTTGGGACAAATCTTCTTCAAGAGGGGGAGAATGATGCAAATGACACTGCACAGCCTATACGCATACAAGAGAAAGAACTCGCACGTGGGCTTGGAGGGGCTCAAGTCCATCAATCACATAATACATTAAGTTTTCCAAATGGGCCAATCACAAGACTTAGAGCCAAGTAATTTAAAGAAGCATTAAATGGGCTGATTTAACAAGTTTGTGGGAGGACAAACACATGGAGGCCTAGCATAAGCCCAAATACATTTCAAATAAGTCCAAATTAGATTCAAGGAAACCTAATCACTTTAATTAAGGCAGAATTTCTGGAGATTTGATTGTTCAAGGAAACCTAATCACTTTGATTAAGGCAGATTTTCTGGAGATATGAATATTTAAGGAAACCTAATCCCTTTGATTTAGGCATGTTTTCTGAAAATTTGATTAAGTTTGCATTTTGTTATTTCGATTGTTGTATTAGTTGTAAGTTTGAAATTTGTATTTGAAAGTAGTAACTGGACATCTCTTATGGTCTCTATAAATACCATGGGGATTGAGAGTGGGAGGACAGATTTCAGAAAATACAATTTGAGAGTTTTTGTGTCTTCTTTCATTCTTGAAAGGACTTGAACTTATCAAGCTTATTCTTGTGGCGTTCAAACAACCGGACTTATCACCTAGATTCTTGAAGTGTCCTTGGGGTGGCGTCCTATATCCAGCCATAGTCTTGGTTCTTGATTTGCTAACTCAAGGGTCAAGACTCGTCAAACTTGCGTCTTGAAGATCTCGGGTTCAATTCCATATTGTGGTGCTGGGTTTTGTCACATTGTTGGCAAGGTTCATATCACTAAACCATAAAAACTTCTCACATCAGCAACACCAGTAGGTTTAGGCTAATCACAAATTGCCTTAACCTTCTCCTCATCAACCTTAATTCCACTACTAGAAACAACATACCCTAAAAAGATAACACTATCTTGGCAGAAATAACACTTCTTGAGGTTTCCATACAACTTAGCATCACGTACAATCTCAAATACAGTCATAAGATGCTTCACATGATCATCAAAAAATTTTACTGTAGATCAGGATATCATTAAAATAGACCACAACAAACAGCCCAATGAACTTCCTCAAAACATGATTCATAAGTCTCATAAATGTACTAGGTGCATTAGAAAGCCCAAACGGCATCACCATCCATTCGTACAATCCATGCTTAGTTTTAAATGCTGTTTTCCATTCGTCGCCTTCTTTCATCCTAATTTGGTGATATCCACTCATCAAACCAACTTTAGAAAAATAAACAGCACCATTCAATTCATCAAGCATATCATCAAGTTTAGGAATAGAGAATCGATATTTAACCGTTATCTTGTTGATAGCTCGACTGTCCATACACATTCTCATTGTACCATCCTTCTTTAGAACAAGCAAAGTAGGCACTGAATAAGGACTAAGTGACTCACGCACATAGCCCCTCTCTAATAGCTCACTAACCTGCCTTTGGATCTCCTTTGCTTCCTCCGGATTACATCTATATGCTGGTCTATAAGAAAGTGAAGCTCCAGGCACCAAATCAATTTGATGCTCTATACCTCGAATAGGTGGTAATCCCAATGGCAGCTCTTCTGAAAATACATATTTGAATTCTTCAAGCAACTCCACAACCTACCTCGGCAAATCCAAACCCTCTACTTGCAATTAAGGCTTTGCCCAAGCCATGAAAACAACCCCCACCGAAGCTAGTGCTTGTTCAATATCTTCCTTTTCGACTAACATCAACCTTTTACCCGATTCCACCATCTTCCTTTGATTCCACAACTGATCTTCTCTAACTTGTTGAGAACTTAATGGCATCAAATTCACTTTCCTCCCATTCAGCACAAATGAATAAGTATTTCTTTGTTCATTATAAGTCACATCATTGTCAAACTACCATGGACATCCCAATAACACATGATAGGTTTTAATGGAAAATGGCATGCGAACCTGTCTTGTAATCTGAATCTCTCCATTCTCATTAAGCCAATGCAATTTGTATGGTTTAAGGTGTGGAACAGTAGTTAATCCCAGTTTCTCAACCAAAGTAATGGATGCAACATTGGTACAACTACCATTATCGATAATCATAGCACAAACCTTATCTCGAATTTGACATCTTGTATGAAAGATGTTTTCATGGTGCTTAGCACCAATATGAACTTCAGCACTCAAAACCGTTTGAATTACTAATAAATTTCCCTCAATTGGCTCAAGATTCTCTTCTTGTTCAGTCACTTCTACTTTAGATTCCTCTTCTGTTTCGGCCTCATCTTCACTTACAAGCTCTCCATGCTTCGCTTGTAAAACTATCACCCTCTTATTTGGACATTCAGAAGCAATATGCCCATTTTCCAAGCACTTGAAACACTTGATGTCTCGCGACCTCCTGGGAAATTGAACAAGCTATTGTTTTATGACATCCTCAAGAAATATAAAGGGTTGTAACTCAACAACATTAGCTATATCCCTCTTCAATCCATCAAGAAACCTAGCTATTGTTTACTCTTGAGGTTCATTCAAATCACAACGAATCAGTAACAGCTCAAATTCTTTCACATACTCTTCTACACTCAAGGAACCTTGCCGCATAGTCTGGAATTTGATGTACAATTCTTGTTTATAGTAATCAGGAACAAATCTCTTCTTCATTTATCTTTTCATAAGTGGCCAACTAGTAACTCCTTCTTCTTCATCCCTTCTTCGCTAAGCTTTTAAGTTTTCCCACCACAAAAGTGCATAATCGGTAAATTCAAGTGCTGCTATCTTACACTTCTTTGCCTCAGGGTACTCATGCCAATCAAACACCCTTTCTACCTTCTGAACCCATTCAAGATACTCCTCGGGAGAACTAGTACCTCTAAATGGTGGTATATTAAGTTTGATACCACTAATAGGGTCATTTTGCTGCCTCCTTATCCTACTCCTATCTTTAGCCTCATCATCCCTATTTGGCTCATCTCCAGCATCCCCTAGGTCATTCTGAGGTACCCTACGCCCTACCTGCCTTTATTGGGATTGAAAAGTATTTCTTTGCATCATTTCTATAATTGTAGCAAATTGTCCACGAATTTCAGTAATCTCATCCCAAAATTCATCACGAGCTCGTTGTAAGCCCATGAGTTGAGCTTGTTCTAAACTCAGTCCCGTTGGTACTCTATTTGCATCATCTTCAGCCATTATTAACAAAAACCAAGTATGAACAATGAACAACACAAACAGTAGCTAAAACACACTTCTCAAACTGAATTTTCACCAATTCAGTAAATAAAATCAAATAGCAACAATTGACTCAAATTCAAAATTTCTAGGTTCAAGAACAACTCAACTCAATCAAATCATCTCCAGTCCACAAACAACTAAAATTAATTTTAATGGTGCAGAGTTGCAATTCAAAAACTACTAACCTCAAATATTAGAGACCTAACTTGATGAATAACCCCACGATATTATATAAAATAAAAACAGCAAGAGACCTTCAATGGCTGAAACTTCAGTTTGCACATTGAAATTCTATGCTCTGATACCAAGATGATGTGCCTTGATCCTTAAAATAGATTATTAAATAGTATAAACAAAATCTGATTTCAAGATGATGGTAGTGTCTGGTTTTTGTTATTTTTTTTCTTTAAGTGTATAGGCTGAATTATAACAAATAAATGGTAAATAAGATAGAGGATAGAAACTAAAAAGAAATCTTGATAAGTCATCTGGATGCCTCAAGGATGAATTTAGGGTTTTGACGCCATACTCTTGGTGATCAAATAGTGATAAGTCAGCAACTATCTTCAAAAGTTGAAAAACTTGAGAAAATAATTTTGAGATCGAAAAAGTTCTATTTTTGTGCATAAAATTGAAGAATGAGGCAACTTCCTCTATAAGACTTTAAGATGCCTTATATAGGCTTACAAGATGAGGGAGAAACCCTAATATTACCTAATTAACTTCAAAAGCCCAAAATAAGCCCAATCTAACTTAACAGTTTTAAATAAAGCTAAACAAGGTCAAAACGGCCCAAATACATAAAATAAAGAGAGATAAGTGAAGTAAATAAAAATAGGAACATAACAAGCAAATGAAGCCCAATAGCATGGAAAGAAAGCCCCTAGATACCTTCTTAAGCCCAACGTCACCAAATGCCTCTAAATCACGTCCCAATCTCTAATTGAAGACAAATAAACACCTTTAGCTCATTTCAATTCTGATCGAAAGCTTCTAAGCCCATAGAAGCTTCAATACCTCCAATTTGACTACTTATGGCCTTTTGAAGCTGTTTAGCCTTAGCTCTTGTTATTGGACCATCTGAAACCTCTTTTATGCTCAGCTTACCTTCTTGAGTTAATTTAGAACTTTTATGATGCACATTAGTATGAGAGTGGAAAAACAAGATTGGAGTGTGAGAGAACTAGTGAGTCCGAGAGCTTGAAAGAAAACCAAATTGAGAGTGTGCATGAAAAAGATAAGAGAAATGCAAAGCAAAAGGAGAGCTTAAGTGAAAAGAACAAGAATGAGAAAACATTGAGTGGTTATGCAAAAGAAAGTGACATGAGGGCAGCCTACGCGGCTAAGCAATCTATGTATGTATTTGTGTTCAAAGACACTTATTTCGCTAACTCTAACCTTTATTCTTCTTTGCCTAGTGTTGAGCATAATTTATTGCAGGTTTTTGAGGACATGTTCCTTGAAGATATACCACCTAGATGCTGACAATTAGAGGGATTGAGCACCAAATTGATTTTGTGCTTGGTGCACAAATTCCTAATAAACCTGCCTATAGAACTAATCCCGAGGAGATGAACGAGTTAGAAAGGCAGGTTGGTGAATTAATTGGGAAATGATATGTACGTGAGAGTATGAGTCTATGTGCCGTTCCTGTGTTACTGGTACTTAAGAAGGATGGATGTTGGCGTATGTGTGTTCATTGTCGTGCCATCAACAAAATCACTGTAAAGTATAAACATCCAATTCCTAGGTTAGATGACATGTTAGATGAGTTTCATAGGTCTTGTGTTTTTACTAGGATTGATTTAAAAAGTGGATATCATCAAATTAGGTTACGTGAAGGTAATGAATGGAAAGCTGCATTTAAAACAAAACATGGTTTATATGAGTGGTTAGTAATGCCTTTTGGTTTAACTAATGCACCTAGTATATTCATGCGTTTAATGAATCATGTGTTGCGCGCATTCATTGGTAAATTTGTTGTTGTTTACTTTTATAACATCTTAGTGTATAGTAAGAGTGTGGAAGAGCATGTTGAACACTTGCAATTATTACTTAATGTCTTCAGGCAAGTAAAGGTATATGCTAATCTAAAAAAGTGCTGCTTTTGTACAGATGGAGTTGTATTTTTGGGTTTTGTTGTTTCAGCCAAGGGAATTGAAGTAGATGAGAAAAAGGTCAAGGCGATCAAGGAATGGCCGACACCTAAGTCAATTGGGGATGTGCGTAGTTGCCATGGTTTGGCAGCTTTTAAGAAAGGTTTGTAAAAGATTTCAGCACCTAATCCGCACCATTGACGTAGGTGATAAAGAAGAGTGTTTGATTCAAGTTGGAAAAGGCGCAAGAAGAGGCGTTAAACTTGCTTAAGGATAAACTTTGTATTGCACCATTATTAGCTTTACCTGAATTTACTAAAACATTTAAGACCGAATGTGATGTTTCAGGTGTAGGTATTGGAGTTGTTTTGATGCAGGAAAGATGACCATTAGCCTACTTTAGTGAAAAGTTCAGTGGGGCAACCTTGAATTATCCCCCCTACGACAAGGAGCTGTATGCATTGGTTCGAGTTTTAGAGACATGGCAGCAATATTTATGGCCCAAGGAGTTTGTTATTCACACTGATCATGAGAGCTTAAAGCATTTGAAGAGTCAAGGAAAACTCATCCGTAGGCATGCTAAATGGATTGAATTTATTGAGACATTCCCTTATATAGTCAAGTACAAACAAGGGAATAAAACTATTGTGGCAGATGAATTATCTAGAAGGTATATTTTACTCACTACTTTGGATTCAAAATTATTAGGTTTTGAGTATATTAAGGAATTGTATGCTGAAGACAATGAGTTTGCTAATGTATTCAATGCTTGTGAGAAAACTACCTTTAATAAGTTTTATAGGCATGATGGATTCTTATTCAGGGAAAACAAGTTGTGTGCCTAAATCATCTTTACGAGAGTTTCTTGTTAGAGAGGCTCATAGAGGAGGTTTAATGGGGCATTTTGGGGTTTAAAAGACTTTAGATGTTTTAGAAGAACATTTCGTTTGGCCATGTATGAAATCTGATGTAAAAATATTGTGTGAAAGATGTGTTACTTGTAAACAAGCTAAATCTAAAATTGTCTTATGGTTTGTATACACCTTTGCCTGTACCTAGTGAACCTTTGACTAATAAATCTATAGATTTTGTACTGGGTTTACCTAGGTCAAAACGGGGCCAAGATAGTATTTTTGTTGTGGTTGACAAGTTTTCAAAGATGGCTCATTTGATACCATGTCACAAGATTGATGATGCCACGAATATTGCTGATTTATTCTTCAAAGTGGTTAGATTGCATGGTGTGCCAAGAAGCACAGTGTTCGACCGCAATGTTAAATTTCTTAGTCAATTTGGGAGAACTTTATGGAAGAGGCTAGGAACCAAGCTATTATTTTCAACAACATGCCATCCACAACACAGATGAACAAACTGAAGTGGTGAATAGGACAATAGGAGCTTTATTGCGTTCCATAATTCAAAAGAACTTGAAGAATTGGGAGGATTGTCTGTCGCATGTGGAATTTGCTTACAATAAAAGTGTGCATAGTACCATTGGGTTTTCACCATTCGAGGTTGTTTATGGTTTTAATCCATTAACACTATTGAACTTACTTCCATTATCAATTGCGGAAAGGGCGAATCTAAATGGTAAACAAAATACAGAATTTGTAAGGCAACTATATGAGAAAGTTAGGCAACATATAGAAAAGCATAATGAGCAATACGCTAAGCAAGCTAATAGAGGACGCAAACAAGTGGTATTTGAGCCTGGTGATTAGGTATGGTTGCATATGCGGAAGAAAAGATTTCCTACACAAAGGCATTCCAAGTTGCATCCCGAGGAGATGGTCCATTTAAAATCATTGAGAGGATCAATGACAATGCTTATAAATTAGATTTACCTGGTGAGTATAATGTTAGTGCTACCTTTAACTTTTCTGATCTTTCTCTTTTTGATATAGGTGATGGCGATTAGAGGACAAATCTTTCTGAAGGGATGAGAAATGATGAAAATCAAGGTAGCAACAATAGAAGAAACCATGATCCGTTGCACATTAGGGATGGTCCAATCATGAGGGCTAAAGTTAAGAGTGTCATGCTTTGCAGAGGCTAATTGAAGCTAGTTGGGTCAAGACACAAGGGGTTATATTTGCAAAATATAAAAAGGCCTGGTTAATTTAATTCAAGCCCAGGATTAAAGAATATATTTGTACTCAATATTAGTGAGCTAATATTAGAAATAAAGCCTAATTATGTTAGTTAAGATATATTAGGCGTGCCTATGATATTTAAAGCTAGGGAAAAACCTTATTAAAGTTGATTAATTTTATTTCTTTTGAATTTGAAAAGCTGCACAAAATAAGGATTAGGGCTGAACCTTCCTTATTAAGTTTAATCCTTATTTGGCAGGGAATAAGTAGATTTTCTGATTTTAGGGTTTCTAAAAGCTATAAATACCTTGTTAAAGCTTTAGAAATAGCAGACTTGATTATTTTGAATTTGAGAGAGAATAAAAACTATCCAGCTTTGTTCTTTTAAGAACTTATGATTCTTTTTATCCAATTCATCTTGTGGTGTATATATCTGACTTAGCACTCATCATATAACTTTGATTCTTGTCTCTTTATTAGACAACGGGTCTTGGTTCTTTTTTTTTTAATCTGATTTAGCATTTTTAGATTTGTTAAAAACGTATTGATGTTGAGTTTCACCTTTTTAGGTGTGGTTCACATTAGTTGGTATCAGATGGTGGAATGGCCATTTTACAGAAATTTAAATTAGTTTATGTGTTATTTAATATTCAAATTTTGCTTGTGTATAGTGGGCATTCTACCTATTTTGTGCAATTCAGCCTAAAACAAATAAACTACCCAAAATTGAATTGAAATCTATATTTCTTTATTGCTTTTTTCCTTTGCTTCTTAAATCTGCCAATTAAATCTTTTGTGTTTAACCCATTCTCATTTTTAGTGATCTAATTTGTTGAGTTTATATTGTTACAAAGTAATTTTAATTAAGTTTGTTAAGTTCAATAAAGAATTAAATTGGAGACTAAGAGTAAGAAAAGGCAAGAGAGGGCGAGCTCATAAGAGCGTAAAAGCTAAATTTGAGTAAACACAGGTGTGAGTGCTATCAATCTAGAGAAAAAGCATTTAAGGGAGTGTTTGTGAGGTTTTCTAACTTTTTTTTGCAAGTGTTTAAACATGTCATAAGAAAAAGACATAGGCTCATCCAATGATGCTAAAAAAAAGTTAGATATCAAACTCTTCTTTAAATCCTTAGAACAAAAAGTTAATCGATTGGAATTGAAGTTTGATGAGGTGAATGAGAGAATAATAAAGTTGAATATAGGACAGAAAGTGGGCTGCCACCTAGAGCTCCTAATGTTCAACATAGAGAGAGGAATACACGTAGGTATGATTTTAAAGATGACTATGGGATGACCTAGATGATGATAATCATGCCTTTAATAATAATTTATGCAGATCTAGGCATAGGAATGGAGATAGAGGAGTAAGATTTAAAGATAGGATTGATAACAACTTGGGAAGCATTAAGATGAAAATTTCATCTTTCCAAGGCAAAAATGATCCTGAAGAGTATTTGGAATGGGAGAAAAAAATGGAATTGGTATTTAGATTATCACAACTACTCTGAATTGAAATAAGTAAAGTTGGCCACTATAGAATTTACTAACTATTATTATTATTTGGTGCGATCAATTTATTTTGAGTAGGAGACAAACTTATGAAAGACCCATTGAGACATAGGAAGAGATGAAGTCTATGAGGAGACGATTCATTCCAAGTCACTACTGTAGAGACTAATTTTAGAAGTTGCAAAGCCTTACTCTAGGGTCTAAAAGTGTTTAAGACTACCACAAAGAGATGAAAATAGCTATGATTTGAGCCAATGTAGAGGAGGACCGAGAAGCTATTATGGCTACTTTCCTAGTTTATTTAAACCGTGACACTGAAAACGTGATGGAGTTACAACACTATGTTAAGTTGAATGACATGGTGCACATGACCATAAAAGTGGAGTAACAATTAAAGAGGAAGGGTTTGATGCAAGCTCAAGAGTTTTAAAGAGAATGCAACAAGATTGGAAGAATGAAAACAAACACACCACTTTTATTGAACTCCGAAGTGATACAGAAATTCACCACCCAAAAGATTACAATAAGAGTTACAAGATATTTGAATGAACTCACCACTCATTGTAATCCACCAACGAGATATGAGGCTTTAAACAAATACAAAATTAAGCTCAACAATCAAGAGGTTTACAATTGGATATAGAATAACCCACTACCCAATGAATCCTACAAGATATACAGGGCTCTCAAACTCACCACTCTAAGGAATCCACTCAAGAGAAATAGAGTTTAATGAAGAAACTCTGATAAGAGAACTCTCAAAAGGTTTACAATTCTTAAATCTCTCTCCCTCTAAACTTAAAACTACTACACTTTATATAGAAAAACTTTAGTACATCCATTCATGCATGAGATAAGAATTCTAACCTTTAGAAACTCAATTCAAACGAAACAAATGTTTTTATGCTGTAAAACATTAGAAGAAAACAAGAGAAATATCTATTTGCTTTATAGTTGGCTACTATAGTAACCTCTTACCTTTTAGCATTCATGAAGCCATAACTTCTTCTAGCAAATTCTAAATTGAGTACCATCAATTGCATTGTATTTCTTACTCAATAGGATTTTAATGGTATATAATTTGATTGTACAATCTGATCTCAACGAAGTTAAAAAGTTTAAAAAGTTCAGCTATTGTACTTGCAATTCGGGTTCACACTGCTTTTTGACTTCTTGTAGTATTTCTAGAATATTATTTTGTGGAGAATTCCAAATTCACTTCTGTAAATTTTCACTAAAACTAGACATATAGAGCTTTCAAACCCCATATGTAGAGTTTAGAATTGATTCTTGTAGAACAGTACCGAATAATTCCAAAATGTGACCCATTGTTTTATCTTTGCTGCTTTCTTTGACTTATATGTTTGAGAGTTCATTCTCTAAATTTTCAAAGGTTGTAAAATTAGCAAACACTTCTGTGTTAATCTTCCCCAGTTGAAAATAACTCGTTCTTAAGTCATCAATCTCTTCATCACTTTTATAAGGAGATAGATCAGCAAAATTGAATATCTCAGAGAATCCATAAGATTATAGAAGATCAATTTTTTAGGCAATTTTCCTAATTCATTTGATCATCTTAAATGGTCTATCAGCTCTCGGTTTGAGTTTAGCAAATTTACCACGTGGGAACCTCTCTTTTCTGAGATGAATCCAAACCAAATCTCCTTCTTGAAATTCCATATGTCTGTGGTGCTTGTTGGTGCTAATTTGGTACTTCTCATTTTTCTTCAATTTTTCCTCCTAACTTCTTCATGCCATTTCTTAATATTATTTTCTCGTTCTTCATCATCTACACTAAATTGGTGAGTAGTTGGAAAAGGGACAAAATCCAACAGACTAGTTGGATTCTGACCAGATACAATTTCAAACGAATTATAACCTGTAGTTTGATCTTTTGTCCAGTTGTAAGCAAATTCAACTTGAGCCAAAATTAGATCCTATTGGCGGATGTTTTTTCTAACTTAATACCTCAAAAGGTTTCCAAACTGGTGATTTACGATCATGTAGTTTAGTTAATTGTTTGTTCTTCTTGTTTTGCCATATCACACTTCAGCATGAGATTATCAAATTCTACAGTGATTCTTCTACAGAGAGCTCCTTTTGATGGAAGTTGTGTAGTTTGTGGAAAAAAAATCTTACCGATAGTTGTCCGACAGATATTTTCTCTTAAGCTCCCATTTCATCTTCTCCAGGTTATGATCTTGCTTCTACCTTCTCTTGCCCTTTGATTCTTCAAATTTTCCCACCACAAAGATGCATGAATTTTAAGATTTATGGCAATGAGTTTTATTTTTAATTTTTTGGAACATCTTGATAATCGAATATTCTTTGAACAGTGTTTAACCAATCAACAAACTTGTCTGGATGCATTCTGTTTTCAAAATCTGTTATGTCCACTTTTACGTGGAAATCTCGGAGAGACTCACTTTTAAATGTCTTATTTTTTTATGACAACTGAATGCAGTAGAGAACTATCACTAAAAGAATAAGAATGAGCTTGGTGAAAAGGATTAATTACCTTGATCATCATTATCTCCATCTTCATCTTGTACCGCTTTACCCCGATCTTGAAAATGCTCTAAACGTTGTTGAAGTTGCTGAATTTGTAGTCTTAATTCTTCAATTAGAATATCTCATGTTTCATCTTGAGCTACAGATTCTTTTCAATAGCTGGAGCAGCTCGATGACCTTTGGCCATTGAAAGACGAAGCTAAATACCAAAAGCTCTAAATAAAAGAATTTGATACCAAACTGACACAGGCTCAAGAGTTTTAAAGTGAATGAAACGAGATTGGAAGAATGAAAACAAACACACCACTTTTAATAAACTCCAAAGTGATACATAAATTCACCATCCAAGGATTATAATAAGAGTTACAAGATATTTGAATGAACTCATCACTCAATGGAATCCACCAATGAGATACAGGTTTCCAAACAAATACAAAATTTAGCTCACCACTTAAGAGGTTTACAATGGGATACAGAATAACTTACCACCTAATGAATCCTATAAGAGATACAAGGCTCTCAAACTCATCACTCTAAGGAATCCACCTAAGAGATACAGAGTTTAATGAAGAAACTCTCCTAAGGTTTATAATTCCTGAATCTCTCACCATCTAAACTTAAAACTACTACCCTTTATATAAAAACTTTTAGTACACTCATTCATGCATGAGTTAAAAATTATGACCTTTAGAAACTTAATTCAAACTAAACAAATATTTCTAAACTGTAAAAAACTAGAAGAAAATAAGAGAAACACATTTTTGCATTATAGTTTGCTGCTACAGCATCCTTTAACCTTTCAGCATTCCTGAAGTCATAACTTTCTCTAGCAAATTCCGAATTCAGTATCGTCAATTGTATTGCATTCCTTACTCAATAAGCTTTCTAATGTTATATACTTTGACTGAACAGTCGAATCGTAAAGAAGTCAAAAATTTAGAAAGTTCAGCTACTATACTTACTATGTTCACACAGCATTTTTACCTTTTGTATTTTATCTAGAATATCTTTTTGTAGAGAATTCCAAATTTACTTCTATAAAATTTCACTAAAACTAGACAAAGAGATTTCAAACTATATGTAGATTGTAGGTTCAATTCTTCTAGATCAGTACGGAATAATTCTAAAATATAACCTATTATTTTATCTTTGCTGCTTTCTTTTGACTTTGTATGTTTAAGTGTTCAGTCTCTAAATTTTTAGAGTTAATAAAATTAGCAAACACTCTTGTGTTAGGTTTCATACGTATTAGGCAGAATTCGAGTTCTTCTTCAACATGAAAACTGAATTGATGCAAAAGGATGAAAAGCTTAATTTCAAGCCTAAGGCCGAATCCTCCAATAATTAGAAAGACGAAGGCTCACCAAACATAGATAAATCTGATTCACAAACTTTTAGAAATAGAGATATCAAATGCTTTAAGTGTTTGGGATTAAGTCATATTGTATCTTAATGCCTAAACAAAAGAGTGATGATATTGAAAGCTGATGGTGATATTAAGGCCAAAAGTAAATCAGATGAGCCCATGCCACCTTTGGAGGATGTAATGGTGACATTGAGTATCCGATTGATGGAGAGCTTTTGGCTGCAAGAAGAGCTCTTAGTGTGCAAATCAAAGAAAATGAGAATGTAGAATGTGATAACGTTTTTCATACTAGATGCCATGCCAATGATAAGGTATGTAGCATGATTATTAATTTGGGAGTTGTACTAATGTAGTTAGCACTAGTTTGGTGGAAAATTTGAATTTGATAACTTTGAAATATCGTAGGTTGTGTTGGAAATGGAGCTTATGTGCCATTATAATATTTTATGAATTCTAATTATTTTATATTTATACAATAAGTATTTTGAATAAAATCGTTAATATTAGATATGTATAGTAAGATATTTATAATATTTCAGACATTATATGATCTGAAGAAGTTCAGATCTAGTCTAAAGGAGTTTAGACCAGGGTTAAGAGTTAGCAATGCTAAGCGTTATAATTTTTAAGAGTTAGCAAGTTATAATTTTGTCAGTAAAATCTAAAGAGTTGGAGTCTTATTTGAAATGGGACAAAGACCCGATAGTATACTAGCAATGACATAATTGTAAAAAGTTATAAATAGTGCTAAGAAATGTCATTGTACTTTTTTCACACATGTTATGTTCTTGATCTATTTTTACTGATGCGGGTTTGTCGGTGAAAATCTTATTTAATATGAATCGGTGTATGTCAATATCTAGATGGTCCAGATGGCTAGTCTTAGCAAACTATTAGTTTAATGGAAGCTCGATAGACATGCTGGTATTCAGCGAGAATTAGGTACTGAATTGGCTCAATTAGGATCTCCAATAAACATCCCATAAAGCCATAAATTTAGGATCCTTTTGAGTTAAGTAGTATTCGTGATCTCTAGACCAGAGCACCATGATAGACTTGTGAGTGATCTACCATACTTAAGTTCCACACATGTTAAAGATCTTTTATGGTTTGACCGCTAGGTGTCACTAGGTATAGTCTGATGCTCATGAAGTCTGGTGTGTGTAGATATGAGATCTATCAACTCATACATGTGAGTTTTATATCTAGATACTCCAAGATCGTGTTCCAGAAATCTTATGGTCATAAGTAACTAATCGGAAAAAAGTGTTTCTCGTGTGAGAAACAATATTGCAAAAGTGTTTGCAGATATTATATATGGGAATATAAATCTAGAGATAAGGTTTAGGGTTAAGCATATGGAGACTTGACGGTGATGATCTATGTCTCCGCTTTTCTAGGATATATGACGAAGGGATTTTATTAATATGTATTAATCTCAATTTGTTTGGTTCAACATGCTATTTTGTTATTTTTATAATGTGTGTGTGGGATATCGTTTATAGACTTACAGAAGAGTTTCGTTAGTCAAAACAGGTGTGAACATGTGGAGTCTCACTATATGAAGTGTATTCGTTGTGCACTAGGGTAGTGCATCAGATTGAATAGTTCAATCTGAAAAATTCTCAAAAAATTAAAATTATTTTTAGATCTCTCAAGAAGGTGATAGGATTTAAGGGGACTTGCCACTTTATCCTTTTTATTGGTAGCCACATGTCATGCCAATAATTTGTAATTGCATGACACATGGCATGATTTGAATGGCCCTTTAAATTGTTAATTGTTAATAATTAAATTTTGCTAAATGTATTATTTGCAAATGTTGACATATTAAAGTCATATTCGGCCTTATAAGTGGAGGTGGCATTTGTTGAATTTGAAGCATGATTAGTCATGCCATTTTTCAAGCATGACATCCGAGTAAAATGCACTAATTCTTTAATATGAAGAAGGCCACTCATTTTGCTTGTAATCAGCCAACAAACCACATAGCTTGCCACTTCTCTTGTTATTGTTAAGTCACCAAGTTACTTGTTGGACAGCATGTAATTTTAAACATAAAGTGGCATATAACATATACCTTGTCATGCTTATTTTAGTGTTGGACACTAATTTAAGCCTTATTGGTCGAATGTGAGGCAACTATGGCTATAAATAGCCACCCTCACTTCATTTATTTTGGAAGAAAAGTGTGACTTAAAAAGAAAATCATATAAAGAGGTCCGGGAGACATTTGAAACAATTATTTTTTTCAAATTCCAACCAAGATAACAAGATTACCATTTTAGTTCAAAAGATCCCACCTAGTCCTTGACTAGAATTACGTTTAAGCACACTTCAAGAGTGAACTTCTTATTATCTCTTTAGTGTAATAAGATGTTTGTTAATATTCCGCTGCATTTATTTAAGCATGTGAAGTGTGTAAATTAAAATTAAAATGTCACTTTACACAGTGCTCTTTCAAGTCATATAAACTACAATGGTTGAATGATTGTGGATAAGTTAAAGTAAATTAACAAGTACTGGTTTCATTCTCAATTGGAAAATAAAAGTTTGAGGTTTTATGTGTTGTAGTACCAATGCATGCGGGGCATATTCTTTTGGGGCGACCATGACAATATGATAGGCAAGTAATTCATAATGATTACATAAATAGGTACATTTTGTACTTAGTAGAAAATCAATTACAATTGCAGCTTTAAATCCAAGACAAGTGTATGAAGATCAAGTAAAGCTGAAAATTGAGAGTGATATGAAAAAAGAGAGTGAAAGTACAAAAGCAAGAGGGATCAAAACAAAAAGAAGAGATAAAGAGAGTGAAAAAGAAAATAAAGTTTCATTTAGTAAAAAAGAAAAGAAAGTTTCGTTTAGTAAAAAAGAAAAGAAAACAAGTGAAATTCTATGCAAGAGAATTTAAGATCAAAAAGCTTTGTTTTTAAATCAACTTGTGATTAAAATTTTGTACAAACAAACTTGTTTCAGTACTAATGAATTAACCCACTTTGCCTAGTATTGTTGTTTTTATTTTACATGAATTTGATGATGTATTTTCTAAAGAGATACCTAATGCTTTACTACCGATAAGAGGGATTTAGTATCAAATTGACTTTATACCTGGAGCATCAATTCCAAATAGACTAGCCTATAAAAGCAATTCCAATGAGATAAAGGAATCGAGGATGTGCATGATTCTAAATCAGTTTGCCAAACCTTAACAAGATCTGTTGAGCATCCATGGGGGACCAATGATAAGTCAAAGAACCAAGAAAATAAATGATGTGAACTTCACAAAGAAAAATGAGACCCGGCGCTACAAAGGTTTCTTTGCCCAAGGATCGTTCTAATTCAGATTTTTATATAAACAAAAAATAAAAACCTTGACCCATTATCTATCAAAGATAAGAACCAGAGGTATAAGAAGATAGTAGACGTCATACTCAAGATAGATGAGAAGTTGTGAGTGATAAATCTGAAAGAACGCCATAAGATAAAATCTTGATAAGTTCTAATAAAAGTTCTTTGAAGAACTTAAGAGAAAACTCTCAACATTAATATCACAATTCTATTTTCGTTCTCCCTCATCTCTCATATATTTATAGAGACCTCCATTTATTACAGCAGCTAATGACAACTTAAAACTATCAACTACTACTAATAATTTAAGCACTTGGGATTCTAGCACTTATTACAAAAATTAATGACAATTTTCTACTAACCACCAACTATTACCAATAAACTAGGCACTTAGAATGCTAGCACTTATTACAACAATTAATAGTAACTTATAACTACTAACAACTACCAATATTGAGATTTAATATCACATGGGCTGTTGTGCTGTTGTTCCCCATCACACATGTATGTTCAATGGACCTTGTGATTTTTTTTGGCATCCTAGTTCGCATCATTCCCCTTCTCTTGAAAAGGATTTGTCCTCAAATCTTTGCCAGGCTCAAATACAACTTTCTTAAACTTTGAAGTGATATTTTTGATAGCGTAGCAATCAACACACATATTCCATAATCCATCATTCTTAGGCACAAGCAATACTAGAATGGTAGGATGATTCATGCTCTTATGCATATACCTCTTCTCTATGAGCTCACAAATCTGTATTTGAAGTTTTTTTTGTCTCATTTGGATTACTTCTATAGGCTGTAATATTTAGAATTGATGCTCCAGGCATAAAGTTAATTTGATGCTCGATTCCCCCTATTAGTGATAAAGAATTAGGTATCTCTTCAAAAAACACAGCAACAAATTCCATTTCATCTTCTTCAGTTTGCAAACTTAATGTATGCTTAGTAACCATCAGCTTACCATCTACTAGGCACTCCATTCAATCACTTGCATCTTCCATTGTTGGCACGTCATCTGACTTGCTTTCAGTTTCAATGACATTGTTACAGCTTAGAATCAATGCACTTTGATGGTGACATTAAGGTGCAATATGACCTTGGCTGCCTCCCACGTTTTGGTCCTTAGTTGGTTCTACTTTGAAATTGGAATCAGCTTTCTCACCTTTTTTACTTCCAATCCAGTTTCAAAGATGATGCGGAACTAGAGTTTTTGTCATATCTTGTGGAACTCTTCCTACTTAGTTGTTTTTCTACCTCATTTTCCATATTCAGCAATCTATCCCAAGCATCTTCATCAATGCCATCATCATTCATGGCAGCATGCCTATCTTGAATTCACAATTTAGGAACTCTAGGTGTCTACACCCTTTGTATACTAGATTAAAATTTATCTATCCATTTATGAACTTGCTCAATCTCTACTTTCAACATTTTTCTCATCTCACCCATTAAAGCTTTCATGAGAAACTTTGAATCAACCTTTTTCGATGAAACTTTGGAAGTATTTTTGTCCTTATTGTTTAACATGTTTGCTGTAAAACAAAGTTAGAAAAATAAAAAGAACCTCACACATTCCCTCACATGTTTCACTCAAAGAATGATTTACTCAACTTTCACTCGTGTTTGTTTTTTTTTTTTAAATTTAGAAAAGTAAATCTCAATGGAATCTGAAATTTTTTTGTCTCTCTCTTTTTATTTATTTATATGTAATAATAGAACTTAAAGAATTAGATAAAATAACAGACAAGAAGAAACAAGAAAATTGATATAGGCTATAGATTTTTAGAGACCTGACGCTCAAACCTGATTAAATATGAACCTCACAAAAAAAAGTGAGACCTGACGCTCAATGAGGTTCCTTTGCTCAAGGATCGTTATAATTCATATTTTTATATGAACAAAAAAATAAGAACCTTAACCCGTTATCTATCAAAGATTCTTACCAGAGGTATAAGAAGTTAGTAGACACCACACTTAAGATAGATGATAAGTTGTGAGTGATAATTCTAAAAGAATGCCACAAGATAAAATCTTGATAAGTTCTAATAAAAGTTCTTTGAAGAGCTTAAGAGAAAACTCTCAACATTAATATCATCAATTCTATTTTCTTTCTCCCCCATCTCTCATATATTTAAAGAGACTCTTGGGGTGTCTAGCATTTATTACAGCAGCTAATGACAACTTAAAACTACCAACTACTACCAATAATTTAGGCATTTGGGATTCCAACACTTATCACAATAATTAATGAAAACTTACAACTACTACTAATAAACTAGGCACTTGGAATGCTAGCACTTATTACAATAATTAATAGTAACTTATAATTAGTAACTACTACTAATATTGAGACTTAATATCACATGGTGATGTGCCTTGATTTATAACAAAATTAAATTGTGAAGTTGATGGAGGATAGAACTAAATAGATACCTTGATAAGTCGTATGGACGCCACAAGGATCAATTTAGGGCTTTGACGCCACACTCTTGATGATCAAAGAGTGATAAGTCAGCAACTATCTTCAAGAGTTGAAAAACTTGAGAAGACAATTTTGAGAGAGAAATAGCTCTTCTATTTCGTGCTTCCAATTTCAAAATGAGGCAACTGCCTCTACAAGACTTTTACATGCCTTATATAGGCTTACAAAATGAGGTGAAACCCTAATGTTACCTAATAAACTTAAAAAGGCCCAAAATAAGCCCAATATGACTTAACAATTTAAAACAAAACTAAACAAGTTCAAAATAGCCCAAATACATAAAAGTAGTAACATAAGAAGTAAATAAAGCCCAATAGCATGAAAAGAAAGGCCTTAGCTGCTTCTTAAAGCCCAACGTCACCAAACGTCTCTAAATCACGTCCCAATCTCAAATTGAAGACAAATAAATACATTTAGCTCGTTTCCATTCAGATCGCAAGCTTCTAATCCCATAGAAGCTTCAATAGCTCCAATTTGACTACTTATGGCCCTTTGAAGCTGTTTAGCCTTAGCCCTTGTTATTGGACCATCTGAAATCTCCTTTACGCTCAGCTCGCCTTCTTGAGTTGATTTAGAACCTTCATGATGCACATCATAACCCCCGGGCAGAGAATGATTTGCCCTCAAATCAGAATCTTCTAAATCTTCCAAATAAGGAGATAAGTCCTTCACATTAAAAGTGGCTGAAACATTGTAATCACCAGGAAGGTCAACTTTGTAGGCATTACTATTTACCTTCTCTATAATACGAAAAGGTCCATCAACTCTTGGCATCAGCTTGGACTTCCGCTTGCTAGGAAATCTTGCCTTGCTAAGATGAATCCAAACAAGATCACCAGGTTCAAAGCTAATCATTTTTCGTCCTTTATTAGCATGCTTAACATACCTAGCTGTTTTCTCCTCAATATGAATTCGAACCTGCTCATGAAGCTTCTTCATCAATTCTGCCTTCTTAACACCATCCATAGATGTCCTCTCATTAATTGGAATAGGAACAAGGTCAATAGGAACAAATGGATTAAATCCATACACAACCTCAAATGGTGAAAATTTTGTAGCCCCATGCACACTACGGTTATATGCAAACTCTACAATAGGCAAACAAGTATCCCAACTCTTTAAGTTCTTGTTTATAACAGCCCGTAATAAAGAAGATAGAGTACGGTTCACTACCTCAGTTTGCCCATCAGTTTGTGGATGACAAGCAGTACTGAAAAGCAACTTTGTTCCAAGCTTCTTCCAAAGAGTCTTCCAAAAATAGCTTAAGAACTTTGTATCACGATCGGAGACAATGCTTTTAGGGATTCCATGCAAACGTACAATTTCCCTAAAAAACAAATCAGCAATATGAATAGCATCATCAGTTTTGTTACAAGGAATAAAGTGTGACATTTTAGAGAACCGATCAACCACAACCATCACTGAATCCTTCCCACGCTGTGTTCTAGGTAATCCAAGCACAAAATCCATACTAATATCCATCCATGGTTGCTCTGGGATAGGTAAAGGCATATATAGTCCATATGCATTCTCTTTACCCTTAGCTTTCTTGCAATTTACACATCTTTCAACAACTTTACGAACATCCCGCAGCATATTAGGCCAAAAGAAGTGCTCTTTCAGTAGCTCATAAGTTTTCTTCTCCCCAAAATGACCACTAAGACCACCCCCATGAGCCTCACGCACAAGCAACTCACGTAAGGATCCTGAAGGTATACACATTCTGCCCAACTTGAACAAGTAACCATCATGCACAAAGAACCCATCACAAGCTCCTTTAGCACATTTAGACATCATATTAGCAAAGTATGAATCACTGGTATATTGTTCTTTCACCTGTTCAAAACCCAAAAGCCTTGCATTTAACATAGAAATCAATGCATACCTCCTAGAAAGAGCATCAGCAATGACATTAGTTTGCCCCTTCTTGTATTTTATGACATATGGAAATGGCTCCATGAACTCTACCCATTTGGCATGTCTTCTATTCAGCTTGTTCTGCCCTTTAAGATACTTTAATGATTCATGGTCAGTATGAATAATGAACTCTTTAGGTAATAAATAATGCTGCCATACCTCGAGAGCCCGAATCAATGCATAAAACTCCTTGTCATAAATAGAGTAGTTTAACCGTGCCCCATTCAGCTTCTCACTAAAGAAAGCAATTGGCCTCTTTTCTTGCATCAACACAGCCCCAATACCGACCCCTGAAGCATCACACTCTATTTCAAATGTTTTAGCAAAATCGGGAAGTGCTAAAACTGGAACAGAACATAATTGTTCTTTTATCAGTTCAAATGACTTCTGTGCATTCTCATTCCATCTAAACTCATTTCCCTTTTTCAAACACTCTGTCATAGGCGCAACAATAGAACTAAAGTCTTTAATAAATCGCCTATAGAAAGAGGCTAAACCATGAAAACTTCTCACATCCGCAACACCAGTAGGTTTAGGCCAATCACGAATTGCCTTAACCTTCTCCTCATCAACCTTAATTCCGCTACCAGAAACTACATACCCCAAAAAGATAACACTATCTTGGCAGAAATAGCACTTCTTGATGTTTCCATACAACTTAGCATCACGCAAGGTCTCAAATACAGCCATAAGATGCTTCACATGATCATCTAAAGTTTTACTATAGATCAAGATATCATCAAAATAGACCACAACAAACAGCCCGATAAACTTCCTCAAAACATGGTTCATAAGTCTCATAAATGTACTAGGTGCATTAGAAAGCCCAAATGGCATCACCATCCACTCATACAATCCATGCTTAGTTTTAAAGGCTGTTTTCCATTCATCACCTTCTTTCATCCTAATTTGGTGATATCCACTCATTAAATCAACTTTAGAAAAATAAACAGCACCATGCAATTCATCAAGCATATCATCAAGTCTAGGGATAGGGAATCGATACTTAACCGTTATCTTGTTGATAGCTCGACTGTCCACACACATTCTCATGGTACCATCCTTCTTTGGAACAAGCAAAGTAGGCACTGAACAAGGACTAAGTGACTCACGCACATAGCCCCTCTCTAAGAGCTCACCAACTTGCCTTTTGATCTCCTTTGCTTCCTCCGGATTACATCTATATGCTGGTCTATTTGGAAGTGAAGCTCCAGGCACCAAATCAATTTGATGCTCTATCCCTCGAATAGGTGGTAATCCCAATGGTAGCTCTTCTGGAAATACATCTTTGTACTCTTCAAGTAACTCCACAACATGCCTTGGCAAATCCAAACCCTCCACTTGCAATAAAGGCTTTGCCCAAGTCATGAAAACAACCCCCACAGAAGCTAGTGCTTGCTCAACATCTCCCTTTTTGGCTAACATTAACCCTTTACCAGATTCCATCATCTTCCTTTGATTCCGCAACTGATCTTCTCTAACTTGTTGAGAACTCAATGGCATCAAATTCACTTTCTTCCCATTCAGCACAAATGAATAAGTGTTCCTTCGCCCATTATAAGTCACATCATTATCAAATTGCCATGGGGGTCCTAATAACACATGACTAGCTGTCATCGGAACCACATCACATAAAACCTCATCATGAAAGGTTTTAATGGAGAATGGCACCCGAACCTGTCTTGTAACTTGAATCTCTCCCTTATCATTAAGCCAATGTAATTTGTATGGTTTTGGATGTGGAACAGTAGTTAATCCCAGTTTCTCCACTAAACTAATGGATGCAACATTGGTGCAACTACCATTATCAATGATCATGGCACAAACCTTATCTCGGATTTGACATCTTGTATGAAAGATGTTTTCGCGCTGTTCCAAACCAATATCAACTTCAGCACTCAAAATCCTTTGAATAACTAATAAATTTCCCTCCATTGGCTCAAGATTCTCTTCTTGTTCAGTCACTTCGACTTTAGATTCCTCTTCCATCTCAGCTTCATCTTCACTTACAAGCTCTCCATACTTCCCTTGTAAAACCATCACCCTCTTATTCGGACATTCAGAAGCAATATGCCCATTTCCCAAGCACTTGAAACACTTGATGTCTCGCGATCTCCTGGAAAATTGAGGTTCAAATACCTTCTCCTTTCCTTTCAATGAACCTGAACTAACACTTCCTTTACTGAACTCCACTTTCTCATCACGTTTAGGTGTGTTCCATGTTCGCGAAGGTGAAGAAACAGCCTTTGTATTACTTGTTGTAGTTGACCTCATATGGATACCCCCTCTTTTCTGCTGTCTTTCTACTTTAGTTGCAAGCTTTATGACATCCTCAAGAAATATGAAGGGCTGTAACTCAACAACATTAGCTATGTCCCTCTTCAATCCATCAAGGAATCTAGCTATTGTTTGCTCTTAAGGTTCATTTAAATCACAGCGAATTAGCAACAGCTCAAATTCTTTCACATACTCCTTCACACTCAAGGAACCTTGCCACAAAGTCTGGAGTTTGATGTATAATTCTTGTTTATAGTAATCCGGAATTAATCTCTTCTTCATTAATCTTTTCATAAGTGGCCAGCTTGTAACTTCTTCTTCGTCATCCCTTCTTCGCTGAGTTTTTAAGTTTTCCCACCACAAAAGTGCGTAATCGGTAAACTCAAGTGCTGCTACCTTACACTTCTTTGCCTCAGGATACTCATGCCAATCAAACACCCTTTCTACCTTCTGAACCCATTCAAGATACTCCTCAGGAGAACTAGTACCTCTAAATGGTGGTATATTAAGTTTGATACCACTAGTAGGGTCATTTTGCTGCCTCCTTATCCTACCCCTATCTTCAGCCTCATCATCCCTATTTGGCTCATCTCCAGCATTCCCTAGGTCATTTTGAGGTACCCTATGCCCTACCCGCCTTTGTTGGGGTTGCAAAGTGTTTTTTTGCATCATTTCTATAATTGCAGCAAGTTGTCCACGAATTTCAGTAATCTCACCTCGAAATTCATCATGAGCTCGTTGTAAGCCCACGAGTTGAGCTTGTTCTAAACTCAATCCCTTTGGTACTCTACTTGCATCATCATCAGCCATTATTAACAAAGACCCCAAACAAGTATGAACAATTGAACAACACAACCAGTAGCTAAAACACTCTTCTCAAACTGAATTTTCCACCAATTCAGTAAATACAATCAGATAGCAACAATTTACTCAAATTCGAAATTTCCAGGTTCACAAAATTTCCAGGTTCAAGAACAATTTAATTCAGCCAACCCATCTCCAGTTCACAAACTACTAAGAATTAATTTTAATGCTTCAGAGTTGCAATTCAACTCCTCAAATATTAGAGACCCAAACTGATAATAATCCCACGAAATTATATAACACAAAAAATAGCAAGACACCTTCAATAGCTAAAACTTCAGTTTGCACACTGAAATCCTATGCTCTGATACCAGATGATGTGCCTTGATTTATAACAAAATTAAATTGTGAAGTTGATGGAGGATAGAACTAAATAGATACCTTGATAAGTCGTATGGACGCCACAAGGATCAATTTAGGGCTTTGACGCCACACTCTTGATGATCAAAGAGTGATAAGTCAGCAACTATCTTCAAGAGTTGAAAAACTTGAGAAGACAATTTTGAGAGAGAAATAGCTCTTCTATTTCGTGCTTCCAATTTCAAAATGAGGCAACTGCCTCTACAAGACTTTTACATGCCTTATATAGGCTTACAAAATGAGGTGAAACCCTAATGTTACCTATTAAACTTAAAAAGGCCCAAAATAAGCCCAATATGACTTAACAGTTTTAAAACAAAACTAAACAAGTTCAAAATAGCCCAAATACATAAAAGTAGTAACATAAGAAATAAGTAAAGCCCAATAGCATGAAAAGAAAGGCCTTAGCTGCTTCTTAAAGCCCAACGTCACCAAACGTCTCTAAATCATGTCCCAATCTCAAATTGAAGACAAATAAATACATTTAGCTCGTTTCCATTCAGATCGTAAGCTTCCAATCCCATAGAAGCTTCAATAGCTCCAATTTGACTACTTATGGCCCTTTGAAGCTGTTTCGCCTTAGCCCTTGTTATTGGACCATCTGAAATCTCCTTTACGCTCAGCTCGCCTTCTTGAGTTGATTTAGAACCTTCATGATGCACATCACATGGGCTGCTGCGTTGTTGTTCTCATCACACATTGATGTTCAATGGACCTTGTGATTTTTTTTGGCATCCTAGTTTGCATCAATAAAGGAAGCATTAAATGGGCTAATTAAGCACATCTCAGATTTATGCTTTGTTCAAGTTACTAATTTGATCGATTTGAGTGTTCAAGATGATCATTACATTGTCAATGTTATTCAAGTTTCTTTAGGTGATTAGGAGTAATTTACATGAAGAACAAAATAAGAAGCACATCAATTTAGGAAGGAAGATTTGACGAATATCAATTTAGAAATGAAGTTTGGCATCACTGTTCATGCAACACACTTCACGGCTTTATTAGGTCCTTATTTTCTTTGTTTCTTTTTCTATTTATTCTTAGGTTAAATTTTGAAATTAGGATGTAGAAATATTTATTTCCTTAATATTTATTTCCTATTTTTGTAATCAACTTCTAATTTAATGTTAATAATAGTAAGAGTTTTCTCTTGATTTTTCAATGAACTTTTTAGAACTTATCAAAGTTCTTCTTATGGTGTTAATCCTTGACTTATCACTCATAATCTTTCTCATCTTTCTTAAGTGTGGCATCCACACTAATTTTTTTATACCTTTGGTACTTATCTCTTCATAGATAAGAGGTTAAGATTCTTTATTTATTATTTGTTTATGAATCTAATTAGAATGATCATTGGTAAAGGAACCTCATTGTGTGTCAAGTCACTTTTCTTTGTGAGATTCACATTAAATTCTTTCCAGATTTTAATAGTTCCTAAGTTTATTATTCTTAAATTAATTACTAGTTCCCTAAGTTAATATTTCCTAATTTTTCCAGTTTCCTTAGTTAATGTTTATTAAGTTTATTACTTTCCAAAATAGATTTTCCTAAATAAAGAGAGATGTAGTATATAAAGTACCCTAGGTGTGTTATTGGGAGAACAACTTTGTGAACTATTTTCTTGAACTGTTTCAAAACATGAGAGCAAGAACTCTTTAAACAAAAGCCTTTCTGTTTCTTTCTTAAAGTTCAAGATACAAGTTTGCTATTTTCATCTTGTTTTCTTGAACTGATTTATTTTTCATTGCGTCTTGTTGAACAATATCAACAATCTTGCATCTACGCAAACTATATCGCGAAGCTCAATAACACTTGTCCTTCGTCAGAAAATAATTGTACATATGTGCAAAAGAGAGTGAAGTCAGGAGTGCATGATTTTAAAAACTTATGATTTTAATCTTGTACAAAGAGCCTTATTTATTACTAACAAACTTGACCTTTCTTTGCCTAGAATTGTTTCTCTTTTAAAAAACTTTGATGATATACTTCTCGAAGAGTTACCTAATATTTTACTATCATTAAAGGGAATCGAGCATCAAATTCACTTTATACTTGGAGCATCAATATCAAATAGGCCAGCTTATAGAAGAAATCCCAAGGAGACAAAAGAATTTTAAAGGCAGGTTAGTGAGCTCATGAAGAACGGGTATGTGCAAGAGTATGAATCTTGTGCAGTTTTAGTATTGCTTTTTGTTAGAGATAATACTTACGTGCCATTCTAATTAACAATAATCATTTCAATAATAATCGTTAATATAATAATATGGTAAGAAGCTTGTAACATTTATACACATTGTAGATCTAAAGGAGTTTAGATCTGATCCAAAGGAGATTAGGTCAGTGTTAAAGTTAGCAATACTAAAAGTAAGGATTTTGTCTGAAATGAGACAAACACCCAATAATATATTAGTAATGATATAGTTGTAAAGAGATATAAATGGTGCTAAGAAATGTTATTATGCAGTTGTTCTCGAAAAATATCGTTCTTGATCCATGGTTGCCAACACAGGTCAATCGGTATTCCTTCCGGATCAATATATGTTCATATCTAGATTATTCAGATGGTTAGTCTTAGCAGACCATGGATTTAGCAGAAGCTCATATGGGCATACAAGTATTCAATGAGGACTGTGTACTGAATAGACTCATGAGGACCTCCAATACACATCCCATAAAGTCATCAATAGAGGGTCTTCTCGAGTTGAGTAGTATTCATAGTCCTTTGACCTGAGTGCTACTGTGGGCTTATGAGTGATCCACCATGCTTTGGTTTCACGTATGTTAGAGAACTTTCATTTTTAACCACTGGGTGCCACTAGATATGGTCTGATGCTCATAGAGTCTGGTGTGCGTAAATATAAAATTGTCAGCTCATATGGGTGAGTTATATATCCTGATGCTTCGAGAATTATATTTTAGGAAGACTTTTAGCCAAAAGAAAATACCCCAAAAAGAAGTTTTCCGTAGGGTTAAACAATATCACCTGTGGCTGGATTGAATCCTTCACGATGGAAATGCCCTCTTCCCCCAACCAACTAAAGGCAAGCACCTACTCCTAACAAAATGAAAAGCAGCGAGCTCCGCAACAAAAGCAAAGCGAGCCGCACTAGTAGCGCTCATCCGTTTTTCAGCAGGCTTCAAATCAAAGCTTGACTAATGGGGGTTTGGAAACCTAACCTAAGTAGGGAAATTTCTATGTTATTAGTCAAGCCTAAACGCCCTGTAATCAAACTAAAGTGCTAACAAGCAAGAAAAAGGTAATGTTTAGTTGTTAAAAGTTACTAATAATTGTTTTAATAAGTGCTAACATTCCAAGTGCCTAGTTTATTACTCGAACGCATTCTAATGATCTCCATTTAGGTCACTAATGCCTGCCATCTCAAGACGAGACTCTGATACCACCTGACACAGGACAAGCGTTAATAGGTCGTGATTTCGTTCACGAAGACAAAAGTTGTTGATATCATTCAATATAACGCAATTGAAAATGGTAGAATACCAATTCAAAAAGAAAGTTTTTGAATACTTGATTTATGAAATTAACAAGTCTGAATGCTTTCCCCTTCATCTCTCATGTATGTATAGAGACCTATTGGGATTTCTAGCATTTATTACAGTAATTAATGACAACTTGCAACTACTAACTACCAACTATTATGAACAACTAAGGCATTTATAATGCCAACACTTATTTCAACACAATTAATGAAAACCAACAACTACCAATACTGAAATTTAATTTCAAAACTAATTGTCAAACTGTTAACCACACCAATAAATGTAGTTGTAGGCTCTTGGAAGTTTCTAATCACATGGCCTACCCACATGGGCTGCTATGCTGCTGTTCCCTATCATTCTCCTCCACTTGAAAAAAGACTTGTCTTTGACTAACCATATAAGTTGCCTTCAGGATGATACGTGGAAATATCCGCTACGTTGAAAGTTTTTGATATACTCATGTCATCGGGTAGGTCTACCATATATGCATTGTCATTCATCCTCTTCAAAACTTTAAGAGAATGACAACGTTTGTCTTAGTTTGCCATGAACTCCTCTAGGCAGCCTTTCCTTACGTAAGTGAACCATCACATTATCGCCCACCTAAAAAATTGATGTTTTTTATGCTTGCCTATAGCTGCCTTGTATTTGAGGTTATTCTCCTCCAAGGATTGATGCACCTCTTGGAATATCTTTGAATAGGTATCCGCTAAAGCAAACGCAGCTGCACTAGAACCTACAGTAGAAGGAAGGTTGTCTGGGTCCATAACATGCATTGAAATTTTAGTATAAACAATAGAGAAATGACTCATTCCAGTGGAACGATTGATTGATTTGTTGTAAACAAACTCAGCTTGTGCCAAAGCAAAGTCCCATTGTCCCATATTGTTTCCACATATGCATCTAATTAGATTTCTTAAAGAATGGTTTACCACTTCTGTTTGACCATCGGTTTGGGGATGTGCTGTGCTAGAAAACTTCAATGCAGTCCAAAACCTTTTCCACAACTTCCAAAAGGCTGCCAAGAATTTTCTGTCTCTATCTAAAGTGATGGAAAGTGGTACACTATGTAAATAAACAACTTCTTTAAAGAACAGTTTGGCTATATGATGTGCATCCGTTGTCTTACGACATGGAATAATGTGTGACATTTTGAAAAATCGATCAACCACCACAAATACAACATCATTCTTTAGAGTCCATAGAGATGTTTAGGCAAAGGCATGTACAAACTTGTGTTTTGTGATTGCCCTTTACTCATTTGACAAGTTGGACAACTTTGCACAAACTTTCCAGCATCTCTTTTAAGTTGAGGCTAATAGTAACGTTCCTCCAAACCAGCTATGGTCTTGTCTCTACCTATGTGGACGCTCAAGTTGCTAGAATGCATTTTTCTTAGCAAATTATCACGTAATGAGCTCCTTAGAATTCACAATCTGCTCCCTTTGAACAAATACCAATCTTGGACCAAATATTCACCTAAGGGTTGTTTCATTAGGTACTTAGTCCATACATCACCAAAATCTTCATCATTCTTATATAGCTCCTTGAGTTGTTCGAAACCTAAAACTTCAGTAGAAACAAGAAAATTCCGCGATGACTTAAAGCGTCTACTACTTGGTTAGTAATTTCAGATTTATGAACAATGACATAATAGAATCTTTCAAGATAAGTTACCCACCTAGACAACATACGATCAACATGCTTTTGCCCTCGAACGTGCTGGAGAGATTGGTGGTCAGAGTAGACAATGATTCTTTAGGCAAATGATATGCTTCCCACATTTTTAGAGCACGGAACACATCATAGAGTTCTTGTTGATATGTTGACCACTTATGTCTTGCTGCTTAGCTTAACTTCTCACTGAAGAATGCAATGGGCCGGATCCTTAAGAAAGAATTGCTTCTATGCCAATCCCGCTTGCGTTACATTCAATCTCGAAAGTTTTGGCAAAGTCGGGCAAAGATAGAATAGATATTGCAGTCAATTTTTCTTTGATCAATTCGAAGCTACGATCAGCAGCTTCTTCCCATTTAAATCATCCTTCCTTCAAGTAATAGGTAATGAGTACCACAATGGTACTGAAATTTTTAATGAACCTGCGATAGAAAGTAGCTAGGCCATGGAAACTCCTTGCAGCAGTTTTAATCTTTGGTTTTGGCCATTCTCTAATAGCTTTCACATTTTTTTCATCCACATGAATTCTTTCACTACTTATAACAAATAGATTACTATTTGTTAAAAATACACATTTCTTTAAGTTTACAAACAGCTCATTCTTTCTAAATACAACTAGAACTTACCTAATATGATCAAGGTGCTCTTTTACATTTTTTCTATAAATCAAAATATCATCAAAATAGACAGTAACAAAGTGGTATGAAAAAGGTTCGAGTACCTGGATAAAGAGATGCATGAATGTACTTAGCGCATTAGACAACCCAAATGGCATGACTAGCCACTCATATAGCCCACTTTTTTTTTTTAATTTTAAAAGCCATCTTCCATTCGTCTCCCACACGAATTCTGATTTGGTGAAATCTACTTCGCAGATCTATCTTGGTGAATACTTTAGCACCACTCAACTAATCAAGCAAGTCTTCAAGTCTAGGGATGGGAAACCGGTACCTTTTGTTGATAGCATGACCATCCACACATATCCTCCAACTTCCACCCTTTTTTGGAGTAAGCAAGGCAGGTACAACACAAGGACTAATATTTTCTCATATATGTCCTTTTTGTAGCAGCTCCTCCACCTTCTCCTTTAAGATTTCATATCCTTTGGACTCATACGATATTGGGGCAGATTTGGCAAGCTAGCTCTAGGAACAAAATCAATGCGATGTTGAAAATCTTGCATTGGAGGCAACTGTGTTGGTTCTACCATTACATCAACAAATCTACCAATAAACCTTGAACCTCAGGTGTCGGTTGCATGAGTTCCTCTATTCCTTTCACTATTAGAAAAGCAAAGGTTTTGGCACTTTTTATGTCCTCCACAAACTCATACTCTCTAAGAGCTATGGATAATATTGCCTTCTCCTCCACTTTTGGCAAAGTGTTCTCTTGTTGGTTTGGAACCACAACTATCTGCTTGTGATTCCAAGTGAAGGTATATGTGTTGTCCCTCCCCTTATGAGCTGCATCAACATCAAACTACCACGACCTGCCTAATAACATAACATGCATCCATCTCCATAACATCACAAAGAACTTTAAATTTGTAAGTCTTCCCAAAAAATAATGGTAAATAACATTGTTGATTCATTTACATGCTAGGCCTTTTCTTTATCCAACCAATGCTGTACGAGGCTGGATGTAGTTGTGTTTTAAGTTTAAAATGTTCAACAAGGCTTTGTGAAACCAGGTTCTCACAATTACAACTATCAATCACAAGTTTACACACTTTGTTAGCCATAATGCATTTACCTTCAAAGTTGCATTTGCGTTGTATCTCATCAAGTTGTTTTGGAGTGTATAGCAGCCTTTTTACAATGCATACGACTTCCTCACCATCTTCTTCAGCTTCTTCAAAGTCACCATCCTTCTCTGTTGTTTCTTGTTCATCATAATCCTCCTCAGGCTCGCGTTGGGTGACATTGGCAAATTTGCATCAAGAAAAATCACTAGATCTGTGCTCTATCTCATTACACTTAAAACATCTAACACTCTTTGAACTATCTATCCACTATTTCCTACCCTTTGTCTCAGGTTTCCTTTTACTTACCTCTTTACCCTTAGACTCTATAGGCTTGCTCTCAGAAGTAGTATGGGTAGGCTTAGTGTTTAATTCAATTCTGGAATAAGGTGGTGCCCTTGGATACCTCTTGGTTTTTGTTAGTCTCTCAGCCCTCAATGCCAAGTTTTGCGCTTCATCTATTGACTAAATTTATTGCATGGCCAACCTATCTTGGATCCCATCACTCAACCTGTTGATATAGCCACTTGTTGATCTTCCGTTTCTGTCAAGTTGCACCTAACTTGCAACCTTAGAAAAGCTGAAATAGAATGAGTTCCTTGGATGCAATTTTAGAACTGTTGGAAGAGAATTTAATCATAATCCAACGGTAGAGAATACCCCCTTGACGGAGAGGTGGCAGTTCTTTTGATCTTTGAACTTCTTGATAGCGTTACCATCAAGCACCTGCACCCCCACGTAGTTTGTAGTCCACTAAAGCTACCTTATGTTTTGGAGTTACATTCTTAATTTCAAAGAAACTCCCTACCTCATACTTCGAATCAATAAACTGTTCTATATTAGTAGCACTATTAAAAGTAGACAAATTAGCTTTTACCTTGTAAGAGTCATCATGTTGATGTTGTTGTCTTCTCTCTCTCTTGGCAGAAACTCACCATCAAATTTGATACGATCCACTCCAAGAAATTGATATAAAGTTGTGGATCAAGAAGGACTCTAAGATTGTCTAGAAATAGATTTGTATAAAACCGCGACCCGTTACTTATATTGATGCAAGGAACTTGGTATAATGAAAATGCCACAATCAATTATGGAATGATTGATTGATAAGTCGAAGGAGAACGCCACGAAAATTATTCCGATAAATTCAAAGAGTTCTAAAAGAACCAAAGAGAATTTTCTTAACCAAATTGCTAAATGCTTTCCTATTATCCCTTATATATTTGTAGTGCACATTTTGGATGCTAGCATATATTACAATATTGAATGACAACTTAAAAACTAGTAGCTACCAACTGCTACCAACATGGCTTTAAATCAGCTTTTTCAAACTTTGCAACTAAACAATAAATGCAGTCGCAGACTTTAACTAACTACCAACCACAAATAACTAAGCTTACTTTTAAATATTACAACTACTATCATAAATATTTATTGTAGGATCCCAAAAGCTTCTAATTACTTGGGTCGCTCAAAGGGGCTACTGTGATCACCAATTTAGAAAACTCCTCTAATTCCATCCACTTTGTGATATGAGAAATTTCTTCTAGATTATTCCAAAGCCTGAATCATGGAAATCTAACTTTGTAGAACACGTGGAATATTTTCCTTGCACCCCCATGAGTTTACCTCTGCCCAAATGTTTTGAATTAGTCCATTTAGAGTTTCTTTGAACCTTTTAGCTCGAGCCCTTATAACTGGACCAACTAGAACTTGAATAGTGTTTGCATTTCATTTGTTAGTCGTGCCATCATCATTCCCTTCCTCTTGAAAAGGATTTGTCCACAAATCATCACCTACATCAAAAGGACTTAAATTAGTAACATTAAAAGTGGCACTAATATTGTACTCACCTAGCAAATCCAACTTATATGCATTGTCATTGATGCGCTCAATGACTTGAAAAGGTCCTCTTGTAAGTAACTTAGATCGCCCTTGTGCCAAAAATCTTTCTTTTCACATATGCAACCAAACCCAATCTCCGGGTTCAAAAGTCAGCTGTCAACGCCTTAAATTAGCTTGTTTTGCGTACTTCTCCGTTCTCCTCTCAATGTTGAATCTTGCTTTCTCATGTATCTTCTTAACAAATTCAGCCCTTTTTTTCTATCTAAGTTAGCAAGTTCAGACAAAGGTAATGGTATTAAATCCAATAGAGTTAAAGGATTAAAACCATAAACAATTTCAAATGGTGAAAACTTAGTAGCAGAATGAATAGCATGATTATAAGCAAACTCAACATGTAGTAAACATTCTTCCCAAGTTTTGATGTTCTTTTTAATAGCCCTCAACAAAGTAGACAAAATTATATTTACTACTTTGGTTTGACCATCAGTTTTTGGGTGACAAGTAGTAGAAAATAATAACTTAGTTCTTAACTTACACCATAAAGTCTTCTAAAAGTAACTTAAGAACTTAGCATTTCTATCTGAAACTATTATTTTAAGCATACCATGTAATCTTACAATTTCTCTAAAGAAAAATCAGCTACATGTGAAGCATCATCAGTTTTGTGACATTGAATGAAATGTGCCACCTTAGAATATCTATCCACAACAACAAAAATTGAATCCCTACCACGTTTAGACCTGGCAAACCTAACACAGAGTCCATCGAAATATCAATCCAAGGCTCATTGGGAATAGGCCATAGCATGTACAAACCATGGGGTTGCACTTGAGATTTTTCTTGCCTGCATGTAACACATTTACCATAAATTCTCTCAACATCTCTTTTCATGTGTGGCCAATCAAAATGTTTTTGCAAAAAAGCTAAGGTCTTAGCGACTCCAAAGTGTCCCATTAACCCTCCACCATGGGATTTCCTTGCTAACAAATCTTGCAAAGAGCAATTTGGCACACATAATTTATTTTCTCAAAACAAGTAGCCCTCATGCCTAAAGATCTTACCTAATGCATTTTTCTCACACGTCTGAAACTCCTCACAAAAATCATTGTCTAAAGGATACAATACTTGTATTTGATGATATATGGGAATGTCTCGATGAATTCCACCCATTTTGCATGTCTCCTGTTCAACTTATGTTGGCCCTTCAAATGTTTTAAGGACTCATGATCGATGTGAATCACAAACTCCTTAGGCCAAAGGTAGTGTTGCCATGTTTCTAATGCTCGAATCAACGCATATAATTCTTTATTATAATTAGGATAATTTAAGGCTGCCCCACTTAATTTCTCACTAAAATATGCTATTGGTCTTCCTCCTTGCATCAGAACCGAACCTATACCCATACTTGAAGCATCACATTCAATTTGAAAGGTTTTAGTAAAATCAGGCAAAGCAAGTAAATGAGCATGAGTTAATTTTTCTTTGATCAATTGGAATTCCTTCTCTTGTTCATGTCCCTATTTGAATCCAACATTTTTCTTGATGACTTCAGTAAGCGGTACTGTGATGCTGCTAAAGTCTTTCATGAACTTCCTATAAAAACTAGCGAGCCCATGAAAACTATGAACATTACCTACACTTGTGGGACTCAGCCATTCTTGAATCATGCAGATCTTCTCTTCATCAACTTGTATTCCTTGTGCACTAACAAAAAAACCAAGAAACGCAAGCTTATTGGTGCAAAAGGTGCACTAATTCAAGTTAGCAAATAACTTCTCTTTTTTAAGTACATCCAAAATTGATTTTAAATGTACAACATGATCATCCAAGTTTTTGCTATAAATGAGAATATCATCAAAATAAATAACAACAAACCTACCTATGAAAGCACGCAAGATATTCATTAATTGCATAAAAGTACTTTGTACATTAGTTAATCCAAATGGTATAACTAATCCGTTTTTCGTTTTAAAAGCCGTATTTCGTTTTAAAAGCAGTTTTTCATTTATCACCCTCTTTCATTCTTATTTGATGATACCAAATCAATCTAAAAAAACACACAAGCACCATACAACTCATCTAACATATCATCTAAGCGAGGAATATGATGACGATACTTTACCATTATATTATTAATTGCTTGGTAATCAGTGCACATTCTTCACGATCCATATTTTTTAGGAACCAAATTCACTGGCATGGTGCACAGACTCATACATTCCCTTATATACCCTATTTTCCTCAATTCACTAACCTGCCTTTGTAGCTCCTTTGCCTCATCGGGATTGCTTCGATAGGCTGGTCGGTTTGGAATTAAAGCAACGGGCATGAAATCGATTTGATGTTCAATTCCTCGAATAGGAGGTAAACCAGGTGGAATCTCCTTGGGAAAGACATCATCAAACTCCTGCAAAAGAGAAATAATTGAACTATACAGAGACGAGTCAAGTTGGTTAGTGTTTAAATACGCCTCTTTGTATAAAAGTACAATCATTGGCTGATTTAAAAACACTGCTCTTTTTATTTCACTTATTTTTGCATAGAATTTAGACCTAATGCTCAATGAGGTTCCTTTGCCCAAGGATCATTCTAATTCAGATTTTTATATAAACAAAAATTTAGAAACTTGACCCGTTATCTATCAAAGTTAAGAACCAGAGGTATAAGAAGATAGTAGACGACACACTCAAGATAGATGAGAAGTTGTGAGTGATAAGTCTGAAAGAATGCCACAAGATGAAATATTAATAAGTTATAATAAAAGTTCTTTGATGAACTTAAGAGAAAACTCCAATATTAATATCATCAATTCTCTTTCAGATTTTCATTTTTTTTCTTTTACTCTCTCTATTTCTTTTGATCACTCTCTTTTTGTAATCTCACTTGATCTTCATAGAACTTTTTTTGTGACAAAGGTACTAGAGTGATTGTCCTTTAATTAAACAAAAATGAATATTTGTTGGTGAAACCATCGTGCTTAACACGTGATCAAATTTTCATGGTCGGCCTAGTAACAAGTGTCCAGCTTGCATTGGAACTACATCTCACAGAACTTCATCTTCATATTTTCGAATACATAAGGAAACTAACACCTGTTTAGTAACCCTCACCTCGCCATTGTCATTTAGCCATTGCAATTTGTAAGACCGGGGATGTTTAATTATTGGCAGCCTTAATTTCTTCACCATTGTAGTGCTAGCAACATTTGTACAACTACCTCTGTCAATAATCACACTACATACATTGTTTTACACGTGGCATATAGTATGAAAGATGTTTTCTCATTGGACTTCATCATCTTCTTTGACCTGCATACTTAGAACTCTTCTTGCAACCAGTAATTCACCTTGGGCAGCATATTCCTCATCATCCACGTCCACCAATGGTGGCATAGATTCGGTGATATCTTCAACATCGAATTCAATTTCACCATTATCTTGCAAAATCATGTCTCTTTGTTTTGGACTTTGCTTGCTATGTGACCCCTACCTTGGTATTTAAAACACTTAATATCACGATTTCGAGTTGTGGAACAATCAGGTTTACCTTGATTTTCATGGTTGGTCATTTCTTATTTTTGCTCAATTTTGGGTATGGCAGTGGCTTACTTCTTGATGCAAACGACATTGCACAGCCTATACGCATACAAGAGAAAGAACTCGCAGGTGGGCTTGGAAGGGCTCAAGTCCATCAATCACATGATACATTAAGTTTGTCAAATAGGCCAATCACAAGACTTAGAGCCAAGCAATTTAAAGAAGCATTAAATGGGCTGATTCAACAAGTTTGTGGGAGGGCAAACACATGGAGGCCTAGCATAAGCCCAAATACATTTCAAATAAATCCAAATGAGATTCAAGAAAACCTAATCACTTTGATTAAGGCAGAATTTCTGAAAATTTGAATATTCAAGGAAACCTAATCCCTTTGATTTAGGCATGTTTTTCTAGAAATTTGAATATTTAAGGAAACCTAATCCCTTTGATTTAGGCATGTTTTCTGGAAATTTGAATATTCAAGGAAACTTAATCCCTTTGATTTAGGCATGTTTTCTGGAAATTTGATTAAGTTTGAAATTTGTTATTTCAATTGTTGAATTAGTTGTAAGTTTGAAATTTGTATTTAAAAGTTGTAACTTGACATCTCTTATGGTCTCTATAAATACCATAGGGATTGAGAGTGGGAGGACAAATTTCAGAAAAAACAATTTGAGAGTTTTTTTTTTGTCTTCTTTCATTCTTGAAAGGACTTGAACTTATCAAGCTTGTTCTTGTGGCGTTCAAACAACCGGACTTATCATCTAGATTCTTGAAGTGTCCTTGGGGTTTCTTGGTGTGGCATCCTATATCCATCCATAGTCTTGGTTCTTGGTTTGCTAACTCAAGGGTCAAGACTCATCAAACCTGCGTCTTGAAGATCTCGAGTTCAATTCCATATTGTGGTGCTGGGTTTTGTCACATTGTTGGCAAGGTTCATATCACTTCTCCTCTTTCTTCATAAAATTTAGCCTCCAAGATGAACCCGAGCTAGGATTTTGGCGTGTACTGTGGCTCCTCCTCTTGAGTTGGTTCTCAATTTTGATAGCCATGTACACCATATCTTCTAACTCCACATAATGTTGCAATTCCACCAAATTAGCAATTTCTTGGTTCAAACCAACCAAAAACCTAGCCATAGTGACCTCTCGGTCTTCCTCTACAATTGCTCTAATCATAACGATTTCCATCTCCTTATAATAATCCTCCACACTTCGATTATCTTGTGTAAGACTTTGTAATATTTGGTACAACTCACAATAGTAATAGCTTGGAACAAATCGTCTCGTCATCACGGTTTTCATTTCCTCCAAAGTCTCTATCGGACGCTCTCTATTTCTTATTCTGTATAACACTAGTTGATCCCACCAAACAATCGCACAATCAAAAAATTCAATGGTTGCAAGTTTTACCTTTTTAAGCTCAGAATAATTGTAACAATCAAATACTAATTCCAACTTCTTCTACCACTCAAGGTAAGCTTTTGGATCATTTTTGCCTTGAAATGATGGAATTTTCATCTTAATACTACCCAAGTTATTATCTTCCCGATTCCTAGCTTCTCTAAACCGCCCACCATATCTCCTAATACCAACAATTGAATCTTGGTCATCTTCTTCATCAAAACCTTCCCTATAACACTCTTCAGCTTAAACCCCTACTTCCTTAGATTGAATTCTCCCTCTATTATGCACATTAGGATTGTTTTGTTGCTGCTCTAAATGTGCATTCTCTACCCGATCTATACGTTCATGAATCTGTTCCATCTCTGTTTTCAATACTCTCCTCACCGCACCCATATAGCTTCCATGAGAAACTTTGGATCAACCTCTTCTGATGCAGTTTCGAAAGTATTTTTGTTCTTGTTGTTTGACATGTTTGCTGCAAAACAAAGTTAAAAAAAAAAGAACCTCACACACTTGCTCACGCGTTTCACTCAAAGAATGATTCACTCAACTTTCACTCGTGTTTCACAAAAAAAAAAAACAAATCGGCTTTTACCCTCTTATATTCACACCACTCTTGCCTTTTTCTACTCATAGTAATCCTCTATAAGTTCTTATCAAACTAATCAAACAAATATCACAATTTTCAGCAACAATTCTCTAAAAACTCACCAAGAGAAATTTGAATTTAAAGGCTTAGAAAAACAAGGTTGTATCATGAATTTTTTTTGGAGCAAGGAATTAAGGTTTGTGGAATCGAAAAGGAACTTAAGATGTAAAATTGAAATAAGAATTACAAGAGCTGAATTGGAATATTTCTTTTCTTTTTATAATTTTTTTAAAATATAAAGATAGGCAAACCTGTAACTAGTATCAAGCTCTGATATCAACTGATATGATCCATTTCAAGAAATTGATAAAGTTGTGGATCAAGAAGGACTCCAAGATCGTCTAGAAATTGATTTGTATAAAACCGCGACCAGTTGTTTATATTGAAGCAAGAAACTTGGTATAATGAAGACGCCACAATCAATTATGGAATTATGGATTGATAAGTCGAAGGAGAACGCCATGGAAATTATTTCGATAAATTCGAAGAGTTCTAAATGAACCAAAGAGAATTTTCTTAATCAAATTGCTGAATGTTTTCCTATCATCCCTTATGTATTTATAGTGAATATTTAGAATGCTAGCATTTATTACAATATTGAATGACAACTTAAAAACTAGTAGCTGTCAACTACTACTAACATGGCTTTAAACTAGCTTTTTCAAACTTTGCAACTACAACAATAAATGCAGCTGCAGACTTTAACTAATTACCAACCACTAACAACTAAGGCTTTATTTTAAATATTACAACTACTATCAAAAATATTTATTGTAGGATCCCAAAAGCTTCTAACTACTTGGGTTGCTTAAAGGGACTGCTGTGATCACCAATTTAGAAAACTTCTCTAATTACATCCACTTTGTGATTTAAGAAATTTCTTCTAGATTATTCAAAAGCTTAAATCATGAAAATCCAACTTTGTGGAACACGTGGAATATCTTCCTTGCACCCCCATGAATTTACCTCTGCCCAAATGTTTTGAATCAATCCATTGAGAGTTTCTTTAAACCTTTTTGCTCGAGCTCTTGTAACCGAACCAACTAGAACTTGAATAGGTTTTGTATTCCATTTGTTAGTCATGCCCTCATCAAAATTCTGCCTCGATTTCCTCTTCTTTGAAATCACCAACTAGAGGGTAAAATGGTTATGCCTTCTTTGTGCACCCATGGTTGCTCCTCTTGTTTGTGATCTGACCTCAAGCTCATCTTCAGCTTCTACTATCATTTATAGAAAAAACTTGGATGATCATGTTATACAGTTAAAATAAATTTTGGATGTACTTAGAAAAGAGAAGTTATTTACTAACTTGAAGTAGTGCACCTTTTGCACCGATAAGCTTGTGTTTCTTGGTTTTGTTGTTAGTGCACAAGAAATACAGATTGACGAACAGAAGATTCACGCGATTCAAGAATGGCTGAGTCCCACAAGTTTATGTAATGTTCATAGATTTCATAGGCTCGCTAATTTTTACAGGAGGTTCGTAAAAGACTTTAGCAGCATCACCGCACCGCTTACTGAAGTCATCAAAAAAAATGTTGGATTCAAATAGGGAGACGAACAAGAGAAGGCATTCCAATTGATAAAGAAAAAATTACTTGCTTTGCTTGATTTTACTAAAACTTTTGAAATTGAATGTGATGCTTCAGATATGGCTACAAGTTCAGTTCTGATGCAAGGAGGAAGACCAATAGTATATTTCAGTGAGAAATTAAGTGGGGCTGCTTTAAATTATCCTATTTATGATAAAGAATTGTATGCATTGATTCAAGCATTAGAAACGAGGCAACATTACCTTTGGGCCTAAGGAGTTTGTGATTGAAACCGATCATGAGTCCTTAAAACATTTGAAGGGTAAACATAAGTTGAACAGGAGACATGCAAAATGGCTGGAATTCATCGAGATACTCCTATATGTCATTCAATACAAGCAAGGTAAGGAAAACATCGTTGCCGATGCATTTTCTCGAAGGTATGCATTATATTCTATTATTGATGCAAAATTACTTGGTTTTGAGCATATTAAAGAATTGTATCCTTTAGACCATGATTTTTGTAAGGAGTCTTAGACTTGTGAGAAAAATGCAGTAGGTAAGTTCTTTAAGTACGAGGGCTTCTTGTTTTGAGAAAATAAATTTTGTGTACCAAATTGCTCTTTGCGTGATTTGTTAGCAAGGGAATCCCATAGTGGAGGGTTAATGGGACACTTTGGAGTCGCTAAGGCCTTAGCGGTTTTGCAAGAACATTTCTATTGGCCACACATGAAAATAGATGTTGAGAGAATTTGTGGTAGATATGTTACATGTAGGCAAGCAAAATTTCGAGTGTAACCCCGTGGTTTGTACATGCCACTACCTCCCAATGAGCCTTGGATTGATATTTTGATGGTCTTTGTGTTAGGTTTGCCTAGGTCTAAACGTGGTAGGGATTCAATTTTTGTGGTTATGGATAGATATTCTAAGATGGCACATTTCATTCCATGTCACAAAACTGATGATGATTCACATGTTGCTGATTTGTTCTTTAGAGAAATTGTAAGATTACATGGTATGCCTAGAACAATAGTTTCATATAGAGATGCTAAGTTCTTGAGTTGCTTGTAGAAGACTTTATGGTATAAGTTACGAACTAAGTTATTATTTTCTACTACTTGTCACTCACAAACTGATGGTCAAACCAAAGTAGTAAATAGGACTTTGTCTACTTTATTTAGGGCTATAATTAAAAAGAACATCAAAACTTGGGAAGAATGTTTACCATGTGTTGAGTTTGCTTATAATCGTACTATTCATTCTGCTACTAAGTTTTCACCATTTGAAATTGTTTATGGTTTTAATCCTTTAACTCCATTGAATTTAAAGTCATTACCTTTGTCTGAACGTGCTAAATTAGATTGAAAGAAAAAGGCTGATTTTTTTAAGCAGATACATGAGAAAGCAAGACTCAACATTGACTGGAGAACAGGGCAATACTCAAAACAAGCTAATAAAGGGCATTGATAGTTGATTTTTGAACCCGGAGATTGGGTTTGGTTGTATATGCGAAAAGAAAGATTTTTGGTACAATGGCGATCTAAGTTACTTCCAATAAGAGATGGACCATTTCAAGTCCTTGAGCGCATCAATGACAATGCATATAAGTTGGATTTGCTAGGTGAGTACAATGTTAGTGCCACTTTTAATGTTACTGATTTAAGTCTTTTTGATATAGGTGATGATTTGAGGACAAATCATTTTCAAGAGAAGGGGAATGAAGAGGGCACGACTAACAAATAGAATGCAGAACCTATTGAAGTTCTAGTTGGTCCGGTTACAAGAGCTCGAGCTAAAAGGATTCAAGGAAACTCTCAATGGACTGATTCAAAACATTTGGGAAGAGGTAAATTCATGCGGGTGCAAGGAAGATATTTTACGTGTTCCACAAAGTTGGATTTCCATGATTCAAGCTTTAGAAAATCTAGAAGAAATTTCTTAATCACAAAGTGGATGAAATTATAGGAGTTTTCTAAATTGGTGATTACCCAAGTTTGACTGATCCAGTGTTAGGGAATGATGGAAACAACAGCCCATTTGAGCAACCCAAGTGGTTAGAAACTTTTGGGTGCCTACAATAAATATTTATGATAGTAGTTGTAATATTTGAAATAAAGTCTTAGTTGTTAGTGGTTGGTAGTTAGTTAAAGTCTGCAACTACATTTATTATTGTAGTTGCAAAGTTTAAAAAAACTAGTTTAAAGCCATGTTGGTAGTAGTTGGTAGTTACTAGTTTAGAAGTTGTTATTCAATATTGTAATAAATGCTAGCATCCCAAATGTTCACTATAAATACATAAGGGATGATAGGAAAGGATTCAGCAAATTTGATTAAGAAAATTCTCTTTGGTTCTTTTAGAACTCTTTGAACTTATCAGAATAATTTCTGTGGCGTTCTCTTTAACTTATCAATCAATCATTCCATAATTGATTGTGGCGTCTTCATTATACTAAGTTTCTTGCTTTAATATAAGCAACGGGTTGCAGTTTCATACAAATCTATTTTTTATCGATCTTGGAGTCCTTCTTGGTGTGGATCGTATCATGAAAAGTGCAAAAACCTGTGCTATTTTAATAGTAAAAGGAATGAAGGAACCCATGCAACCCATACCTAAAGAGTTTCAAGACTTATTGTCAAAATTTGTTGATGTAATGGCAGAACCGACACAGTTGCCTTCAATGCAATAAATTCAACATTGCATTATTTTTGTTCCTGGAGCTAGCTTTTTAAATCTGCCCCAATATCATATGAGTCCAAAGGAACATGAAATCTTGAAGGTACACATACGAGAAAATATTAGTCCTTGTGTTGTACCTGCCTTGCTTACTTTAAAGAAGGATTAAAGTTGAAAGATGTATGTGGACAGTCGTGTTATCAACAAAATAACCTTAAGGTACCGATTACCCATCGCTAGACTTGGAGACTTGCTTGGTAAGTTGAGTGGTGCTAAAGTATTCACTAAGATAAATCTGCAGAGTGGTTTGATAATTAGAATTCCTATGGGAAATGAATGGAAGACATCTTTCAAAATAAAAGATGGACTATATGAGTGGCTAGTCATGCCATTTAGGTTGTTAATGCACAAAATAAATTCATGCACATCATGACCCAGGTACTAAAACCCTTTTTATCCCACTTTATTGTTGTTGTCAGTTTTGATGATATTTTGATCTATAGTAAGAATGCAGAAGAGTAACTTGATCATATTAGGCAGGTTCTAGTTGTGATGAGAAAGAATCAACCATTTGTAAACTTAAAGAAATTTGTATTTTAATAAACAGTTTAGTGTTCCTAGGATTTGTTGTAAGTAGTGAGGGAATTCATGTGGTTGAAGAAAAGGTGAAAGCTATTAGAGAAATGCCAAAACCAAAAACTATAACAATTGTAAGGAGTTTCCATGGTCTAGCAACTTTCCATCGTAGGTTCATTAAAAATTTCAGTACCATTGTGGCACCCATTTCCAATTGCTTGAAGAAATGACGATTTCAATAGGGAGAAGCTGCTAATCATAGCTTCAAATTGCTCAATGAGATATTGACTACAATACCTATTCTATCTCTACCCAACTTTGTCAAAACTTTCGAGATTGAATGTAACACAAGTAGGATTGGCATAGAAGCTGTTCTTTCACAAAGAAAGGAGGTCCATTGCATTCTCTAGAGAGAAATTAAGTGAAGTAAGACATAAGTGGTCAACGTATCAGCAAGTGATCTATGTTGTGTTCCGTGCACTTAAGATATAGGAGGCATATCTTTTGCCTAAAGAATTATTGTCTACTCAGACCACCAATCTTTCAAGCACTTTCGAGGGCAAAAGCATTTTGATCATAAGTTGTCTAAGTGGGCAACTTATCTTGAAAGGTTCAAATATGTTATTGTTCATAAATCTAGAATCACTAACCAAGTAGTAGATGATCTAAGTCATCGCACCACTCTACTTGTTACCATTTCTATTTAAGTTCTAGGTTTTGAACAACTCAAGTAGCTATATGAGAGTGGTGGAGATTTTAGTGTTGTTTGGACTAAGTACATAATGAAGCAACCCTTAGATGAATATTTGGTCCAAGATGAGTATTTGTTCAAGGGGAGCAGATTATGCATTCCAAAGAGCTCATTATGTGACAAGTCGCTAAGGAAAATGCATTCTAGCAACTTGAGTAGCCACGTGGGTAGAGACAAGACCATAGCTAGTTTGGAGAAACAATACTACTGGCCTCAACTTAAAATAGATGCTGAAAGGTTTATACTAAGGTATCCAACATGTCAAACGAGCAAGGGACAATCCCAAAACACAGGTTTATTCATGCCTTTGTCTATTCCTAATGCACCTTAGGATGACAGTTCTATGGACTTTGTACTTGGTTTACCAAGAACCCAGAGGGGAAGTGATGCCGTATTTGTGGTGGTAGATCGATTTTCTAAAATGTCACACTGCATTCCATGTTGTAAGACAATAGATGCACATTATGTAGCCAAATTTTTCTTTAAAGAAGTTGTTCATTTGCATGGTGTACTCCTTTCCATCACTTCAGATAAGGACAACAAATTCTTGGCAGCCTTTTGGCTAATTTTATGAAAAAGGTTTGGGACTATATTGAAGTTTTCTGGCATAACACATCCCCAAACTGATGGGCAAATAGAAGTGGTGAACCATTCTTTATAAAATTTATTTAGATGCATATGTGAAAACAAGAAGGGCCAATGGGACTTTACTTCGGCACAAGCTGAGTTTGCTTACAATGACTCAGTCAACCGTTCCACCGGAAGGAGTCATTTCTTTATTATTTATACTAAAATTCCAAGGCATGTTGTAGAACTAGTCAAACTTCCTTCTACTGCAGGTTCTAATGTAGCTACGTTTGATTTAACAGATACCAATTTAAAGATATTTCGGGAGGTGCATGACAAGACCCGGTCCAAGACCCTCTACAATAGATTCCACCAGCCCTGTCGGGCACCTCAACGGAAGTTTCTCATAATATAACTGCGTAGGTTGAGAAATGCCGCGAGGCGAACTCTTTTTAGTTCTTACTATTACTGAAATATTTTTGGAATATACATGAAAATAACTTATTAAATTAAAAAAAATGGGCAGAGTTTACGCTGTTTTTTGAAAAGTCCAATATAAAAACCTACAAAGAAATTGCACTTCTATTTCAAACACTTCTCAATACTACCAAAGAGGACCTCCGGTCCTTTCTAAACTAAATCTAACTCAACTCAATAATTTCATTATGATCATAAAGCTGAAACACTGACATAAAAAAATGAAAAGATCATCAAAATATCGAAATCTCTTCTTGGTTATCTATAACATATGTAAAATGCACAAATCTAGAACTAATATGTTGAAAGCAAAAAGAGTGCTATTTAGCACATTTACAAGTATAATATAATCTTTAGATTTGGCCCACTAATTAGTAAAAAGAGAATCAGCAGCTTGCGTACCAAGACTTGCACTTGGAAAAAGGGTTTAGAAAATATAAAATACAAAACGAGTGAGCTAAATGAGCTCAGTGAGTGCATTTAAGATTTCAAATAAAATAACATTATGCATAGATAGTAAATTCTAAAAGACATGCATAAATCATGCTTCTAAAGCTGATATAAAACTGTAAAACAGTGTCTAACATCATATGCCGATGAAATCCATCCGAGCAGGTTTTATTTACATCTTTGGGAAAATAATATCCAAAATCTGTACAACATAATAACTAGCATGTGCATATAAATGCATAATATGCTATCGGTAGATCGAAAACTAATAAAGTCCTCGCTCGGCCATTTTCTTTCTAAACTGTACCAATGGTAACCCTAAAGCTCTATACTCACGCAGCGAATCAACTAGCACTGCACACGTGAATAAGTCATAGAGTGCCTTAACTAACAGCACCCACAGTGAAATCTCACTGACTATACAGCGAAATCCTACATCGCATACATATAGCGAGACAATACTCCGTACACATAGAGCGACTCACATGACTCGACATCCTTATGAATCGCTAAATGGATCTTGTGTAGCTTTGACAACCTGATTCGCATCAACAAGGCTTTTTGAAATCAGATTCTCACAACTACAACTATCAATCACAAGCTTACACACTTTGTTAGCCACAGAGCATTTATCTTCAAAGATTCATTTGCGTTGTGTCTCATTAGGTTGTGTTAGAGTGTTTACTAGCCTTCTTATAATGCATACCACTTTCTCACTATCTCCATCGGCCACTTAAAAGTTACTATCATCCTCTGTTGTTTCTTGCTCAGTATAATCCTCATTGCGCTTACATTGGTTGACATTGGTAAATTTGCATCTAGGAAAATCACTAAATCTGTGCCACATCTAATTGCATTTAGAACATCATTTTTTTTTTAATCATCTAGTTTTTCCTTCACTTTTACTTCTGTTTTCTTTGAACTGGCTTTCTTTCCTTTGAATTCTAAAAGTTTGCCATTAGGTTTGGCAGAAGAAAACTTGGAACTATGCTCATCACGTGAATTGGCCTGACTTTTTAGAAACCTACTAGTCTTCATGATTTGCTTGGCCCTAAATGCCAAGTTTTGAGCTTGATCAATTCACCACATATGTTGTATGGCCAATCTGTCTTGGATCCCATCATTTAACCCATTTACATACCTAGCCACTTACTGGTCCTCTATTTTTGTTAAGTTGCACCACAATCTTAGGAACTCTTTTGTATAAGATAAAACAAAGCAGGTTACTTAAATGCAATTCTTGAACTGTTGGAAGAGAGTTTGTTCACAATCCAAAGGTAAAAATTGCCCCCTTAAGCATTCCTAAATTTGGTGCCAATGATGAACAAGTGGTTATCCTCTTGATCTTTGTTCTTCTTTATGGAATTGCCACAAAGCACCCGCACCCTAATGCAATTTGTAAGCCATTAAAGTTACTTTACATTTTGGCCTTACATTCATAATTTCACTCTTTACCTCATACACCCAATCCAAAATTGCTCTATATCAGTAGCACCATTAAAAATAAACAAATCAACTTTTACGTTGTATGTTTCATCACACTGGTTTTGTTGTCTCCACCTGGCAAAAACTCGCCATCAATTTCACCATCAAATTCCTCCTCTCCTAAATCATCTATTAGAGGGGCAAAATGGTTAGGCCTTCTTTGTGCACCCATAGCTGCTCCTCTTGCTCATGGCCTGACCTTAACCTCATCTTTGGCTTCCTACTCTGAAGTGACATTAATGGGGACAGAATGTGGCTGCCTGCGAGGTCTTCTCCTTCCCGCCATTTATGCTTGTTGCAAGGGATTATTTGCTCTCAACGTCATAACTACTTTAGTCAATGCTTCCATGCAAACTACATTTCTCTCGAAAACTCTATATTGCGTTCATTTAAAGCATTCAAACAATCTCCATTCAAGTCACTGAGGCCTGCCATCTTAAGACAACGCTTTGATACCATCTGACGCAGGACAAGTGTTGATGGGTTCTATTAGAAATTATGCTAATGTGTCATTCTAATTTTGTATAACTAGTAATTGTTTTATATTTATACAATAAGCACTTTGAATAAAATCATTTTAATTCAATATATATAGTAAATTGCTTGTAAGATTTCAAACATTTTATGATATGAAGAAGTTTAGATCTGGTCTAAAGGAGTTTAGACCAGGGCTAAGAGTTAGTCATGCTAAGAGTTATAATTGATAAAAGTTAGCAATGCTAAGAGTAAACAAGTTATAAGTGTCGGCAAAATCTAAAGAGTTAGAGCTTTGTCTGAAATTAGACAAAGACCCGAGAGTATATTAGCAATGATCTAATTGCAAAGAGTTGCAAATAATACTAAGAAATGTCATTGTGCAAGTATGTTCTCAAATGTTATGTTCCCAATCTATTTTCACTGATGCGGGTCTATTGATAAAAAATTTATTTAATATAAATTGGTGTATAGACTATGGGCATAGATGTAGATAGTATAGATGGTTAGTCTTAGCAATTCATGAGCTTAGTGAAAGCTTGTATAAACTATGGGTATTCAGTAAGGATCGAGTACTTAAAGATTTAATTAGGATCTGCAATAGACATCACATAAAGCCGTCAATATGGGATACTTTCAAGTTGAGTAGTATTCATGGTCTCTGGACCTGAGGTCCATGGTGGGCTTGTGAGTGATCGACCATACTTAGGTTCCATACATGTCAAAGACTTTTCTTGGTCTAACCGTTGGGTGTCTTTGGTTATGCTCCAATGCTCATGGAGTTCGGTGTGTATAGATATGAGATCCGTCAGATCATATGGGTGAGTTGTGTATCTAGATGCTCCAAGATTGTATTCCAAGAAATCTTATGGCCATAAGTAATAAACCTGAGGAAAAAGTTTCCTGTGTAAGAAATAATATCGCAAAAGTGTTTGCAAATCTCATTTATTGGAATACAAATCTGGAGATAAATTCTAATGTTGAGCATATAGAGACTTGACGGTAATGATCTATGTCTCCGTTCTTCCAGGATAGAAATTACGGAGGAAATATACAAATATGTATTAATCTCAACTATTATGGTTCAACACGCTATTTTGTTATTTCTATAATATATGTGTGTGTGTGTGTGTATGTGTGGGGGGGGGTATCATTTATGGACTTACATAAGAGTTTCGTAAGACAAAATGGGTGTAAACCCAGAGAGTCTTAAAATATGAAGTTTACTTGTTGTGCACTAGAGTAGCACACCGAATTGAATAATTTGATCTGGGAAGTTCTCGGTAAAGTCAGAATTATTTCAAGATCTCTCGGAGAGATAATAAGGTTTAAGTGTTAAGCCCAAGATCTCAATAAGTGGGACTTGCCACTTTATCCTTTCTATTGGATACCACATGTTATGCCACTAATTTGTTATGGCAACGTGGCATAGATTTATTGACCTATTTATTTATTAAGTATTTACATTTCAAATGTTGACTAAATAAATTAATTTGCAAATGGGGCAATTTTCGGCCAAAATGTATTGAGAATATAATGGCCAAAACAAGTGCATAAAGTAACAGGTGGCAAAGCATATTACTCATGTTATTCTTTTACACGAGGTGGCGTATTATTGATGTTAGTGGCCACTCTGAATGCTTATACTTGGCCACCATACTAAGCTCCTTGCCGCCAATTGTTTCAATAATTTAGCATTAGGTGCAATTTTACTTTCAAAATTGCAACACCTCATGCTTAATTGATTTAGCCACTTACATTCATATCATTGGGCGAATGAGTGGCAATTATGGCTATAAATAGCCAACTTCCTTCATTTGAATTTACAAGTGAATGGCAAGTAAAGTCAACAGAAAATCTATATACCTAGGCCGAGATGTATAATAGTGAAGCAAGCGATGCTTTAATTTAAATTTCGACAAGAAATAAGATTACCGTTCTAACTCAAAGAATCCCACTCAGTTCTTAACTAGAACTGTACAAAACAGGCTTCAAGGGTGTGCTTCCTATTATCTCATTAGTGTAATGAGATTTATATTTAATTGTGTATATTTTATTTTGCTGCGTGTATTTTACATATGAGACGTGTAAAATTAAAAAATTGAAATATCATGCTCACCCCACGCACAATGCCCTATCAAATTAGTATTAAAGCATATGTTTATATGTTGTTTGTGTGTACTTAATCGGAGTAGTTGTAGCATAGTTAAGATATCTTGGGGCTGTCGATTTTGTGATTCAAATGTTGAAAATTGCGTAATCAGGATGCAGCTAAAGTGTCAACATGGCAATGTCACTCTGCGCTGCAATATTAGGGCTGTTCAGGCTCCAGTGCTGCAGCACTTATAAGGAGCGCAACAGAGTTGGGTTTTCTAGGTCTTAGTGCCACTGTGCTAACCGCGCAGCTCCACATCACTGAGGTTTTTTTGTCCTCAATGCCGCAGCACTGGTAGGCCAACGCTGCAGCATTGAGGTTTCTCGTACCCCAGCACTGCCGTGCTTGCAGCTTGGCATTGCGACGCCGGAGACAGAATATCCAGTGCCATAGCGCGCCGCAGTCCTGGAGACAGAATATCCAGTGCCACAGCGCGCCGCAGTCCTGGAGACAGAATATCCAACACCATAGTGTGCCGCAGCGCTAGGATGGGGACCCCCTTTCACTGCAGCTCTATAAAAGTTAAAACTATGATACCGAAACTGAGCTTTTAGCATTGTAGTATTGGAAACTTAAAAATGCTGTAATTATGCTAATTACTCTGATTGGTTATTTTTTAATTGTTTTAAAATATTTATTTATTATTTATAATTGTATTATAGATTGTGCTTCATTTGTTTGTGCTGATAATTACAGTGAAAACCCTACTTGTGGGGTTTGTTGTACTTGCACAATACAAATGTGTGATTTGGAATCACGTCCTCATGATTTGTAGAAAAAATAAGTAAGAATCTCTTTTAATCAGATTGAAAGTGTTTCAATATGAGATAATATTACACGTTGATATGTCTTATCAATATGGTATTAGACAAGTCACTTCAGTCTTTTTTCAATATTTCTAAAGCGTGAGGGGTTTGATCGGTGTGATTTGGACTATGCTGGTTAAACATGAGATGAGGCAAATATATGCAAAAGTATTATCCAATATTGCTAAAGTGTGAGGGTAGTATCAGTAACATATATTTGATCTTTGACTAAAGTGCTTAAGGGTAATTAATATCAGTAACACACTAACAAGTGCATAAAGTAGGAGGTGGAAAAGCATGATTACTTATGTTATTGTTTTATATGAGGTGGCGTATTATTGATGTTAATGGCTGCTCCTAATGCTTAAATTCAGCCACCATACTAAGCTCCTTGCCACCAATGATTTCAATTTAGCATGAGGTGCAAACTTTCAAAATTGCAACACCTTATGCTAAATTGATTTGGCCATTTACATTCATATCCTTGGGCGAACAAGTAGCAATATTTGCCATAAATAGCCAAATTCTTCATTTGAATTTGACTTTGTGTCAGGTTTGCCTAGGTCTAAGCGTGGTAGGGAATATTTTTTGTGGTTGTTGATAGATTTTCTAAGGTAGTACATTTTATTCCATGTCACAAATCTAATGATGCTTCACATATTGCTAATTTGTTCTTTAGATAAATTATAAGATTACATGGTATACCTAGAACAATAGTTTCGGATAGAGATGCTAAGTTCTTTTAGAAGACTTTGTGGTGTCAGTTAGGATCTAAATTGTAATTTTTTATTACTTATCACCCACAAACTGATGGTCAAATCAAAGTAGTGAATAGAACTTTGTTTACTTTGTTGAGGGCTATTACTAAAAGAACATCAAAACTTGGGAAGAGTATTCACCACATGTTGTTAGGTCTGCTTGTAATCATACTATTTATTTTTCTACTAAGTTTCACCATTTGAAATTTGTTTATGGTTTTAATCTTTTAACTTTATTGGATTTAATGTTATTACCTTTGTCTGAATGTGCTAACTTAGATAGTAAGAAAAATACTGAATTTCTTAAGTAGATATGTGAGAAAGCAAGACTCAACATTGAGAGAAGGATGGAGCAATATGCAAGATAAGCTAATAAAGTATGTCCATAGCTGATTTGTGAACTCGGAGATTAGGTTTGGTTGCATATGCGGAAAGAAAGATTTCCAGCACAAAGGCAATCTAAGTTGCTTCCCAATGGAGATGGACCTTTTCAAGTTCTTGAGCGCATCAATGTCAATGCATAAGTTAAATTTGCTAGGTGAGTATAATGTTAGTGCCACCTTCAATGTTACTGATTTAAGTCCTTTTTGATATAGGTCATGATTTGAGGATAAATCATTTTCAATAGTAGGGGAATGATGAGGGCATGGCTAATAAATGGAATGCATATCCTATTTATGTTCCAGTTAGTTCAGTTACAAGGGCTAAAGTTAAAAGGTTCAAAGAAACTCTCAATGGACTGATTCAAAATATTTGGATTGAGGTGAATTTATGGAGGCCTAAGAAAGATGTTCCACGTGTTCTATAAGGTTGGATTTTCATTATTCAAGCTTTAGAATAATCTAGAAGAATTTCTTATTGGCATTCTAATTTTCGAATTGTGTGGCAAGAAGGAATTCAAAATTTCCTTGTTTCCATTATTTTGTGGTAGGCGTTAGGAAAAAATGGATTCAAAATTTCAGAATTCAAATTAGGATATTTTAATTTCCTTTTTTTTTCAAAGTACGGATTTAATTTTCAGAATTCAAACTAGGATAATTTAGTTTCCTTTTCTCTAGCTATCTACACACTTTTAGGCAGTATATTTGGATATTTTCTAACTGCCAAATTCATGGACCTCTTTGTATTAAAATAGCCATTAGCTAATTGAAAAATAAAAAACAATTGAGATTTCATTCATAATTTTGTAAGAGAAAATTCTCTTTGGTTCTTTTAGAACTCTTTGAACTTACTGAAAAAAATTTCGTGGTATTCTCCTTTGACTTAGCAATCAATACTTCCATCATTGATTGTGTCGTCTTCATTTTACCAAAGTTCTTGCTTCTATAGAAGTAAGAACTTTGGTATAAAAAAATAATTCAGATTTCATTCATAATTGTGTGAGAGAAAATTCTCTTTGGTTTTTTTAGAACTCTTTGAATTTATTGAAAAAAATTTCGTGATATTCTACTTCGACTTAGCAATCTATCATTTCATCATTGATTTTGGCGTTTTCATTATATCAAATTTCTTGCTTTAATATACGCAACAAGTCGCGGCTTCTTTCAAATCTGTTTCAAGACAATCTTGGAGTCTTTCTTGATCTATAAATTTCTCAATTTCTTAGCATGGATCATATCAATCTTTCATATAAACTTATATTTTGGTTTAGAACAATGTGTTGATTGTTTGGCTTACTTAAGCAAGTTTCTAAACAGAAAAATTTTCACGACAAAGAGTTTGTGATACAAAGTGAAGTTTTGATTTCTCTACAAAAGCTTATATTTTAGCTGAGAACACGAATTGGTTGTTTCGGTAACTTTGGAGCAAGTTTTGGATAGAAATTTTTCCTGACAAAAAGTTCAGAAAGAAAACTGAGGTTGTGATATTTCTTTGAAAACTTATGTTTTCAAAACTAGCCCTAAAGTTACCGAAATTAACAACACGCCATTCTGAGCCAAAATATAAATTTTTATAAATAAAATTTACAACCTAATTTTTCAAAGCTCAGAATAGTTGAGGAACCATTCGAGAGGCCTTCAAATTCCACTCCATCAGATATAGGGTATTCCAACAATCACTAATTACCAAACACCCAGATGGAACAGTTGAGATTAGTTTCGATCTAGATCAGTATGAATCCCTAGTCATTCAGGCAGATCATTTTCTTGACTCATGATCTATTTTCAGTGTTCCAATCTTTCAAAGAGATAAGTAAGTACTAAAGGAGTTCGTTCAAGTTCGGCACAGTTTAATTTGCCTATACACAAAGTTGAGGAACCATCCGAGGGGCCTTCCAATCCCTCCAAAACAACACCAAAATGAAATGTTTTCGAACATTTTGTACACAGTCCCGAAGTTTGTTGATGCTATGGTCTGGTTTTTTGTACAAAAATGAAATCTGTATACACAGTCACGGACTTTTCATCACAAAATGAAATTGTTGTACAAAAATGAATTCTGTATACACAGTCACGAACTTTTTTTTCATCACAAAATGAAATTATTTTAAACCCTAAAAAACAACAAAAACAAGGTGTTTTTAGCAAAAGTACATGTTTTTTTTATAGAATTTTAACAACTCTAATTTGTGTTTTGAACTTTTTATCGCGAAAAATAACTTTCAAAAATTGATAACAAGTGACCAAATAACCAAAATGGTGTTTTGAGCCAAAATATAAGTTTTCATAAAAAAACTAATGAACTTAATTTACATCACAAACAGTTAATTGCAAAAAACATATGCTTAAAACTCTCTAAAACAATACCAACACGGTGATCTGAGCCAAAAAAAAGTTTTTATAAAAAAACTAATGACCTCAGTGATGTGCCTTGATCTTCAAAATAGAGTATTAAAAAAATCTGATTTTAAGAAGAGGTGGTGTTTGGTTTTTGTTTATTTTTATTTTAAGTGTTTATGCTGAATTCTAACAAATAAATGGTAAATAAGATAGAGGATAAAACTAAAAAGAAATCTTGATAAGTCAGATGGACGTCGCAAGGATCAATTTAGGGTTTTGATGCAACACTCTTGGTGATCAAAGAGTGATAAGTCAATAACTGTCGCCATAAGCTGAAAAACTTGATAAGACAATTTTGAGAGAGTAGAACTTCATCTTTTACATTCAAAAGATTGAAGAGAGGCAGATGCCTCTATAAGATGTTTAAGATACCTTATATAGGCTTATAAGATGAGAAAAAATTCTAATATTACCTAATTAACTTAAAATGTCCAAAATAACTCAAATAAGCATAATCCGACTTAACAACTTAAAATAAAGCTAAACAAAATTTAAAAAGCCCAAATACATGAAAATATAGAGAGATAAATGAAAAAATAAAAATAGGCACAAAAGAAGCAAATTAAGCCTAATAGCATGTAAATAAAGCTTCTAGTTGCCTCTTTAAGCCCAAAGTCATCAAAAGCTTCTAAATCACATCCCAAGCTCTGATTATGATGTGCATCATGAAGGTTCTAAATCAACTCAAGAAGGCGAGCTGAGCGTAAAGGAGATTTCAGATGGTCCAATAACAAGGGCTAAGGCTAAACAGCTTCAAAGGGCCATAAGTAGTCAAATTGGAGCTATTGAAGCTTCTATGGGATTAGAAGCTTGCGATCTGAATGGAAACGAGCTAAATGTATTTATTTGTCTTCAATTTGAGATTGGGACGTGATTTAGAGACGTTTGGTAACGTTGGGCTTTAAGAAGCAGCTAAGGGCTTTCTTTTTATGCTATTGGGCTTTATTTACTTCTTATGTTACTACTTTTATGTATTTGGGCTATTTTGAACTTGTTTAGTTTTGTTTTAAATTGTTAAGTCATATTGGGCTTATTTTGGGCCTTTTTAAGTTTATTAGGTAACATTAGGGTTTCACCTCATTTTGTAAGCCTATATAAGGCATGTAAAAGTCTTGTAGAGGCAGTTGCCTCTTTTTGAAATTGGAAGCACGAAATAGAAGAGCTATTTCTCTCTCAAAATTGTCTTCTCAAGTTTTTCAACTCTTGAAGATAGTTGCTGACTTATCACTCTTTGATCATCAAGAGTGTGGCGTCAAAACCCTAAACTGATCCTTGTGGCGTCCATTCGACTTATCAAGGTATCTATTTAGTTCTATCCTCCATCAACTTTGCAATTTAATTTTGTTATAAATCAAGGCACATCATCTGGTATCAGAGCACAGGATTTCAGTGTGCAAACTGAAGTTTTAGCTATTGAAGGTGTCTTGCTATTTTTTGTGTTAAATAATTTCGTGGGGTTATTATCAGTTTGGGTCTCTAATATTTAAGGAGTTGAATTGCAACTCTGAAGCATTAAAATTAATTCTTAGTAGTTTGTGAACTGGAGATGGGTTGGCTGAATTAAATTGTTCTTGAACCTGGAAATTTTGTGAACCTGGAAATTTCGAATTTGAGTAAATTGTTGCTATCTGATTGTATTTACTGAATTGGTGGAAAATTCAGTTTGAGAAGAGTGTTTTAGCTACTGGTTGTGTTGTTCAATTGTTCATACTTGTTTGGGGTTTTTGTTAATAATGGCTGATGATGATGCAAGTAGAGTACCAAAGGGATTGAGTTTAGAACAAGCTCAACTCGTGGGCTTACAACGAGCTCATGATGAATTTCGAGGTGAGATTACTGAAATTCGTGGACAACTTGCTGCAATTATAGAAATGATGCAAAGAAACACTTTGCAACCCCAACAAAGGCGGGTAGGGCATAGGGTACCTCGAAATGACCTAGGGAATGCTGGAGATGAGCCAAATAGGGATGATGAGGCTGAAGATAGGGGTAGGATAAGGAGGCAGCAAAATGACCCTACTAGTGGTATCAAACTTAATATACCACCATTTAGAGGTACTAGTTCTCCTGAAGAGTATCTTGAATGGGTTCAGAAGGTAGAAAGGGTGTTTGATTGGCATGAGTATCCTGAGGCAAAGAAGTGTAAGGTAGCAGCACTTGAGTTTACCAATTACGCACTTTTGTGGTGGGAAAACTTAAAAGCTCAGCGAAGAAGGGATGACGAAGAAGAAGTTACAAGCTGGCCACTCATGAAAAGATTAATGAAGAAGAGATTTGTTCCGGATTACTATAAACAAGAATTATACATCAAACTCCAGACTTTGCGGCAAGGTTACTTGAGTGTGGAGGAGTATGTGAAAGAATTTGAGCTGTTGCTGATTCGTTGTGATTTGAATGAACCTCAAGAGCAAACAATAGCTAGATTCCTTGATGGATTGAAGAGGGACATACCTAATGTTGTTGAGTTACAACCCTTCATATTTCTTGAGGATGTCATAAAGCTTGCAACTAAAGTAGAAAGACAGCAGAAAAGAGGGGGTATCCATATGAGGTCAACTACAACAAGTAATACAAAGGCTGTTTCTTCACCTTCGCGAACATGGAACACACCTAAACGTGATGAGAAAGTGGAGTTCAGTAAAGGAAGTGCTAGTTCAGGTTCATTGAAAGGAAAGGAGAAGGTATTTGAACCTCAATTTTCCAGGAGGACGCGAGACATCAAGTGTTTCAAGTGCTTGGGAAATGGGCATATTGCTTCTGAATGTCCGAATAAGAGGGTGATGGTTTTACAAGGGAAGTATGGAGAGCTTGTAAGTGAAGATGAAGCTGAGATGGAAGAGGAATCTAAAGTCGAAGTGACTGAACAAGAAGAGAATCTTGAGCCAATGGAGGGAAATTTATTAGTTATTCAAAGGATTTTGAGTGCTGAAGTTGATATTGGTTTGGAACAGCGCGAAAACATCTTTCATACAAGATGTCAAATCCGAGATAAGGTGTGTGCCATGATCATTGATAATGGTAGTTGCACCAATGTTGCATCCATTACTTTAGTGGAGAAATTGGGATTAACTACTGTTCCACATCCAAAACCATACAAATTACATTGGCTTAATGACAAGGGAGAGATTCAGGTTACAAGACAGGTTCGGGTTCCATTCTCCATTAAAACCTTTCATGATGAGGTTTTATGTGATGTGGTTCCGATGACAGCTAGTCATGTGTTATTAGGACGCCCATGGCAATTTGATAACGATGTGACTTATAATGGGCGAAGGAACACTTATTCATTTGTGCTGAATGGGAAGAAAGTGAATTTGATGCCATTGAGTTCTCAACAAGTTAGAGAAGATCAGTTGCGGAATCAAAGGAAGATGATGGAATCTGGTAAAGGGTTAATGTTAGCCAAAAAGGGAGATGTTGAGCAAGCACTAGCTTCTGTGGGGGTTGTTTTCATGACTTGGGCAAAGCCTTTATTGCAAGTGGAGGGTTTGGATTTGCCAAGGCAGGTTGTGGAGTTACTTGAAGAGTTCAAAGATGTATTTCCAGAAGAGCTACCATTGGGATTACCACCTATTCGAGGGATAGAGCATCAAATTGATTTGGTGCCCGGAGCTTCACTTCCAAATAGACCAGCATATAGATGTAATCCGGAGGAAGCAAAGGAGATCAAAAGGCAAGTTGGTGAGCTCTTAGAGAGGGGCTATGTGCGTGAGTCACTTAGTCCTTGTTCAGTGCCTACTTTGCTTGTTCCAAAGAAGGATGGTACCATGAGAATGTGTGTGGACAGTCGGGCTATCAACAAGATAACGGTTAAGTATCGATTCCCTATCCCTAGACTTGATGATATGCTTGATGAATTGCATGGTGCTGTTTATTTTTCTAAAGTTGATTTAATGAGTGGATATCACCAAATTAGGATGAAAGAAGGTGATGAATGGAAAACAGCCTTTAAAACTAAGCATGGATTGTATGAGTGGATGGTGATGCCATTTGGGCTTTCTAATGCACCTAGTACATTTATGAGACTTATGAACCATGTTTTGAGGAAGTTTATCGGGCTGTTTGTTGTGGTCTATTTTGATGATATCTTGATCTATAGTAAAACTTTAGATGATCATGTGAAGCATCTTATGGCTGTATTTGAGACCTTGCGTGATGCTAAGTTGTATGGAAACATCAAGAAGTGCTATTTCTGCCAAGATAGTGTTATCTTTTTGGGGTATGTAGTTTCTAGTAGCGGAATTAAGGTTGATGAGGAGAAGGTTAAGGCAATTCGTGATTGGCCTAAACCTACTGGTTTTGCGGATGTGAGAAGTTTTCATGGTTTAGCCTCTTTCTATAGGCGATTTATTAAAGACTTTAGTTCTATTGTTGCGCCTATGACAGAGTGTTTGAAAAAGGGAAATGAGTTTAGATGGAATGAGAATGCACAGAAGTCATTTGAACTGATAAAAGAACAATTATGTTCTGCTCCAGTTTTAGCACTTCCCGATTTTGCTAAAACATTTGAAATAGAGTGTGATGCTTCAGGGGTCGGTATTGGGGCTGTGTTGATGCAAGAAAAGAGGCCAATTGCTTTCTTTAGTGAGAAGCTGAATGGGGCACGGTTAAACTACTCTATTTATGACAAGGAGTTTTATGCATTGATTCGGGCTCTCGAGGTATGGCAGCATTATTTATTACCTAAAGAGTTCGTTATTCATACTGACCATGAATCATTAAAGTATCTTAAAGGGCAGAACAAGCTGAATAGAAGACATGCCAAATGGGTAGAGTTCATGGAGCCATTTCCATATGTCATAAAATACAAGAAGGGGCAAACTAATGTCATTGCTGATGCTCTTTCTAGGACGTATGCATTGATTTCTATGTTAAATGCAAGGCTTTTGGGTTTTGAACAGGTGAAAGAACAATATACCAGTGATTCATACTTTGCTAATATGATGTCTAAATGTGCTAAAGGAGCTTGTGATGGGTTCTTTGTGCATGATGGTTACTTGTTCAAGTTGGGCAGAATGTGTATACCTTCAGGATCCTTACGTGAGTTGCTTGTGCGTGAGGCTCATGGGGGTGGTCTTAGTGGTCATTTTGGGGAGAAGAAAACTTATGAGCTACTGAAAGAGCACTTCTTTTGGCCTAATATGCTGCGGGATGTTCATAAAGTTGTTGAAAGATGTGTAAATTGCAAGAAAGCTAAGGGTAAAGAGAATGCATATGGACTATATATGCCTTTACCTATCCCAGAGCAACCATGGATGGATATTAGTATGGATTTTGTGCTTGGATTACCTAGAACACAGCGCGGGAAGGATTCAGTGATGGTTGTGGTTGATCGGTTCTCCAAAATGTCACACTTTATTCCTTGTAACAAAACTGATGATGCTATTCATATTGCTGATTTGTTTTTTAGGGAAATTGTACGTTTGCATGGAATCCCTAAAAGCATTGTCTCCGATCGTGATACAAAGTTCTTAAGCTATTTTTGGAAGACTCTTTGGAAGAAGCTTGGAACAAAGTTGCTTTTCAGTACTGCTTGTCATCCACAAACTGATGGGCAAACTGAGGTAGTGAACCGTACTCTATCTTCTTTATTACGGGCTGTTATAAACAAGAACTTAAAGAGTTGGGATACTTGTTTGCCTATTGTAGAGTTTGCATATAACCGTAGTGTGCATGGGGCTACAAAATTTTCACCATTTGAGGTTGTGTATGGATTTAATCCATTTGTTCCTATTGACCTTGTTCCTATTCCAATTAATGAGAGGACATCTATGGATGGTGTTAAGAAGGCAGAATTGATGAAGAAGCTTCATGAGCAGGTTCGAATTCATATTGAGGAGAAAACAGCTAGGTATGTTAAGCATGCTAATAAAGGACGAAAAATGATTAGCTTTGAACCTGGTGATCTTGTTTGGATTCATCTTAGCAAGGGAAGATTTCCTAGCAAGCGGAAGTCCAAGCTGATGCCAAGAGTTGATGGACCTTTTCGTATTATAGAGAAGGTAAATAGTAATGCTTACAAAGTTGACCTTCCTGGTGATTACAATGTTTCAGCCACTTTTAATGTGAAGGACTTATCTCCTTATTTGGAAGATTTAGAAGATTCTGATTTGAGGGCAAATCATTCTCTGCCCGGGGGTGATGATGTGCATCATGAAGGTTCTAAATCAACTCAAGAAGGCGAGCTGAGCGTAAAGGAGATTTCAGATGGTCCAATAACAAGGGCTAAGGCTAAACAGCTTCAAAGGGCCATAAGTAGTCAAATTGGAGCTATTGAAGCTTCTATGGGATTAGAAGCTTGCGATCTGAATGGAAACGAGCTAAATGTATTTATTTGTCTTCAATTTGAGATTGGGACGTGATTTAGAGACGTTTGGTGACGTTGGGCTTTAAGAAGCAGCTAAGGGCTTTCTTTTTATGCTATTGGGCTTTATTTACTTCTTATGTTACTACTTTTATGTATTTGGGCTATTTTGAACTTGTTTAGTTTTGTTTTAAATTGTTAAGTCATATTGGGCTTATTTTGGGCCTTTTTAAGTTTATTAGGTAACATTAGGGTTTCACCTCATTTTGTAAGCCTATATAAGGCATGTAAAAGTCTTGTAGAGGCAGTTGCCTCTTTTTGAAATTGGAAGCACGAAATAGAAGAGCTATTTCTCTCTCAAAATTGTCTTCTCAAGTTTTTCAACTCTTGAAGATAGTTGCTGACTTATCACTCTTTGATCATCAAGAGTGTGGCGTCAAAACCCTAAACTGATCCTTGTGGCGTCCATTCGACTTATCAAGGTATCTATTTAGTTCTATCCTCCATCAACTTTGCAATTTAATTTTGTTATAAATCAAGGCACATCAGATTAAAGACAAAAAAACACCTTTCGCCCATTCCTATTTAGATCCCAAGCTTCCAAGCCCATAAAAGCTTCAATATCTCCAATCTGACTACTTATAGCCATTTGAAGCTATTTGGCCTTAACTCTTGTTATTGGACCATCTGAAGCCTCTTTTATGCTCAGCATTGCACTTAATATCTTTATGAGATTAATGAATCATGTTTTGCATGCTTTGATTAGAAAATTTTTGGTTGTATACTTTTATGATATTATGAGATATAGCAAAGACTTAGATGAGCATGTGGAATATTTGAAATTTGTTTTAAATGTTTTAAGAAAAGTGAATTTGTTTATTACCTAAACAAATGTAACTTTTGCACGAATAAGCCTATATTTCTTGATTTTGTTGTTAGTGCTAAATGAATTGAGGTAGATGAAGGAAAAAGGTTTAGGTAATCCAAGGTTGGCCGAAACAAAATATGTGGGTCATGTTAGAAGTTTCCACAATTTGGCTAGCTTTTATAGGAGATATGTGAAAGATTTTAGTAGCCTAACTGCACCTTTGATTGAAGTTACTAAAATGAATGTAGGTTTTAAGTGGGGTGACAAACAAGAAAAGACATTAAATTTTATTACAAAAAATTAACTAATGCACCTTTACTTGCTACACCTAGCTATACTAAAACTTTTGAAATTGAGCGTGATGCTTCAGGAATAGGTATTGGAGTTGTGTAATAATACAAGAATGCCCTATTACATATTTCAGTGGAATTTGGTTACTCTTATCCTTTTGAAAATGAAAAGTTTAGTCTCTTTCAGAATTCAAATATTATTAGTACCAGTTCTTTAGTTGATAATATATATCAATTGAATCTTCATGCCTCACAAATTAATAAAAACTTGCAAGCAATTGTGATATAAAGCGCAAATTAATTAATGAGAATTCTTACATGTTATGACATAGGCATTTAGGACATATTTCTTAACAAAGTATTCAAAGGCTTGTGTCAGAAAGAATTATGAATTCCCTTGATTTTTTTAGATTTTGAAATATGTATTGAATTCATTAAGGGAAAAAAAATGTTAAAAAAGTTGGTGCCAATAGGAGTTCAAATGTCTTGGAATTTATTCATAGTGATATTTGTGATCACTATGAATAAGCGGCATGCCAAGTGGGTGGAGTTATTGAATCATTTAACAAGCTAGATAGGTAGAAGAAAGCTGACTTTGTTAGGCACATCCATGAAAATACAAGACAAAAAATTAAAAGTAGAATTGAACAATATGCCAACCAAGCGAATAAGAGGCAAAGGAAGTTGTATTTTAGCCAGATGATTTGGTTTGGTTGCATATGAGAAAGAAACGATTTTCTGTTTAAAGGTGTTCTAAACTACTTCAAATAGGAGATGGTACATTTCAAGTGATAGAAAATGATCAATGACAAAGCTTACAAGTTAGAACTTTCATGTGAGTTTAATGTAAGTGCATGCTTTAATGTTACTCATTTGTCTCCTTTTGATGTAGGTGAATATTTAAGGACAAATCATTTTCAAGAAAGGGGGAATGATATGAATCAGGTTGCCAAAGCATCACAAGACTCGCTGATGAGAACTAGGTTGCCAAAAAAATTATAAGGTCTATTAAACATCCATGTGTGATGGGGAACAACAGCACAGCAATCCATGTGAAATGAAGTCTCAATATTGTTAGTTGTTAGTAGTTATAAGTTACTATTAATTACTGTAATAAATGCTAGACATCCCAAGAGGTCTCTATAAATGTATGAGAGATGAGGGAGAACGAGAAATAGAATTGATACTATTAATGTTTAGAGTTTTCTCTTAAGTTCTTCAAAGAACTTTTATTAGAACTTATCAAGATTTTATCTTGTGATGTTCTTTCAAACTTATCACTCACAAATTTTCATCTATTTTGAGTGTGGTGTCTACTATCTTCTTATACCTTTGGTTCTTATCTTTGATAGATAACGGGTCAACTTTCTAATTTGTGTTTATATACAAATCTGAATTAGAACGATACTTGGGCAAAGGAACCTCATTGAGCGTTGGGTCTCACTTTTCTTTGTGAGGTTTATACCTGGAGCATCAATTCTAAATATTACAGCCTATAAAAGTAATCCCAATAAAACAAATGAACTTCAAATACAGATTTGCGAGCTTATAGAAAAAATGTATGTGTGTAAGAGCATGAATCATCCTGCCATTCCAATATTGTTTGTGCCTAAGAATGATGGATTATGGAAGATGTGTGATGATTGCTACACTATCAAAAATATCACTTCAAAGTTTAAAAAAGTTGTATTTGAGCCCGGTAAAGATTTGAGGACAAATCCTTTTCAAGAGAGGGGGAATGATGCGAACTAGGTTGCCAAAAATATCACAAGGGTCCATTGAACATCCATGTGTGATGGGGAACAACAGCCCATGTGATATAAAGTCTCAATATTGGTAGTTAATAGTAGATATAAGTTACTATTAATTATTGTAATAAGTGCTAGCATTCCAAATGCCTAGTTTATTGGTAGTAGTTGATAGTTAATAATTGTAAGTTTTCATTAATTGTTGTAATAAGTGCTGGAATCTCAAGTTCCTAGATTATTGGTAGTAGTTGGTAGTTGATAGTTTTAAGTTGTTATTAGTTGCTATAATAAATACTAGACATCCTAAGAGGTCTCTATAAATATATGAGGGAGATGAGGGAGAACGAAAATAGAATTGATCATATTAATGTTGAGTGTTTTCTCTTAACTTCTTCAAAGAACTTTTTTAGAACTTATTAAGATTTTATCTTGTGGCGTTCTTTCAGACTTATCACTCATAACTTCTCATCTATCTTGAGTGTGGCATCTACTATCTTCTTATACCTCTGGTTCTTATCTTTGATAGATAACGGGTCAAGGTTCTTTTTTTGTTTATCTAAAAATCTGAATTAGAACGATCCTTAGGTAAAAGAGCCTCATTGAGCGTCGGGCCTCACTTTTCTTTGTGAGGTTCACATCAAAATTTTCACTATAAATAGATAAGGGATGATAGGAAAGCATTCAGCAATTTGATTAAGAAAATTCTCTTTGGTACTTTTAGAACTCTCTGAACTTATTGAAATAATTTTTGTGGTGTTCTCCTTCGACTCATAATCAATCATTTCATAATTGATTGTGACGTCTTCAATATACCAAGGTTCTTGCTTCAATATAAGCAACAAGTCACGATTTCATACAAATCTATTTCTTGACAATTTTGGAGTCTTTCTTGATCCACAACTTTATCGATATCTTGGCGTGGATCATATCATGTATGCTTAGTAACCATCAGCTTACTATCTACTAGGTACTCCATTCCATCACTTCTACCTTCCAACGGTGGCATGGGTTCATCATCTGACTTGCTTTCAGTTTCAATGACATTGTTATCGCTTAGAAACAATGTACTTTGATTTGGACATTGAGATGCAATATGACCTTGGCTGCCTCCCACGTCAAAGCCCTTAGGTAGTTCTGCTTTGAAATTGGAATCAGCTTGCTCATCCTTTTTACTCCAATTCGGTTTCAAAGATAATGCGAAACTAGAGTTTTGGCTATATCCTGTAGAACTCTTCCTACTTAGTTGTTTGTCTACCTTATTTGCCATATTCAACAATTTATCCCAAGCATCTCCATGAATGCAATCATCATTCATGGTAGCACGCCTAACTTGAATTCGTAATTTAGGAACTCTCGTTGTCTGCGCTCTTTGTGTACTAAATTCAAATTTATCTGTCCTTTCATGAACTTGCTCCAACTCTACTTTTAACATTTTCCTCATCTCACCCATTAAAGCTTCTATGAGAAACTTTGAATCAACCTTTTTTTATACAACTTCGAAAGTATTTTTGTCCTTGTTGTTTAACATATTTGCTACAAAACAGAGTTAGAAAAATAAAAAGAACCTCAAACACTCCCTCACGAGTTTCACTCAAAAAATGATTCACTCAACTTTCACTTGTGCTTTCAATCGTGGATTTTTTTTTTAAAATTTAGAAACATAAATTTGGAATCAATGGAATCTGATTTTTTTCTTTTTGTCTTTTTATTTATTTATATGTAATAACAGAACTTGAAGAATTAGATAAAATAACAAACACAAGAAACAAAAAAATTGATATAGGCTATAGATTTTAGAGACTAAAATAAAGTTGCTAATTTAAAAGAAGAAAAAATCAATGAAAATTAAAATGATAGTTCAAACCTGATTAGAGCCTAAGCTCTGATACCAAATGATGTGAACCTCACAAAGAAAAGTGAGACCCAATGCTCAATAAGGTTCCTTGTCAAAGATCATTCTAATTCAGATTTTTATATAAACAAAAGTAAGAACCTTGACCCGTTATCTATCAAGGATAAGAACCAGAGGCATAAAAAGATAGTAGATGCAACACTCAAGATAGATGAGAAGTTGTGATGATAAGTCTGAAATAATGCCACAAGATAAAATTTTGATAAGTTCTAATAGTAGTTATTTGAAGAACTTAAGAGAAAACTCTCAACATTAATATCATAAATTCTATTTTCATTCTCCCTCATCTCTCATATGTTTATAGAGACCTCTTGGGATGTCTAGAATTTATTACAGCAACTAATGACAACTTAAAACTACTAACTATCAGCTACTACTAATAATTTAGGCACTTGGGATTCTAACACTTATTACAACAATTAATTAAAACTTACAACTACTAACTACCAACTACTACCAACACTTAGAATGCTAGCACTTATTACAACAATTAATAGTAACTTAGAACTACTAACAACTACTATTATTTAGACTTCATATTACATGGGTTGCTATGCTGTTGTTCCCCATCACACATGAATGTTCAATGGACCTTGTGATTTTTTTGGCAACCTAGTTCACATTGGACACTCTTCTATAACTTACAACTGCCACCAAAATTTAATAAATGAAACAACAAATACAACTACTATAATAAATGCATAAAACAACTAATAAATACTTGACTCCTTCCTTTTGACTTTATCATTCTCCAAAATATTTAATTTCTTAATGTGATTAAGTGCAGTTTACTAGGCTTTATTTCTAGCTCCATGTAATTTGACACTCCTATGTCAAACACCCCTGGTTGAAAAAGACTCGTCCTCGAGTCATCAATTTCTTCATCACCCTTATAAGGAGATAGATCAGAAACATTGAATACATCGGAGACTCCATAAGATTCTAAAAGTCAATGTTGTATGCATTTTCTCCCATTTATTTGATCACCTTAAATGGTCCATCAGCTTTTGGTTTGAGTTTGGCAAACTTATCACGAGGGAAACTTTCTTTTCTAAAATGAATGTAAACTAAATCTCCTTCTTGAAATTTCATATGCCTGTGATGCTTGTTGGAGCTATTTTAGTACTTCTCATTTTGCTTCTAAATTTTCTTCCTAACTTCTTCATGCAGTTTAAAAGAATTGAATTCTTTGCTCGTTCTTCAACCGTTGCACTAAATTGGTGAATAGTTGAGAAAGGAACCAAATCCATTGGAATTGTTGGATTCTAATTGTAAACAATTTAAAATTAACTATAACCTATCCTTTTGTCTGGTTGTAAGCGAATTCAACTTGAGCCAAAATAAGATCCCGTTGATGGAAGTTCTTTCCAATGTAACACCTCAAAAGGTTTCCTAGACTGTAATTTGTGACTTCAGTTTGTCCATCAGATTGAGGATGATAGGAAGAACTAAAGTTGAGTTTAGTTCCAAGCTTCCTCTAAACAGTGCACCAAAAGTGACTCATGAACTTAGTATCACGATCTGAGATGATGGTCTTAAGAATTTCATGTAGTTTTACAATTTTTAAATATAAGTCAGCGACATGGGAAGCATTAAGAGTCTTGTTGGAAGGAACCAAGTGCGCCATCTTGAAAAAATGATCCATCACCGCCATGACATAATCTTTATTTCTTTGAGTTCTTGGTAATCCTAAAACAAAATCCAAGCTCTCATCTTCCCAAGGTGTTGTAGAAACTAGAAGTGGAGCGTACAATTCAATATTTTGTCGATGAATTTTAGCCACATAACAGATTTTACACTTATCCACATGCCTTTGACCATCCTTCTTCATCTTTAGCCAATAACTTTTTTCTTGTACCAATGCCAAAGTCTTGTCTCTTCCAAACTGTCCACCATTACGAGACTTTTTGATAGTGAACTCTTGAAGAGAGCACTGAGGAATACATAACCGATTGCCTTTAAAAAGATATCCATCATGCATCAATAATTTTTTTTTAAAAGCCATGCTTGCAGTCTCTTTTCACTTGCATGGAGGACAGTAAGGAATATTTTTTTACTAAATACATCAGCCACCACATTTTGAACTCTAACTTTGTGCTTAATGGTGAAATTGAAGGATTGAAGGAATTCAACCCAATGAGCATGACGTCTATTAAGTTTGTGCTGGCTATTATGAACTTAAGTGCTTCATGATCAGAATAAAGAACAAAAGGTTTTGGAAGAAGATAATAAGTCCAATGATCTAAAGATCGACAAATAGCATAGAACTCTTTATCATAAGTAGAATACTTCTTGCAGGAATCACTCAATTCTTCACTAAATAAGCAATGGGTTTACATTCTTGACTGAGAACAGCACAAATTTCCACATTTAATGAATCACACTTAACTTCAAAGTCTTTGACAAAATTTGGTAATGCAATAATAGGGGCTTATGTTATCTTAGATTTTATGAGATCAAAGCTCCTTTGTGCTTCATTTGTCCACTGAAAGTGATCACCCTTTAAACATTCAGTGATTGGAGCCATGCTAGAACTAAATCCCTAGATGAAATGCTGAAAAAATGAAGTCAATCGATGAAAGATATGGACATCATGGAGAGTTTAAGGATTAGGCCAATTCAAAATAGCTTCTAACTTACTAGAATCTATTTTGATTCCACCTTTAGAAACATCATGGAGAGTATGAGGAATAGGCCAATTCAAAATATTTTTCACCTTAATCCATTTTGATTCCATATTTAGAAACTACATAGCTTAAAAAGATAAGGTAATTTGAGAAGAATTCACATTTCTTCAGATGTACATAAAGCTTCTGTTTCCTCAAAGTGTTGAAAACTTGATGAACGTGAACCAAGTGTTGCTCTTCTTCTTTGCTATACACAAGAATGTCATTAAAGTAGACAACAACAAACATTTTAATATAGGGCTTCAGAACATGATTCATCAAACGCATAACTGTACTTGGAGCATTCGAAAGTCCAAAAGGCATCACTTTTCATTCATAAAGTCCATCTCTTGTCTTGAATGTTGTCTTCCATTCATCACCTAATTTCATACTTATTTGATGCTATCCACTCTGTAGATCAATCTTGGAGAAAATACAAGCTCCATAAAATTGGTCAAGGAGATCATCAAGTCGAGGAATTGAAAAGCGATAATCAACAGTGATTTAATTGATGGCTCTACTATCCACAAACATGCAAAAATAACCATCCTTCTTGGGCACAAGGAGAGTAGGAACAATATAAGGACTCTTACTTACTTCAACTAAGCCTTTAAACAAAAGTTTATTTACCTGTCTTTGAAGTTCTGCATGCTAATTAGGACTTATTATGTAGGCTGCTTTTGATGTGAATCTCATAAAGAAAAGTAAGGCCCAACACTCAATAAGGTTCCTTTTCCAAGGATCATTCTAATTCAAATTTTTATATAAACAAAAATAAGAACCTTAACCCGTTAGCTATCAAAGATAAGAACCATAGGTATAAAATATAGTAGACACTACACTCAAGATAGATGAAAAGTTGTAAGTGATAAGTTTGAAAGAACACCACAAGATGAAATCTTGATAAGTTCTAATAAAAGTTCTTTGAACAACTTAAGAGAAAACTCTCAACAATAATATTGTCAATTCTATTTTTGTTCTCTCTCATCTCTCATATATTTATAGAGATCTCTTGGGATGTCTAGCATTTATTATTGCAACTAATGACAACTTACAACTACTAACTATCAACTACTACTAATGGCTTAAGCACTTGGGCTTCTAGCACTTATTACAATAATTAATGAAAACTTACAACTACTAACTACCAACTATTATCAATAAACTAGGTACTTGGAATGTTAGTACTTATTATAACAATTTATAGTAACTTATAACTATTCACTACCAATAACTACCAATATTGAGACTTCAAAACACATGGGCTACTCACATGAGTTACTGTGCTGTTGTTCCCCAACACACATGGATGTTCAATGGAACTTGTGATGTTTTGGCAATCTGGTTCACATCAGCTTTGTTTTATAAAATAGCTCTTGGAATAAGATCAATGCCATTTTGATGTCTCTCATCAGAGGCAATCCTGTTGGTATCTCATTTGATACTACATCATGAAATTCTTGAAGCAACTTCTTAATTATAAAAGGTGGCTTAGGACTATCACAATTTTCTTCAAACACCACAAGAGCAAAGGCTTCATCAACCTTTGAAAATGCCATCTTACAGTCAGAAAGAGTCAAGAAATTATTTTCCTCCCCTTTAAAAGGCTTAGAAACATTGATCATCTTAGAATGACCCAAAATGACTTTAAGACCATCATTGATAAAATTATAAGTGTTTTTTATGGCCACCATGAATATTAATTCTATCATATTGCCATGGACGACCAAATAGTAAATAACAAGCATCCATAGGAATGATGTCACACCAAACTTCATCTTTGTAGTTTTTGCCAACAAAAAAGAGACAAGTCAGCATTGATTTACCTTTATTTAATTTCCTTTTTTGAGCGAAGAAAACTTGTACGGTTGAGGATGTTTAACTATCTTTTGAACAAATTTTCTATCATTTAAGCAAAAACTACATTCTCAAAACTACCCCATCAATAGTGACGTTACACACCTTGCCCTGATAAGTACACCTAGTATGAAAAGATATTTTTGTGCAACCAATCTTCTTCTTCATGGACAGCATTTAAAACTTTACAAAGGATGAGTGTTTCACCCTCATCCTCATAGGTCATAAATTCGTTGTCTTCCTCAGGTCCTGCATGGTAGTTATCTACCTCTTCTTCATCTTCTACTACAACGAGTGTCACAATTCTGCAATTTGGATATTTGTAACAAAGGTGAGAATTGGTGTTGGAAGAACTGCTCTGTTTCTTTTGGTTAGAGACACCATCATTCTTTTAAGAAGTTCTTGTAGAAGGTTTGGCAATGGGAATGTCTTAAAGTTGGAAGTACTTCCTGGTTAGAAACGCCTTTTGTGTCAAAAATCAAGATTGTCACTGCATGCTGTCTTTTGTTGATTCTCTACCTTAAGTGCAAGTCTACACACATCTTCGTAAGTCTAGTATGGTTGTAATTACACAATGTTGGAAATCTCAGGTTTAGACCCCTAAGATAACATGCAATTGTTTGCTCTTCTTTCAGCCATATCACACTTCAGCATGACATGATCAAATTCTATTGTGTATTCTTCTACAGAGAGCTCATTTTGATAGAAGTTGTGCAATTTGAGAAAAACGTCTTGCCAATAGTTGTTTGGAAATTTTTTTTCTTAAGCTCCCATTTAATCTTCTCCCAGGTCACGATCTTGCTTCTACTTCTTGTATTCTTTGTTCCTTTAGATTTTTACACCATAAAGAAGCATAATTTTTAAGTTTTTTAGCAAAGAGTTTGGCCTTTAGATTTTTTGGAACATCTTAATAATCAAAGATCCTTTCAATGTTGTTCAACCAATCCATAAACTCGTCCAAATGCATTCTTCCCTCAAAATTTGGTATTTTCACTTTTATTTGAAAATCTCTACAAAATTCATATATAAATGTTTTAGTTTTGATAACACTTGGATGTAGTAGAGAATTATAAATAGAAGAATGAGATTTAGCTTGATGAAAAGGATATGTATTGCCTTCATCATTGCTGTAAGAACCATTATCTAGATCTTCATGTTGCACAGCTTTACCTTGATCTTTGAAAACTTCTAAATGTTGTTGAAGCTGTTGAATTTATTGTCCTAATCTTCAATTAGAATTTCTCGTGTATTAGCCTGAGCTGCAAACTACTCTAATGATTGGAGCCAATCGACTCTACCTTTAGCCTTTGAAAGTCAAAGCCAAGAAAACTAAAAGCTCTGATACCAAATGACACAGGCTCAAAAGTTCAAAAGAAAATACATTGAGATTGGAAGAATAAAAAATAAACACACCACTTTTTTTAAAATAAACTCAAACACTAATAAAGTAAAAGAGATACTGAACAAAACTCACCATTCAAGAGGAAAATAATGGGATACAGAATAAATCACCGCCCAATGAATCCTACAAGAGATACAAGGTTCTCAAACTAACTACTCTAAGAAATCCACCCAAGAGTTACAGAGTCCAATGAAGAAACTCTCACAAGAGAACTTTCCTAAGGTTATAAGTGTTTTAAAGCTCAACTCTTTTATGACTTTCCTCCCTGCACTCCCATGGTATTTATAGACCATATGAGATGACAATTTACAGAATTCAAAGTAAGTGGTTGAGGGTTACATATTTAATGAAAGTAAAGACTAAGACACCCTTCTGCTACTTACAGCTGCCACTAAAATTTAATAAATGTAACAGAAAATTTAGTTACTAAAATAAATGCATAAAACAACTAACTACTACCTAACTCCTTCCTTTTGACTTTATCATTCTCTAAAACTTTTAATTTCTTAATGAGATCTAGTGCAGTTCCCTAGGTTCTATTTCTAGCTCCATGAAATTAAACACTCATATGTCATTCAACGTGGCGAACTTGTCCCATTTCCATCCAAAAGCAGAACTACAAGATCACTCAAGGACAAGTATTTTGTAAGTGGAGGAGAATGATGAGGAACAAATCTAGAAAACACAATGATGAAAATCCGTTGCACATTAGGGATGGTCCAATCATGAAGGCTAAAACTAAGAGGGCGCGTTAAGATTTGCAAGGGCTTATTGAAGCTAGTTGGGCCAAGACACAAGGGATTATATTTGCACAAGAAGAACAAGACCTGGTTAATTTAATTCAAGCCCAGGATTGAGGAATATATTTGTACTCAATATTAGTGGGCTAATATTAGAAATAAAGCCTAATTATGTTATTTAAGATATATTGAGCGTCCCTATGCTATTTAAGGCTAGTTAAAAACCTTATTTAAGTTGATTAATTTTATTTCCTTTGAATTTGTCTAAACTGCACAAAATAAGGATTAAGGCTGAACCTTCCTTATTAAGTGTAATCCTTATTTGGTAGGGAATAAGTAGATTTTCTTCTTATTTTAGGGTTTCTAAAGGCTATAAATACCTTGTTAAAGCCTTACAAATAGCAGACTTATTTTGAATTTTAGAGAGAATAAAAACTATCCAGCTTTTTTCTTTTGAGAACTTGTGATTCTTTTTATCCAATTCATCTTATGGTGCATAAATCTGACTTATCACTCATCATATAACCTTGGATCTTGTCTCTTTATTAGACAACGGGTCTTGGTTCTCTTTCTTGAATCTAATTTAGCATTTCTAGGTTTGTTAACAATGTATTAGTGTTGGGTTTCACCTTTTTAGGTGTGGTTTGCATCAGTTGGTATTAGAGCTTGGCTCTAAATCAGGTTTTACTTATCCTTGTTTCATCAATTATGCAGTTAATTGTCTGTTAAGCTTTGCGTATTTTAATTACCTCCAGTAGTTTTTTTTCACATTTTTATTAATTTAGTTCTGTTATTTGTATTCCCTACACCCAAAAAAAAAAAAAAGAAAACAGAAAACAGAAAAAAAGAGAAAAAAAAATAAGCAAAGAAAAAAAAGGAGTGTTGAGACAGATCTTGCTTGTATTAGGTTTACTTCCTACTTTACACTTCCTAATACTTGAAGGTAACCTTAACCCAAAGAAAAGCTGTCAGTGTAAATTTGTTATCAGTGCCCAAAACTTCTTAATTTGGTTGATTTGCTTTTAATTAATTTGGTTGATTTTCTTGTAATGTGTTTCCTTGTGCAAAATTGATTCTGTGTCCTCTCAAATCACCTTGATTCTTGTAATTTCTTCTGATCATCTAATTATTATTCCTTTACTTTTGAAATCTTATTCCTTTCGTTTTCTTGGTTTCGTTAATTAGTACTTTATTGTTTCATTTCACTCTTGTCGAATTACTATTTTTCAATTCTGAAATTGTATTTCTTGCATTTCCTTGAAATTCTTGCTTGATCACTCTAGGTTTTATGAATTTCTGAACCGATTTTGGTTCAAAGAGTCCTTAGCTCAATAAAGAACTTAGTCAGGAAAGTTGGAGAGGTAAAAGTCAAGAGTGTGTGAGTGCATTATAGAGTAAAAGCCAAATCTAATTGAGTGTTAAACACGAGAGTTAAGTGTTGTTTATGAGGGAGTAAGGTTAAACATGTGAGGTAGTGTTTGTGAGGTGTTAACCTTCTTCTCAGGTCTTTTTTTTTTTCTTCTTTTTTCAATCATGTCACAGAACCAGGAGAAATCATTTTTTTATGGAGAAAAAATTGAACAATTCACCTGGCAAGCAATGTTCAAGCATTTTGAACACCTGGATATTGTTCTTAATAGCGTTAATGACAAATTAGATAAGTTGGAGAAGCAAGATGGTGCGAATACTAATTTTTTACAAGAACATCAAAGAAGGACTTCGGATCTGCATGAGGATGATGTTTATGATATTGGTGCAGATTTGAGAGATGAGGAGTTTGATAGACCTTATAATGTCAATCTGAGGAGATATCTAAGAGGCTGTGGAGGTGGTGGTAGAGGCAGTCATGGATATAGGCGGTCATGGATATAGGCGACCTAGGATGGAAAGGGACTCTGATAAATGGGAAGATAGGCAAGATAGGGATTTCGGTAGTATCAAAATGGAGATTCCATCATTCAAAGGGAGGTAAGATCCTGATGTGTATTTAGAATGGGAAAGGAAGGTAGATGTGGTGTTTGAATGCCATCCTTTTTCTAAGGATAAAATGGTGAGGTTAGTAGCCTCTGTATTTGCAGATTATGCATTAGTTTGGTGGGATCAAAGGTGCAAGAAAGGAAGAGAAATCGTTAGAGGCCAATTGACACTTGGGATGAGATGAAGGCAAATATGAGAAAACAATTTGTTCTTAACCACTGTTATTGTGTGATTTATCGTATGTTACAAGGGCTTACTCATGGTAGTAAAAGTGTAGAGACATAACAAAGAAATGGAGATTACTATGTGCAAGTCAAACATTGAGGAGGATAGAGAAGCAACAATGGAGAGGTTTCTACTTGGGCTAAATAAGAACATAGCTGATGTAGTCGAGTTGCACTATTACGTGGAGATGGAGAACATGATTTACATGGCAATATAGGTTGAAAGGCAGCTCAAAGGAAGGAGTACGACATCAAAGTATAGTCCAAATTCGAATTCTTCCTCAACATGGAGGCTAAAATGGAATAAAGGAGAGGATAAAGCACCAAACAGATTCACGTTCGATCAAAATAAAAGCAAGGAGGCTGGGAGTAGCCAAAAGAAGGTTACGACTGATGTATCACAAGTTCAATCTAGGGATATTAAGTGCTTTAAGTGTTTGGGAAGAGGACAGGTTGCTAACTAATGCCTTAATAGACGTGTAATGATCTTGAGGGAGAATGAAGCAATAGAATCGGAATCTAATTCGGGTGAGGAATTTGTGCCAACCTTGGAGGATTGTAGTGATGTTGAAGGGGAGTATCAATATCCTAAAGAACAAATGACACTTGTGGTGAGGTGTGTTTTGAATGTGCAAGTTAAGGAGGATGACGAAGTGCAACGCGAGAATATTTTTGATACTAGATGTAATCAAGGATAAGGTATGTAGTTTGATAATTGATGGTGGTAGTTGTACTAATGTTGCTAGTACTTTGCTTGTAGAGAAATTGAACCTGTCGACTTTGAAACATTCGAGGCCATACAAGTGGCAATGGTTCCATGATTGTGGAGAAGTAAGGGTGAACAAGCAAGTACAAGTTCCGTTCACCATTGGGAGGTATAGAGATGAAGTCTTGTGTGATGTAGTACTGATGCACACTGGACATGTGTTGTTGGGGCGTCCTTGGCAGTATGATAGGAGAGTACTGCATAATGGGTACAAAAATAGATATACGCTCACCAAGGAAGAGAAAACATACACACTAATTCCTTTGACACCGCGACAAGTTTATAAGGATTAGAGAGAGTGAGCAAAAGTATGAGAGTGGAAAAAAGAGATTGGAAAGTGAGAGTACTAGGGAAGCCAGGAGCTTGAAAGAAAACCAAATTGAGAGTGTGAATGAAAAGATAAGAGAAGTGCAATGAAAAAGGAGAGCTTTAGTAAAAAGAACAAGAATGAGAAAAAATTGAGTGGTTATGCAAAAGAGAGTGACATGAGGACAGCCTACGCGGCTAAGCAATCTATGTATGTATTTGTGTACAAAGACACTTATTTCGCTAACTCTGACCTTGATTCTTTTTTGCCTAGTGTTGTGCATAATTTGTTGCAGGATTTTGAGGATGTGTTCTCCGAGGATATACCACCTAGATGTCGCAAATTAGAGGGATTGTGCACCAAATTGATTTTATGCCTAGTACACAAATTCCTAATAAACCTGCCCATAGAACTAATCCCGAGGAGACGAAGGAGTTAGAAAGGCAAGTTGGTGAATTAATTGGAAAAGGATATGTACGTGAGAGTATGAGTCCATGTGTCGTTCCTGTGTTACTAGTACTTAAGAAGGATAGATCTTGGCGTATGTGTGTTCATTGTCATGCCGTCAACAAAATCATAGACATCCAATTCCAATTCCTAGGTTAAATGACATGTTAGATGAGTTGCATGGGTCTTGTGTTTTTACTAGGATTGATTTAAAAAGTGGATATTATCAAATTAGGTTACGTGAAGGTGATGAATAGAAAACTGTGTTTAAAACAAAACATGGTTTATATGAGTGGTTAGTAATGCCTTTTGGTTTAACTAATGCACCTAGTACATTCATGCATTTAATGAATCATGTGTTGCGCGCATTCATTGGTAAATTTGTTGTTGTTTACTTTGATGACATCTTAGTGTATAGCAAGAGTGTGGAAGAACATTTTGAACACTTGCAATTATTACTTAATGTCTTCAGGCAAGTAAAGTTATATGCTAATCTAAAAAGTGCTGCTTTTGTACAGATGGAGTTGTATTTTTGGGTTTTGTTGTTTCAGCCAAGGGAATTGAAGTAGACAAGGAAAAGGTCAAGGAGATCAAGGAATGGCCGACACCTAAGTCAATTGGGGATGTGCGTAGTTTCCATGGTTTGGCAAGCTTTTATAGAAGGTTTGTAAAAGATTTCAGCACCTTAGCCGCACCATTGATGGAGGTGATAAAGAAGAGTGTTTGATTCAAGTTGGAAAAGGCGCAAGAAGAGGCGTTTAACTTGCTTAAGGATAAACTTTATAGTGCACTATTATTAGCTTTACCTGAATTTACTAAAACATTTGAGACTGAATGTGATGCTTTAGGTGTAGGTATTGGAGCTGTTTTGATGCAGGAGAGACAACCGTTAGCCTACATTAGTGAAAAGCTAAGTGGGATAACCTTGAATAATCCCACTTATGACAAGGAGCAGTATGCATTGGTTCGAGTTTTAGAGACATGGCAGCAATATTTATGGCCCAAGGAGTTTGTCATTCACACTAATCATGAGAGCTTAAAGCATTTGAAGAGTCAAGAAAAACTCATCCGTAGGCATGCTAAATGGATTGAATTTATTGAGACATTCCCTTATATAATTCAGTACAAACAAGGGAATAAAAATATTGTGGCAGATGCATTATCTAGAAGGTATATTTTACTCACTACTTCAGATGCAAAATTATTAGGTTTTGAGTATAACAAGGAATTGTATGTTGAAGACAATGATTTTGCTAATATATTCAATTCTTGTGAGAAAACTGCCTTTAATAAGTTTTATAAGCATGATGGATTCTTATTCAGGGAAAACAAGTTGTGTGTGTCTAAATCATCTTTACGAGAGTTGCTTGTTATAGAGGCTCATAGAGGAGGTTTAATGGGGCATTTTGGGGTTCAAAAGACTTTAGATATTTTAGAAGAACATTTCTTTTTGCCATGTATGAGATCTGATGTAAAAGTATTGTGTGAAAGATGTGTTACCTGTAAACAAGCTAAGTCTAAAATTATGTCTCGTGATTTGTATACACCTTTGTCTGTACCTAGTGAATCTTGAACTAACATTTCTATGGATTTTGTATTGGGTTTACCTAGGTCCAAACAGGGCCAAGATAGTATTTTTGTTATGGTTGATAGGTTTTCAAAGATGGCTCATTTTATACCATGTCACAAGACTGATGATGCCATAAATATTGCTGATTTATTCTTCAAAGAAGTGGTTAGATTGCATGGTGTGACAAGAAGCATAATGTTCGACCGCGATGTTAAATTTTTTAGTCATTTTTGGAGAACTTTATAGAAGAGGCTAGGAACCAAGCTGTTATTTTCAACAACATGTCATCCACAACACAGATGGACAAAATGAAGTGGTGAATAGGACATTAAGAGCTTTATTGAGTTCCAAAATTCAAAAGAACTTGAAGAATTGGGAGGATTGTCTGCCACATGTAGAATTTTCTTACAATAAGAATGTGCATAGTACCATTGGGTTTTCACCATTCAAGGTTATTTATGGTTTTAATCCATTAACACACCATTGGACTTACTTCTATTACCAATTGAGGAAAGGGTGAATCTAAATGTAAACAAAAGGCAGAATTTGTAAGGCAACTACATGAGAAAGTTAGGCAGTATATAGAAAAGCATAATGAGCAATACATTAAGTAAGCTATTAGAGGACGCAAACAAGTGGTATTTAAGTCTGGTGATTAGGTATGGTTGCATATGCGGAAGGAAAGATTTCCTACACAAAGGCATTCCAAGTTACATCCAAGAGGAGATGGTCTATTTCAAATCATTGAGAGGATCAATGAAAATGCTTACAAATTAGATTTACTTGGTGAGTATAATGTTAGTGTTACTTTTAACGTTTCTGATCTTTCTCCTTTTGATATAGGTGATGGCAATTTGAGAACAAATCTTTCTAAAGGGAGGAGAAATGATGAAAATCAAGGTAGCAACAATAGAAGCAACCATGATCCGTTGCACATTAGGGATGGTCCAATCACGAGGGCTAAAGTTAAGAGGGTACGTTAAGCTTTGCAGGGGGCTTATTGAAGCTAGTTAGGCCAAGACACAAGGGGTTATATTTGCACAATAAGAACAAGGCCTGGCAATTTAATTCAAGCCCAAGATTAAAGAATATATTTATACTCAATATTAGTGGGCTAATATTAGAAATAAAGCCTAATTACGTTATTTAAGATATATTAGGCATGCCTATGCTATTTAAGGCTAGGGAAAAAACCTTATGTAAGTTGATTAATTTTATTTCCTTTGAATTTGTCAAAACTGCACAAAATAAGGATTAAGGCTAAACCTTCCGTATTAAGTTTAATCCTTATTTGGCAGGGAATAAGTAGATTTTCTTCTAATTTTAGGGTTTCTAAAGGCTATAAATACCTTATTAAAGCCTTAGAAACAGCAAACTTGATTATTTAGAATTTGAGAGAGAATAAAAACTATCCAGCATTGTTCTTTTAAGAACTTGTGATTCTTTTTATCCAATTCATCTTGTGGTGCATAAATCTAACTTATCACTCATCATATAACCTTGGTTCTTGTCTCTTTATTAGACAACGGGTCTTGGTTCTCTTTCTTGAATTTGACTTAGTGTTTCTGGGTTTGTTAACAATGTATTAATGTTGGGTTTCACCTTTTTAGGTGTGGTTCACATCAGTTGGTATTTGATGGTGGAATGCCCATTTTACAGAAATTTAAATTAGTATTAGTGTTATTTAATATTTAAATTTTACTTGTGTATAATGGGCATTCTACCTATTTTGTGCAATTTGGCCTAAAAAAAATAAACTACCCAAAATTGAATTGAAATCTATATTTCTTTTTTGCTTTTTCCCTTTGCTTCTTAATTCTGCCAATTAAATCTTTTGTGTTTAACCCATTCTCATATTAATGATCTAATTTGTTGAGTTTATATTATTACAAAGTAATTTTAATTAACTTTGTTAAGTTCAATAAAGAATTAAAGAGGAGACTAAGAGTAGGAAAAGGCAAGAGAGGGCGAGCTCATAAGAGTGTAAAAGCCAAATTTGAGTAAACATGGGTGTGAGTGCTATCAATCTAGAGAAAAAGCATGTAAGGGAGTGTTTGTGAGGTTTTTTAACTTTGTTTTGCAAGTGTTTAAATATGTCTCAAGAAAAAGACATAGGCTCATCAAATGATGCTCAGAAAAAGTTAGATATCAAACTCTTCTTTAAATCCTTAGAACAAAAATTTAATCGATTGGAATCGAAGTTTGATGAGGTGAATTAGAGAATAATAAAGTTGAATATAGTACAGAAAGTGGGCTGCCACCTAGAGCTCCTAATGTTCAACATAGAGAAAGGAATACACTTAGGGGTATGATTTTAAAGATGACTATGGGATGACCTAGAAGATGATGATCAGCCTTTAATAATAATTTGTGCAGATCTAGGCATAGGAATGGAGATAGAGGAGTGAGATTTAGAGATAGGATTGATAATAACTTTGGAAATATTAAGATGCAAATTTCATCTTTCCAAGGCAAAAATAATCCTAAAGAGTATTTGGAGTGGGAGAAAAAAATGGAATTGGTATTGGATTATCACAACTACTCTGAATTGAAATAAGTAAAGTTGGCCACTATAGAATTTACTAACTAATGTTATTATTTGGTGCGATCAACTTATTTTGAGTAGGAGACAAAATCATGAAAGACCCATTGAGACATGGGAAGAGATGAAGTCATGAGGAGACGATTCATTCCAAGTCACAATTATAGAGACTTTTTTAGAAGTTACAAAGCCTTACTCTAGGGTTTAAAAGTGTTTAAGACTACCACAAAGAGATGGAAATAGCCATGATTTGAGCCAATGTAGAGGAGGACTTAGAAGCTATTATGGCTACTTTCCTAGTTCATTTGAACCGTGACACTGAAAACGTGATGGAGTTACAACACTATGTTAAGTTGAATGACATGGTGCACATGACCATAAAAGTGGAGCAACAATTAAAGAGGAAGGGTTTGATGCAAACTCAAGAGTTTTAAAGAGAATGCAACAAGATTGGATGAATGAAAACAAACAAAACACTTTTATTGAACTCCAAAGTGATACAGAAATTCACCACCCAAAGGATTACAATAAGAGTTACAAGATATTTGAATGAACTCACCACTCATTGTAATCCACCAACGAGATATAAGGTTTTAAACAAATACAAAATTAAGCTCAACGATCAAGAGGTTTACAATTGGATATAGAATAACCCACCACCCAATGAATCCTACAAGATATACATGACTCTCAAACTCACCACTCTAAGGAATCCACCCAAAAGAAACAGAGTTTAATGAAGAAACTCTGACAAGAGAACTGTCAAAAGATTTACAATTCTTAAATCTCTCTCCCTCTAAACTTAAAACTACTACACTTTATATAGAAAAACTTTAGTACACCCATTCATGCATGAAATAAGAATTCTAACCATTAGAACCTCAATTCAAACTAAACAAATGTTTCTAAGTTGTAAAACATTAGAAGAAAAAAAGAGAAATATGTATTTGCTTTATAGTTGGCTGCTACAATTGCATTGCATTCCTTACTCAATAGGATTTTAATGGTATATAATTTGATCGTACAATGTGATCCCAAAGAAGTTAAAATTTTGAAAAGTTCAGCTACTGTACTTGCAATCAAAGTTCACATTGCTTTTGGACTTCTTGTAGTATTTCTAGAATATCATTTTGTAGAGAATTCCAAATTCACTTCTGTAAATTTTCACTGAAACTAAACACATAGAGCTTTCAAACCCCATATGTAGAGTTTAGGCTTGATTCTTCTAGAACAGTACAGAATAATCCAAAATTTGACCCATTGTTTTATCTACTGCTTTCTTTGAATTATATGCTTGAGAGTTCATTCTCTAAATTTTCAAAGGTTATAAAATTAGCAAACACTTCTGTGTTAATCTTCCCCAGTTGAAAAGAACTCATTCTCAAGTCTTCAATCTTTTCATCACTTTTATAAGGAGATAGATCAGCAAAATTGAATATCTCGGAGACTCCATAAGATTATAGAAGATCAATTTTGTAGGCAATTTTCCCAATTCATTTGATTATCTTTAATGGTCCATCAGCTCTCAGTTTGAGTTTGGAAAATTTACCAAGTGGGAACCTCTCTTTTCTGAGATGAATCCAAACTGAATCTCCTTATTGAAATTCCATATGTCTGCGGTGCTTGTTGGTGCTAATTTGGTACTTCGCATTTTGCTTCAATTTTTCCTCCTAACTTCTTCATGCAATTTCTTAATATTATTTGCTCATTCTTCAGCATCTACACTAAATTGGTGAGTAGTTGGAAAATGGACTAAATCCAACAGACTAGTTGGATTCTGACCAGAAATAATTTCAAACTAACTATAACCCGTAGTTTGGTCTTTTGTTCGGTTGTAAGCAAATTCAACTTAATCCAAAATTAGATCCTATTGGCAGATGTTTTTTCTAACTTAATACCTCAAAAGGTTTCCAAAACCGTGATTTACGATCATGTATTTTAGTCAATTGTTTGTTCTTCTTGTTCAGCCATATCACACTTCAGCATGAGACGATCAAATTCTACAGTGTATTCTTCTACAGAGAGCTCCTTTTGATGAGAGTTGTGTAGTTTGTGGGAAAAATTCTTACCGATAGTTGTCCGACAGATATTTTCTCTTAAGCTCCCATTTCATCTTCTCCAAGTCATGATCTTGCATCTTACTTCTCGTGATGGAAATCATTAATTTTGACAACCATACACCCCAATAACTAGATAGCTATGATACACATGGAATGCAAATTAACACCCTTCAATGAATTGAAACAAACCCGATCGTTCAAGAATGAAGTAAGAGAAACTATTCTAATACTTAATCAATGGAATGATGATAAAATAATTAGAACAGTACTTTGATTTTCCCAAAACGCCACAAACTATGAAAGTTGATAAGTTTAACAAAAAATAAAGATTTGAAGGATTTGAACGCCACAAGCTGAATAAACTTGATAAGTTCCAAAGTTCATGCAAGAACTTAAAAGCAAAACACTTTCAAGTGCTCCAAACTTTTTATATCACGAAATTTTCTTCCCTATAAAAAAAAAAATCAGCCTTGTTTATATAGAACAAAGGCTAAGAACAGTTACAAATTATACCATTTAAGATAACTACAACATAACTCCTTTGCATTTAACTTCAACTTGCACACCACATTATATTAATCATATCTGATTATGCTCCTTAATCACATCTGATCCATTGAACCTTAATTTGCACTCCATAGCACCTGATCACCAACATGGCCAAATGGCCTTTTTATTCTTCAAGATAAGCTAAAAACTTCATTCTAATAGGGCTGGACTCTTGTCTTCATGATTTGGACTTGCTTGAATCATGTTGACCATTTTAGATTCTTCTTACACCCTTAGAACCTTGACCGAAACTTGACTAGCTTGCTCATTCCAAATGTTTTCCATTAAACAAGTTAAGGCTTCTTTCATTCTTTTAACTTTAGCTCTTGTCATTGGTCCTCCATGAACGTTTAAAGGATCTTTTCCAACCTTAGCCGAATGGTGATCAACTTGCTGGTTCTCATCAGTGGAGCTTTAAAGGATCTTCCACACATGTTAGAGATCTTTCATGGGCTGACCGCTAGGTGTCACTAGGTATAGTCTGATGCTCATAGAGTCAGGTGTGTGTAGATATAAGATCTATCAACTCATTCATATGAGTTTTATATCTAGATACTCCAAGATCGTGTTCCAGTTACTTATGGCCATAAGTAACTAATCGAAAAAAGTGTTTCTCGTGTGAGAAACAATATTGCAAAAATGTTTGCAGATATTGTATTTAGGAATATAAATCTAAAGAAAAGATTTAGGGTTGAGCATATGGAGACTTGACGGTGATGATCTATGTCTTCCGCCTTTCTATGATATATGACGGAGGGATTTTATTAATATGTATTAATCTCAATTTGTTTGGTTCAACATGCTATTTTGTTGTTTTTATAATGTGTGTGTGGGGCATCGTTTATGGACTTACGGAAGAGTTTCGTAAGAAAAAACAGGCTATGGAGTGTCACTATATAGAGTGTATTCGTTGTGCACTAGGGTAGTGCATCGGATTGAATAGTTCAATGCAAATAATTTGTAATTGCATGACACATGTCACTCAGGAAGCTAATAGGATTTAAGTGTTGAGTCTGGGATCTCAGCAATTGGGACTTGCCACTTTATCCTTTTTATTGGTAGCCACATGTCATGCCAATAATTTGTAATTGCATGACACATGGCATGATTTGAATGGGCCTTTTAATTGTTAATTGTTAATAATTAAATTTTGCTAAATGTATTGTTTGCAAATGTTGACATATTAAAGTCATATTCGGCCTTATAAGTAGGAGGTGGCATTTGTTGATTTTAAAGCATGATTAGTCATGCCATTTTTCAAGCATGACATCCGAGTAAAATGCACTAATTCTTTAATATGAAGAAGGCCACTCATTTTGCTTGTAATCGGCCAACAAACCACATACTTTGCCACTTTTCTTGTTATTGTTAAGCCACCAAGTTACTTGTTGGACGGCAAGTAATTTTGAAGCATAAAGTGGCATATAACATATGCCTTGTCATGCTTATTTTAGTGTTGGACACTAATTTAAGCCTTATTGGTCGAATGTGAGGCAACTATGGCTATAATTAGCCACCCTCACTTCATTTATTTTGGAAGAAAAGTGTGAGTGAAATAGAAAATCATATAAAGAGGTCCGGGAGATATTTGAAACAATTACTTTTTTCAAATTCCAGCCAAGATAACAAGACTACCATTCTAGTTCAAAAGATCCCACCTAGTCCTTGACTAGAACTGCGTAAAACACACTTCAAGAGTGAACTTCTTATTATCTTTTTAGTGTAATGAGATGTTTGTTAATATTCTGCTACATTTATTTAAGCATGTGAAGTGCATAAATTTAAATTAAAATGCCACTTTACGCATAGTGCACTTTCAAGTTATATAAACTATAATGGTTGAATGATTGTGGATAAGTTAAAGTAAATTAACAAGTACTGGTTTCATTCTCAATTGGGAAATAAAAGTTTGAAGTTTTAGGTGTTGTAGTACCAATGCATGCGGGGCATATTCTTTTGGGGTGACCATGGCAGTATGATAGGCATGTAATTCATGATGGTTACATAAATAGGTACTATTTTGTACTTAGTAGAAAATCAATTGCTCTTATAGCTTTAAATCCAAGACAAGTGTATGAAGATCAAGTGAAACTTCAAAAGCAAGAGAGATCAAAACAAAAAGGAGAGAAAAAGAGAGTGAAAAAGAAGAGAAAGTTTTATTTAGTAAAAAAGAAAAGAAAACAAGTGAAATTATATGCAAGAGAAATTAAGATCAAAAGGCTTTGTTTTTAATTTGTTTAGTAAAAAAGAAAAGAAAACAAGTGAAATTATATGCAAGAGAAATTAAGATCAAAAAGCTTTGTTTTTAAATCAACTTGTGATTTAAATTTTGTACAAACAGGCTTGTTTCAGTACTAATGAATTAACCCACTTTGCCTAGTATTGTTATTTTTCTTTTACATGAATTTGATGATGTGTTTTCCAAAGAGATACCTAATGCTTTACTAACGATAAGAGGGATTAAGCATCAAATTGAGTTTATACCTGGAGAATCAATTCCAAATTCACTAGCCTATAAAAGCAATCCTGATGAGATAAAGGAATTGAGGATATACATGATTCTGAATCAGTTTGCCAAACCTTAACAAGATATGTTGAGCATCCATGGGGGACCAATGATAAGCCCAAGAACCAAGAAAATAAATTATGTGAACCTCACAAAGAAAAATGAGACCCGGCATTACAAAGGTTCCTTTACCCAAGGATCATTCTAATTCAGATTTTTATATAAACAAAAATAAGAACCTTGACCCGTTATCTATCAAACATAAGAACTAGAGGTATAAGAAGATAGTAGATGCCAAACTCAAGATAGATGAGAAGTTGTGAGTGATAAATCTGAAAAAACGCCACAAGATAAAATCTTGATAAGTTCTAATAAAAGTTCTTTGAAGAACTTAAGAGAAAACTCTCAACATTAATATCACAATTCTATTTTCGTTCTCTCTCATCTCTCATATATTTATAGAGACCTATTGGGATGTCTAGCATTTATTACAGTAGCTAATGACAACTTAAAATTATCAACTATTACCAATAATTTAGGCACTTGGAATTCCAAAGCTTATTACAAAAATTAATGACAACTTACAACTACTAACTACCAATTATTACCAATAAACTAGGCACTTTGAATGCTAACACTTATTACAATAATTAATAGTAACTTATAACTACTAACAACTACCAATATTGAGACTTAATATCTCATGGGCTGTTGTGTTGTTGTTCCCCATCACACATGGATGTTCAATGGACCTTGTGATTTTTTTTTGGCATCCTAGTTCGCATCATTCCCCTCTCTTGAAAAGGATTTGTCCTCAAATCTTTGCTAGGCTCAAATACAACTTTCTTAAACTTTGAAGTGATATTTTTGATAGCGTAGCAATCAACACACATATTCCACAATCCATCATTCTTAGGCACAAGCAATACTGGAATGGTAGGAGGATTTATGCTCTTACGCACATACCTCTATTTATGAGCTCACAAATCTGTATTTGAAGTTCTTTTGTCTCATTGGGATTACTTCTACAGGCTGTAATATTTAGAATTAATGCTCCAGATATAAAGCTAATTTGATTCTCGATTCCCCATATTAGTGGTAAAGCATTAGTTATCTCTTCGGGAAACACAGCAACAAATTCCATTTCATCTTCTTCAGTTTGCAAACTTAATGTATGCTTAGTAACCATCAACTTACCGTCTACTAGATACTCTATTCAATCACTTGCATCTTCCAACAGTGGCACGTCATCTGACTTGCTTTCAGTTTCAATGACATTGTTACAGCTTAGAATCAATGCACTTTGATGGTGACATTGAGATGCAATATGACCTTGGCTGCCTCCCACATTTTGGTCCTTAGTTGGTTCTACTTTGAAATTGGAATCATCTTTCTCACCTTTTTTACTCAAATCCAGTTTCAAAGATGATGCGGAACTAGAGTTTTGGCCATAGTCTGTGGAACTCTTCCTATTTAGTTGTTTGTCTACCTCATTTACCATATTCAGCAATCTATCCCAAAAGCATCTTCATCAATGCCATCATCATTCATAGTAGCACGCCTATCTTCAATTCACAATTTAGGAACTCTAGGTGTCTATGCCCTTTGTGTACTAGATTCAAATTATCTATCTATTTATGAACTTGCTCAATCTCTACTTTCGACATTTTTCTCATCTCACCCATTAAAGCTTTCATGAGAAACTTTGAATCAACCTTTTTCAATGAAACTTCGGAAGTAGTTTTGTCCTTGTTGTTTAACATGTTTGTTGCAAAACAAAGTTTGAAAAATAAAAAGAACCTCACACACTCCCTTACGTGTTTCACTCAAAGAATGATTCACTCAAATTTCACTCGTGTTTGTTTTTTTTTAAAAATTAAAAAAGTAAATCTGGAATGAGTGGAATCTTTTTTTTTTCTCTCTTTTTATTTATTTATATGTAATAACAGAACTTAAAGAATTAGATAAAATAACAGACAAGAAGAAACAAGAAAATTGATATATGCTACAGATTTTTAGAGACTAAAATAAATTTGCCGATTTAAAAGAAAGAACAATCAATGAAAATTAAAAATATAGCTCAAACCTGATTAGAGCCTAAGTTCTGATACCAAATGATATGAACCTTACAAAAAAAAGTGAGACTTGATGCTCAATGAGGTTCCTTTGCTTAAGGATCGTTATAATTCAAATTTTTATATAAACAAAAAAATAAAAACTTTGACCCGTTATCTATCAAAGATTCTTACTAGAGGTATAAGAAGATAGTAGACATCACACTCAAGATAGACGATAAGTTGTGAGTGATAAGTCTAAGAGAATGCCACAAGATAAAATCTTGATAAGTTCTAATAAAATTTCTTTGAAGAGCTTAAGAGAAAACTCTCAACATTAATATTATCAATTCTATTTTTGTTCTCCTCCATCTCTCATATATTTATAGAGACCTCTTGGGATGTCTAGCTGATATGAACCTTGCAAACAATGTGACAAAACCCAGCACCACAATATGGAATTGAACCCGAGATCTTCAAGACGCAAGTTTAACGAGTTTTGACCCTTGAGTTAGCAAACCAAGAACCAAAACTATGGCTGGATATAGGACGCCACACCAAGAAACCCCAAGGATACTTCAAGAATCTAGGTGATAAGTCCGGTTGTTTGAACGCCACAAGAACAAGCTTGATAAGTTCAAGTCTTTTCAAGAATGAAAGAAGAACACAAAAACTCTCAAATTGTATTTTCTGAAAAATCTGCCTCCCACTCTCAATCTCCACGGTATTTATAGAGACCATAAGAGATGTCAAGTTACAACTTTCAAATACAAATTTCAAACTTACAACTAATAAAACAATTAAAATTACAAAATTCAAACTTAATCAAATTTCCAGAAAATATGCCTAAATCAAAGGGATTAGGATTCCTTGAATATTCAAATTTTCAGAAAACATGCCTAAATCAAAAGGAATTATGTTTCCTTGAATATTCAACTTTCCAGAAATTCTGCCTTAATCAAAGTGATTAGGTTTCCTTGAATCTGATTTGGATTTATTTGAAATGTATTTGGGCTTATGTTAGGCCTCCATATGTTTGCCCTCCCACAAACTTGTTGAATCAGCCCATTTAATGCTTCTTTAAATTGCTTGGCTCTAAGTCTTGTGATTGACCCATTTGTCAAACTTAATGTATCATGTGATTGATGGACTTGAGCCCTTCCAAGCCCACGTGCGAGTTCTTTGTCTTGTATGCGTATAGGCTGTGCTATGTCGTTTGCATCATTCTCCCCCTCTTGAAGAAGATTTGTCCTCAAATCGTCGTTTGCATCATCACCTATATTGAAAGGAGATAAGTCAGAAACATTAAAGCTAGCACTAACACCATACTCACCAGGTAATTCAATTTTGTAAGCATTGTCATTTATGCGTTCCAATACGCGAAACGGTCCATCACCCCTAGGAAGGAGTTTAGAACGTCTTTGCTCAAGAAAGTGGTCCTTCCTCATATGCAACCAAACCCAATCTCTTGGTTCAAAGACAACCTTCTTACGTCCCTTATTGGCCTGTTTGGCATATCGCTCCATCCGCCATTCTATGTTTTGCTTTGCTTTTCCATGAATCTGCTTAATAAAATCTGCTTTCTTTTTCCATTTAAGTTAACACGTTCGCTGAAAGGTAAAGGAGTTAAATCTAAAGGAGTCAACGGATTAAACCCATAGACAATCTCAAATGGTGAAAACTTAGTTGGGGAATGAACACAACGATTATAAGCAAATTCAACATGCGCCAAACAATTTTTCCATGTTTTCAAATTTTTTTGTATGATAGCACGCAACAAAGTAGATAAAGTTCTATTCACTACTTCAGTTTGACCATCAGTTTGCGGGTGACATGTAGTAGAGAACAACAATTTTGTTCCCAACTTTCCCCACAAAGTCTTCCAGAAATAGCTCAAGAATCGTGAGTCTCGATCAGAAACAATAGTCTTAGGCATGCCATGCAACCTAACAATCTCCTTGAAAAATAAATCGGCTATATGTGATGCATCATCAGTTTTATGGCATGCAATAAAATGTGCCATTTTAGAGAACCTATCAACAACCACAAAAACTGAGTCTCTCCCCTTCTTAGTCCTAGGTAAGCCCAAAATAAAATTCATAGAGATATCAACCCAAGGTGCATTAGGAATAGGGAGGGGTGTGTACAACCCATGTGGTTGATGCCTAAACTTAGCTTGCCTGCAAGTGATGCATCTCGCACAAATTCTTTCTACATCACGTTTCATGTGTGGCCAAAAGAAATGCTCATGCAATACACCTAAAGTCTTTGCTACCCTAAAGTGACCCATCAAACCACCACCATGTGCTTCCCGAACAAGTAATTCACGCAAGGATGAATGTGGAACACATAATTTATTTTCTCGAAACAGAAAATTATCATGTAGATAAAACTTTCCACTTGCCCTTTTAGTGAAAATTTTAAACAAGTCACTAAAATCAGAATCGTTTGCATATAATTCCTTAATGTAATCAAATCCAAGCAATTTAGCATCAAGGGTTGAAAGCAAAGCGTACCTGCGTGATAGTGCATCAGCAACTACATTTTCCTTACCTTGTTTATATTTGATCACATAGGGGAATGTTTCAATGAACTCCACCCAACTTGCATGGCGTCTATTCAGCTTATGCTGCCCTTTTAAATGCTTCAAAGATTCATGATCTGTATGAATAACAAACTCTTTCGGCCATAGATAGTGCTGCCAGGTCTCCAAAGTTCGAACTAATGCATACAATTCTTTGTCATAAGTGGAATACTTTAGGACTGCACCATTCAATTTCTCACTAAAGTATGCAACCGGTCTTCCCTCTTGCATCAGCACTCCTCCGATACCTATACCTGAAGCATCACACTCAATTTCGAACGTTTTAGTGAAGTTAGACAAAACAAGTAAAGGTACATTAGTTAATTTCTCTTTGATTAGCTTGAATGCTTTTTCTTGCTCATCTCCCCACTTAAACGGAACATTCTTCTTGATGACTTTAGTTAAGGGTGCGGCTATGCTACTGAAATCCTAAACAAAAAGTCAGTAAAAACTAGCTAAGCCATGGAAGCTTCTAACTTGTGTCACTGAAGTAGGCGTTGGCCAATCATGAATTGCCTTCACCTTTTCGTCGTCAACCTCAATTCCTTTAGAACTTACAACAAAACCAAGAAACACAAGTTTGTCCGTGCAAAAAGTGCATTTCTTAAGGTTAGCAAACAACCTTTCTTTCCTTAAAACCTCTAAAACAAGCTTTAAGTGGTCAACATGAGCATCTAGGCTTTTACTATATATCAGGATATCATCAAAGTACACAACTACAAATTTTCCAATAAAAGCACGCAAAACATGGTTCATAAGTCTCATGAAAGTACTAGGTGCATTAGTTAATCCAAAAGGCATAACTAACCATTCATACAAACCATATTTTGTTTTAAATGCAGTTTTCCATTCATCACCTTCTTTCATCCAAATCTGATGGTATCCACTCTTGAGATCAATCTTAGAAAACACACAAGATCCATGTAGTTCATCTAATATATCATCTAATCGAGGAATAGGATGGCGATACTTTACCGTAATGTTGTTGATGGCTCGACAATCAACACACATCCTCCATGTCCCATCCTTCTTAGGCACTAGTAGGATCGGAACTGCACAAGGACTCATGCTCTCTCTAACATATCCTTTTTCCATTAGCTCGTTAACTTGCTGTTGAAGTTCTTTCGTCTCCTCAGGATTACTTCTATAAGCGGGCCTGTTTGGAATTGTTGCACCAGGTATGAAATCAATTTGATGTTCAATTCCTCAAATTGGAGGTAAGCCTGAAGGTACCTCCTCAAGAAAGACATCATCGAATTTCTGCAAAAGAGAAATAATATTGCTTGGCAAAGATCCAGCAAGATCGTTAGTACACAAAAGGGCTTCCTTGTACATAAGTACTATAAGGGGCTGTTGTGAAATTAAAGCTCTCTTGATCTCACACTTTTTTGCAATATAGTTATATCTTTCCTCTCGGGCTGCAACTCTCTCATTTTCATTTTCACCATGTTTCATGACTTTACCTTTCTCTTTTTCTCTCCTTTCATTTTCTTTTCTCGTAGCTATGGCTTCTCTCTCATTTTTTTTCTCTTTTCACTCACTTTTTGCATCTTCAGCTGGTCTTCAAGAATTTGTTTTGGTGTTAATGGTACGAGTGTTATAGGCTGCTTCTTGATGATAAAAGAGTACCTGTTGATGTAACCGTCATGCGTGACTCTTCTATCGAACTGCCATGGTCGTCCCAATAAGATGTGACATACATGCATAGGTACCACATCACAAAGTACCTCATCATCATATTTGCCAATGGAAAATGCCACCATCACCTGTTTGGTTACCTTGACTTCTCCGCAATTATTCAGCCACTGAAGTTGGTATGGTTGTGGATGTTTCAAGGTAGGTAATGCCAATTTTTCTACTAATTCGGTGCTGGCAACATTGGTGCAACTCCCACCATCAACTATAACGCTGCAAACTTTGTTGTTCACGAAACATCTAGTATGGAACAAGTTTTCTTGCTGATTGTTTTCTTCTTCCTTAACTTGTGCGCTAAGAGCTCGTCTTGCCACCAATGATTCTCCTTCTACTGCATATTGTCCTTCATAGTCATTTTCAAGAGGTAGCATATCATCCACTTCATCATCTTGCTCATCTTCCGACTCGATCTCCCCTTGAGTGTTGATCACCATTACCCTTTTGTTTGGACATTGGCTAGCTATATGTCCCCTACCTTGGCATTTGAAGCACTTAATGTCACGATTTCTTGAAGTTGTGGATTCCGTTTTCTCTTGTTTCAACGTTGTAGCTTGTTTGGCATTCTTAGATGGCTCAAACTTAGGCTTAATTAATGAAAATTCATCTCTTTTAGGGGCTGGTCGCCATGAGTTTGTGGCAGCCATGCTTGATCCCCTTCGAACTATGTTCTTTCGCTTCAATTGTTGCTCAACTTTGATAGCTTGGTGCACCATATCTGTTAACTCGACATAATGTTGCATCTCCACCATGTCCGCTATCTCTCGGTTTAAGCCATGCAAAAACCTAGCCATAGTGGATTCTCTGTCCTCCTCTACATTTGCTTGGATCATAGCAACCTCAATTTCTTTATAGTATTCATTAACGCTCTTGGATCCTTGAGTTAGATGTTGTAACTTGTTATACAACTCCCGATGGTAGTAGCTAGGAATGAAGCGTCTCCTCATGATAGCCTTCATCTCGTTCCACGTCTCAACAGGTCGTTCGTGATTTCTCCTCCTTTCCTTCAACAATTGATCCCACCAAACAATAGCATAGTTAGTGAATTCAATTGCAGCCAATTTTACCTTTTTGGCCTCGAAATAGTTGTGACAATCGAAGATCATCTCTATCTTCATCTCCCATTCTAGATATGCCTCAGGATCATTTTTACCTTGAAAAGGTGGAATCTTCACCTTAATGCTTCCCAAGTCATCATCTTGCCTAGGTATTCCCCTCCTAGCACCTATATCTCCAAATCCATGCCTAAATCTACCTTGGTTCATTGGTGGTTCATCCAGCTCATCCAACTCCTCTTCATCTCCAACATCTCCCCTTTGTACTCCTGGTTGCACTTGCCTAGGTGGTTGCCCAATGGGCGAGTTTTGATGCTGCCCTAAATTTTCCAGCCGGTCCATTCTTTCGTGAATTTGCTCTAATTCGGTTCTCATCATCCGCCTCATTTCGCCCAATAACGCCTGCAACTGTAAGTTAGGATTGGTTGGTTGTTGTACCTCTTCATTTGAGTTTTCTTGATTGTGTAACATGTTTAGAATCTGCAAAAAATACAGTTAAGGCCTCACAAGCACTCCCTCACGTGTTTCACTCAAGAAAATTTACTTACTCTCGTGTTTAGCACTCAAACGGCTTTTACCCTCTTATGTTCTCACCTCTCTTTGCCTTTTTCCACTCACGTGTCTTCTTTTAACCCTTAATCAGACTAAAAAATAATCAAGATTCAAGTGGCAATTCAATATGAGAATCAATCGAGACAAGTCACGCGATTCAAGAATACATCCTTAAGAAAATGATGCTAGTCACATACGTGGGAAATTTGGTTCAAAGTTGTAGACAAACTGATGAAATTCAAAATTTAGAATTTGCAACAAATTTCTGGCCTTTTCTTTTGTTTCTTTTTTTTTTCTTTTCTATCTTTTTTTTTCTTTTCTCTTTTTTTTCTTCTTCTTTTTTTTCCTAAATCAGAAACCAGAAATAAAATAAAATACGAATTTTTGTAAAGATAAATGGAACAATGAAATAAAATAAAAGGATAATTCAAACTTGCCTTGAAACCAAAGCTCTGATACCAAATGATATGAACCTTGCCAACAATGTGACAAAACTCAGTACCACAATATGGAATTGAACCCGAGATCTTCAAGACGCAAGTTTGATGAGTTTTGACCCTTGAGTTAGCAAACCAAAAACCAAAACTATGGCTGGATATAGGACGCCACACCAAGAAACCCCAAGGATACTTCAAGAATCTAGGTGATAAGTCCGGTTGTTTGAACGCCACAAGAACAAGCTTGATAAGTTCAAGTCTTTTCAAGAATGAAAGAAGAACACAAAAACTCTCAAATTGTATTTTCTGAAAAATCTGCCTCCCACTCTCAATCTCCATGGTATTTATAGAGACCATAAGAGATGTCAAGTTACAACTTTCAAATACAAATTTCAAACTTACAACTAATACAACAATTAAAATTACAAAATTCAAACTTAATCAAATTTCCAGAAAACATGCCTAAATCAAAGGGATTAGGATTCCTTGAATATTCAAATTTTCAGAAAACATGCCTAAATCAAAGGAATTATGTTTCCTTGAATATTCAACTTTCCAGAAATTCTGCCTTAATGTTTCTTAAGTTTATTACTTTTCAAAATAGGTTTTCCTAAATTTAGAGAGATGTAGTATATAAAGTACCCTAGGTGTGTTATTGGGAGAACAACTTTGTGAACTATTTTCTTGAACTGTTTCAAAACATGAGAGCCAGAACTCTTTAAACAAAAGCCTTGCTGTTTCTTTCTTAAAGTTCAAGATATAAGTTTGCTATTTTCATCTTGTTTTCTTGAACTGATTTATTTTTTATTGCGTCTTGTTGAACAATATCAACAATCTTGCGTCTACGCAAACTATATTGCAAAGCTCAATAACGCTTGTCCTGCGTCAGAAAATAATTGAACATATGTGCAAAAGAGAGTGAAGTCAAGAGTGCAAGATTTTAAAAACAGCTTATGATTTTAATCTTGTACAAAGAGGCTTATTAACTAACAAACTTGACCTTTCTTTGCCTAGAATTGTTTCTCTTTTATAGAACTTTGATGATATACTTCTCGAAGAGTTACCTAATATTTTACTATCATTAAAGGGAATCGAGCATCAAATTCACTTTATACTTGGAGCATCAATTTCAAATAGGCCAGCTTATAGAAGAAATCCCGAGGAGACAAGATATTTAAATGCAAGTTAGTGAGCTCATGAAGAAGGGGTATGTGCGAGAGTATGAGCCTTTATGCAGTTTCAGTATTGCTTTTTATTAGAGATAATACTTACGTGCCATTCTGATTAACAATAATCATTTCAATAATAATCATTAATATAATAACATGGTAAGAAACTTGTAACATTTATAGATATTGTAGATCTAAAGGAGTTTAGATCTAATCCAAAGGAGATTGGGTTAGTGTTAAAAGTTAGCAATACTAAAAGTAAAGACCTTGTCTGAAATGAGACAAACACCCGATAATGTATTAGTAATGATATAGTTGTAAAGAATTACAAATGGTGCTAAGAAATGTCATTATACAGTATGTTCTTGAAAAATATCGTTCTTGATCCATGGTTGCCAATACAAGTCAATCGGTATTCCTTCCGGATCAATATATGTTCATATTTGGATTGTCCAGATGGTTAGTCTTAGCAGACCATGGATTTAACAGAAGCTCATATGGGCATACAGGTTTTAATGAGAACTGTGTACTGAATACACTCATGAGGACCTCCAATAGATATCCCATAAAGCCGTCAATACAGGGTATTCTCGAGTTAAGTAGTATTCATGGTCCTTTGACCTGAGCGCTACTATGGGCTTGTGAGTGATCCACCATACTTTAGTTTCACATATGTCAGAGACCTTTCATGTCTAACCTCTAGGCGCCACTAGGTATGGTTTGATGTGCGTAAGATGTAAGATCTGTTAGCTCATATGGGTGAGTTATATATCTTGATGCTCCAAGAATTATATTTCAGGAGGTCTTTTAACCAAAAGCAAATACCCAAAAAGGAGTTTTCTATAGGTTTAAATAATATCGCAAAAGAGTCTGCGGATATTGTTTTACAGAAATACAAATCTGGAGATAAGTTCATAGTTAAGCATATAGATTTTATAGTAACAATTTATGTCTCTGCTCTTACAGGATATAGGTGACGGAAGGATTATACGGATATGGTTGACCTTAACTTGTATAGTTCAACGCTCTGTTTTGTAATATTTGTAACGTGTGTGTGGGGCATTGTTCATGTACTTGCAAAAGTGAGTAAGACAAACAGAGATGAAATTAGAAAGTCTCACAATATGAAGTGTACTAATTTAGTACTGGGGTAGCGAACTGGATTGAACAGTTTGATCTGGGAGAATTTTAAAAAGTAGAATTTGTTTCAGGATCTCTTAAAAAATTAAATAAGATAACTAATGGAATTTAGACACATGGCTTCATGCATGAATGACACAGATTACATGCATGGAATAATGGGTGACAAGTGGCAAGTGTTGTGTGACACTTGTCTTCATGCATATGTATGAACGACAAGTGTCAATGCATATTGGTCAAGTTTTTTAAACTTTGAAACATATGCATTTCAGTCCCCATTTTTAAACTTATACAAGTCCCTTTTCCATATTTTCCATTAGAGAGAAAAGGTTCAAAGTGTTTGAACTAAGTTGGACGAATTCTTGTTGCAAATTCAGTTTAATGATACCAATCTAGATTTTCAATCCCACAACTTTGTTGAAGCCTAGAATTGTTCTAGGGCAAACTTTAGTGTGAGCTCAAAATCTTCAAACGTCCAAAGGCTTCAAATATATGTTTTCTGGAACTATTTGATACGATCCACACCAAGAATTTGATAAAGTTATGGATCAAGAAGGACTCTAAGATCGTCTAGAAATAGATTTGTATGAAACTGCAACTCGTTGCTTATATTGAAGCAAGAACCTTGGTATAATGAAGGTACCACAATCAATTATGGAATGATTGATTGATAAATCGAAGGAGAATGCCACGAAAATTATTCTAATAAGTTCAAAGAGTTCTAAAATAACCAAAGAGAATTTTCTTAATCAAATTGTTGAATGCTTTCCTATCATCCCTATATATTTATAGTGAACATTTGGGATGCTAGTATTTATTAGAATATTTAATGAGAACTTAAAAACTAATAACTACCAACTACTACCAACATGGCTTTTAACTAACTTTTTCAAACTTTGCAACTACAACAAAAAATACAACTACAGATTTTAACTAACTACCAATCATCAACAACTAAGGCTTTATTTCAAATATTACAATTACTATCATAAATGTTTATTGTAGGCCCCCAAAAGCTTCTAAACACTTGGGTTGCTCAAATGGGCTGCTGTTTCCATCATTCTCAAACACTTGATAAGTCAAACTTGAGTAATAACCAATTTAGAAAACTTTTCTAATTCTATCCACTTTGTGATCTGAGAAATTTATTCTAGATTATTTCAAAGCTTGAATCATGGAAATCCAACTTTGTGGAACATGTGGAATATCTTCGTTGCACTGCCATGAATTTACCTCTGCCCAAATGTTTTGAATCAGTCCATTGAGAGTTTCCTTGAACCTTTTAGCTCGAGCACTTGTAATCGGATCAACTGGAACGTGAATAGGTTCTGCATTCTATTTGTTAGTCGTGCCTTCATCACTATTAGTGTAGCATGACTAAATTTTCAGTGTGTTTGTTGTTTATGAAATTTGTTTCCAATTTAGCTGCATAATTTTATGCTTGTTAGACGTGCATTGAGATATATTTGCAATAAACACAATTTACATGCATGCACCATGAATACACGTTATCAATTGTGCCTGAGGATGGGTCATGGAGGATTTGTGATATATTGTTGCGCCACCAACAATATTACTGTAATGTTTAGACATCCTATTCCTTGATTAGACAACATACTTGATGAATTGTATAGTTCTTATGTTTTTTTACCAAAATTAGTTTTAAGAGTGGATAACATCAGATTAGGATGAGAGAAAGTGATTAATGGAAAATTGCATTAAAAATAAATTATGGTTAATATAAATAGTTATGTCGTTTGGTTAACTTGTACACCTAGTAAGATTAATGAATCATATTTTATGTGTTTTTATTGGCAAATTTATGGTTGTACACTTTGATGTATTCTGTTTTATAACAAAAACTTATATGAACTTGTTGAATATTTAGAGCTAATTTTAGATATTTTAAGAAATGAAAAGTTGTTTGCTAATGCGTTCTAAACTTATTGGCTTATTGAGGTTCAAGAAAGTTATATTTGAGTCCGGTGATTGGGTTTGGTTGTATTTGAGGAAGGAGCGGTTTCTTGTTCAAGTGCGTTCTAAATTTCTTCCAGGGGAAATGGAGCATTTCAAGTAATTGAAAATATCAATGACAATGCCTACAAAGTAGATCTTTCAGGTGAATATAATGTAAGCGCAAGTTTTAATGTTGTTGATTTTTCTTCTTTTGATGTAGGTGAAGACTTGTGGACAAATATTTTTTAAGAAATGGTGAATGATGCAAATCAGGTTGCTAAAGACTCATTTACTATCTCCATGGGGGCCCAATTACAAGGGTAAGAACCAAGAAAATTAATGAAGCATTAAATAGGCTAATTGAGTACATCTCAAATTCATGCTATATTCAAAATACTAATTTGACTGAATTTAGTATTCAAGATGATCAATGACTTGTTAATGTTATTCTAGTCTTTTTAAGAGATCTCGAGTAATTTATATGAACAGAAAAATTAGGTGCATGTTAATCTAGGAAGGAAGATCTGGCACATATCAATTTAGGAAGTTAGATCTGACGAATATACTTTCCTAATTTTGGACTTATTTTTGTGTTGTCTTATTTCTTAGATCCTATCCTCACAAAGAAAAGTGAGGCCTTACGCTCAATGAAATTTTTTATCAAAAATTGTTCTAATTCAGACTCACAAATAAATAAAAATAAGGATTTAGACTCGTTATCTATAAAGAGATAAGAACCAAAGGTATAAAAATTTAAAGGGTATATGCCAAACTCAAGAAAGATGAGAAAGATTATGAGAGATAAGTCAAGGATGAACGCTACAAAATAAAAACTTGATAAATTCTGAAAAATTCTTTTTAGAAATCAAAGAAAAATGTCAATAATATTAATGTCATAGACTGAATTCCCATTTTACAATGGCTTACAAAGCTGAAATTACAAAGTGCTAAAAGAAAATAAATCAAATCCTATGAATAGTAGGAATTTATTATAAAAAGAGAAAATAAATTACAAGTATATGGGAAACAAATATTCTTATATCCCTTTGGAAAGTAATAAAAGTGATGTGCCAGTTTTGTCTCTTTTATTTTCGTTGTCTCTTGAGCTTGTGTCACACAGAAATATAATGACCAGGTTTAAATTCATGAAATTTTCGTTGCAAAATTTAATTGTTTTGAACTGTGTAAAACATCACCAAAAAGTGTTCTGAACCAAAATATATGTTTTTATAGAAAATTAACGACCTAAGTTTACTTTGAGAACTTTTCGTCGCATAAAATATATTTTTGAAATCTGCTAAAAGTTACCAACACAATAACAACCTCCTTTGCGTCATAAATTTTGTCACGATAAGCTAGAATTGTTAAACTTGCTCAAACATTACTAAAACAAGAATAAATTGCTATGACAAAAAATATAAGCTCTTATAAAAAAAATTACAATCTTATTTTAGCTTCACAAACTTTTCGTCACAAAATAAAATTGTTTCTAACTCTCCAGAACAACATAACACAGTGTTCTAAGCCAAAATCAAAGGTTTTCATAGAAAAATATAACATAATTTTACTTCATGAATTTTTAATCATGAAAAATATCTTTCCAAAACTTGGTAAAACGTTATCAAAATTATCAACAGTGTTTTGAGCCAAAATATAAGTTTTTATAGGAAAATAACACCCTAATTTCTGTCACTAACGTTTTGTCTCAATAAGATGGAGTCACTAAAATTGATGAAATGTTACTTCATAAGTTCTGTTCTCAACTCCTTGAACTTATCAAGTCTCATTTCTATAGTTGAACAATTTGTTAACATACCACCGAGCCATTTTTTATTAACATAATGACATCGAGCATTTATTACAGCTCGTGTTATAAATCAGTTGCCACATTTTTAGTATCAACAGTTGAGAAATATTTTCCCTTTCTTACTGCGTCAAAACTAAATCACAAGCTTCTGATAATAAATGAGAAGTTTCAATCAGATTTGTAATATGAATACCTTTATGTTTTGTAGATATATAAGGTGCCATTCTAGGATTAAATTTTCTAGTACAATACAAAAATGAATTCCTGCTTCTATCATCTCTTTCAAATTGATGTTCCAATATTTTCTTCCCAATTCTCCCTAGTGTTCTAAGCGAAATTTTAACTTTTCGAAGTAAAGTAACAACCAAAATTTTCTTCACAAAACTTTTGGTTGAGAAATATCTTTTTGAAATTTCCTCAAAGATTATCAAAACAACCAATATGGTGTTCTGAGCCAACGTAGTGATGCGAACCCCATAGGAAAACTATGAGACTTGACAAGCAAATTATAGATTCCAACCCCAAGAAAACTAAATCTGATTTCGAGACATAAAAAAATAAAAAACTTGACCCAATTCCTATTGAAGACACAAACTAGAGGTTTAAATAAGCATATTGATGCTACACTCAAGAAAAAGGGTGAGAATGTGAGCGATAAGTCAGATTTGAAATGCCACAAGAAATTATTCTGGATAAGTTCACAAGTTCATAAAATAACCAAAGAAAGAACTTCTTTTAATTGATCAAAATTCATATTTATCTTTATAACTTTGGATATATGCATATATAGAGCTAAATAAAGTCCTAAACATATTAGGAATTAACTAGAGTCTTAATCTAAATAGGAAATAACAAAATCAAGGTCTTTGGCATATTAAATATTAAATAAGTTAGAAATGGTGCTTACGTGCCATTCGAATATTGTATGAATATTAATTTTTTAATAATACAATAACCATTTTGAATAAAATCGTTAATATTAATTATATATGGTAAGATGTGACTTGAACCTCAAAAAGGAAATTGAGACTGGTAATCTGGTTCGCATCAAGATGCTTGTAATATTTCAGATATTTTATGATTTGAAAGGGTTCAGATCTAGTTCAAAAGAGTTTGGACCAGTGCTAAGAGTTAGCTACGCTAACTATTAGAATTGCTAAGAGTTAGTAGGTTATAAAAGTCAACGAAATCTAAAGAGTTAGAGCCTTGTCTGAAATGTAACAAAAACCCGGGAGTATATTAGCAATGACATAATTGTAAATGGTTGTAAATAGTGCTAAGAAATATCATTGTGCAACTATATTCTTGAATATTATGTTCCTGATCTATTTTCACTGATGTAGGTCTGTCAGTAGAGACTTTATCATATATAGATCGATGTATGTCTATATTTGGATAGTCCAAATGGTTAATGTATAGACTCAATTAGGACTTAGCAGACCATGAGCTTAGTAGAAGCTCGTATAAGCATACTGGTATTGATGTGCCTTGATTTATAACAAAATTAAATTGTGAAGTTGATGGAGGATAGAACTAAATAGATACCTTGATAAGTCGTATGGACGCCACAAGGATCAATTTAGGGTTTTGACGCCACACTCTTGGTGATCAAAGAGTGATAAGTCAGCAACTATCTTCAAGAGTTGAAAAAACTTGAGAAGACAATTTTGAGAGAGAAAAAAGTCTATTTTCGTGCATCCAAATCCAAAATGAGGCAACTGCCTCTACAAGACTTTTACATGCCTTATATAAGCTTACAAAATGAGGTGAAACCCTAATGTTACCTAATAAACTTAAAAAGGCCCAAAATAAGCCCAATATGACTTAACAATTTAAAACAAAACTAAACAAGTTCAAAAATAGCCCAAATACATAAAAGTAGTAACATAAGAAGTAAATAAAGCCCAATAGCATGAAAAGAAAACCCTTAGCTGCTTCTTAAAGCCCAACGTCACCAAACGTCTCTAAATCACGTCCCAATCTCAAATTGAAGACAAATAAATACATTTAGCTCGTTTCCATTCAGATCGCAAGCTTCTAATCCCATAGAAGCTTCAATAGCTCCAATTTGACTACTTATGGCCCTTTGAAGCTGTTTAGCCTTAGCCCTTGTTATTGGACCATCTGAAATCTCCTTTACGCTCAGCTCGCCTTCTTGAGTTAATTTAGAACCTTCATGATGCACATCAGGTATTTAGTAAGGACTGGGCATTGCATAGACTCAATTAGGACTTCTAATAGATATCCTATAAATTTGTCAATAAAAGGTCCTCTCGAGTTAAGTAGTATTTGTGGCTCCTTGACTTGACACCACAGTAGACTTATGAATGATTCACCATACTTAGGTTTCACACATGTCAAAGACCTTTCATGGTCTGACCATTAGGTGTCACTGGGTATAGTTCGATGCTTATGGAGTCTAGTGTATAATAGGATCTGAAAGCTCATATGTGTGAGTTTTATATCCAAATGCTGCAAGATTGTATTCTAAAAAATCTTATGGCCATAGGCAACAAACCCGAGAAAGTGTTTCCCATGATAGATACAATATTGCAAAAGTATTTGTGGTTATTATTTATAAAAATACGAATCTGGAGATGATTTCACGATTTAGCATATGAAGATTTGATGATGTTAATCTATATCTCCGCTCTTCCAAGATATATAGGACAAAGGGATTTTATGAAATTAACCTCAACTTATATGGTTCAACATGCCATTTTATTATTTTTATAACATGTGCGTGAGGTATCGTTTATGGACTTACGGAAGAGTTCCATAAGACAACATGTGTGAACCTAGGGAGTCTCACTTTATGAAGTGTACTTATTGTGCACTATGGTGGTGCATCAGATTGAACGGTTCGATCTGAGAAGTTCTAGGTAAATTAAAATTATTTTAGAGTCTTTTAGAAAATTGACAGGATTTAAGTGTTAAGCCTACGATATTGGCAATTGAGACTTACTATTTCATCCCCTAATTTTATGCCACATGTCATGCCATTAATTTGTAATGGCATGACACATGGCATAATTTGAATGGCCTATTTAATATATAAATAGTGGCATCAAATTTAGTAAAGTAATTTCGCCAAATGAGTTTGTCATTGACTTAAAAGCATCTTTGTCATGCTTTCCTAAGCAAGAGGTGGCGTTATACAAATTCAACTAGCTAATTTAATTTAAGCCACCAAGCTCATTTGTTAGCATGAAGTGGAAAATTATATAGCCTTGTCATGCTTCATGTGTGCTGCTACTAATTGAAATCTAATTGGTTAAGACGGTGGCAGAAATAGCTATAGAAACAAGCCACATTTCATTTGTTAATGACAAGTAAAAAGCAAGTGAATATAGCAAATATATATACTTAGGCCGAGAGACATAATTTAGAAGCAAGTGTTGCTTCAACAAAATTCTAGTTGAGTAAAAGAAAGTTACCATTCTAACTCAAGGAATCCCACCCCGTCTTCGACTAGAACGTATAAAACACGCTTCAAATGTGAATTTTCTATTATCTCATTATTGTATTAAGATGTATGGGTTACATTCCGCTGCATATATTATGCATTTGTGATGTGTAAATTAAAATTAAATGTACATTCTCACCCTACGCATAGCATACTAACAAAATATTTCAGAATAGTTTATTATTTTAAAACACTTAATATCACAATTCTGAATGGTAGAAGAATCATATTTACCTGTATTTCCATAGCCATTAGCTTCTGTTTTTGCTTAATTTTGGGCTTGGCAGTGCCTTGCTTATCCTCTTTCTTCACAAAATTCAACCTCCATGATGAACTCGAGCTATGTTATTGATGTGTACTGCTGCCCCTCCTCTTGAGTTAGTTCTCAATTTTGATAGCCATATGCACCATATCTTCCTAGTCCACATAATGTTGCAATTATACCAAATTAGCTAATTCAAACCAACTAAAAACCTAGCCATAGTAGCCTCTCGGTATTCTTCTATATTCGCTCGGATTATAACAATTTCCATCTTATAATTATCCTCCACACTTTGATTTTCTTGTGTAAGACTTTGCAATTTTTGGGACAACTCACAATAGATATGGCTTGGAACAATCTGTCTCCTCATCATAGTTTTCATTTCCTCCCACATCTCTATTAGATGCTCTCTATATCCTTTCTTGTTTAACACTAGTTGATCCCACCAAACAATCGCAAAATCAAAATTTTAATGACTGCAAGTTTTACCTTTCTAATCTCCAAAAATTGTGACAATCAAATACTAATTCTATCTTCTTCTCTTACTAAAGGTAAGCTTCAAGATCATTTTTTCCTTGAAACGGCAGAATCTTCATCTTAATACTATCCAAGTTATTATCTTCCCAATTCCTAGCTTCTCTAAACCGCCCACTACATCTCCTATTGCCAAAATTGAATCTCGGTTATCATCTACATGAAAATCGTTTCCATAACACTATTCAGCTTCAACTCTCTCTCTCTCTCCTGTGCACATTAGGAGCATTTTGTGGCTGCTCTACACATGCATTTTCAACCCGATCTATCCATTCATAAACCTGCTTCATCTCCGCTTTCAACAATCTCCTCATCTCACCCATTAAAGCTTCTATGAGAATCTTTGGATCAACCTATTTTGATGCAACTCTGGAAGTATTTTTATCCTTGTTGTCTGACATGTTTGTTGCAAAACAAAGTTAGAAAAAAAATCTTGCACACTCCCTCACTTGTTTCTCTCAAAAAAAGCTTTTAAACACTTGTGTTCTACTCACTGAAAACTTGGATTTCACTATGATTTTTCTCACAAACTCTTGCCTTTTTACCACTCTTAAATTACTTCTCTCAATTCTGTATTGAACTAAACAAAACAAATCTAGAGAATAATGTGTATTTATCCAAATACCAACCCCTTTTCTTATATCTTTGGTTCTTATCTCTGAATAGATAACGGGTCAACGTCCTTATTTTCATTTGTTTGTGAATTTAAATTAGAACAATCGTTGACAAAGGAACCTCAATAAGCATCAGGTCACTCTTTTCTTTGTGAGGTTCACATCATCTTTAGCCTTAACTTTTATTTTTTTTTCACTACCTCAGTGCAAGACTCATCCCATTTAGGAGGATTTTTCTTAAGCCTTTCATATATTGGTTTTGCATCCAGCGACAGATTTTTTATAAAAGTCCATCTGATGATAAATTTGAAAGAGCCTATTTAATGCGCTTTTTTAATTTTTCGTTTGATAATCACTTTCTTTATCTTTTATTATTGAAGATATATCACTTTATCTCTTAGGTGGGTCTAACATATCAATTTCCATTAGAACCCTGATGATGTGAATAAGTTTACCAAATCTTCACATGATTCATTGAGTATCCATGGGGGTCCAATGATAAGGGAAAGAACCAAGAAATAAAGGAAGCATTAAATGGGCTAATTTAGTACATTCAAATTCATATTTTGTTTAAGACACTAATGATGAAAATTAAGGTAGCAACAATAGAAGCAACCATGATCCGTTGTACATTAGGGATGGTCCAATCACGAGGGTTAAAGCTAAGAGGGTGCGTCAAGCTTTGCAGGGGCTTATTGAAGCTAGTTGGGTCAAGACACAAGGGGTTATATTTGCACAAGAAAAACAAGGCCTGGTTAATTTAATTCAAGCCCAGGATTGAAGAATATATTTGTACTCAATATTAGTGGGCTAATATTAGTAATAAAGCCTAATTATGTTATTTAAGATATATTGGGCGTGCCTATACTATTTAAGGCTAGGGAAAAATCTTATTTAAGTTGAATAATTTTATTTCTTTTGAATTTGTCAAAACTGCACAAAATAAGAATTAGGGCTGAACTTTTCTTATTAAGTTTAATCCTTATTTGGCAGGGAATAAGTAGATTTCCTTCTGAGTTTAGGGTTCTAAAGGCTAAAAATACCTTGTTAAAGCCTTAGAAACAACAAACTTGATTATTTTGAATTTGAGAGAGAATAAAAACTATACAGCTTTGTTTTTTTTAAAAACTTGTGATTCTTTTTATCCAGTTCATCTTGTGGTGCATAAATCTGACTTAACACTCATTATAGTTAACCTTGGTTCTTGTCTCTTTATTAGATTACATGTCTTGGTTCTCTTTCTTGAATTTTATTTAGCATTTTTGGGTTTGTTAACAACGTATTAATATAGGGTTTCACCTTTTTAGGTGTGGTTCGCATCAACTAATCTGACCTAATAGTGTTTAAGTTGATCAATACCTTGTCAATGTTAATGTGAACCTCACAAAGAAAAGTGACACCCGACGTTAAATGAGGTTCATTTGCCAAGGATCGTTCTAATTCAGATTCATAAACAAACAAAAACTAGGACCTTGGCAATTTATCTATAAAGAGATAAAAACCAAAGATATAAGAAAAAGGGTAAATGCCACACTTAAGATAGATGAGAAAGATTGTGAGTGATAAGACAAAGATGAACGCACAAGATGAAATCTTGATAAGTTCTAAAAAATTCTTTGAAGAACCAAGAGAAAAGTCTAAGTAATATTTATGTCATAAACTGTTAATCCCACCTCTCATCCCTTATGGTATTTATAGAACATTGTTTATGCCAAGCATTCTTTACAACTTTCAAAGTACAACAATGAATGAAACTTAGACTGACTGTCAAACTTTTAACTACTACCAAGATAAGTAAATTCAGTATTAAATACAACTACTATGATAAATATAGTTGCAAACTCATAAAATGACTTCATATCTTCTTCTCGGGCTTCCAACGCTTGGACTAATGCTGGTATGGTCTGATTTTGATGTCCATCATAAAGAAACTTGAATAAAATTGACAAGGAATTGATCTACTTGAATACTTAATTTGGGCAGATTAGTGTCTTCAACAAAACATGAATTTGAGATGTGCTCAATTAGCCTATTTAACACTTCCTTCATTTTCTTGGATCTTGAACTTGTTATTGGAATCTCATGGATGCTTAGCAGATTTTGTGAAGTTTTGGCAACCTGATTCACACCATTCATTCTCTCTTGAAAAGGATTTGTCCTCAAATCTTGACCTACATCAAAGGAGATAAATCAGCAACATTAAAGCTTACACTCACATTATACTCACTTGGAAGGTCTAACTTATAGGCATTGTCATTAATTATTTCAATCACTTAAAATAGATATCTCCTCTTATAAGTAGTTTAGAACATCTTTGAATGGGAAATCGTTCCTTTCTCATATGCAACCAAACCCAATCATTCGGCTTAAATACAACTTTTTTGTGCCTCTAATTAGCTTTGTTGACATATTGTTCAATTCTTCTTTCAATGTGTTTGCCGTGCTTTCTTCATGGATGTGCTTAATAAACCCAACTTTCTTCTTTTCATCTAAATTAACACGCTCATTCATAGGTAAAGGAGTTAAATCCAGAGTCAAAGGATTAAAATCATACACAATTTTAAAAAGTTGAAAACCTAGTTGCTAATGCACACTTCTGTTTCATGAAAACTCTACATACAACAAAAATCTTCTCATATTTTCAAGTTCTTTCATAGCACCCAACAAAGTAGATAAAGTGATATTAATTACTTTGGTTTGTCCATCAGTTTGTGGATGACAAGTAGTAGAAAATACAAGTTTAGTTCCTAACTTACCCCACAAAGGCTTTCAAAAATAGCATAATAACTTTGCATCCCTATCCAAAATAATACTCTTAAGCATGCCATGCAATCTTATAATTTCTTTAAAAAATAAGTCAGCAACATATGATGCACCATCGATTTTATGACATAGAATAAAATGTGTACTTTTAGAAACCTATTAATGACCACATAGGTGAAATCAATACTCCCTTTTGACCTAGGTAAACCTAATACAAAATTCATAGATATGCAATCCAAGGGTCACTAGGTACAAGCAAAGGAGTATATAAACCATAAGGCTTAAAGCTTAGACTTAGCTTGTCTAAAATTGACACAACTCTTACAAATTCTTTCTATATCACGTTTCATATGAGACCAAAAGTAGTGTTCATACAAAACGTCTAAAGTCTTAGATATACCAAAATGCCCCATCAAACCATCACTATGAGCTTCTATAATAATCAATTCTTGCAATGAACAATTAGGCACACATAACTCATTTTCTCTAAACAAAAATGCATTGTGCTTAAAGAACTCGCCAAACACCACTTTCTCACATGCAGCTAATACATTACCAAAATCAGAATCATTCATATACAAGTCTTTAATGTATTTAAAACCTAATAATTTTGTATTTTAAGCAAAAAGTAAACATTTTCCCTACCTTGTTTGTACTTAATCACATAAGGAAACATTTCAATGAACTCCACCCACTTGGCATGTAATATTCAATCTCTACTAGTAGTCTTAGCGCCTAGATTTTGGTATAGAGCAATAAAGACACCGTAGGGTTATCCGATTTTAACCCTGTTAGAAATATTTTCTTTATGGTGTGCGTGAGAGATATTAGACCTAATTTAGTAATTTCACACTCGATCGGAGCGTCAAACAACCCTAGAATAATTTTAGAATTTTTCTCTATTGGCTGGGAAAAGGAAATTCTAATTTACTACATGAATTTCCATTTAAGGGTTATGTATGGAACAAGCCTTTGTTAAGAAATACAATCCATACATTAAAGAATGGACCAATTAGAAGCAATCTCATGGATTGCCAAGTTGGAAATTCTAGTTATTTCCTTTGACTATTCTAACTAGATAGTTACAAAGGAACCAATTAAATCCTTCCATTTGAACTAATGGCAAATTAGGAATTTTGAGTAAGTTAAAGGGCAAAATGGTCAATTGAGGGAGCACTCTATATATGTTGGAAGTGTGTAGATTTTTCAAGAGAACAAAAAAGCAAATATTTAGAGCAAAAGAGAGCAAATTTCGTGCAAGGTGAAGGGGGTGCTGCTACAGTGAAATTTCAGTTTTCTTACTTGATTTTTCATGCTTAATCAAGCTAAAATAAGGTTACATACCAATTCCTAAGGTCAATTGAAACCTCCAATCATGGAAATTCAAGAAAAAGAGGTAAGAAAAGCATTATTTTATGAGATTGATAAGTAAAATTTAAGGATTCCTTAAATTGATGTTCTTGTATGTATTCTTGGTTTAGATTGAGTTGAATTCTAGTGTGAAACTTGAAGGAGTCATCAATTTGAAGAAATTGGCAAGGTAATAATTAGAGTTTTGGGTGATTTGAATGTAGAGACTTCAATTGGTTGTAATTAGGGCATTAGAATGAAATTGGCTTGATTTTGATGTAATTGGAACAAGAAATTGAGAAAAGAAATGTGTTGGAACATATGGTGAAATTTTACCACTTTAGGGAAGTTAGGGATTGAGTGGTGTTTTGATTGAGTTGTTGTGTGTAAATGATGCCTTATGTATGTTGAATGTATATGGTTGATGGAACCAAATATGAAGAAAATTGGACATAAGTGTCCATTTTAGAAAGGTGAAGGGCAATTATGTCCAACCAAGTTATAAGGCATTTAATAATTTTCAGGGCGCTGGGTGGTAAGTTAGATTAGATTAAATGAGTTAGTAAATAAAAATCGGGAAGTAGTATGCATCCAAGCTTTGAATGCCGATTAGGGCGTTTAGTAGTTAAATGAGATTCTAGTATTCGATTTGGTTCTAAATGTCATTTATGGCGCGTAGGTGAAGAAAACTGAGAGCGGTAACGGGAGCAGAAATCTGGAGCGAAATTGAGCGCGGACTGGTTGTGAGTGAAAATCTGCCATTATTTCTTTTATCTTTCATTTATTATGTTTCCACATAATAAAAATGTATGTTTTATGAGCTTTCAATGCATAAACATGATTAATAATCTTGATATGTATCCATAGATATGCATTTACATGTTCGGTTTAAGAAACAGTTTTAAAATTTCTACATTTGTTTTAAAGTCCATTGGTACCCTCAGATTATAGTGGTGGTGATTTTATTAGACCCGACCGGTATATAACGTGCACAAGAGTAGGTTATGGGGGTGTGTCACTAACTCCGAAAAGTCAGATGTCGAGTCATGTGAGTCGCTCTATGTGTACTGGGTATTGTCTCGCTATATGTATGCGATGTAGGATTATGCTGCATAGCTAGTGAGATGTCTTGAGATGTCATTGTGGGTGCTGCTAGTTGAAGTGCCCCATGACCTACACGTGTGCAGTGCTAGTTGATTCACTGCGTGAGTATAGAGTTTTAAGGTTACCATTGGTATAGTTTAGAAAGAAAATGGCCGAGTGAAGACTTTACTAGTTTTTGATTTACAGATAGCATTTATGTATTTATATGCACATGGCAGTTATTGTGTTATACAGATTTTGGATATTGTTTTTCAAAGATGTAGATAAAACCCGCTCGACAAGATTTCATTAGCATATAATATTAGAAATCGTTTTACAGCTTTTACATTAGTTTTAGAAGCATGATTTATGCATAAACTTTAGAATTTGCTATCTATGCATAATGTTATTTTATTTAAAATCTGAATTGCACTCACTGAGCTCCTTTAGCTCACTCATTTTGTGTTTTATGTTTTCTGAACCCTCTTCCTAGGTGCAGGTCTCAGTACCTAAGCTGCTGATTGTCCAATTGCCGAGTAGTGGGCCAAATCTGAAGATCATTTTTGTATATGTAAATGGCTAAATAGCACCCTTTACTTTATGCATAATAGTTGTAGGCATGTATATTTGTATGTATGTTTTGAACCAACAAGAAGAGATTTTGATATTATGATGACCGTTTTTGCTTTTTATGAGTATGCTCATTTTGTGATTCAAATGAAACTATTGAGTTGTGTTGAATTTGATTTGGAAAGGACTGGAGGTCCGAATTGATAGTACTAAGAAGTGTTTGAAATAGAAGTGAAATTTCTTGGCAGGTTTTATATGGATTTTTCGAAAAATAGGGGAAACTCTGTCCCTTTTTTTAAAAAATTTAAGATGTTATTTTCATGTATATTATAAGATTTTCTCAATAGTGGCAAGAACTAAAAAGGGGTTCGCCTCAAGAAAATTTTTCAACTTACCTAATTATATTAGGAGGAACTTCTGTCGAGGTGCCCGGCAGGGCCACTGGAACCTACAGTAGAGGGTCTCAGGGCCTCTGTCATGGCATGCCATTTGATCAGCTTGTGTTGACCTTTTAAATGGTTCAATGATTCATTATTCGTAAGAATCACAAATTCTTTTGGACAAAGATAATGCTACCAAGTTTCCAATGCCCTAAACAATGCATGCATCTCTTTATCATATGTAGGATAATTAAACATTGCCCCATTTATCTTTTTCACTAAAATATGCAATACGACATCCTGCTTGCATTAGTATAGCTTCAATACTGATTCCTGAAGCATCACACTCAATTTCAAAAGTTTTAGTGAAGATAGGTAAAGCAAGCAAATATGCATTAGTTAACTTTTCCTTAATCAAATTAAATGCCTAATTTTTTCTTAATCAAATTAAATGTCTTTTCTTGTTCATCACCCCACTTAAAACCTACGTTATTTTTTATAACTTTAGTCAAAGATGCAGTTATGCTACTGAAATCTTTCACAAATATCCTATAAAAGTTAGCCAAATCTTGAAAACTTATAACATGACTGGGCCAATCTTGGATTACCTTAACATATTCTTTATCTACCTCAATTCCTTTAGCACTAACATCAAAACCAAGAAATACAAGCTTATCTGTGCAAACTTTTTGAGCAAATATGTATTAGTTAACTTTTCCTTGATCAAATAAAATGCCTTTTCTTGTTCATTACCCCACTTAAAACCTACATTATTTTTTATAACTTCAGTCAAAGGTGCAGCTATGCTACTGAAATCTTTCACAAATATCCTATAAAAGCTAGCCAAATCTTGAAAAATTGTAACATAACTCACACTTTTAGGTGTCGGCCAATCTTGGATTACCTTAACATATTCTTTATTTACCTAAATTCTTTTAGCGCTAACATCAAAAAAAGAAATATAAGCTTATCTGTGCAAAAGGTATACTTTTTTAGCAATGTGCATTAGTTAACTTTTCCTTGATCAAATTAAATGTCTTTTCTTGTTCATCACCCCACTTAAAACGTAAATTATTTTTTATAACTTCAATCAAAGGTCCAGCTATGCTACTGAAATCTTTCACAAATATCCTATAAAAGCTAGTCAAATCTTGAAAACTTATAACATGACTCACACTTTTAGGTTTCGGCCAATCTTGGATTACCTTAACATATTCTTCATCTACCTCAATTCTTTTAGCACTAACATCAAAACCAAAAAATACAAGCTTATCTGTACAAGCACTAACATTTGAAATTTGTGGTTGTATACTTTGAAGATGTTTGAGCTTAACAAATAACTTTCCTTTTTTTAAAACATCCAAAATAAGTGTCAAATGTTCAACATGCTCATCTCTGTTTTTGCTATAAATCAGAATATCTTCAAAGTATACAACCACAAATTTGCCAATAATAACACTCAAAACAAGATTCATAAATCTCATGAAAGTACTAGGTGCATTAGTTAATCCAAACAACTTAACTAACCATTCATAAGAACCATACTTTGTTTTAAATATGATTTTTCATTCATCATCACCTTCTCTTATACTGATCTATAGATAGCCACTCTTAAGATCAATTTTGGAAATAAACACAAGAATCATACAATTCGTCAAGCATGTCATCTAATCTAGGAATGAAATGTCTATACTTTACAGTGATATTGTTAATGGTGTGGCAATCAACACACATCCTCAATGACCCATTTTTCTTAGATACAAGCAATACTGGATTGCAAAAGAACTTATGCTTTCATGCACATACCCTACTTCATGAGCTCACTAACTTAACTTTTAAGTTCCTTTGTCTCCTTGAGATTGCTTCTATAGGCTGGCTTATTTGGAATTATTGTTCTGGGTATAAAGCCAATTCGATGCTCGATTCCTTTTACTACTATACACGTCTTAAATGTATTCAAAACCTAATAATTTTGTATCTGTGGTAGAAAGAAAGGTGTAAATTTGAGATAATGCATTAGCAAAAATGTTATTTATTAGATTCTTATTTTCTTTATTTATTTTTAGCTTATACTTAGAAATAATGATACAAAACTATTTATTTCCTTAATATACTTGTTATTTATTTCCTCTTTCGTAATCAATTCCTATTATGACTTAAGATTTGATTTATTTTTTCCTCTTATGCTCTTGGAAAATATGGCTATATTAGACCATGTAACACAAAGGAGAATTAGGAGTTTTAACATTGATTGATGCGAACCACACCTAAAAAGGTGAAACTGAACTCTAATATGTTGTTAACAAACCCCAAAACGCTAAATCAGATTCAAGAAGAGAACCGAGACCCGTTGTCTCATAAATAGACAAGAACCAAGGTTATATGATGAGTGATAAGTCAGATAAATGCACCACAAGATGAATTGGATTAAAGAATCACAAGTTCTCAAAAGAACAAAGCTGGATAGTTTTTATTCCCTCTCAAATTCAAAATAATCAAGTCTGCTGTTTCTAAGGCTTTAACAAGGTATTTTTAGCCTTTAGAAACCCTAAAATTAGAAGGAAATCTACTTATTCCTTGCCAAATAAGGATTAAACTGAATAAGGAAGGTTCAGACCTAATCCTAATTTTATGTAGTTTTGACAAATTAAAAGGAAATAAAATTGATCAACTTAAATAAGGTTTTTTCCTAAGCTTAAATAACATAGGTATGCCCAACATATCTTAAATAACATAATTAGACTTTATTAATAATATTAGCCTATTAATATTGAGTATAAATATATTCTTTAGTTCTGAGCTTGAATTAAATTTACCAAGCCTTATTCTTCTTGTGTAAATATAACCCCTTGTGTCTTGGTCCAACTAGTTTCAATAAGCCCCTTTAAAGCTTGACGCACCCTCTTAGCTTTAGCCCTCAAGATTAGACCATCCCTAATGTGCAACGGATCATGGTTGCTTCTATTGTTGCTACCTTGATTTTCATCATTTCCCCTCCCTTCAGAAAGATTTGTCCTTAAATCGCCATCACCTATATCAAAAGGAAAAAGATCAAAAACATTAAAAGTAGCACTAACATTATACTCACCAGGCAAATCTAATTTATAAACATTGTCATTGATCCTTTCAATGATTTGAAATGGACCACTCCTCTAGGATGCGACTTGGAATGCCTTTGTATAAGAGATCTTTCTTTCTGCATATGCAATCATACCCAATCACCAAGCTCAATTACCACTTGTTTGGGCCCTCTATTAGCTTGCTTAGCGTATTGCTCATTACACTTTTTTATATGCCACCTAACTTTCTTATGTAGTTGCCTTACTAATTCTGCCTTCTGTTTACCATCTAGATTCGCCATTTCCTTAATTGGTACTGGAAGTAAGTTTAATGGTGTTAATGGATTAAAACCATAAACAACCTCAAATGGTGAAAACCCAGTGGTACTATGAACACTCCTTATGTCCTATTCACTACTTCTGTTTGGCCATCTTGGCATATTGTTGAAAATACAACTTGGTTCCTAGCCTCTTCCACAAAGTTCTCCAAAATTGACTAAGAAATTTAGCATCGCAGTTGGACACTATGCTTCTTGGCACACCATGCAATCTAACCGCTTCTTTGGAGAATAAATCAACAATATTCGTGGCATCATCAGTCTTGTGACATGGTATAAAATGAGCCATTTTTGAAAACCTGTCAACCACAACAAAAATACTATCTTGGCCCTGTTTGGACCTAGGTAAAACCAAATACAAATTTCATAGAAATGTTAGCCAATGTTCACTAGGCACGGGCAAAGGTGTATACAAACCATGAGGCAAAATTTTAGACTTAACTTGTTTATAAGAAATACAACTTTCACACAATGTTTTTACATCAGATTTCATACATGGGCAAAAGAAATGTTCTTCTAAAAGATCTAAAGACTTTTTAACCCCAAAATGTCCCATTAAACCTCCTCCATAAGCCTCTCTAACAAGAAACTCTCTTAAAGATGATTTAGGCACACAAAACTTGTTTTCCCTGAATAAGAATCCATCATGCCTATAAAACTTATTAAAGACAGTTTTCTCACATGCGTTGAATACATTAGCAAAATCATGATCTTCAGCATACAATTCTTTAATATACTCAAAACCTAATAATTGCATCCAAAGTAGTGAGTACAAAATACCTTCTAGATAATGCATTTACCAAAATATTTTCCTTTCTTTGTTTGTACTTGATTATATAAGGGAAGATCTCAATAAATCAATCCATTTAGCATGCCTTCTGATGAGTTTTTCCTGACCTTTCAAATGCTTTAAGCTCTCATGATCATTGTGAATGACAAACTCCTTGGGCCATAAATAATGCTACCATTGATATGATCCATGCCAAGAAATTGATAAAGTTGTGAATTAAGAAGGACTCCAAGATCGTCAAGAAACAGATTTGTATGAAACCGTGACCCGTTGCTTATATTGAATGTAGAACCTTGGTATAATAAAGATGCCACAATCTATCATGGAATGATTGATTGATAAGTCGAAGGAGAAAACCACATAAATTATTCCGATAAGTTCAAAGAGTTCTAAAAGAACCAAAGAGAATTTTCTCAATTAAAATTGCTGTATGCTTTCCTATCATCCCTTATGTATTTATAGCGAACATTGGGGATGCTAGCATTTATTACAATATTGAATAAAAACTTTATAAAAAAAAGTAGTAACTACCAACTACTACCAACATGGCTTTTTAACTAGCTTTTTCAAAATTTACAACTATAACAATAAATACTGCAGACTTTAACTAACTATCAACCACCAACCATTAAGGCTTTATTTCAAATATTACAACTATTATCATAAATGTTTATTGTAGGCTCCCAAAAGCTTCTAACCACTTAGGTTGCTAAAATGGGCTGCTGTTTCCATCATTCCCTAACACTTGATTAGTCAAACTTCGGTAATCACCAATTTAGAAAAATCCTCTAATTCCATCCACTTTGTGATCTGAGAAATTTCTTGTATATTATTTTAAAGCTTGAATCATGGAAATCCAACTTTGTGGAACATGTGGAATATCTTCCTTGCACTCCCATGAATTTTCCTCTGCCCAAATGTTTCTATTGAAAGTTTCTTTGAACCTTTTAGCTTGAACCCTTATAACCGGACCAACTAGAACTTAAATAGGTATTGCATTCCATTTGTTAGTTGTGCCCCCATCAACCATGTCTCTAAAGCTCGAACTAATGCGTACAGTTCCTTGTTGTATTTAGGATAATACAAGGTTGCCCCACTTAGCTTTTCACTAAAGTAGGCTAACAATAGTCTATCTTGCATCTAAATAGCTCTAAGACCTACACTTGAAGCATCACATTCAATCTCGAACGTTTTAATAAAGTCAGGTAAATCTAATAATGGTGCATTATAAAATTTATCGTTAAGCAAGTTAAACGCCTCTTTTGCGCCTTTTCCCACTTGAATCCTACACTCTTCTTTATCACCGCCATCAATGGTGCGGCTAAGGTGCTGAAATCTTTGGATAAACCTTTTATAAAAGCTTGCCAAACCATGGAAACTACGCACATCCCCAATTGACTTAGGTGTCGGGCATTCCTTGGTCACCTTGAACTTTTCCTCGTCTACTTCAATTCCCTTGGCTGAAACAACAAAACCCTAAAATACAACTCTATCTGTACAAAAGCAGCACTTTTTTTTTATTAGCATATAAATTTTCTTGCCTTAAGACATTTAGTAATAATTGCAAGTGTTCAACATGCTCTTCTACACTCTTGCTATACACTAAGATGTCATCAAAGAAAACAACAAATTTACCAATGAATGTGCGCAAAACATGATTCATTAAACGCATGAATGTACTAGGTGCATTTGCTAAACCAAAATGCATTACTAACCACTCATATAAACCATGGTTTGTTTTAAATGCAATTTTCCATTCATCACCTTCACGCATCTTAATTTGATGTTATCCACTTTTTAAATTAATCCTAGGAAACACACAAGACCTATGCAACTCATCTAACCTAGAAATTGGATGTTTATACTTTACAATGATTTTGTTGACGACGCGACAATCAACATACATACGCCAAGATCCATCCTTCTTAAGTACCAGCAACATAGGAATGGCACATGGACTCATACTTCACTCATATATCTTTTCTCAATTTATTTATCAATCTACCTTTCTTACTCCTTCGTCTCCTCAGGATTAGTTCTATAGGCAATTTTATTAGGAATTTGTGCACTAGGAAAAAAATCAATTTAGTGCTCAATCCCTCTAATTGGCGGCAGTCTAGGTGGTATATCCTTAGGGAACAAATCCTCAAAATCATGCAACAAATTATGCACAACACTAGGCAAAGAAGAAACAAGGTCAGAGTTAGCAAAATAAGTTTCTTTGTACACAAATACATATGTAGATTGCTTAGCCGAGTATGCTACCCTTATGTCACTCTCTTTTGCATAACCATTCAATTTTCTTATTCTTGTTCTTTTCACTCAAGCTCTACTTTTTCTGTGCACTTCTCTTATCTTTTTGCATATGCACTCTCAATTTGGTTTTCTTTCAAGCTCTCGCCCTCACTAGCACTCTCAAACTCCAATCTTTTTTTTTTTTTCACTCTCATACTTTTGCTCACTCTCTCTAATCCTAATCTGATCCTCATAAACTTGTCACGGTGTCAAAGAAATAAGTGTGTAAGTTTGTCCTTCCTTAGTGAGTGTATATCTATTCTTGTACCCATCATGCAATAATGTCCTATCATACTGCCAAGGATGCCCCAACAACACATCTCTAACGTGCATCGGTACTACATCACACGAGACCTCATCTCTATACCTTTTAATGGTGAACGAAACTTGTACTTTCTTGTTCACTCTTACTTCTCTACAATCATGGAACCATTGCAACTTGTATGGCCTCAGATGCTTCAAAGTCGACAGGTTCAATTTCTCTACAAGCAAAGTACTAGCAACATTAGTACAACTACCACCATCAATAATCAAACTACATACCTTATCCTTGATTTCACATCTAGTATCAAAAATATTCTCGCATTGCACTTCGTCATCCTCCTTAACTTGCACATTCAAAGCACACCTTACCATAAGTGTCATTTGTTCTTTAGGATACTAATACTCCCCTTGAACATCACTACAATCCTCCAAGGTTGGCATAAATTCCTCACCCGAATTAGATTTCGATTCTATTGCTTCATTCTCCCTCAATATCATTACACGTCTATTAGGGTATTAGTTAGCAACATGTTCTCTTCCAGAACACTTAAAGAACTTAATATCCCTAGATCGACCTTGTGATACATCAGTCATAACCTTTTTTTGGCTACTCCCAGCATCCTTGCTTCTATTTTGATCGAACTTGAATCTGTTTGGTGCTTTATCCTCTCCTTTATTCCATTTTAGCTTCCATGTTGAGAACAAATTCGAATTTGGACTATACTTTGATGTCGTACTCCTTCCTTTGAACTGCCTTTCAACCTTTATTGTCATGTAAACCATGTCCTCCATCTCCACGTAATGGTGAAACTCAACTACATCAGCCCAAGTAGAAACCTCTCTATTGTTGCTTCTCTATCCTCCTCAATGTTTGCCTTGCACATGGCAATCTTCATTTCTTTGTTATATTTCTCTACACTTTTTCTACCTTGAGTAAGCCCTTGTAACATACGATAAAGCTCACAGTAATAGTAGTGGTTACGAAAAAAATTGTTTTCTTAAATTCGCCTTCATCTCATCCCAAGTGTCAATTGGCCTCTCACGATTTCTCTTCCTTTCTTGCACTTTTTGATTCCACCAAACTAATGCACAATTTGCAAATACAGAGGCTACTAACCTCACCTTTTTCTCCTCAGAAAAATGATGGCATTCAAACACCATTTCTACCTTCTTCTCCCATTCTAAATACACATCAGGATCTAACCTCCCTTTGAATGATGGAATCTCTATTTTGATACTATCAAAATCTCTATCTTGCATATCTTTCCATCTATCAGAGTCCCTTTCCATCCTCGGTGATGTGAACCTCACAAAGAAAAGTGAGACCCGACACTCAATGAGCTTCCTTTGCCAAGGACCATTCTAATTCAGATTTTTAGATAAACAAAAATAAGAATCTTGACCCGTTATCTATCAAAGATAAGAATCATAGGTTTAATAGTAGTTGCCACACTCAAGATAGATGAGGAGAAGTGAGAGATAAGTCTGTAAGAATGCCACAAGATAAAATCTTGATAAGTTATAATAATAGTTCTTTAAAGAACTTAAGAGAAAACTCTCAACAATAATATCACCAATTCTATTTTCGTTCTCCCTGATCTCTCATATATTTATAGAGACCTCTTGGGATGTCTAGTATTTATTACAGCAATTAATGAAAACTTACAACTACTAATTATCAACTACTACCAACAACTTAAGCACTTGGGATTCCAGCACTTATTACAATAATTAATAAAAACTTACTACCACTAACTGCCAACTACTAAGGCTTAATTTCAAACATTACAACTACTATCATAAATGTTTATTGTAGGCTCCCAAAAGCTTCTAATCACTTACGTTGCTCAAATGGGTTGCTTAAATGGGTTGCTACCATCATTCCCTAACACTTGATGAGTCAAACTTAGGTAATCACCAATTTAGAAAACTCCTCTAATTCCATCCACTTTGTGATCTAAGAAATTATTCCAAAGCTTGAATCATGGAAATTCAACTTTGTGGAAAACGTGGAATATCTTTGTTGCACCCCCATGAATTTACCTTTGTCCAAATATTTGGAATCAGTCTATTGAGAGTTTTCTTGGACCTTTTAGCTCGAGCCCTTGTAATCGAACCAACTGGAACTTGAATAGGTTATGCATTCCATTTGTTAGTTGTGCCCTCATCATTCCCCTCCTCTTGAAATGGATTTGTCCTCAAATCATCACCTACATCAAAAAGACTTAAATCAGTAATAGTAAAAGTGGCACTAACATTGTACTCACCTGGCAAATCCAATTTTTATACATTGTCATTGATGTGCTCAAGGACTTGAAAAGGTCCATCTCCTTTTGGAAGTAACTTAGATCGCCTTTGTGCCAAAAATCTTTCTTTCTGCATATACAACCAAACCCAATCTGCAGATTCAAAAATCAGTTGTCGATGCCCTTGATTAGCTTGTTTTACGTACTGCTCCATCCTCTTCTCAATGTTGAGTCTTGCTTTCTCATGTATCTGCTTAATAATTTCTGCCTTTTTCTTTCCATCTAAGTTAGCACGTTCAAACAAAGGTAATGGCATTAAATCTAATAGAGTAAAAGGATTAAAACCGTAACCAATTTCAAATGGTGAAAATTTAGTAGCAGAATGAATAGTATGATTATAAGTAAACTCAACATGCGGTAAACATTCTTTCCAAGTTTAGATGTTCTTTTTAATTATAGTCCTCAACAAAGTAGACAAAGTCCTATTTACTACTTCAGTTTGACCATCAGTTTGTGGGTGACAAGTAGTAGAAAATATTAACTTAGTTCCTAACTTACACCATAAAGCCTTCCAAAAGTAACTCAAGAACTTAATATCTTTATCTGAAACTATTGTTCTAGGCATACCATGTAATCTTACAATTTCTCTAAAGAACAAATCAGTAACATATGAAGCATCACCAGTTTTATGACATGCAATGAAATGTGCCATCTTAAAAAATCTATCTACAACCACAAAAATTGAATCCCTACCACGTTTAAAACTAGGCAAACCTAACACAAAGTCCATCGAAATATCAATCCAAGGCTAATTGGGAATAGGAAGTGGATGTACAAACCATAGGGTTGCACTCAGGATTTTGTTTGCCTACATGTAACACATCTACCCCAAATAATCTCAACATCTCTTTTCATATGTGGGCAATAGAAGTGTTCTTACAAAATAGCTAAGGTCTTAGCGACTCCAAAGTATCCCATTAACCCTCCACCATAGAATTCCCTTACTAATAAATCACGCAAAGAATAATTTGGCACACAAAATTTATGTTCTCAAAACAAGTAGCCCTCGTGCCTAAAGGACTTACCTACTGCATTTTTTTCACAAGTCTGAAACGCCTCACAAAAATCATGGTCTAAAGGATACAATTCTTTAATATGCTCAAAACCAAGTAATTTTGCATCAAGAGTAGAAATTAATATGTACCTTCGAGAAAGTGGATTGACAATGATGTGTTTCCTTACCTTGTTTGTATCGGATGACATATGGAAATGTCTCGATGAATTCCACCCATTTTGCATGTCTCCTGTTCAACTTATGTTGACCCTTCAAATGTTTTAAGGACTCATGATCGATGTGAATCACAAACTCCTCAGGCCAAAGGTAGTGTTGCCAGATAATCAAATCAATGCATAATTCTTTATTAAGACTAGGATAATTTAAGATTGCCTACTGAATTTCTCACTGAAATATGCTATTGGTTTTCCTCCTTGCATTAGAACTAAACCTATAGCCATACCTGAAGCATCACATTCAATTTTAAAGGTTTTAGTAAAATCAGGCAAAGCAAGTAAATAAGCATGAGTTAATTTTTTCTTGATCAATTAGAATGCCTTCTCTTATTCGTCTCCCTATTTGAATCCAATATTTTTCTTGATGCTTCAATAAGCGGTGCGGTGATGCTGCTAAAGTCTTTCATGAACCTCCTGTAAAAACTAGCGAGCCCATGAAAACTACGAACATTAACTACACTTATGGGACTCGGCCATTCTTGAATCGCGCGGATCTTCTCTTCGTCAACTTGTATTCCTTGTGCACTAACAATAAAATCAAGAAACATAAGCTTATCGGTGCAAAAGGTACACTTCTTCAAGTTAGCAAATAACTTTCTTTTTCTAAATACATCCAAAACTGATTTTAAATGTACATCATAATCATACAAGTTTTTGTTATAAATGAGAATATCATCAAAATAAACAACAACAAACATGCCTATGAAAGCACACAAGACATGGTTCATTAATCACATAAAATTACTTGGTGCATTAATCAATCCAAATGGCAAAACCAACCATTCATATAATCCGTATTTTGTTTTAAAAGCAGTTTTTCATTCATCGCCCTCTTTCATTCTTATTTGATGATACCTACTCTTTAAATCAATCATAGAAAATACACAAGCACCATGCAGCTCATCTAACATATCATCTAAGCGAGGAATAGGATGACGATACTTTACTATTATATCATGCTTAACACGTCGATCGTGCTTAACACGCCGATTAAATTGCCATAGTCGGCCTAGTAACAAGTGTCCAGCTTGCATTGGAACTACATCACATAGAACTTTATCTTCGTATTTTCCAATACGGAAGGAAAGTAACACTTGTTTAGTAACCCTAACCTCGCCCTGTCATTTAGCCATTGCAAATTGTAATGCTAGGGATGTTTAATTGTTGGCAGCCCTAATTTCTCCACCATTGTAGTGCTAGCAACGTTAGTATAACACCTCCATCAATAATCACACCACATACCTTGTTTTGCATGTGGCATCTAGTATGAAAAATATTTTCTCGTCGTACTTCATCATCTTCTTTGACCTACATACTTAGAACTCTTCTTGCAACCAACAGTTCACCTTGGGCAGCGTATTCCTCATCATCCACGTCCACCAATGGTGGCATAGATTTGGTGACATCTTCAACATCAAATTCAATTTCACCATTATCTTGCAATATCATAACTCTTTGGTTTGGACATTGGCTTGCTATGTGACCCCTGCCTTGGCATTCAAAACACTTAATATTACGATTTTGAGTGGTGGAAGAATCAGGTTTACCTTGATTTTCATGGCTGGTCATTTCTTGTTTTTGCTCAATTTTGGGCTTGGTAGTGGCTTGCTTCTCCTCTTTCTTTATAAAATTTGGCCTCCAAGATGAACTTGAGTTAGGATTTTGTCGTGTACTATGACTACTCCTCTTTAGCTGGTTCTCAATTTTGATAGCCATGTGCACCATATCTTCTAACTCCATATAATGTTGCAATTCCACTAAGTTAGCAATTTCCCGTTTAAACCAACCAAAAACCTAGCCATAGTGGCCTCTCAGTCTTTCTCTACATTTGTTTAAATCATAGCAATTTCTATCTCCTTATAATAATCCTCCACACTTCGATTACCTTGTGTAAGACTTTGTAATTTTTGGTAAAACTCACGATAGTAATGGCTTGGAACAAATTGTCTCCTCATCACGGTTTTCATTTCCTCCCACGTCTATATCGAATGCTCTCTATTTCTTTTTCTGTTTTACAATAGTTGATCCCACCAAACAATCGCATAATAAAAAAATTCAATGGTTGCAAGTTTTACCTTTTTAAACTCGAAATAATTATGGCAATCAAATACTAGTTCTAACTTCTTCTCCCACTCAAGGTAAGCTTAGGGGTCTTTTTTGCCTTGAAATGATGGAATTTTCATCTAAATACTACTCAAGTTATTTATCTTCCCGATTCCTAGCTTCTCTAAACCGCCCACCATATCTCCTAATACCAACAATTGAATCCTGGTCATCTTCTTCATCAAAACCTTCATCTCCCTCTCTTATGCACATTAGGATTGTTTTGTGGCTGCTCTAAACGTGCATTCTCTACCCGATCTATTTGTTCATAAATCTATTCCATTTCCGTTTTCAATACTCTCCTCATCTCACCCATTATAGCTTCCATGAGAAACTTTGGTTTAACCTCTTTTGATGTCCGACATGTTTGCTGCAAAACAAAGTTAAGAAAAAAAAGAGAGGCTGAGAAAAATGAGAGAAAAGCAAACTTCTATGCAAAATAAGTGAAATAAAAAGAGCGGTGTTTCTAAATCAGCCAATGATTGTACTTTTATACAAAAAGGCGTATTTAAACACTAACTAACTTGACTCATCTCCGCCTAGTTCAATTGTTTCTCTTTTACAGGAGTTTGATGATGTCCTTCCCGAGGAGATTCCACCTGGTTTACCTCTTATTCGAGGAATTGAACATCAAATAAATTTCATGCCCGGTGCTTCCATTTCGAACCGACCAGCCTATCGAAGCAATCCTGAGTAGGAAAATGAGCTATAAAGGCAGGTTATTGAATTGATGAAAAATGGGTTTGTAAGGGAAATTATGAGTCTGTGCACTGTGCCAGTGATTTTGGTTCCTAAAAAAGATGGATCGTGGAGAATGTGCATTGATTGCTGAGCAATTTGATTAAGAAAATTATCTTTCGTTCTTTTAGAACTCTTTGAACTTATTAGAATAATTTCCATAGCGTTTTTCTTCAATTTATCAATCAATTATTCTATAATTAATTGTGGCATCTTCATTATACCAAGATTCTTGCTTCAATATAACAACAGGTTGCGGTTTTCGTACAAATCTATTTCTAGACGATCTTGGAGTCCTTCTTGATTCACAACTTTATCAATTCTTGGCATGGATTGTATCACTCGGTCGCCTAAATACATGATGGCCTCTACCACCACCTCTATGGCCTCTCATATATCTCCCCATATTGATATTATAAGGTCATCAAGCTCATCATATTCATCTCTCAAATCTGTAACATTATCATCAACATCATCCTCATGCAGATCCAAATCCTTCTTTGTCGTTATTGTGGCAAATTCACATTCGCACCATCTTGCTTCTCCAACTTATCTAATCTGTCATTAACGTTATTGAGAACAGTATCCAGATGTTCAAAATGCTTGAATATTGCTTGCAAGGTGAATTGCTCATTTTTGTCTCTATTGAAAATACTTTTCTCCTTGTTCTGTGACTTGATTGGAAAAAAAATTACTTGAGAAGAAGGTTAGAATACCTCACAAATACTCCCTCACGTGTTTAACCTTACTCTCTCATAAACAGCACTCAACTCTCATGTTTAACTCTCAATTAAATTCAGCTTTTACCCTCTAATGCACTCACACACTCTTGCCTTTTACCTCTCCAACTTTCTTGACTAAGTTCTTTATTGAACTAAGGACTCTTCGAACCAAAATCAGTTTAGTAATATAAAACCTAGACTAATCATGCAAGAATTTCAAGGAAAATACAAGAAACATAATTTCAGAATTGAAAAATAGTAATTCGACAAGGGTCAAATAAAACAAAGAAAAATGAAACAATAAAAATAATAATTAATGAAACCAAGAAAATGAAAAGGAACAAGATTTTAGAAATAAAAGAATAATAATTAGACAAGGATCAAAAGAAATTACAAGAATCAAGGTGATTTGAGAGGACATAGAATCAATTTTGCGCAAGGAAACACATTAAAAGCAAATCAACCAAATTAAGAAGTTTTGTGCACTGATAGCAAATCTACGCTAGCAGCTTTTCTTTGGGCTAAGATTATCTTCAAGTATTAGGATTTATAAAGTAGAAAGTAAACCTAATACAAGCAAGATCTGTCTCAATACACTCCTTTTTTGTTTTTCTTTTATTTTTTTCTTTCTTTTTTTTGGGTATGGAGAATACAAATAACAGAACTAAATTAATAAAGATGCAAAAAAAAAAATAATGGAGATAATTAAAATGGGCAAAGTTTAATAGACAATTTATTGCATAAAATAATGAAACCAAGGAAAAGTAAAACCTGATTTAGAGCCAAGCTTTGATACCAACTAATGCAAACCACACCTAAAAAGGTGAAACTCAACACCAATACATTGTTAACAAACCTAGAAACACTAAATCAGATTCAAGAAAGAGAACCAAGATCTGTTGTCTTATAAGTAGAGAAGAACCAAGGTTATATGATGAGTGATAAGTCAGATTTATGCACCACAAGATGAATTGGATAGAAAGAATCACAAATTCTCAAAAGTACAAAGCTAGATAGCTTTTATTCTCTCTCAAATTCCAAATAACCAAGTCTGTTGTTTCTAAGGCTTTAACAAGGTATTTATTATAGCCTTTAGAAACCCTAAAATTAGAAGGAAATCTACTTTTTTCCTGCCAAATAAGGATTAAACTTAATAAGGAAGGTTCAGCCCTAATTCTTATTTGTGTAATTTTGACAAATTTAAAGAAAATAAAATTAATCAACTTAAATAAGGTTTTTTTCCTAGCCTTAAATAGTATAGGCACGCACAACATATCTTAAATAATATAATTATGCTTTATTAATAATATTAGCTCACTAATATTGAGTACAAATATATTCTTCAATCCTTGACTTGAATTAAATTATTTAGGCCTTGTTCTTCTTGTGCAAATATAACCCCTTATGTCTTGGCCCAACTAGCTTCAATAAGCCCATGCAAAGCTTGACGCATCCTCTTAGCTTTAACCCTCGTGTTTGGACAATCTTTAATGTGCAATGGATCATAGTTGCTTCTATTGTTGCTGCCTTGATTTTCATCATTAATAATAGTAAAAGCTTTCTCTTGGTCCTTCAAAGAACTTTTCAGAACTTATCAAGATTACAGCTTGTGGCATTCATCATTGATTTATCACTCACAATATTTTTCATCTTTTTTTAGTATAGCATCCACTACAATTTTTATATCTTTGGTTTTTATCTCTTTATAGATATAGGTCAAGGTCCTTGTTTTCATTTATTTTTTGAATTTGAATTAGAACGATCCTTGGCAAAGAAATCTCATTTAGAGTTGGGTCTTACTTTTCTTTTTGAGGTTTACACCATCTTAAATCCTTATTTCTAAATATAACCTAAGAATAAAAAAGAAAATAAAGAAAATAAGGATCTAATAAAGCTGTGTGAGCAATAGTGCTTTAACAGTGGCATGTGAACAGTGAAACCAAATCTTCCTTTTTAAATGTATAGGTGCTGGATCTTCCTTTCTAAATTGATAAGCATCTAATCTAATTTTGTTCTTCAAGTAAGTTACTCTAGATAACTTAAAAAAACTTGAATAATATTAATAAGACATTGATCATCTTAAACCCTTAATTCAGGCAATTTAGCGTGTTGAACAAAAAATGAATTTGAGATGTGCTCAATTAGCTCATTTAATGCGTCCTTCATTTTATTAGTTCTTACCTTTGTCATTGGAACTCCATGAATGCTCAACAGATCTTGTGAAGCATCATAACCTAATTTACATCACCTTCCCCAGAGAATGCTCCTCCAAACTTATGATGTATTGTTGCCTAATTTTGCATCTAAGAAATCTCCTTGCTTGAAATATCTTGCCCCTGAGAACTTTGGCTGCCAAGGAGTCAGGGAAAAGGATTAGTCACCATGCAAACAAGGCTTGGTTGAGGTATTCAGGGTCCCTAAAACCCAAGCCACCCTACTCTTTTGTTGGCAGAACTTTTTCCATCCTGCAAAATGACTTCTCTGAATCCTTAGAGCCTTATCAAAATCCAACCACCATTTTTTACTGTTCATCACATAGACTAGCAGGGAGCTTGATACTCATAGCATACGTAAGGACAGCCTAAGCCACAACATTTTTAAGGACCTCCTTTCTTACACTAGAAAAAATTTCCCCCGCCAAGCCTTCACTTTACTAAGCTTTTTCAGTTTTATCTAATTGAAATAGAACTTATTGTTTATCCCTACCATGGCAACCCCAAATATTTTCCATACAATGACACCTATTTTAGATGGAGAATATCTTTGGTAGCATTAGCCTGATTCCTGGACACATTTGGGTTGAAAAAAAGATTACAGGACTTGTGGGTACAGCAACCCATGATTAGCTAACAATTTGAAGTCCAACATGCAACTCAAACCCTATAAAGTCAATCATACTTAATGTAGTTAAAGAAACATTGAATTTGGTCATTTAGCTATTTATGGTATTCTTAGTGCTCATTTAATATGTTTTGATGTTTGTGTTGTATTGGAACTTTAATTTGGTTGTTTCTATTCCCAGAGGATTGTTCCAAGTATTTAAACTAGTTTCATGTGTAATTTCAATAGCCTTCGATAATTAATAAAAAATAGAATTCTCCAATAAGAGTTTGATGTGCATCATGAAGGTTCTAAATCAACTCAAGAAGGTGAGCTAAGCGTAAAGGAGGTTTCAGATGATCCAATAATAAGGGCTAAGACTAAACAACTTCAAAGGGCCATAAGTAATCAAATTAGAGCTATTGAAGCTTCTATGGAATTAGAAGCTTGCGATCTGAATTGAAATGAGCTAAATATGTTTATTTGTCTTCAATTAGAGATTGGGACGTGATTTAGAGATGTTTGGTGACGTTGGGCTTAAAGAAGCAGCTGAGGGCTTTCTTTCCATGCTATTGGGCTTAATTTACTTCTTATGTTACTATTTTTATGTATTTGGACCATTTTGAACTTGTTTAGTTTTATTTTAAATTGTTAAGTCATATTGAGCTTATTTTGGGCTTTTTAAGTTAATTAGGTAACATTAGAATTTTTCCTCATTTTGTAAGCCTATATAAGGCATGTTAAAGTCTTATAGAGGCAGTTGCCTCATTTTGGAATTGAAAGCATGAAATAGAAGAGCTATTTCTCTCACAAAATTTTCTTATTAAGTTTTCTAGCTTTTGAAGACAGTTGGTGACTTATCACTCTTTGATCACCAAGAGTGTGGCGTCAAACCCTAAATTGATTCTTGTGGCATCCATCTGACTTATCAAGGTATCTATTTAGTTCTATCCTCCATCAACTTTACCATTTAATTTTGTTATAATTCAACCTAAACACTTAAAGAAAAATAACCAACAAAAGAACTAGATTTTATTCGAATTTTGGAATAATCTATTTTTCTAGAAATCAAGGCACATCATTTGGTATCAGAGCATAGGATTTCAGTGTGTAAACTAAAGTTTTAGCTATTGAAGGTGTCTTGCTGTTTTTTGTGTTATATAATTTTGTGGGGTTATTCATTAGGTTGGGTCTCTAATATTTGAGTTTGAGAAGTGTGTTTTAGCTACTGGTTGTGTTGTTCATTGTTCATACTTATTTGGGGTTTTTGTTAATAATGGCTGAAGATGATGCAAGTAGAGTACCAAAGGGACTGCGTTTAGAACAAGCTCAACTCATGGGCTTACAATGAGCTCATGATGAATTTCGAGTTAAGATTACTAAAATTCGTGGACAACTTGCTGCAATTATAGAAATGATGCAAAGAAATACTTTGCAATCCCAACAAAGGCAGGTAGGGCGTAGGGTACCTCAGAATGACCTAGGGGATGCTGGAGATGAGCCAAATAGGGATGATGAGGCTGAAGATAGAAGTAGCATAAGGAGGCAGCAAAATGACCCTACTAGTGGTATCAAACTTAATATACCACCATTTAGAGGTACTAGTTCTCCTGAGGAGTATCTTGAATGGGTTCAGAAGGTAGAAAGGGTGTTTGATTGGCATGAGTACCCTGAGGCAAAGAAGTGTAAGGTAGCAGCACTTGAGTTTATTGATTATGCACTTTTGTGGTGGGAAAACTTAAAAGCTCAGCGAAGAAGGGATGACGAAGAAGAAGTTACGAGTTGGCCACTTATGAAAACATTAATGAAGAAGAGATTTGTTCCGGATTACTATAAACAAGAATTATACATCAAACTCCAAACTTTGCGACAAGGTTCCTTGAGTGTGGAGGAGTATGTGAAAGAATTTGAGTTGTTGCAGATTCGCTGTGATTTGAATGAACCTCAAGAGCAAACAATAGCTAGATTCCTTGATGGATTAAAGAGGGACATAGCTAATGTTGTTGAGTTACAGCCCTTCATATTTCTTGAGGATGTCATAAAACTTACAACTAAAGTAGAAAGACAGCAGAAAAGAGGGGGGGGGGGTATCCATATGAGGTCAACTACAACAAGTAATACAAAGGCTATTTCTTCACCTTCGCGAACATGGAACACACCTAAACGTGATGTAAAAGTTGAGTTCAGTAAGAGAAGTGCTAGTTCAGGTTCGTTGAAAGGAAAGGAGAAGGTATTTGAACCTCAATTTTCTAGGAGGTCACGAGACATCAAGTGTTTCAAGTGCTTGGGAAATGGGCATATTGCTTTTGAATGTCCAAATAAGAGGGTGATGGTTTTACAAGGGAAGCATAGAGAGCTTGTAAGTGAAGATGAGACTGAAATGGAAGAGGAATCTAAAGTCGAAGTGACTGAACAGAAGAGAATCTGGAGCCAATGAAGGGAAATTTATTAGTTATTCAAAGGATTTTGAGTGCTGAAGTTGATATTGGTTTGGAACAGCACGAAAATATCTTTCATACAAGATGTCAAATCCGAGATAAGGTTTGTGCCATGATCATTGATAATGATAGTTGTACCAATGTTACATCTATTACTTTAGTAGAGAAACAGGGATTAACTACTGTTCCACATCCAAAACCATACAAATTGCATTGGCTTAATGACAAGGGAGAGATTCAGGTTACAAGACAGGTTCGAGTGCCATTCTCCATTAAAACCTTTCATGATGAAGTTTTATGTGATGTGGTTCCTATGACAGCTAGTCATGTGTTATTAGGACGTCCACGGCAATTTGATAATGATGTGACTTATAATGGGCGAAGGAACACTTATTGATTTGTACTGAATGGGAAGAAAGTGAATTTGATGCCATTGAGTTCTCAACAAGTTAGAGACGATCAGTTACGGAATCAAAGGAAGATGATGGAATCTGGTAAAGGGTTAATGTTAGCCAAAAAGAGAGATGTTGAGCAAGCACTAGCTTCTGTGGGGGTTGTTTTCATGACTTGGGCAAAGTCTTTATTGCAAGTGGAGGGTTTAGATTTGCCAAGTCAGGTTGTGGAGTTGCTTGAAGGGTTCAAAAATGTATTTCCAGAAGAGCTACCATTGGGATTACCACATATTCGAGGGATAGAGCATCAAATTGATTTGGTGCCTGGAGCTTCACTTCCAAATAGACCAGTATATAGATGTAATCCGGAGAAAGCAAAAGAGATCAAAAGGCAGGTTGGTGAGCTTTTAGAGAGGGGTTATGTGCATGAGTCACTTAGTCCTTGTTCAGTGCCTACTTTGCTTGTTCCAAAGAAGGATGGTACCATGAGAATGTGTGTGGACAGTCGGGCTATCAACAAGATAACGGTTAAGTATTGATTCCTTATTCCTAGACTTGATGATATGCTTGATGAATTGCATGGTGCTGTTTATTTTTCTAAAGTTGATTTGATGAGTGGATATCACCAAATTAGGATGAAAGAAGGTGATGAATGGAAAATAGCCTTTAAAACTAAGCATGGATTGTATGAGTGGATGGTGATGTCGTTTGCGTTTTCTAATGCACCTAGTACATTTATGAGATTTATGAACCATGTTTTGAGGAAGTTTATTGAGCTGTTTATTGTGGTCTATTTTGATGATATCTTGATCTATAGTAAAACTTTTGATGATTATGTGAAGCATCTTATGGCTGTATTTGAGATCTTGTGTGATGCTAAGTTGTATGGAAACCTCAAGAAGTGCTATTTCTGCCAAGATAGTGTTATCTTTTTGGGGTATGTTGTTTCTGGTAGTGGAATTAAGGTTGATGAGGAGAAGGTTAAGGCAATTCGTGATTGGCCTAAATCTACTGGTGTTGCGGATGTGAGAAGTTTTCATGGTTTAGCCTTTTTCTATAGGCGATTTATTAAAGACTTTAGTTCTATCGTTGCGCTTATGACAGAGTGTTTAAAAAAGGGGAATGAGTTTAGGTGGAATGAGAATGCACAGAAGTCATTTGAGCTGATTAAAGAACAATTATGTTATGCTCCAGTTTTAGCACTTCCTGATTTTGCTAAAACATTTGAAATAGAGTGTGATGCTTCAGGGGTTGGTATTGGGGCTGTTTTGATGCAAGAAAAGAAGCCAATTGCTTTCTTTAGTGAGAAGCTGAATGGGGCACGTTTAAACTACTCTATTTATGATAAGTAGTTTTATGCATTGATTCGGACTCTTGAGGTATAGCAGCATTATCTATTACCTAAAGAGTTCGTTATTCATACTGATCATGAACCGTTAAAGTATCTTAAAGGGCAGAACAAGTTGAATAGAAGACATGCCAAATGGGTAGAGTCCATGGAGCCATTTCCATATGTCATAAAATACAAGAAGGGGCAAACTAATGTCATTGCTGATGCTCTTTCTAGGAGGTATGCATTGATTTCTATGTTAAATGCAAGGCTTTTAGGTTTTGAACAGGTGAAAGAACAATATACAAGTAATTCATACTTTGCTAATATGATGTCTAAATGTGCTAAAGGAGCTTGTGATGGGTTCTTTGTGCATGATGGTTACTTGTTTAAGTTGGGCAGAATGTGTATACCTTCAGGATCCTTGTGTGAGTTGCTTGTGCGTGAGGCTTATGGGGGTGGTCTTAGTGGTTATTTTGGGGAGAAGAAAACTTATGAGCTACTGAAAGAGCACTTCTTTTGGCCTAATATGCTGCGGGATGTTCATAAAATTGTTAGAAGATGTGTAATTTGCAAGAAAGCTAAGGGTAAAGAGAATGCATATGGACTATATATGCCTTTACATATCCTAGAGCAACCATGGATGGATAATAGTTTGGATTTTGTGCTTGGATTACCTAGAACACAGCGTGGGAAGGATTCAGTGATGATTGTGGTTGATCGGTTCTCCAAAATGTCACACTTTATTCCTTATAACAAAACTGATGATGCTATTCATATTGCTGATTTATTTTTTTAGGGAAATTGTATGTTTGCATGGAATCCCTAAAAGCATTGTCTCTAATCGCGATACAAAGTTCTTAAGCTATTTTTGGAAGACCCTTTGGAAGAAGCTTGGAACAAAGTTGCATTTTGGTACTGCTTGTCATCCACAAACTGATGGGCAAACTCAGGTAGTGAACCGTACTTTATCTTCTTTATTACGGGCTGTTATAAACAAAAACTTAAAGAGTTGGGATACTTGTTTGCCTATTGTGGAGTTTGCATACAACCGTAGTATGCATGGGGCTGCAAAATTTTCACCATTTGAGATTGTGTATGGATTTAATCCATTTGTTCCTATTGACCTTGTTCCTATTCCAATTGATGAGAAGACATCTATGGATGGTGTTAAGAAGGCAGAATTAATGAAGAAGCTTCATGAGCAGGTTCGAATTCATATTGAGGAGAAAATAGCTAAGTATGTTAAGCATGCTAATAAAGGACGAAAAATGATTAGCTTTGAACCTGGTGATCTTGTTTGGATTCATCTTAGTAAGGGAAGATTTCCTAGCAAGCGGAAGTCCAAGTTGATGGACCTTTTCGGATTGTAGAGAAGGTAAATAGTAATGCTTACAAAGTTGATCTTCCTGGTGATTATAATGTTTCAGCCACTTTTAATGCGAAGGACTTATCTCCTTATTTGGAGATCTAGAAGATTCTGATTTGAGGGCAAATCATTCTCTGCCCAGGGGTGATGATGTGCATCATGAAGGTTCTAAATCAACTTAAGAAGGTGAGCTGAGTGTAAAGGAGGTTTCAGATGGTCCAATAACAAGGGCTAAGGCTAAACAGCTTCAAAGGGCCATAAGTAGTCAAATTGGAGCTATTGAAGCTTCTATGGGATTAGAAGCTTACGATCTGAATGAAAATGAGCTAAATGTGATTATTTGTCTTCAATTAGAGATTGGGACGTGATTTAGAGACGTTTGGTGACGTTGGACTTAAAGAAGCAGCTGAGGGCTTTCTTTCCATGCTATTGGGCTTAATTTACTTCTTATGTTGCTATTTTTATGTATTTGGGCCATTTTGAACTTGTTTAGTTTTATTTTAAATTGTTAAGTCATATTGGGCTTATTTTGGGCTTTTTAAGTTAATTAGGTAACATTAGGGTTTCCCCTCATTTTGTAAGCCTATATAAGGCATGTTAAAGTCTTATAGAGGCAGTTGCCTCATTTTGGAATTGGAAGCACGAAATAGAAGAGCTATTTCTCTCACAAAATTGTCTTCTCAAGTTTTCTAACTCTTGAAGATAGTTGGTGACTTATCACTCTTTGATCACCAAGAGTGTGGCATCAAACCCTAAATTGATCCTTGTGGCGTCCATCTGACTTATCGAGGTATCTATTTAGTTCTATCCCCCATCAACTTTACCATTTAATTTTGTTATAATTCAGCCTAAACACTTAAAGAAAAATAACCAACAAAAGAACTAGATTTTATTCGAATTTTGGAATAATCTATTTTTCTGGAAATCAAGGCACATCAGAGTTCAGATCAGATTTTCCATTTTCTGAGCTAATTTTCTTTCATCTTGTTGAACAATATCAATAAACCTCATCTTCGTGAACAAAATCATGAACCTGTCAACGTTTATGCTGCATCAGGTAGTATTAGAGCTTAGTCTTGAAATGGCTAGGCTTGGTAATGATGATAGAGAACGTCTTACAAGATTGAAGTAGAGAGTAAAAGAAATGACTAGGAGCATTGAGAGTCTTACTGAACTTCTTAGAGGGATGCAAACCAATGCTTCTGACCTAGAATTCCAAAGGGCAGCCCCCATGGCTATAAGGAGAAGGTAGAACCTATATGAGGAAAATGTTGTTCCTCCATATATTGATCCAGGAGATGAAAAAGAAGAGAAAATGAAAGCAGAGTTCATACCACATACAAGGAATGGAGTCTGGCAAGGTGATTCCTACAAAATGAAGACTAATCTACTCTCTTTCAATGAGGTGATGGTCATTAAATATTAATTGGATATATGAAGTAGATCATTTCTTTGATATTGTGAAAGTTGAGTCTGAATGAAAGGTTGACTTTGTAGCCTACAAAATTATGTTGGGGTACGGTGCATGGTGGCAATGTCACCAAGATCTGTTGAGATCAAAGTGACAGGCCCAATTCAAAGTTGGGTTAAGATGAAGGCACTCTTAAAGGGTCAATTCCTACCATTTGACTATGAGCAAACACTTTTTCTACAATTTTAGGCCTATTACCAAGGTAAACATTCAGTTTTTGCCTATATATAAGAGTTCTTATGGTTGCAAGCTAGATAGAATTCAAATGAAGCTGAAGACCAGCAAGTTGCGCATTATGTAAATGTTGTTCTAGACCATTTGGCCATGCAAAGTATATGGTCAGTTAATCAAGCTCAGAATTTTGTGTTAAGGGCAGAACGCACCATCCAATCAAAGAAAACACCAAGAAGTCCTATGTAACAGCAGTTCAACCACAATAACAAAGCTTCATCAAGTAGAGTTGAAAGCAAAACCATAGATTTATGGAGTAAAAAGAGCTGATTCTAAGAAGTTAGAACCAAAATAAAAGTAAGAAGTAGTAAAGAAATTCGATGTTTCAAGTGCAATGAGATCGGGCACAAATCTAGTGATTGTCCTAAATGCAAAGAAATAGACAAGGAAGATAGTGAGGAAGTGATATGCATTGTAAAGAGGCTGTTATACACTCCAACACAACCTGATGAGACACAACATAAACGGTGAGGAAGTGATATGCGATATTAGTAGTGAGGGAATTCATATAGATAAAGAAAATGTGAAAGCTATTAGAGAACAATCAAAACCGAAAACCAGAACTGATGTAAGGCGTTTTCATAGCCTAGCAACTTTATATCACATATTTTCTTGAAGAAAGGAAAATTTTAATGGGGAAAGGCTGCTGATCATGTCTTTGAATTCATCGAGGAAAAATTAACTACATGATGAGGGAATGTTTAACAAATGGAATACAAATCCTATTCAAGTTCCAGTTGGTTCGATTACAAAAGCTCGAGCTAAAAGTTCAAGGAAACTCTCAATGAACTGTTTCAAAACACTTGGGATGGGTTGAATTTGTGGAGGGCCAAGATGTTCCATGTATTCCACAAGGTTGGTTTTTATGATTCAAGTTTTGGAATAATCTAAAAGAATTCTGTATTGGCCTTTTAATTTTTGAATTGTATGGGGAAGGAAGGAATTTGAAAATCCCTTGTTTCCTATTTTGTTGGGTTAGGCATTATTTTAGAAAATAATGGATTCAATTTTCAGAATTCAAATTTAGATATTTTATTTTTCTTTTTTTTTCTAGCTATCTGCAGATTTTTAGGCAACATATTGGGGGATTTTCTAGCTGCTAAATTCGTGGACCTCTTTGTAATTAAATAGCCATTAGCTTATTAAAAATAAAATTCAGATTTCATTCATAATTTTGTGAGAGAAAATTCTCTTTGGTTCTTTTAGAACTCTTTGAACTTATCAGAAAAATTTATGTAGTATTCTCCTTTGACTTATCAATCCACCATTCCATCATTGATTGTGGCATCTTCATTATACCAAGATTCTTGCTATAATATAAGCAATAGGTCTCGGTTTCATACAAATTTGTTTCTAGACGATCTTCGAGTCTTTCTTGACCTACAAATTTCTCAAATTCTTAGCATAGATCATATCAATTAGTATCAGAGCTTTGCACTAGTTGTAGGTTTGCCTAATTTTTAATTTAAAAAAAAAAAAGAAAACAAAGTGATATCGTGATCCAACTATTGTAATTCTTGTTTTAATTTTATATATTCCACAAATATGAATTTCTTGCTCCAAACAAACCCTAAATACATAGGCTCAAAAACTGTTCTTTGATACAAATTTTGAAACCCTTTAATCAGTGGCACTACGTTGTTTACTAAGACTTCAAATTTGAATTTCTCTTGGTAAGTTCTTGATGAAATATTGCTGGAATTAGTGATATTTTTTTATTAGTTTAATAAGAATCTATAAGGGACTACTACGAGTGAAAAAGAGCAAGAGTAATGAGCACATAAGAGGGTAAAACCAATCTAATTTTGTGTGAAAACAAGAGTAAAAGTAGAGTGAATCATTCTTTGAGTGTAACACATGAGGGAGTGTGTGAGGGTTCTTTTTGTTTTTCACTTTGTTTTGCAACAAACATGTCAGAAGGTGTGTCAAAAAAGGTTGATTTGAAGTTTTTCATGGAAGCTATACTGGGTAAGATGAGGAGAGTGTTGAAAGCGAAGATGGACGAAGTTCATGAACGGATAGCTCAGGTAGAGATTGCATGTGTGGAGAAAACACTAAATGCTCCTAATGTGCGTAGAAGATAGAGAGTTCAACCTAGAGATGTGAGAATTGAAGAGTTTTATGAGGACGGTTTTAATGAAGAAGATGACTAGGATTCAATCATTGGCAATAGGAGTTATGGTGGGCAGTTTAGAGAAGCTAGTAATCGGGAAGACAATAACTTAGGTAGTATTAAGATGAAGATTACATCGTTTAAATGCAAAAATGATCCTAAAGCTTACCTTGAGTGGGAGAAGAAGATAGAATTAGTATTTAATTGTCACAATTATTCTGAGCTTAAAAAGGAAAAACTTACAGACATTGAATTTTTTGATTGTTTGGTGGGACCAACAAGTGTTAAACAAGAGAAATAGAGAGCGTCGATGTGTGAAGAAATAAAAATGATGATGAAAAGACAGTTTTGATGTGAATCTCACAAAGAAAAGTGAGACCCGACACTCAATGAGATTCTTTTGCCAAGGATAGTTCTAATTCAGATTTTTAGATAAACAAAAATAAGAACCTTGACCCGTTATCTATGATGTGCCTTGATTTATAACAAAATTAAATTGTGGAGTTGATGGAGGATAGAACTAAATAGATACCTTGATAAGTCAAATGGACGCCACAAGGATCAGTTTAGGGTTTTGACGCCACACTCTTGATGATCAAAGAGTGATAAGTCAGCAACTATCTTCAAGAGTTGAAAAACTTGAGAAGACAATTTTGAGAGAGAAATAGCTCTTCTATTTCGTGCTTCCAATTTCAAAATGAGGCAACTGCCTCTACAAGACTTTTACATGCCTTATATAGGCTTACAAAATGAGGTGAAACCCTAATGTTACCTAATAAACTTAAAAAGGCCCAAAATAAGCCCAATATGACTTAACAATTTTAAAACAAAACTTAACAAGTTCAAAATAGCCCAAATACATAAAAGTAGTAACATAAGAAATAAGTAAAGCCCAATAGCATGAAAAGAAAGCCCTTAGCTGCTTCTTAAAGCCCAACGTCACCAAACGTCTCTAAATCACGTCCCAATCTCAAATTGAAGACAAATAAATACATTTAGCTCGTTTCCATTCAGATCGTAAGCTTCCAATCCCATAGAAGCTTCAATAGCTCCAATTTGACTACTTATGGCCCTTTGAAGCTGTTTAGCCTTAGCCCTTGTTATTGGACCATCTGAAATCTCCTTTACGCTCAACTCGCCTTCTTGAGTTGATTTAGAACCTTCATGATGCACATCATCACCCCCGGGCAGAGAATGATTTGCCCTCAAATCAGAATCTTCTAAATCTTCCAAATAAGGAGATAAGTCCTTCACATTAAAAGTGGCTGAAACATTGTAATCACCAGGAAGGTCAACTTTGTAAGCATTACTATTTACCTTCTCTATAATACGAAAAGGTCCATCAACTCTTGGCATCAGCTTGGACTTCCGCTTGCTAGGAAATCTTCCCTTGCTAAGATGAATCCAAACAAGATCACCAGGTTCAAAGCTAATCATTTTTCGTCCTTTATTAGCATGCTTAACATACCTAGCTGTTTTCTCCTCAATATGAATTCGAACCTGCTCATGAAGCTTCTTCATCAATTCTGCCTTCTTAACACCATCCATAGATGTCCTCTCATTAATTGGAATAGGAACAAGGTCAATAGGAACAAATGGATTAAATCCATACACAATCTCAAATGGTGAAAATTTTGTAGCCCCATGCACACTACGGTTATATGCAAATTCTACAATAGGCAAACAAGTATCCCAACTCTTTAAGTTCTTGTTTATAACAGCACGTAATAAAGAAGATAGAGTACGGTTCACTACCTCAGTTTGCCCATCAGTTTGTGGATGACAAGCAGTACTGAAAAGCAACTTTGTTCCAAGCTTCTTCCAAAGAGTCTTCCAAAAATAGCTTAAAAACTTTGTATCACGATCAGAGACAATGCTTTTAGGGATTCCATGCAAACGTACAATTTCCCTAAAAAACAAATCAGCAATATGAATAGCATCATCAGTTTTGTTACAAGGAATAAAGTGTGACATTTTGGAGAACCGATCAACCACAACCATCACTGAATCCTTCCCACGCTGTGTTCTAGGTAATCCAAGCACAAAATCCATACTAATATCCATCCATGGTTGCTCTGGGATAGGTAAAGGCATATATAGTCCATATGCATTCTCTTTACCCTTAGCTTTCTTGCAATTTACACATCTTTCAACAACTTTATGAACATCCCGCAGCATATTAGGCCAAAAGAAGTGCTCTTTCAGTAGCTCATAAGTTTTCTTCTCCCCAAAATGACCACTAAGACCACCCCATGAGCCTCACGCACAAGCAACTCACGTAAGGATCCTGAAGGTATACACATTCTGCCTAACTTGAACAAGTAACCATCATGCACAAAGAACCCATCACAAGCTCCTTTAGCACATTTAGACATCATATTAGCAAAGTATGAATCACTGGTATATTGTTCTTTCACCTGTTCAAAACCCAAAAGTCTTGCATTTAACATAGAAATCAATGCATACCTCCTAGAAAGAGCATCAGCAATGACATTAGTTTGCCCCTTCTTGTATCTTATGATATATGGAAATGGCTCCATGAACTCTACCCATTTGGCATGTCTTCTATTCAGCTTGTTCTGCCCTTTAAGATACTTTAATGATTCATGGTCAGTATGAATAACGAACTCTTTAGGTAATAAATAATGCTGCCATACCTCGAGAGCCCGAATCAATGCATAAAACTCCTTGTCATAAATAGAGTAGTTTAACCGTGCCCCATTCAGCTTCTCACTAAAGAAAGCAATTGGCCTCTTTTCTTGCATCAACACAGCCCCAATACCGACCCCTGAAGCATCACACTCTATTTCAAATGTTTTAGCAAAATCGGGAAGTGCTAAAACTGGAGCAGAACATAATTGTTCTTTTATCAGTTCAAATGACTTCTGTGCATTCTCATTCCATCTAAACTCATTTTCCTTTTTCAAACACTCTGTCATAGGCGCAACAATAGAACTAAAGTCTTTAATAAATCGCCTATAGAAAGAGGCTAAACCATGAAAACTTCTCACATCCGCAACACCAGTAGGTTTAGGCCAATCACGAATTGCCTTAACCTTCTCCTCATCAACCTTAATTCCGCTACCAGAAACTACATACCCCAAAAAGATAACACTATCTTGGCAGAAATAGCACTTCTTGATGTTTCCATACAACTTAGCATCACGCAAGGCCTCAAATACAGCCATAAGATGCTTCACATGATCATCTAAAGTTTTACTATAGATCAAGATATCATCAAAATAGACCACAACAAACAGCTCGATAAACTTCCTCAAAACATGGTTCATAAGTCTCATAAATGTACTAGGTGCATTAGAAAGCCCAAATGGCATCACCATCCACTCATACAATCCATGCTTAGTTTTAAAGGCTGTTTTCCATTCATCACCTTCTTTCATCCTAATTTGGTGATATCCACTCATTAAATCAACTTTAGAAAAATAAACAGCACCATGCAATTCATCAAGCATATCATCAAGTCTAGGGATAGGGAATCGATACTTAACCGTTATCTTGTTGATAGCCCGACTGTCCACACACATTCTCATGGTACCATCCTTCTTTGGAACAAGCAAAGTAGGCACTGAACAAGGACTAAGTGACTCACGCACATAGCCCCTCTCTAAGAGCTCACCAACTTGCCTTTTGATCTCCTTTGCTTCCTCCGGATTACATCTATATGCTGGTCTATTTGGAAGTGAAGCTCCAGGCACCAAATCAATTTGATGCTCTATCCCTCGAATAGGTGGTAATCCCAATGGTAGCTCTTCTGGAAATACATCTTTGAACTCTTCAACCAACTCCACAACCTGCCTTGGCAAATCCAAACCCTCCACTTGCAATAAAGGCTTTGCCCAAGTCATGAAAACAACCCCCACAGAAGCTAGTGCTTGCTCAACATCTCCCTTTTTGGCTAACATTAACCCTTTACCAGATTCCATCATCTTCCTTTGATTCTGCAACTGATCTTTTCTAACTTGTTGAGAACTCAATGGCATCAAATTCACTTTCTTCCCATTCAGCACAAATGAATAAGTGTTCCTTCTCCCATTATAAGTCACATCATTATCAAATTGCCATGGGCGTCCTAATAACACATGACTAGCTGTCATCGGAACCACATCACATAAAACCTCATCATGAAAGGTTTTAATGGAGAATGGCACCCGAACCTGTCTTGTAACTTGAATCTCTCCCTTGTCATTAAGCCAATGTAATTTGTATGGTTTTGGATGTGGAACAGTAGTTAATCCTAGTTTCTCCACTAAAGTAATGGATGCAACATTGGTGCAACTACCATTATCAATGATCATGGCACAAACCTTATCTCGGATTTGACATCTTGTATGAAAGATGTTTTCGCGCTGTTCCAAACCAATATCAACTTCAGCACTCAAAATCCTTTGAATAACTAATAAATTTCCCTCCATTGGCTCAAGATTCTCTTCTTGTTCAGTCACTTCGACTTTAGATTCCTCTTCCATCTCAGCTTCATCTTCACTTACAAGCTCTCCATACTTCCCTTGTAAAACCATCACCCTCTTATTCGGACATTCAGAAGCAATATGCCCATTTCCCAAGCACTTGAAACACTTGATGTCTCGTGATCTCCTGGAAAATTGAGGTTCAAATACCTTCTCCTTTCCTTTCAATGAACCTGAACTAACACTTCCTTTACTGAACTCCACTTTCTCATCACGTTTAGGTGTGTTCCATGTTCGCGAAGGTGAAGAAACAGCCTTTGTATTACTTGTTGTAGTTGACCTCATATGGATACCCCCTCTTTTCTGCTGTCTTTCTACTTTAGTTGCAAGCTTTATGACATCCTCAAGAAATATGAAGGGCTGTAACTCAACAACATTAGCTATGTCCCTCTTCAATCCATCAAGGAATCTAGCTATTGTTTGCTCTTGAGGTTCATTCAAATCACAGCGAATCAGCAACAGCTCAAATTCTTTCACATACTCCTCCACACTCAAGGAACCTTGCCGCAAAGTCTGGAGTTTGATGTATAATTCTTGTTTATAGTAATCCGGAACAAATCTCTTCTTCATTAATCTTTTCATAAGTGGCCAGCTTGTAACTTCTTCTTCGTCATCCCTTCTTCGCTGAGCTTTTAAGTTTTCCCACCACAAAAGTGCGTAATCGGTAAACTCAAGTGCTGCTACCTTACACTTCTTTGCCTCAGGATACTCATGCCAATCAAACACCCTTTCTACCTTCTGAACCCATTCAAGATACTCCTCAGGAGAACTAGTACCTCTAAATGGTGGTATATTAAGTTTGATACCACTAGTAGGGTCATTTTGTTGCCTCCTTATCCTACCCCTATCTTCAGCCTCATCATCCCTATTTGGCTCATCTCCAGCATCCCCTAGGTCATTTCGAGGTACCCTATGCCCTACCCGCCTTTGTTGGGGTTGCAAAGTGTTTCTTTGCATCATTTCTATAATTGCAGCAAGTTGTCCACGAATTTCAGTAATCTCACCTCGAAATTCATCATGAGCTCGTTGTAAGCCCACGAGTTGAGCTTGTTCTAAACTCAATCCCTTTGGTACTCTACTTGCATCATCGTCAGCCATTATTAACAAAAACTTCAAACAAGTATGAACAATTGAACAACACAACCAGTAGCTAAAACACTCTTCTCAAACTGAATTTTTCACCAATTCAGTAAATACAATCAGATAGCAACAATTTACTCAAATTCAAAATTTCCAGGTTCACAAAATTTCCAGGTTCAAGAACAATTTAATTCAGCCAACCCATCTCCAGTTCACAAACTACTAAGAATTAATTTTAATGCTTCAGAGTTGCAATTCAGCTCCTCAAATATTAGAGACCCAAACTGATAATAACCCCACGAAATTATATAACACAAAAAAATAGCAAGACACTTTCAATAGCTAAAACTTCAGTTTGCACACTGAAATCCTGTGCTCTGATACCAGATGATGTGCCTTGATTTATAACAAAATTAAATTGTGGAGTTGATGGAGGATAGAACTAAATAGATACCTTGATAAGTCGAATGGACGCCACAAGGATCAGTTTAGGGTTTTGACGCCACACTCTTGATGATCAAAGAGTGATAAGTCAGCAACTATCTTCAAGAGTTGAAAAACTTGAGAAGACAATTTTGAGAGAGAAATAGCTCTTCTATTTCGTGCTTCCAATTTCAAAATGAGGCAACTGCCTCTACAAGACTTTTACATGCCTTATATAGGCTTACAAAATGAGGTGAAACCCTAATGTTACCTAATAAACTTAAAAAGGCCCAAAATAAGCCCAATATGACTTAACAATTTTAAAACAAAACTTAACAAGTTCAAAATAGCCCAAATACATAAAAGTAGTAACATAAGAAATAAGTAAAGCCCAATAGCATGAAAAGAAAGCCCTTAGCTGCTTCTTAAAGCCCAACGTCACCAAACGTCTCTAAATCACGTCCCAATCTCAAATTGAAGACAAATAAATACATTTAGCTCGTTTCCATTCAGATCGTAAGCTTCCAATCCCATAGAAGCTTCAATAGCTCCAATTTGACTACTTATGGCCCTTTGAAGCTGTTTAGCCTTAGCCCTTGTTATTGGACCATCTGAAATCTCCTTTACGCTCAACTCGCCTTCTTGAGTTGATTTAGAACCTTCATGATGCACATCAATCTATCAAAGATAAGAACCAGAGGTGTAAGAAGATAGCAGACGCTACACTTAAGATAGATGAGAAGATGTGAGTGATAAGTCTGAAAGAACGCCAAAAGATAAAATCTTGATAAGTTCTAATAAAAGTTCTTTAAAGAACTTAGGAGAAAACTCTCAACATTAATATCATCAATTCTCTTTTTTGTTCTCTCTCATCTCTCATATATTTATAGAGACCTATTAGGATGTCTAGCATTTATTACAGCAACTAATGAAAACTTAAAACTACTAACTATCAACTACTACCAATAACTTAAGCATTTGGGATTCTAGCACTTATTACAACAATTAATAAAAATTTACAACTACTAACTACCAACTATTACCAATAAACTAGACACTTGGAATGCTAGCACTTATTACAACAATTAATAGTAACTTATAACTAATAACTACTAATAATTACCAATATTGAGTCTTTATATTACATGGGCTACTTTCATGAGTTGTTAAGCTATTGTTCCCCATCACACATGGATGCTAAATGGTCTTTGAGAATTTTTTGGCAGTCTATTTCGCATTATTCCCCCTCTCTTGAAAAGAATTTGTCCTCAAATCTTTATCGGGATCAAATACAACTCTCTTGAACTTTGAAGTGGTATTTTTGATAGCGTAGCAATCAACACACATCTTCCACAATCTATCATTCTTAGGCACAAGCAATACTAGAATGGCAGGATGATTCATGCTCTCACACACGTATCTCTTTTCTATGAGCTCATAAATCTGTCTTTGAAGTTCCTTTGTCTCATTGTGAATACCGTTATAGGCTGTAATATTTGGAATTGATGATCCATGTATATAGTTGCTTTGATGCTCAACTCCCTTTATTAGTGGTAAAGCATTAGGTATCTCTTCAGAAAACATTGTAACAAATTCCATTTCGTCTTCTTCGATTTGTAAACTTAATGTATGCTTAGTATCCATCAGCTTACCATCTACTAGGTACTCCATTCCATCACTTGTATCTTCCAACGGTGGCATAGGTTCGTCATTTGACTTACTTTCAGTTTCAATGACATGGTTATCGCTTAAAATCAATGCACTTTGATTTGGACATTGAGGTGCAATATGACCTTGGCTGCCTCCCACGTTTTGGCCCTTAGTTGGTTCTGCTTTAAAACTGGAATCAGCTTTCTTATATTTTTTTCTCCAATCCAGTTTCAAAGATGATGTAGAACTAGATTTTTGGCTATATCTTGTAGAACTCTTCCTACTTAGTTGTTTTTCTACCTCCTTTTCCATATTCAACAATCTATGCCAAACATCTTCATCAATGCCATTATCATTCATGGTAGCACGCCTATCTTGAATTCGCAATTTAGGAACTCTAGGTGTCTGCTCCCTTTGTGTACTAGATTTAATTTTTTTTATCCATTTATGAACTTGCTTAATCTCTACTTTCAACATTTTTCTTATCTCACCCATTAAAGCTTTCATGAGAAACTTTGAATCAACATTTTTCGATGAAACTTTGAAAGTATTTTTGTCCTTGTTATTTAACATGTTTGCTACAAAATAAAGTTAGAAAAATAAAAAGAACCTTGCACACTCCCACATGTGTTTCACTCAAAGAATGATTCACTCAACTTTCACTCGTGTTGTTTTTAAAAAAAATTTAGAAAAGTAAATCTAGAATCAATAGAATCTGAATTTTTTTATTTTTTTGTCCTTTTTTTTAATTATTTATATGTAATAACAGAACTTACAAAATTAGATAAAATAATAGACAAGAAGAAACAAAAAAAAATTGATATAGCTACAGAATTTTAGAGACTAAAATAATGTTGCTAATTTAAAAGAAAGAACAATCAATGAAAATTAAAAATATAGCTCAAACCTGATTAGAGAATAAACTCTAATACCAAATGATGTGAACCTTATAAACTCTGACTATTAAAATTGAGAACCAACTCAAGAGGAGGGACAGCAGTACGAGGTAAAACCCTAGCTCGAGTTCATCACGGAGGCTGAATTTTGTGAAGAAAGAGGAGAAGAAAGCTCTTGCCAAGCCCAAAATTGAGCAAAAATAAGAAGTGACCAGCCATGGAAATCAAGTTAAATCTGATTCTTCCAGCACTTAGAATTGTGATATTAAGTGTTTTAAATGCCAAGGTAGGGGTCATATAGCGAGCCAATGTCCAAACAAAAGAGTTATGAAATTGTGAGATAATGGTGATATTGAATCCAATGACGAAGATCACACTGAATCTATACCACTATTGGAGGACATGGATGATGAGGAATATGCTACCCAAGGTGAATTATTGGTTGTAAGGAGAGCTCTAAGTTTGCAGGTAAAAGAAAATGACAAAATACAGCAACAAAATATCTTTCATACTAGATACCGTATGAAAAATAAGGTATGTAGTATGATCATTGTTGGAGATAGTTTTACTAACGTTGCTAACACTAAAATGGTGGAGAAATTAGAGCTGCCAACAATTAAACATTCATGGACTTACAAGTTATAATGGTAAAATGATAGTGGTGAGGTGAGGGTTACTAAACAAGTGTTAGTTTTCTTTTGCATTGAAAATTTTGAAGATAAAGTTTTGTGTGATGTAGTACCAATGCAACCTGGGCACTTGTTACTAGGCTGGCAATTTGATCGATGTTTTAAGCATGATGGTTTCACCAATAAGTACTCATTTATGCTTAATCAAAAGATAATCACTCTAGTCCATTTGTCACCAAAGCAGGTCTACGCAGATCAAGTGAGGTTACAAAGAGAGTGAGAAAAAGAAAGTAAGTGAAAATCAAAAAGAGAAAAAAAGAGGGCCAGAAAAGTGAGAGAGAAAATAGGAGAGCAGATTCGGCCATTGAGAGGAAAGTGGAGAGAAAAATAAATTTCTATGCAAAAATGAGTAAAATAAAAAGAGTGATGTATTTAAATCAGCCAGTGATTGTACTTTTGTACAAAGATGTGTATTTAAACACTAACCAACTTGATGCATCTTTGCCTAGTTTAGTTTCTCTTTTGCAGGAATTTCATGATGTCTTTCCCGATGAGGTTCCACATGGTTTACCTCTTATTCAAGGAATTGAACATCAAATCAATTTCATGCTCGGTGCCTCCATTCCATACTAACTAGCCTATCGAAGCAATCTCGAGGAGACAAAGAAGCTACAAAGGAAAGTTAGTGAATTGATAGAAAAGGGATACGTAAGAGAAAGTAAAATTTTGTGTGCCATACTAGTGATTTGGGTTCCTAAGAAGGATGAGATGTAGAGATGTGCGTTGATTGCTGATCTGTCAACAATATAATGGTAAAGTATCGTCATCCTATTCCCTTCTTGGATGATATGTTAGATGAATTGCATGGTGCTTGTGTATTTTTTTAATATTGATTTAAAGAGCGGACATCATCAAATAAGAATGAAAGAGGGCAATGAATGAAAAACTTCTTTTAAAATGAAATATAGTTTATATGAGTTCTTAATTATGCCCTTTGGATTACTAATGCACAGAGTACTTTTATGTGATTAATGAACCATGTTTTGCTTGCTTTCATAAGCAACTTTGTTGTTGTTCATTTTAATGATATTCTCATTTGTAACAAAAAGTTGGATGATTATGTTGTGCATTTAAATTCAGTTTTAGAAGTACTTAGAAAAGAGAAGCGTTTTGCTAACTTAAAAGTAGTGCACCTTTTGCACTAATAAGCTCATATTTCTTTATTTTGTTATGGGCGCAAAAGTATACCAGTTGATGTAGAGAAGATTCTCGAGATTTAAGAATGGTTGAGTCCCATGAGTGTAGTTCATGTTCGTAGTTTTCATGGACTCGCCAATTTTTACAGGAGGTTCGTGAAAGTCTTTAGCAGCATCACTACATTGCTTATCAAAGTCATCAAGAATATTGTTAAATTCAAATGAGGAGATGAACAAGAGAAGGCATTCCAACTGATTGAGGAAAAATGAACCCTTACTTATTTACTTGCTTTGCCTGAATTTATTAAAACATTTGAAATTGAATGTGAAGCTTCAGATATAGGTATAAGTGTAGTTCTTATGCAAGGAGGAAGACCAATTATATATTTCAGTGAGAAATTAAGCATGTAATCTTAAACTGCCATACTTATGATAAAGAATTGTATGCATTTGTTCGAGTATCGAAAACATGGCAATAATACCTTTGGCCTAAGGAGTTTGTGATTCATATCGATCATAAGTCCTTCAAGCATTTGAAAAGCCAGCACAAATTGAACAGGAGACATGCACGATGTGTGGAATTCATTCAGATATTTTCATATGTCATCTGTTAAAATCAAGGTAAGGAAAATATCATTGCCGATGCAGTTTCTCAAAGTTATGTACTAATTTATACTCTTGATGCAAATTTACTTGGTTTTGAGCATATTAACAAATTTTTTCTTTAGACTATGATCTTTTTAGGAGTTTCAAGCTTATGAGAAAGACACAGTGGGTAAGTTCTTTAGGCACTAGGGTTTCTTATTTCAGAAAAATAAATTTTGTGTGCCGAATTTCTCTTTGCGTGATTTATTAGTAAGGGAATCCCATGGTGGAGGATCAATGGCACACTTCGGAGTTACTAAGACCTTAGCCATTTTGTAAGAACACTTCTATTAGCCATACATGATGTGTCACATGTAGGCAAGTAAAATCCCAAGTGCAACCTGATGGTTTTTATACGTCACTGCCTATTCCTAGTGAGCTTCGGATTGATAGTTCAATGGACTTTGTGTTAGGTTTGCCTAGGTCTAAATGTGGTAGGAATTTAATTTTTGTGGTTGTAGATAGATATTCTAAGTTGGCACATTGAATTATATGTTATAAAACCGATGATACTTCACATGTTGCTGATTTGTTCTTTAGAGAAATTTTAATAATACATGTTATACCTAGAACAATAGTTTTGGATAGAGATGCTAAGTTCTCGAGTTACTTTTGAAAGAATTTGTGGTGTAAGTTAGGAACTAAGTTGTTATTTTCTACTATTTATCACCCAAAAATTGATGGTCAAATCGAAGTAGTGAATAAGACTTTGTCTACTTTATTGAGGGTTATAATTAAACAGAACATCAAAACTTGGGAAGAGTGTTTACCACATGTTGAGTTTGCTCATAATCATACTATTTATTCTACTACTATATTTTTGCCATTTGAAATTGTTTATTGTTTTAATCCTTTAACTAAATTAGATTTAACGCCATTACCTTTGTCTGAACATGCTAGCTTAGATAAAAAGAAAAAGGATGAATTTGTTAAGGAGATACATGAAAAAGCAAGACTCAACATTGAGAGGAGGACAGAACAATATGCAAGACAAGCTAATAAAGGGCACCAACAACTGATTTTTTAACCCAAAGATTGGATTTGGTTGCACATGCAGAAAGAACTATTTTTGAGATTAAGGCGATCTAAGATGCTTCCGAGAGGAGATGGACCCTTTCAAGTCCTTAAGTGCAACAATGACAATGCATATAAGTTGAATTTGCCAGGTGAGTATAATGTTAATGCCACCAATATTACTGATTTTAGTACTTTTGATGTAGGTGATGATTTGAGGACAAATTATTTTCAAGAGGAGGGGAATTATGAGGACATGTCTAACAATTTAAATGTAGATCATATTCAAGTTCCAATTGGTCTAGTTACAAGAGTTCGGGCTAAAATGTTCAAGGAAACTCTCAATGGACTGATTCAAAGCATTTGGGCTGAGGTGAATTTGTGGAGGCCCAAGGAAGATTGATTTGAACCTCGCCAACAATGTGACGAAACCCAACACCAAAATATGGAATCGAATCCCAAGATCTTTAAAATGCACGTTTGATGAGTCTTGACCCTTGACTTAGCAAGGCAAGAATCAAGACTACAACTGAATAGGGGACGCCACACCAAGAAACCCAAGGACACTCAAGAATCAAAGTGATAAGTCTAGCTATTTTGAATGCTATAAGAATAATCTTGATAAGTTCAAAAGTCCTTTAAAGAATGAAAGAATAACACAAAAACTCTATAATATTATTCTCTGAATTCTATATCCTAACTTTCAATTCCCATGGTAGTTTTAGAGACCACATGAGATGTCAAGTTACCTCTTTCAAACTTAAAATTCAAACTTACAAATTACCCTCATAACCAAAAGTCCGAAATTACAACTAACACAACAATTGTAATTACAAAATTCAAACATATCACAGCAAACTTATAGCTACCCTCATAACCCAAAAGTCCACAATTACAACTAACACAAAAATTGCAATTACAAAATTTAAACATAATCTCTACTAATTCAACAAGCATGTTCCTAAGTCTTGAATTTGAAAGAAAGAGTGATTGTTGGCCTTCTATAATTAAATCTCCTAAAAATCTGTCTATATCAAATTTTAAATTCACAATTAATATCTTGGGTCTTTCAAAAGCTATGTAGATCTTCAATTTGACTCTTCTAGAACCTTAATCAAAGTGATTAGGTTCTCTTGAATATGATTTGGACTTATTCGAAATTGATTTAGGCTTTTGCCAAGCCTCCATGTGTTTGCCATCTCACAAACTTGTTAAATTAACCCATTTAATGCTTCTTAAATGTTTGGCTCTAAGTCTTACGATTGGCCCACTTTGAAAACTTAATGGATCATATGATTGCTGGCCTTGAGCCACTCCAAGCCCACATGTCTCATGAGTCCCTTTAAGCCCACGTGTGAATTTTTTCTTCTGTATGCGTATAGGTTATGCAATTTCGTTTGCATCAAAGATGTTCCATATGTTCCATAAGGTTGAATTTTCATGATTCAAACTTTGGAATGTTCTAGAATAATTTTTTATTGGCCTTTTAGTTTTTGAATTATATGGGGAAGGAAGTAATTTGAAATTCCCTTGTTTCCTTTTTTTGTTGGGATAGGTGTGATTTTAGGAAATAATGGATTCAATTTTCAAAATTCAAATTAAGATATTTTAGTTTCCTTTTTTTTTCTAGCTATTTGGGATTTTTAGGTAGCAAATTTGGGGATTTTCTAACTACCAAATTCGTGGACTTCTTTGTATTTAAATAGCCATTAGCTTATTGAAAAAAAAAAAATTCGATTTCATTCATAATTTTGTGAGAGAAAATTCTCTTTGGTACTTTTAGAACTCTTTAAACTTATTGAAGAAATTTTCATGGCATTCTCCTTCAACTTATCAGTCCATCCTTCTATCATTGATTGTGACATCTTCATTATAGCAATGTTCTTGCTTCAATATAAGTAACATGTCGCAATTTTATACAAATCTATTTCTAGACAATCTTGCAGTCTTTCTTGATCCATAAAATTTTCAATTTCTTAGCGTGTTTCTTAATCCATAAATGTATAACGTTACACGTTATGGTGAGTTCTCAAACCTTCATAATATATTAATGTGATTAATATATTTATTTGTTGTGTTTATTTCATGTTTCACGCTTCCGTTGGATTTAAATTCGTATATGATACGTATTTAGGTAATAGATACAATAGCACATGCATACACCCACACATCTTAGATCCTCCGCCAACACCAGCACCACGGTGCCCTAAGACAGTGTGTACAGCATTACAACGCCCAAAATTTGGCGCCGCGGTGCTACTTGAACAGTAGCAAGTGAATAGTTATATGCACAGTAACAAAAGTGAATATTGTTTTGAACAGTAAATTCTAATCTAACTTTTATTTGATGTTTTATCCTAATTTAATAATATAAACCTGTAAACACTGCTACAAAAATAGATTTTATTGATATTATGTTACTGACACTTTTTAAATAGAGTGAAGATATATCTATTACTGTGTCAAACTTATTAACCCTTCTATAAAGTGTTAATGAATTGCTGATAAATTGTTGATACTATAGTATTAGAAATATGAGTATTGTTGAATTAGTGATACCATAGTATTAGAAACCTAAAACTACGCAATTTTAATTAATAATAATAATTGTTATTTTTCTAAAAATTAAATATTAAAAATAATTTAAAATTATAAAAATTAATATTTAAAAAAAGCCTAATTAAAAAAATAAAGAAGGCATTGAAATACAATTTAATTATTGAGAATGTTTTAAAATATAAAATATTAAAGAACAAAAATTAAAAAAAGAAAATACAAAATGACATTGTTTTGGGGTTTAAATATTTTTGGCCTTATAATTTTTTTTAAAAAGAATTACAAAAGGATGTTGTTTTAGGGTTAAAAATAAAAGAAAGCACAAAAATGACTTTCGTTTTGGCCATGACTAGGCAAAATTAAGGTTTTGCTAATTCTTCTTCTTCTTCAATTTTCCTAGACTTGAGAAAAAAGAACTAGCCATCACACCATGTAGCAAGCCAACAACTCTCCTGTCTCTAGTTTCTTCTACTAATCTTATTTAGTATTCTTCTCATCTCCGGTTTTGCCTCTCTCTCGTCTCTCTCTCACCCTGCAGCAAGCCAGCAATTTTTCATGTCTTACCTAGAGCCAGCAGCAGGTAACAGCAACAACTCATCAGTTGGCCATCGCAGGATTACAACAGTTCTTATCTCTCTTACACAAAGGCAGGTAGCAGCTCTCACCTATGAGTTTTGATGTGGTTTATTGATGGAGGATGCCATGATTAGGCCAATACATTGTGACACAACAGTAATGGAGGACATCACAATCAACACATATAATAGGAAGCCTATGAAGAAACTAAGAAGTCTATTTAACTCAGGAGTGTCCAATTTCAAGATTTGGAGATAGAACCTAAAGAACTAAAGGTAACATTCAAAAGTAAGGCTCAAGATAAGATAACAATTTCAAGGAAAAATTTGGTATTGTTTTAGAATGAATTATGAGGTATACTTTATACCTCTAAAAAATTGTGTGTCTACTTTCTAAACTATTTTACAGAATATGATTCTAATTTTTTTTAAAGAAAGTTAAAGTCAAATAATCAAAGGAAGATTAGGCAGCCAGAAAATGAATCAAATCTTGACAACTAGCAATAATTGAAGACTTTTGCTATTAATACAAGACTTAAAAGCTTGATGTGTTGAATTAGTGTAGATTAAGTTTGAATTTGGAATATTAGTTATATTTTTAAACTTTGTTTGTTGTAACTTTAAAATTTAGTTCTAGTTATAATTTTAGAATTTGATACTAGCAGCACATTTAGACTAAGTTGTTGTAATTTTTGAATTTTTCTTTTACTTTTTTTTTATATTTGTAACTTGATCATAATGGTATATATATAAACCATAGGATTGAGAGTTTAAAGGAGGAATTGAATTAATGAAGTCATTGTTCCATAATTCAGAGAAATAAACACAGAGTGTTATTATCAAAAAATGTGTTTTTGAGTTGATGCCTAACTAATCTCAAGTTTCGTATTGTTGAACGATATCAACACAAATACATCTTCACGAATGAAATCGCAAACCATCAGCGCTTGTCCTGCGTCATTTATGGTGCTTCTTTTATCTCATGTCGTGGCTTTTGTAGTTTCTGGGTGTAAAGTACCAAGTATCTAAAGTAGTTTGCTGAAATTCATGTAGGTTTTAATTTTTTTAGTTTCCTAATATTGTGCTTCTCAGACTTCTGAACTGGGTGATTAAATTTGCTGTTTGGGGTATCATGTCTCACCATTCTGTTAAAGTTTTCTTTCAATGTTGTTTGTTTTATTTTTCACTCAACTTTGTGTTCTTCATGGTTGCTGTTGTTATTCAGAAACTGTTTATGGCATTTCTTGAATTAGTGCTGTGATGCTTCAGTGTTCTTAGATGATAGTAATGGCAATAAGAGCCATGAGCTATCCCAGTCAAACCCTCAAGGGTTTTGACAAAATTGATCTGATTAAAGAAGAGCTTGAAGAGGTTTTGCGCAGGTGTGGTTTCATGTGCTGATATACTAGCTCTTGCCACTAGAGATGGCATCCTATTGGTATGCATTAATGCTCAACTATTACTTTGTGTCTGTCTTTGTCTATAATTAGTTTTTCCATTGTCAGCCTACAGGGTATATGATTTTGCTCATAGTTGTAAGTATATAGCTAGAAAAATTTGTTGAAAGTAAGCAAATTGGTATTTTCACTCTCTTCCACAGTAGATTAGAGTCGCATATGTTCAGCTAGCGCTTCCGCATTCAGCTTTCTTGCTTCTTCTAGTTCCCTGGATAACCGCTCTAGTTCCTACTGCATTTGAGAACCTTTTTGAAGTTCCTCTAACTCAGCTCGAAGCCCTTATTTTACTTTCAAGCCGCATTAGGTTCGAGCTCAAGATCAAGTTCCTCCCTTTGAGGAACACCTCTTTATCGTTCATTTTCTCCACCAACTTGGCCAAGCACTTAATCTCTTTATTGTACATTACCGCTTCACTTCTGAATGCTTCTACTGACAGGACCCGTCTCGAGACCCTCTACTGTAGGTCTCAACGGCCCTGCCGAGCACCTCGATAGAAGTTCCTCAGAATATAACTAGATAAGTTGAGAAATTTCTGCGAGGCGAACCCCTTGTTAGTTTTTGCTACTATTGAGAAAATCTTATAATATACATGAAAATAACATCTTAAATTTTTTTAAAAAAGGGGCAGAGTTTCCCCTGTTTTTCGAAAAATCCATATAAAACCTGCAAACAAATTTTACTTCTATTTCAAACACTTCTTAATACTACCAATTTGGACCTCCGATCCTTTCTAAATCAAATCCAACACAACTCAATAGTTTCATTTGAATCACAAAATGAGCATACTCATAAAAAGCAAAAACGATCATCGTAATATCGAAATCTCTTCTTGTTGGTTCAAAACATACATACAAATATACATGCCTACAACTACTATGCATAAAGTAAATGGTGCTATTTAGCACATTTACATATACAAAAATGATCTTCAGATTTGGCCCACTACTTGGCAATAGGAGAATCAGAGGCTTGCGTACCGAGACCTGCACTTGGAAAGGGTTTAGAAAACATAAAACACAAAACGAGTGAGCTAAAGGAGCTCAGTAAGTGCAATTAAGATTTCAAATAAAATAACATTATGCATAGATAGCAAATTCTAAAGTACATGCATAAATCATGCTTCTAAAACTAATGTAAAGCTGTAAAACGGTTTCTAATATCATATGTCGATGAAATCTTACCGAACGGATTTTATCTACATCTTTGGAAAGCAATATCCAAAATCTATATAATATAATAACTGCCATGTGCATATAAACACATAAATCGCTCGGTCATTTTCTTTCTAAACTGTACCAATGGTAACCCTAAAGCTCTATACTCACGTAGCGACTTAACTAACACTGTACACGTGAGTAGGTCACGGGGCACCTCAACTAGCAGCACCCACAGTGACATCTTAAGACATCTCATTGGCTATGTAGCGGAATCCTACATCGCATACATATAGCAAAGACAATATCCCGTATACATAGAGCAACTCACATGACTCGACATCCTGACTTTTTGAAGTTAGTGACACACCCCCAAGACCTGCCTATGTGCACGGGATATACCGGCCGAGTCTAATACAATCACTACCACTATAATCTGAGGGTACAAATGGCATTTAAAATAAATGCAAAAATTTTAAAATTGTTTCTTAAACTGAACATGTAAATGCATATCTATGGATACATATCAAGATCATAATCATGTTTATGCATTGAAAGCTCATAAAACATACATTTTTATTATGCGGAAACATAGTAAACGAAAGATTAAGAAATGGCAGATTTTCACTCACAACCGCTCTGCGCTCAATTTTGCTCCAGATTTCTGCTCCCGTTACCGCTCTCGGTTTTCTTCACCTACGCGCCATAAATGACATTTAGAACCAAATCGAATGCTAGAATCTCATTTAACTACTAAACGCCCTAATCGGCATTCAAAGCCCGGATGCATACTACTTCTTGATTTTCATTTACGGAGTCATTTAATCTAATCTAACTCACTACCCGGTGCCTTGAAAATTATTAAACGCCTTATAACTTGATTGGACATAATTACCCTTCACCTTTCCAAAATAGACAATTATGTCCCATTTTCTTCATTTTTGGTTTTTCCATCAACCATATACATTCAACATACATAATGCATCATTTACACACAACAACTTAATCAAAATAGCACTCAATTCCTAACTTCCCTAAAGTGGCAGAATTTCATCATATGTTCCAACACATTTCTTTTCTCAATTTCTTGTTCCAATTACATCACAATCAAGCCAATTTCATTCTAATGCCCTAATTACAACCAATTGAAGTCTCTACATTCAAATCACCTAAAACCCTAATTCTTACCTTGTCAATTTCTTCAAATTGATGACTCCTTCAAGCTCCACACTAGAATTCAACTAAATCTAAACCAAGAATACACACAAGAACATCAATTGAAGTAATCTTAAAAGCTCACTTATAAATTTCACAAAACAATGCTTTTCTTACCTTTTTTTCTTAAATTTTCACTAATTGAGGCTTCAATTGAGCATAGGGATTGGTATGTAACCTTATTTTAGCTTAATTAAGCATGAAAAATCATGAAAAAGAAACTGAAATTTCACTGTAGCAGCACCTTCAACACTTGCACGAATTTTGCTCTTTTTTACTCTAAATGTTTGCTTTTGATCTCTTGAAAAATCTACACACTTCCACTATATATATAGTGCTCCCTCAATTGACCATTTTGCCCTTCAACTTACTCAAAATTCCTAATTTGCCATTAGTTCAAATGGATGAATTTAATTGGTTCCTTTGTAATCTAGTTAGAATAGTCAAAGGAGCTAACTAGAATTCTCAACTTGGCAATCCATGAGATTGCTTCTAATTGGTCCATTCTTTAATATTGGATTGTATTTCTCAACAAAGGCTTGTTCCATACATAACCCTTAAATGGAAATTCATATAGTAAATTAGAATTTCCTTTTCTAAGCCAATAGAGAAAAATTCCAAAAATATTCTAGGGTCGTTCGACGCTCCGATCGAGTGTGAAATTATCAAATTTGGTCTAATATCTCTCACGCACACCATAAAGAAAATATTTCTAATAGGGTTAAAATCGGGTAATCTTACAGGGTCTTTATTGCTCTATACCGAAATCTAGGCGCCAAGACTACTAATAGGGATTAGATATTACATCTACTGCCAAAAAGCTATCTTGTATTGCTTGAAATAAAAAACATAAGTTAGAAAACAGGATACCAAAAGAAGCAAAAAAAAAAAAAAAAGAAGAAAGAAAACAACTTCTTACCCTCACAGATGATGCCACACTAATGCGAGACCACACTTCTGCACCTATCCCAACTAGAATAATCTCTCGATCAGCTTAGAAAAATGGGCCTTGCACTACCATGACAGCGCTATCATTATCCAAATAGAGAATGGTGCTATCCAACACATGGCCACCACTGCTCTTAGGTACCCGAGGCTCGAACTCTCAACCTCAAGATTTTAAGAAAAGCCAGAATCACCTCACTTTCGAGGCCCTTCCTCTCTCTATTTCTACACCAGCGAATGGGGTAGTGTCTGTATCTGAATCTAAAACATCAAACACTGGAGCGCTCCCTACAAGTGGAAACTACGAATGAGTAACAGTATGAGGGAATTGATATAAAACAACAAAATGGAAGAAAGAGTTACCAGAAGGCCTTAGAAGAAGAGTATACTTCCCCATTGGAACCTCTACACTACTTCCATCATGAGGTTTTATGCCACCTGTACTTGGAACCTTCGTAAACCCAGGGACCTTTGATGTTCCTCCATCCTTGGATATCCCTACAAAAAAGTCAACAAGATCCACAGTTGGTGGCGCTTGCACAGAAGAAGTAGGCTCTGAAACATCAGAAGACTCTGGAATGACGCTCAGATGCCTTTTGAACTTCTAAAACTGCCTATTGGGCACCAGAACTAGAAGACTCAGCTCTAGTACACTTTTTAGGAGCTTCAACACCACTCAAAATGCCCTTTCTGTTCATCCGAGGCTTCCGCTGAGGAAATAAATTTGATAGCATATTGGATAATTCATTCATAAATGATTAAAGAGATAAACGATCACGAGCGTATGGAGTTGCTTGTGGTTAATATGATGGTTTCAAAATTATTTTTTCAAAAATCACTTCCTCCATAGGATTGAGGGAAGCGAAAACGTAGTCCTCTAGTCATATATCACGAAGGAGGCATTGACTTCAAAGGGAAGCGATGGATTTTCCACTTTCTATTGATGACAATTGCATTCTTCTCAAAACCAACGTACTTCCCTCAAAATCTTCAAAAAAACTTCCTCTTAGTCTCCGGTTTCCAACAGTAATTTTGTTTGGGCAAATAAGGTTATAACTTTGGAAGACATTGTATAGTGTTAGACAGTATGGTAGATTCATCATATGGTTTAGGATCGAGATATCCTGAAGCAATGAAATACATTAGGATAGATTTGAAGGGGAGAGAGGCCTATCACATGCAAGAACTCTAGAATAAGTAAAGGCACAAGGAACTTGAAAACACTTCAAATAATCGCGAAACAAAATGAGTTCTCTCTGTAACACAGACTGGGGTTCCCTATAAGGATCCCCCTTAGACAGAACCCGCACCTCAATGCCATATGGAATGGCGTATTCTTTATTGATTTCAGTAATAGAAAGAGAACAGATATCTTTAACCATTGTCTCAGTGAGAACGATCAAATAACAATAGAATTTAGGGATTTATGTTTTCTGCTTTGAGAGAGAAATCATAATCGAACAGATAGGGCAACAACATTTCTATTTATACTTGCTTAAAAGTAAGCAACATGTCCCTCCAGGACAAGGGAAACATTTTCCTAAGACTCAAAGGTCTATATAAAACAGTATCACTAACATAACAAGCGGGAATATTAAAATCAAGAGACGTGACTCTTAATCAAATTGCCTAAACAGTTGAACTAAAGAAGTGCATCCAATGGGTTCTTCTTCTTAGAAAAAGGCAATTCACTTATAGGTGGGGAGGGGGTTGGCATCTTTTGGGCTTATAACTAATATGGCCTAGCATAGCATTAAATTGAATTAAAGAATCACTTGCAAGAGAAATTAGACTTATTTAAAAAGTTCAGTACCGGAACTAACAACAAACCCGACAAGAATTGACAAGGCTAGCAAATTGTCAGACTGAAGTAAAAGCCCACCAATGATATAAAATTACTAAAATACCCTTCGAACAAAAAAGAGCCCGAGTTCGAGTACACAGAAGGGTCTTGTTCAAATTCAAGCTTCCTTTACATTTCCCATCATGAAAATAGACAGAGAACTTGAGTCAAGTTTGAACACTTCTTCTCTTACTGATTTCTCTTATCGGATTATTCAATTATGATTGTTGCATATCAGATTAAACTATGTCACATGTTTGATTAAATTCATCCGATTTGATTAAGATTGCGACCACGTTCTGTCTCACAATTAATCATCTTCTTTCTTAAAGAAGATAATTCATAAAAAGAAATAGATTAGGTTACTTCAATCCAAAAACAGATTAAACTTTATCTTATCACGAGACTATTTGCATGCTAATTAAACTCTATCACTTTGCACTATAAAAAAGCAGGCATAATACAATTACATTGATTCAAAAACACATTGAGAAATATATTGAAAAGTATAGCTAAAGAATCCAAGCATTCTTGAGATCTTTGAATAGTCTCTGAGAGCACCAACGCCCAAAAATTTGCAAATCTCTTGCTTGCTTGATACACACTTTTAAATATAACACCCAATTTTTTCTACTGTTATTGACTTGAGCATCAGAGTGTCTTTTCTTGCAAGAGGATGGCTTTGCTCTTGAGAAAGATGTTTCTAGAACCAATTGAACATCAACTGAAGGCCATTCTAAAAAATATATCAAAATCTAAAGGCATAAAAGTAATTTTTCAAAATTCCTAGAAACTTAAAACTTTAGTATTAATTAATCTCTTGTTTTAGAACAAAAAGTCCCAAAACACATGGATGATAGAACGAGTTGGTTTGTATTTATAATAATATAATAATTCAAAAAAGAGTAAGCTTCAAAGTTCAAACTGAAACTGGGTCGGAGATGTGATTTCTCGCAAAGGTAAAGGAATTATTTGAGAGTTTGGGTTTTGGTATGGGATGCAATTTTTATATCTCACTTCAACTTTTTCAGAGGTGGGTGTATTCATAATAAAATTTAGGTACAGTTAGTAATACTCTTTAATTTGGCAGAGAATCCAGTATACATCTGCCTTAAACTGGGCCTAACTTCATAGAGGCCATAGAAGAAGACAAGTCTAAAAGAAAATACTATGAGAAAAAGGATTACCAATTTGGAAATAAAAAAATCATTAATAAAAACTTCATTTTCAAAATTTTGTTGTTTTTCTTTTGTAATTAGTTACTATAAATATGTAAACTTACAGACTTGAAAACTTTAACGCTAAAATTGAAGCATTTAAGAAAAAATGTATCAAAATTCGAACCTAGTTTAAAAACTTCAAAACCAAATTAAAAACATTTAACACAAAACTTTAAAAAGTAATGCTACACTTCCCAACTTTAATTTCAAGATTTTTCAATTCAAATAATATATCAAATAATTATTGAATAATTTAGAAGAGATAAAAATTTACTATTTAATAAATATTTGACATGATGAAAAATGTTGAGAATTGTAACATTATTCAACTTAAAAATTAATTTGCATAATAGTGATTCTATCTTTTGTTCATTGTCATACAAAGGAGTTTCTAAAAATTAGGGCATTTAGTTTAATAGTAGAATTAATCTAATGACATTAAAATTAATTACTGCAATATAAGCAAAAGAAAGTGTTCTTTAGACGAAAAAGAGAAAAGAAAAAAATCAATATAAGTTGGAGCTTTGATTGTGCATGCTTGTGGGTCAATTGATCATTCGATCTCCAACAATGGCATATAAAAAGCATCTCGAATATTGTGTGAGACCACAGATTTACACTTTCTGCTTACTAAGTGTAATTTTAGATTTGTAAATTTATGCTCTCCAACTTTTTTGCTTTTGTATAATCATTCAATTTATTTTATGATATATTTATAACATGTGATAACAATAAAATAAGTCTCTAAGATTGGCTCTTTGAGGATAGTTAATCATTGGGAAAATGACATTATTTTCTCTTGAATTTGACCCAATACTCAATTTTGTTCATATTATTTTAAATTATCCAGATTTGTGCTTCTCCATTAGTTAGTTGCCGTTAAGTTTGATAAAAATGCAGTTATTTTAGTATAATATTTGTTTTGCCCTTGATAGTTATGTGCATGTGCTATTATGTTTAAAGTGATGATAGTGTTAGAGTTGGTGCTTATGTGTCATTATAATATTGTATGAATATTAATTGTTAATATTTATAAAAAATACATTTTCATAATAATTGTTAATATTTATACAATATACATTTCCATAATAATCGTTAATATTATAATAAATTGTATCATGCTTGTTACGCTATAGACATTGTATGATCTGAAAGAGTTCAAATCTGGCCTAAAAGAGTTTAGACCAGGGCTAAAAGTTAGCAACGCTGAGATTTATAAATGTTAAGAGTTAGCAAATTTATAATAATCAATGAAATCTAAAGAGTTAGAGCCTTATCTATAACAGGACAAAGACCTGATGACATACCAGTAATCACGTAGTTACAAAGAGTTGCAATAAGTGCTAGAAAATATTATTATACAAATATGTTCTTAAATATAATGTTCCTGATCTATTTTTATCAGCGCGGGTCTATCGGTGAATCCCTTTTATATAGATTAGTGTATACTATATCTGATGTGCATCATGAAGGTTCTAAATCAACTCAAGAAGGCGAGTTGAGCGTAAAGGAGATTTCAGATGGTCCAATAATAAGGGCTAAGGCTAAACAGCTTCAAAGGGCCATAAGTAGTCAAATTGGAGCTATTGAAGCTTCTATGGGATTAGAAGCTTGCGATCTGAATGGAAACGAGTTAGTTGTATTTATTTGTCTTCAATTTGAGATTGAGACGTGATTTAGAGACGTTTGGTGACGTTGGGCTTTAAGAAGCAGCTAAGGGCTTTCTTTTCATGCTATTGGGCTTTATTTACTTCTTATGTTACTACTTTTATGTATTTGGGCTATTTTGAACTTGTTTAGTTTTGTTTTAAATTGTTAAGTCATATTGGGCTTATTTTGGGCCTTTTTAAGCTTATTAGGTAACATTAGGGTTTCACCTCATTTTGTAAGCCTATATAAGGCATGTAAAAGTCTTGTAGAGGCAGTTGCCTCATTTTGGATTTGGATGCACGAAAATAGACTTTTCTCTCTCAAAATTGTCTTCTCAAGTTTTTTCAACTCTTGAAGATAGTTGCTGACTTATCACTCTTTGATCACCAAGAGTGTGGCGTCAAAACCCTAAATTGATCCTTGTGGCGTCCATACGACTTATCAAGGTATCTATTTAGTTCTATCCTCCATCAACTTCACAATTTAATTTTGTTATAAATCAAAGCACATCATCTGGTATCAGAGCACAGGATTTCAGTGTGCAAACTGAAGTTTTAGCTATTGAAGGTGTCTTGCTATTTTTTCTGTTATATAATTTGGTGGGGTTATTATCAGTTTGGGTCTCTAATATTTGAGGAGTTGAATTGCAACTCTGAAGCATTAAAATTAATTCTTAGTAGTTTGTGAACTGGAGATAGGTTGGCTGAATTAAATTGTTCTTGAACCTGGAAATTTTGTGAACCTGGAAATTTCGAATTTGAGTAAATTGTTGCTATTTGATTGTATTTACTGAATTGGTGAAAAATTCAGTTTGAGAAGAGTGTTTTAGCTACTGGTTGTATTGTTCAATTGTTCATACTTGTTTGGGGATTTTGTTAATAATGGCTGACGATGATGCAAGTAGAGTACCAAAGGGATTGAGTTTAGAACAAGCTCAACTCGTGGGCTTACAACGAGCTCATGATGAATTTTGAGGTGAGATTACTGAAATTCGTGGACAACTTGCTGCAATTATAGAAATGATGCAAAGAAACACTTTGCAACCCGAATAAAGGCGGGTAGGGCATAGGGTACCTCGAAATGACCTAGGGGATGCTGGAGATGAGCCAAATAGGGATGATGAGGCTGAAGATAGGGGTAGGATAAGGAGGCAGCAAAATGACCCTACTAGTGGTATCAAACTTAATATACCACCATTTAGAGGTACTAGTTCTCCTGAGGAGTATCTTGAATGGGTTCAGAAGGTAGAAAGGGTGTTTGATTGGCATGAGTATCCTGAGGTAAAGAAGTGTAAGGTAGCAGCACTTGAGTTTACCGATTACGCACTTTTGTGGTGGGAAAACTTAAAAGCTCAACGAAGAAGGGATGACGAAGAAGAAGTTACAAGCTGGCCACTTATGAAAAGATTAACGAAGAAGAGATTTGTTCTGGATTACTATAAACAAGAATTATACATCAAACTCCAGACTTTGCAGCAAGGTTCCTTGAGTGTGGAGGAGTATGTGAAAGAATTTGAGCTGTTGCTGATTCGCTGTGATTTGAATGAACCTCAAGAGCAAACAATAGCTAGATTCCTTGATGGATTGAAGAGGGACATAGCTAATGTTGTTGAGTTACAGCCCTTCATATTTCTTGAGGATGTCATAAAGCTTGCAACTAAAGTAGAAAGACAGCAGAAAAGAGGGGGTATCCATATGAGGTCAACTACAATAAGTAATACAAAGGCTGTTTCTTCACCTTCGCGAACATGGAACACACCTAAACGTGACGAGAAAGTGGAGTTCAGTAAAGGAAGTGTTAGTTCAGGTTCATTGAAAGGAAAGGAGAAGGTATTTGAACCTCGATTTTCCAGGAGATCGCGAGACATCAAGTGTTTCAAGTGCTTGGGAAATGGGCATATTGCTTCTGAATGTCCGAATAAGAGGGTGATGGTTTTACAAGGGAAGTATGGAGAGCTTGTAAGTGAAGATGAAGCTGAGATGGAAGAGGAATCTAAAGTCGAAGTGACTGAACAAGAAGAGAATCTTGAGCCAATGGAGGGAAATTTATTAGTTATTCAAAGGATTTTGAGTGCTGAAGTTGATATTGGTTTGGAACAGCGTGAAAACATCTTTCATACAAGATGTCAAATCTGAGATAAGGTTTGTGCCATGATCATTGATAATGGTAGTTGCACCAATGTTGCATCCATTACTTTAGTGGAGAAACTGGGATTAACTACTGTTCCACATTCAAAACCATACAAATTACATTGGCTTAATGACAAGGGAGAGATTCAAGTTACAAGACAGGTTCGGGTGCCATTCTCCATTAAAACCTTTCATGATGAGGTTTTATGTGATGTGGTTCCGATGACAGCTAGTCATGTGTTATTAGGACGCCCATGGCAATTTGATAATGATGTGACTTATAATGGGAGAAGGAACACTTATTCATTTGTGCTGAATGGGAAGAAAGTGAATTTGATGCCATTGAGTTCTCAACAAGTTAGAAATGATCAGTTGCAGAATCAAAGGAAGATGATGGAATCTGGTAAAGGGTTAATGTTAGCCAAAAAGGGAGATGTTGAGCAAGCACTAGCTTTTGTGGGGGTTGTTTTCATGACTTGGGCAAAGCCTTTATTGCAAGTGGAGGGTTTGGATTTGCCAAGGCAGGTTGTGGAGTTGCTTGAAGAGTTCAAAGATGTATTTCCAGAAGAGCTACCATTGGGATTACCACCCATTCGAGGGATAGAGCATCAAATTGATTTGGTGCCTGGAGCTTCACTTCCAAATAGACCAGCATATAGATGTAATTCAGAGGAAGCAAAGGAGATCAAAAGACAAGTTGGTGAGCTCTTAGAGAGGGGCTATGTGTGTGAGTCACTTAGTCCTTGTTCAGTGCCTACTTTGCTTGTTCCAAAGAAGGATGGTACCATGAGAATGTGTGTGGACAGTCGGGCTATCAACAAGATAACGGTTAAGTATCGATTCCCTATTCCTAGACTTGATGATATGCTTGATGAATTGCATGGTGCTGTTTATTTTTCTAAAGTTGATTTAATGAGTGGATATCACCAAATTAGGATGAAAGAAGGTGATGAATGGAAAACAGCCTTTAAAACTAAGCATGGATTGTATGAGTGGATGGTGATGCCATTTGGGCTTTCTAATGCACCTAGTACATTTATGAGACTTATGAACCATGTTTTGAGGAAGTTTATCGGGCTGTTTGTTGTGGTCTATTTTGATGATATCTTGATCTATAGTAAAACTTTAGATGATTATGTGAAGCATCTTATGGCTGTATTTGAGACCTTGCGTGATGCTAAGTTGTATGGAAACATCAAGAAGTGCTATTTCTGCCAAGATAGTGTTATCTTTTTGGGGTATGTTGTTTCTGGTAGCGGAATTAAGGTTAATGAGGAGAAGGTTAAGGCAATTCGTGATTGGCCTAAACCTACTGGTGTTGCGGATGTGAGAAGTTTTCATGGTTTAGCCTCTTTCTATAGGCGATTTATTAAAGACTTTAGTTCTATTGTTGCGCCTATGACAGAGTGTTTGAAAAAGGGAAATGAGTTTAGGTCGAATGAGAATGCACAGAAGTCATTTGAACTGATAAAAGAACAATTATGTTCTGCTCCAGTTTTAGCACTTCCCGATTTTGCTAAAACATTTGAAATAGAGTGTGATGCTTCAGGGGTCGGTATTGGGGCTGTGTTGATGCAAGAAAAGAGGCCAATTGCTTTCTTTAGTGAGAAGCTGAATGGGGCACGGTTAAACTACTCTATTTATGACAAGGAGTTTTATGCATTGATTCGAGCTCTCGAGGTATGGCAGCATTATTTATTACCTAAAGAGTTCGTTATTCATACTGACCATGAATCATTAAAGTATCTTAAAGGGCAGAACAAGCTGAATAGAAGACATGCCAAATGGGTAGAGTTCATGGAGCCATTTCCATATGTCATAAAATACAAGAAGGGGCAAACTAACGTCATTGCTGATGCTCTTTCTAGGAGGTATGCATTGATTTCTATGTTAAATGCAAGGCTTTTGGGTTTTGAACAGGTGAAAGAACAATATACCAGTGATTCATACTTTGCTAATATGATGTCTAAATGTGCTAAAGGAGCTTGTGATGGGTTCTTTGTGCATGATGGTTACTTGTTCAAGTTGGGCAGAATGTGTATACCTTCAGGATCCTTACGTGAGTTGCTTGTGCGTGAGGCTCATGGGGGTGGTCTTAGTGGTCATTTTGGGGAGAAGAAAACTTATGAGCTACTGAAAGAGCACTTCTTTTGGCCTAATATGCTGCGGGATGTTCATAAAGTTGTTGAAAGATGTGTAAATTGCAAGAAAGCTAAGGGTAAAGAGAATGCATATGGACTATATATGCCTTTACCTATCCCAGAGCAACCATGGATGGATATTAGTATGGATTTTGTTCTTGGATTACCTAGAACACAGCGTGGGAAGGATTCAGTGATGGTTGTGGTTGATCGGTTCTCCAAAATGTCACACTTTATTCCTTGTAATAAAACTGATGATGCTATTCATATTGCTGATTTGTTTTTTAGGGAAATTGTACGTTTGCATGGAATCCCTAAAAGCATTGTCTCTGATCGTGATACAAAGTTCTTAAGCTATTTTTGGAAGACTCTTTGGAAGAAGCTTGGAACAAAGTTGCTTTTCAGTACTGCTTGTCATCCACAAACTGATGGGCAAACTGAGGTAGTGAACCGTACTCTATCTTCTTTATTACGGGCTGTTATAAACAAGAACTTAAAGAGTTGGGATACTTGTTTGCCTATTGTAGAGTTTGCATATAACCGTAGTGTGCATGGGGCTACAAAATTTTCACCATTTGAGATTGTGTATGGATTTAATCCATTTGTTCCTATTGACCTTGTTCCTATTCCAATTAATGAGAGGACATCTATGGATGGTGTTAAGAAGGCAGAATTGATGAAGAAGCTTCATGAGCAGGTTCGAATTCATATTGAGGAGAAAACAGCTAAGTATGTTAAGCATGCTAATAAAGGACGAAAAATAATTAGTTTTGAACCTGGTGATCTTGTTTGGATTCATCTTAGCAAGGGAAGATTTCCTAGCAAGCGGAAGTCCAAGCTGATGCCAAGAGTTGATAGACCTTTTCGTATTATAGAGAAGGTAAATAGTAATGCTTACAAAGTTGACCTTCCTGGTGATTACAATGTTTCAGCCACTTTTAATGTGAAGGACTTATCTCCTTATTTGGAAGATTTAGAAGATTCTGATTTGAGGGCAAATCATTCTCTGCCCGGGGGTGATGATGTGCATCATGAAGGTTCTAAATCAACTCAAGAAGGCGAGCTGAGCATAAAGGAGATTTCAGATGGTCCAATAACAAGGGCTAAGGCTAAACAGCTTCAAAGGGCCATAAGTAGTCAAAATGGAGCTATTGAAGCTTCTATGGGATTAGAAGCTTGCGATCTGAATGGAAACGAGTTAGTTGTATTTATTTGTCTTCAATTTGAGATTGGGACGTGATTTAGAGACGTTTGGTGACGTTGGGCTTTAAGAAGTAGCTAAGGGCTTTCTTTTCATGCTATTGGGCTTTATTTACTTCTTATGTTACTACTTTTATGTATTTGGGCTATTTTGAACTTGTTTAGTTTTGTTTTAAATTGTTAAGTCATATTGGGCTTATTTTGGGCCTTTTTAAGCTTATTAGGTAACATTAGGGTTTCACCTCATTTTGTAAGCCTATATAAGGCATGTAAAAGTCTTGTAGAGGCAGTTGCCTCATTTTGGATTTGGATGCACGAAAATAGACTTTTCTCTCTCAAAATTATCTTCTCAAGTTTTTTCAACTCTTGAAGATAGTTGCTGACTTATCACTCTTTGATCACCAAGAGTGTGGCGTCAAAACCCTAAATTGAACCTTGTGGCGTCCATACGACTTATCAAGGTATCTATTTAGTTCTATCCTCCATCAACTTCACAATTTAATTTTGTTATAAATCAAAGCACATCAATATCTATATGGTACAGATGGTTTTTCTTAGCTGACCGTAAGCGTTAGAAGCTCATATAAGCATACAGGTATTCAGTATAGACTGAGTACTAAACAGACTCACAAGAATTCCAATAGACATCCTATGAAGCCGTCAATGATGAGTCCTCTTGAATTAAGTAGTATTCGTTATCCTTTGACCTGAGTGCCATGGTGGGCTTATGAGTGATCCACCATACTTTGGTTTCACGTATGTCAGAGATCTTTCATGGTCTGACCATTATGTGTCGCTGGGTATGGTCCAATGCTCATGGAGTCCTGTGTGTGTAGTAATGGGATCTGTTAACTCACATAGATGAGTTGTATATCCTGATGCTCCAAGATTGTATTTTTAAAAGTCTTGTGGCTAGAAGCATAAACCCGAGAAAAAAGTTTTTGTAGGGTTGAATAATATCGTAAAGGTATTTGCATTTATTGTTTATCAAGATACAAATTGGGAGATGGGTTCACAGATGAGCATGTAGAGATTTGACGGTGGAGATCTATATCTTCGCTCATCTAGGATATAGATGACAGAATGATTATACGAATATGTTATAACCTCAGCTTATATGGTCTGACGCGCTGATTTGTAATATCCATGACGTGTGCATGGGGCATCGTTCACGGACTCATAGAATAGTTCTATTTGACAAATCTGGCGTAGACCTAGGAAGTCCCACAATATGAAGTGTACTCATTGTGCACTAGGGCAGTGTATTGGATTAAATAGCTTAATCCAATAAATTCTAGTAAACTAGGATATTTGTTTTAGGTTTCCTCAAGATGTGCACGTGTTAAGAATTAATAGTTAAGTACACTAATTGGTTAACAATAGTTATTGACCATGGGATGAAGACACATGACATATTGTAGGCCATTTATTGTTTGACTTTATAATTACCAAAATGACTTTACTTGTGGAACAGTAAAGTCATTTATTTATTCAAAAATATTTTGAATAAATAAATATATTAATAATTGTTATTAATATTATTTTAATTAAGTCAAACAAATATTTTATTAATGAATGACACATGTTATTTATTATTAAACAAATAAAGAGAAAGACACAAATACAAGTATGGTGAGGCATGGTGTCTTTGATTAATGAAGAGGGAAAAGTGATACAAAATAAAATTGTTTCATTTGTTTTACAATCATTCGGCCATTGTTTTTCAATAAGGAAACAATTTTTTTTTGTTTTAATATATTAAAAATCAACAAGGCACATGTGTTAATTGTTGTAAAATAATAATATAAATAGTTTATATTGTATTTTGTTAAAAGCATGGGCTTGCATGATTTATGTGTTCTTGTGTTGTTGACAATAATAAATAAATAAAATTTACATGTTTCTACTTTCCTATGAGAGACATTCGGCCATTGCTTTCTAACATAAAGACAAATTATTTTTGTCTCCATTTTATATGTTAAAAGGCAATAATTGGCAAACAAGTGAGCATGGACTATATATACTCCATGTATGGTGGGACCATTGTTTTACTAAAGAAGAAATGAGAAACATGTATAAAATAAATAAATAAATTCATTTTGCTTTGCTCTTGATTCGACCATGGGTGGAATGGTGAGAGAAAAAGCTATTCCAATGGTTGTGAAAGGTTTTTCATTTTCATTATCTTGTTTGAATGGCTTGCCATTTTCATTTTGTAGAAAATAAATGAAATTGTTTCAATCTTAATAAAGAAAATAGTTCGGCCAAAAGAGAGAGAAGGAGATGAAAGCTTTTGAGTTTTTAATTGTTGAAATATTATTCATCATCTTCATCCTCTAATAAAGGTAGTCATAGATGATCAAGCTTGAAGTTTATATTTTGTAATTCAAGAGTTGAATAAATAAAACAATTTCATTGATTTGATCACAAGTTTTAAAGAATTAAATAAACGGTTAAGAGTTAATCAAGGTGATTAAGAGTTAATTACCATTGTGGTTAAGAGTTAAACACATTGCTAAAAATTGGAGCTGTTATTCTAGCAATCCAATCCCACCCTAGTTGGATCCTAAAATTGCTAATGAGTGCGCTTCATGGTGGACTCCGCTTAGGTAATTTCCAAAGGCTTGACAGGTGATTCTCAATCTTTATTTTTCATTAGAGTAATGAAACTTAATTATATAAATATGTTTGTTGCACTAGAAAATAGAGATTTATGGTTCCGCTGCATTAATTTATGTATGAGATGCATAAATGTTAGTGTAATAAACATGCATCACATGCATGCGCCTTAGAAAATTAGCACACTTTTAGATATGTCACCAAAAAAATTTATAATTTTAAACTAGCAAAAAGGCTACAAACAACACGTGAATATTCATGCATATAAAGGCAACATAAAATTACGATTCTACCCTTATTTTTTAGCCTTTTTTGAGTCTTTGATAACAGTGGCATTAATCCTTCGATCTTTTTGTATATAAACAATTTGAAAACATTTCATTTACAATAGAGAAATTAGCCTAAATAAAATCACAATAAAGGCTACTAACAGCACGTGAATATTGGCAATATAAAGTTACGATTCTACCCTTATTTTTTTTTTTATCCTTTTTTGAGTCGTTGATGACAGGGGCATTAATCCTTCGATCTTTTTGTATATAAATAGTCTGAAAACACTTCATTTACTATAGAGAAATTAGCCTAAAGAAAATCACAATAAGCTTAATTCTTCAATGCCGCATTCCATTACCAAAAAGATTCTACCTAAAAAATTCAACACAAACTGCCCAACAAAAAAAAAAATAGCAATCCTTGTTCCAACCAATTTATAGAAACATAAAAAATATTCAAGTAGCCCCTTTAGGACACAGGCTGGTGGCCTACAAAACAGAACATAAAATTTCTAACTATTTGAAACAAAAATTTGTGAATACTATTTTTTTTCCAAAATATGCAACTATGTAGCAAAGCTGGAACTCCAACAGACAATCCATGAGGTAATGAAGCAATTGAGTAATTGGTCACTTGATCAAATTTAAAAACAAATTTTGTCAATGTAATGAAAGGGCATATGGTGTTATATCAAAATCTGAAAAAAAATCCAAATAAGTTGAATTTCAGATGTAGTGTAGAAGATACAATTTTTATAAGTTTTGGAAGCGTGGACTAGAGGATTTCAACGCAAATGAAAAATTTTGATGCTGAAAGTAATCACATTTCTCATGAGGAAAGCATTTCTAATACTTATGTATCAGACCAACAACCCCATATTAGAAGACATGTCAATGATGCAGTGACAAGACAATGTCTTCTTACTTTGACAATTATAGTAGTATTCATATTAAGATTTTTTTTTATAGGATTAATTGTATGCCTTGTAATGAGAATAAAGATGTAGTGATCCAAAACATTTGAAATGAAGTAAAATACCCCTATATTGAATACAGTTTAGTGTTGTAGAATTTGAAATGAAATAAAATACGCCTGTTTTGAAGACTAATGTGTGTTACTTTTGGTCCTTCCCCTCCTTTGGACATTGTAGTACTTCTAACTCCTCCTAATAGCTTTGAATGTCATCTTGAAATTTGTTATAGATCTTCTGAGGCCCTTGTGTCAGCATTTATAGTGCATGCATTAATTGGATCATTAGCTGAAGATTGCGGTTCTTGTTAAAAGAATAAATAATGATGATTATGTTCTGGTAAACCAAAAAATAAAATGAACAATAAACTTAATTGAATTACAAATGTACCCGGCTTGTTGAAGGTTGGAGCCTGCAACTCATTTTATTATGGCCAAATTGATTGCAGGCACTACATCTCATAGTACCTCTCCTATTTAATTCTTACCTATCCAATCTCTCATATGGTTGCCTCATTCTACTTGTTTTTGGCATGCCATCTTTCTTCTTATTGATAGGTGGTTCAAATTGTGGGCCTTCAACTATTGGCCAATCTGACTAATTAGGTAGAGGATGAATTACACCACCATATGTTCTTATATATGCCTTAGTGGTAAGCTTAGGATGAACATAAACTTCTACAGAGCCTTTCCTATGACTCAGACAAGGCAAAACAAGCTTATAAGGGATGCCATTGAATTGGTAGGCACCACAATCACAATTTTTCTGCTCCAAGTTAACATTAAAAGTACCATGACTATCCATAACCTCAAACTATGTTCCTATAGCATATATAATCTTCATATACCTCATTGCTTTTCTTGACTCATCAAACCTCTTTTTTCATAGTTGGTGGCAACCCTCCCTACCATTGCTCTGCTACTTGTAGGCAGTCTCAACCTCTTTCTTAGTCTTTTCATTATTTTTCTCCTTATGAACTTCAACAATTAAAACATAGTTAAGCCTCTATGTAAATTTAACCAACTATTTCAAGACTCTATCATATTGTTGGCTACAAGATCACACTTAACTACATTCTTAAAAGTATGTCTGGACTATTAATTTAGGTCAATGCCTGCTAAGTAATTGTACGCTGCCACATTAGCAGTCTTAATTTTTTTCATTGCTTCATCAAAAAATGACTTTTTAGTTGCCCTTACAGTTTTTTGAAACAAAGGTCCAAATCTCTGATCTAGCAATTGTTTCATGAAATTGGTATTGATATGTCTAGCACAAAATCTAGTTAAGGATTTAGGCTAATGAAGTGCTAGAGCTTTGAAATGGGTGTACATGCACTAGTATATTTAGTCCATAACTCTCATATTTTGCTATAATTTATGAATATTTGGCTATTTAATTTTATTTTTAATCATAAATAGGTGCATGATGGAAATTGTGACGTATAGAAATAAATGGAAGGCGAATCGGATGTAAAACGAATAAGTTTTGCTCAAAATATGAAAGCGTCTGATCAGGCCTGAGGCCGTAGCGCCCAGAACCTAGGGCCATGGCCGTGGGGACAGAATCTTAGGGCCGAGGTGCCCAGAAGTCAAGGTCGCGGCTCTCATGCAAGAAAGTTCATTTTTCTTTATTTTTGGTTTTCTAACACTATTTGGACTCCTCAATGATGACCTTAGGGTTTCTAATACCTATAAAAGTGCACTTTTAAGAGTCAAAACACAGACTTTAAGGGGGCAAAAACTTAGAGAAAGAATTCACAACACAAAATTAAATATCAAAGCTAAGAAATCAAGACTCAAGATCAAGATTCAAGCTTTAAGATAAGATTGAGAGAGAAGCAATCCAAGACGTCTTCGTGATTAGTTTTTTTTTTCTCTTTTCTTATTATTATATTCTTATTCTTTCTATTCTTCATGAATTTGTTTGATACTTTTGGTTTTGTGATGAGCTAAACATTATTTATCTAAGGTTAGACTATTGAACCTAATATGTAGTCAGATTTTATAGATTCTTAGTTTATGAACTTAATACATACAATTGATTCATTCTATCTTGTGTTTAATGCTTTCATTATATTTGGCCAATAGTTTGAATGATTGAGGAACCATGATGAACTTAACAAAGGGATTTATGGGTTTAGCCTAGGATAGTTTGATGCATGATCATTAGATAACAACTATGAGTTCTATGTAGAATAGACATATACCTATATGACATGTATGGTATGATTTAGACTTTATCTTAATGAATTACATTCTAAGTTGATTACCATAGAGATAAAGTAATTTTTAGAATGCGTAATATAGTCATTCGACTATCAACAGAGGTTTGTGAGGAGATTAGTGTCTAAGCCAATCAATTTGTGTTAAATAATTAACTAAGATATTAATGAGTCCATTGAAATGTTAGGGGATAAGTCTATACCTTAGATTATTATCTGTTGGTGAATTTATCTCTTATTTATTGATGTTTAGGTTAATTTAATTGAAAGAATTAGATTAGTTAAATAAATTTCAGATTTTAGTTTTCTGAATAAAACTTAAGTAGTTATAATTTTAGTACTTAATAGAAAGAATTAGAACGTATAGTCCATGTGGGATCGATACTTGGACTTAAAATTCAATATTAGTTGATACGATAGTGTGCGCTTGTGCTTAACTATTATAGCATCAATCAAGCTTGGAGTATCCCTTTTGTCTGTCAATCATGAAAGTGACTGACTGTTCATCACCAATGTACAACTAATGGGAAAGTCTCGCTGTTCGCATCTAAATTGAAAGCATATAACATAACACTTCCAAAGGGCCCTTCAAATGGCACCCATCAAGTCCTATAAACCATCTAGGTTACTAATGAAGCCTGCTCGTAAGGCTAGAAAACTAAACTTAAATCTCTTAAACCTAATTGGACCATCCTCCATACTAACATCATATTGTATTTTTACATGCATACCAGGGTTCATTTGTATCACACCTGAGCAATATCTCTAAGTCTTTGATATGCATCATCTCCAGATGATTGCCTTCGTGCCATAGCTTTAGCTTTATAAATTTCTTCATACTACAGTACACCCTAAATCTTTGCTTTAACTAACCTCTTATTACTTTGGGTAGCATAGTTAAGTTACTCTTCAAGGCATTTAATAAAGTATGAGGCAATCCAAGCACTTGTAGCTTCATTTGTAGCCGAAACCTTATCACAACTGTGATCCTCCTGTAGCTGCTAGATTCTAAATACAGTACCAGATTTTACTCTTAATGAAAATATGAACTATAGGCATCCTAGTTCTTTACACTTACCTCTAAATCTCCACAAATTATTTTTTACTTGCAGCACTTCAAAACCTTCCCTAATATAGTATTTCTTCGAAGCATTTCTGAAATGGTCAACCCTATCAAATTCTTGACCAATGAGTAAGTGACCCATATTCTTCATAACCTTGGGGGAAGTAATCTCTAGCAAATAAAGCATTAAAATATCTAAATCTAAAATCTTCGTCTGATGAAGAGAGTAGGGCAGTATCTTTTGTTAGGGTCGGTGCTTACATGCCATCCTTGAATGTACATATACTTATGTATTTATACAAGTGTACATTCTCATTAAATCGCTAATGCCCATTTATATGGTACTATGCAGTGTAACATTACAGATATTGTACGATCTGAAGGAGTTCAGATCAGATCTAAAAGATTTTAGATAAGCGTTCATGGTTAGCCACGCTGAGAGATATAAATACTAAGTGTTAGCACAACTAAGGGTTAGCTGGTTATAATACCTAGCATATCCAAGAGTTGGAGCCTTGTCTGTAATGGGACATAGACCTGGGAATATACTAGTAACTGCACAGTTGCAAGAGTTGCAATCGGGTGCCAGGAAATGCTAGTTACGCAAATATGTTCTCGAATAATTATCCCTGATCTATTTTTGCCAATGCAGGTCTGTCAGTGGATACCTTTTATATAGATCAGCATATGTCGTACCTATATTGTATAGATGGTCGTTCCTAACTGACCGTGAGCTTGGAGCTCGTATTGACATATGGGTATCCAGTTAAGACTGAATATGGGACAGACTCATGAGGGCCTCTGATAGACATCCTATATAAGCCGTCAATGAGGGTTATGCAGGAGGCCGAGAAGAAAGCTTAGAAAATGAAAGCCTAGATCAACTTGAAACTTAATGGATGTCAGAGATTTGTGAGTTGGGTATTAAGAGCAGAAACACTAAAGAGAGGATTGTTTCCTTGGAAGCCAAACTAGTGAAGCTTAAGGCGGTTAAGGTTGAGAGGACCCAAAAGTTATAGACTTTTGCTCAATAAATTCTTAATAACCATCATAAGAAGATGGATTTAAAGAAGAGCCTTAAGCTGAAGAATGAGAAGGTGCCTAAAGCCGAACAGGAGGTGAAGATTGTAGACACTAATATGGCCAATTTTTTTTTTTCTCTTTTCAATAGATTTAAATGTATTTTATATTGGCTAAGAAGCTTATTGTAATTTGATCGTTAATGAATTTAATAGTTTTTGCTAATATTCTTGTTCATTTAAATTGGCTTTTTATTATTTTCAAAAGAATTAACGGATTAAAGTGCATTTTAATTTTGACAAATTCAACTAAAATAATCGGCCTTTGTTTACGCTCAAAATATAACGCAGCTATCGCAGTATTAATTGAGGTGTCGATCCCACGAGAAAGCTCTTGGCAAAATAGGTTGGTGAAGTAAAATATTAAAGAGGTAGCAAAGGATAAATTAATTGATAAGATAGAATTGTCTATGAATTGAGAAAAATATCTTATGATGATTTAAGCAAGGCTTTGAAAATTACAATTATGCTTTATAAATCTACTCTATACTTTGATTCGATGTTTATAACTCAATTGACAGTTTTACATCTAAACAATCAATCGGAAGATATGTAACATATAGCACATTTGATAGCATATGCATTTGATATGACTAAACTCTTTTGCAAATATTAACACAAATCATGTTTATTTATACAAGTTATCCAAGATCGACAATATATCATTTTGACAATATTGCAGTAAAAGATTAACTTGAATATCAAACATTTTGCCCTTACATGTTATCCAAGATCGACAATATATCAAATTGACAATACTGCAGTAAAAGATTAACATATAAAACAATGTAACCAGTAACATTTATAAATCAACATGAATCACATAAGAAAAGCATGACTGAACGTATATGAGACATGAGAATTATAACCTCTGGATTATAGAAAATAAAATAGATAAGAGTTTAATCAAAACCAAACTTATAACATTTGTAGCTCTTGACACCGAATCAAAGCATGGAAGTAGATTTATTACACATAAAAGTTCATCTCTTAGCCTTGCCAAGAACTCTAGCCTAAATTACAATACATGTTAATGAGAAGAAAATAAGAGAGAATTATCTCATATTAAAAATGTCCTAAGAGTCTCCTTATATAGACAATGAATGGATATATGTCATGGATGACATCAATCTTCAATAATTTTAAGCCAATAACTCGTTTATCCACTTGCAGCATATTTTTGATAATGTAAATGACCGATTTAGCTTCTGTAGCCGACATGAAAGTTGTATAATTTTGACTCTTCTTTCCATAGGCACCAATTTCATGCAAATTGGATGAGTATCCAATGAGATATGAGCAAACTTCCAAAGATACATCAGAATTCGGCCAACAACCATTTTACCCACTTGCAATGCGATTTGGTCCATGATAACGGTTGATTTGGACTTTACCATCAACATACAAGTTGTTGATAGTTAAGTCATCATTTCATAGCTTCAAGAATTATACCAATTGAGTACGTATTTTGTGAGATACGGTTCAAATACATGAGTTGGGTCAAGCTGGGCAGGAGTTGTAGCCCGATTATGTTGTATTTCAATATTTGGCCCATAACATGTTGGATTTGGCTTTTCCACTATTCTTCACATTTGTGTAAGATTAAGTTATGTTGCACCAGGTTCAATAATTTCTTCATTTCGATTTCTACATTGAGAGTTATGTCCATTTTATCTAAACCTATCCAAATAACATTCATTAATCACAATTTAAGGAGAACAGTTTATTTCAAGCTAAAAATATAGAAAATACTAAAATTAGTGACATTAAATGGCGACTGAATCTCTTAACAAATATGCATTTTCATGTGTTCATCAGCCTTTCACTAATTATCTAAAACAAATGTCATTACAATCAACTTATAATTAAATATTCAACCAATTCAAAGCAATTAGATCTAAGACATGAACATTGTTTTATCAATTCCTTCCCAAATAGTCGATTGATTAGACTTCAAATATTTTATGTTTATTGACTTTAGATGTTCGATCCCTTCTAGATCGACTAAGAGATATACCCCGTTACAAATAATTTTGGCAATTTTAAATAGGTATTTCTAATTTGGACTAAATTTTCCTAATGCTTGTTCTTTCGAGTCATTTGGTAAGATGGTTTTCCATACCAAGTCATTGATCTTGAAATTTTTGAACTTGACCTTTATGTTGTAAGATCTTTCTATCTTCATTTTATGTATTTTAACTCGGTTCAATGCTTTAACTCGACCTTGGTCCATCTTGTCCATTTCTTCCATCATGGCGTCTTGATACTACTTAGTGCTTAACTCATCTTGATGCAATCTTCTAACTAAGTCGGCTATAAGTTCCATTGGAACTATAGCTTATGATCATAGACTAATTGATAAGGGGTCACTTCAGTAGTCGTCTTTGTATTGGCACGGTTAGCTAAAGAACCTCTTGTAACTTCTCATGTAATATCCAATCCCTATTAGTAGTATTAGCGCCTTGATTTCAGTATAGAGTAATAAAGACACTGTAGGGTTACCCAATTTTAACACTATTAGAAATATTTTCTTTATGGCATGCGTGAGAGATATTAGACCTAATTTAGTAATTTTACACTTGACCGGAGCATCGGATGACCCTAGAATATTTTTTGGAATTTATTTCTATTGGCTTGGAAAAGAAAATTCTAATTTACTACATGAATTTTCATTTAAGGGTTATGTATGGAACAAGCCTTTGTTGAGAAGCATAATCCATATATTAGAGAATGGACCAATTAGAAGAAATCTCATGGATTGCCAAGTTGGAAATTCTAGTTAGTTCTTTAGACTATTCTAACTAGATAGTTACAAATGAACCAATTACATACTTAGTTTCCAACTAATGGTAAATTAGTAACTTAGAGTAAGTTGAGGGGCAAAATGGTCAATTGATGGATAACTATATATATGTTGGAAGTGTGTAGATTTTTCAAGAGAACAAAAAGCAAACACTTACAGTAAATTCGAGCTAGAAGAGTGGTGCTGCTATAGTGACCTTTCAAGTTTTTTTTTCATGATTTTTCATACTTAATCAAGTCAAAATAAGGTTATATACCAATTCCTAAGCTCAATTGATGCCTCCATTAGTGGTAATTCAAGAAAAAGAGGTAAAAAAAATATTATTTTATGAGATTGATAAGTAAACTTTAAGGATTGCTCAAATTGATGTTCTTGTATGTATTCTTGGTTTAGATTGAGTTAAATTCTAGTGTGGAGCATGAAGGAGTCATCAATTTGAAGAAATTGGCAAGGTAAGAATTAGATTTTTGGGTGATTTGAATGTAGAGACTTCAATTGGTTGTAATTAGGGCATTAGAATGAAATTGACTTGATTTTAATGTAATTGGAGCAAGAAATTAAGAAAAGAAATGTGTTGAAACATATGGTGAAATTCTGCCACTTTAGGAAAGTTAGGGATTGAGTGGTGTTTTGATTGAGTTGTTGTGTGTAAATGGTGCCTTATATATGTTGAATGTATATGGTTGATGGAAAAAATAAAAATGAGGAAAATGGGACATAATTGTCTATTTTGGAAAGGTGAAGGGCAATTATGTCCAACCAAGTTTAAGGTGTTTAATAATTTTCAGGGCGCCGAGTGGTGAGTTAGATTAGATTAAATGACTCCATAAATAAAAATCAGAAAGTAGTATGCATCCGGGCTTTGTATGCCGATTAGGGCATTTAGTAGTTAAATGAGATTCTAGCATTCGATTTGGTTCTAAATGTCATTTATGGCGCATAGGTGAAGAAAATCGAGAGCGGTAATGGGAGTAGAAATCCGGAGCGAAATTGAACGTAGAGCGGTTGTGAGTGAAAATCTATCTTTTATGTTATCTTTTGTTTATTATGTTTCCGCATAATGAAAATGTATGTTTTATAAGCTTTTAATGCATAAACATGATTTATGATCTTGATATGTATCCATAGATATGCATTTACATGTTCGGTTTAAGAAACAGTTTTAAAATTTTTGCATTCGTTTTAAAGGCTATTAGTACCCTCAGATTATAGTGGTGGTGATTATATTAGACCCGACCGGTATATCTCGTGCACATGGGCAGGTCCTGGGGGTGTGTCACTAACTCCAGGAAGTTGGGTTGTCAAGTCATGTGAGTCGCTCTCTGTGTACGGGGTATTGTCTCGCTATATGTATGCGATGTAGGATTCTGCTGCATAGCCAGTGAGATGTCTTGAGATGTCACTTTGGGTACTGCTATTTGAGGTGCCCCGTGACCTACTCATGTGTGCGGTACTAGTTGAGTCGCTGCGTGAGTATAGAGCTTTAGGGTTACCATTGGTACAATTTAGAAAGAAAATGGCTGAGCGAGGACTTTACTAGTTTTTAATTTACCGATAGCATTTATTCATTTATATGCACACGGCAATTATTGTGTTATACAGATTTTGGATATTATTTTCCAAAGATGTAGATAAACCCCGCTCGGTAAGATTTCATCAGCATATGATATTAAAAACCGTTTTAGAGCTTCACATCAATTTTAGAAGCATGATTTATGCATGTACTTAGAATTTACTATCTATGTATAATGTTATTTTATTTAAATCTTAATTGCACTCACTGAACTCCTTTAGCTCACATGTTTTGTGTTTTATATTTTCTAAACCCCATTTCCAGGTGTAAGTCTCAGTACGTAAGCTACTGATTCTCCTATTACCGAGTAGTGGGCCAAATCTGAAGATTATTTTTGTATATGTAAATATGCTAATTAGCACCCTTTGCTTTCTGTATAGTAGTGTTGGCATGTATATTTGTATGTATATTTTGAACCAATAAGAAGAGATTTCGATATTATGATGATCGTTTTTACTTTTTATGAGTATGCTTATTTTGTAATTTAAATGAAACTATTGAATTGTGTTGGATTTGCTTTTGGAAAGGACCGGAGGTCCGAATTGGTAGTATTGAGAAGTATTTGAAATAGAAGTGAAATTTCTTTACAGGTTTTATATGGATTTTCTAAAAATTAGGGGAAACTCTGCCAGTTTTTCTTTTAAAAATTAATATGTCGTTTTCATGTATATTAAAAGATTTTCTCAGTAATAGTAAGAACTAAAAAAAGGGGTTCGCCTCATAGAATTTCTCATCTTACCAATTATATTTTGAGAAACTTTTATCGGGGTGCCCAGTAGGGCTGTTGGGATCTACTGTAGAGGGTCTCTGGTCGGGTCATGTCATCTCATGCCATACTTTAGGATTATCCTTGATAGCTTTTTCCAACCTAAGTATAATTGACTTGTTAGTTGATTTGGCTTGTCCATTAGATTGAGTATAGTAAGGCGTACTATGAATCACTTTAATGCTGAATTATTTTGTAAAATCGATTATATCTTCTCTTGTGATGATGGTTCCTTAGTCGGTTGTGATGTTTCTGGAAGGCTATGTTAATATATGATATTTTCTTTGATGAACTTGATTACCTACTATTGAGTAACCGACTTCAATAGGATGGCTTCTACCTATTTGTGAAGTAGTCTGTTGCAACTAAAATGAAGGCATGTTGCTTTGAAGGTAATGGGTAAATTTTACCAATTATGTCCATTGCCCATTCTTTGAATGACCAAGGTTTGACAACGACGTGTATCTTTTTAACTGAGTTGATCTGAAGTAGGTCGTGCCTCTAACATTCTTTGTAACCTTTGGTGTAGTTATGACAATCGTTCTCTATGGTCGACCACTAGAAACTATTCTTTAGAATTGATTTCTTCATTGTTCAACCACTTAGGGCTTTTGCCAACTCTTCATATGATTCAGCCATAACTAACATGTATTCTTTTGTGCTAATACATCTTAGTAGTTCTTTAAGGGATTCTCTTTTGAATAATTCTCCTGCAAAGAAGGCAAATTTTGGTGCCATAATTTTTATTTCACATTCGACATTGGCATCTAGATTTTTCATATAGTTGATAATTTCATCCCTTCAATCAACATTTAGATCGACATTGGCTTTTACTTTTCCTTTTTTAGTACGTAACTAAAGAGGAATGGATTGAGCAGATAGATCAGTGGAATTTCTTTTATTGTTTTTTTGAAGCCTGATGCCTTATGAGCTAAGTCATTAGCTTCTGAATTATCAACCTTTGTTATAAATGCGATTAGAGTAGAATGAAATTCTTTAAGGAGATGTCGAGCTTTATTGCAATATAATAATAGTGGATTCATTTCACAATTGTATTCACCAATTAGTTGATAAATAGTTAGTAATAAGTCATCTCTGACTTTAATATCTTTCACCCTAATCTCCACTAGTATTTCAAGTTCGATAAAAAGTGCTTCATATTCGGCTTGGTTATTGGTGTAAGAGAAGTCTATTAGAAAAGACATTTTCATCTTCAATCATTCTGGAGAGATTAAAATGAAGCTGGCTCTAGCTGCTTGTGCTGTTTGTGAATCATTAAACAGTAATTGCCAATTTGGATTGCTGATACATCTTATTTCCAAATCGTCATTAGTTGAATAGGGTGATGGATGGTCTGTTAGAAAGTCGGTCAATGCTTGTCCTTTGATTGCCTTTTGGAGGATGTATTTCAAGGAAAATTTTGATAGCTCGATTGCCCATTTGCCTAGTTGATTCCTAAAAAATAACTTTGATAGAAGATATTTGATAATATCAGTTTGGCTTACTACATGTAAAATAGTTGACAACAAATAATATCTAAGTTTTGTGCATGAAAAGTATAAAGTCAAACACAACTTCTCAATCATTCAAGATTTGACTAAGATAATAGACGGCTTTCTCTAATCCGCCTTGATGTTTTTGGGCTAATATATTACTGATTGATTCCTCAGCTGTTGAAATATAGAGGATAAGGGATTGACTAGATTTTAGTGGAACCATGACTTATGAACTTTTGAGGTACTTCTTGATCTCATCAAAGATTTATTGGTGATTTAGTGTCCACTTAAACTCTTCACCATCTTTTAGTTTTAGCAAAGGCTACCATAAATTAAGTCAACCAACAGAGTTTGAAATAAATCGCCTTAAGAAATTTATTTTGTTGATTATTTGTTAAAGTTCTTTCTTGGTTCTTAGTGTAAGTGCCTCTATTATGCTTTAGAGGTAGACTAAAGCATAATAGAGGCACTTACACTAAGAACTAAGAATCTAAGAAAGTTCCTACCCAATACTCTAAACGCATACTTTAAAGGGTTTATTTTTAGCTATGGAATTGCATTGTATTAAATACCAATGTTAAACTAGTAAGATGTGCTTCATTTGAATTAGATTTAATGACTACATCGTCAATATATACTTTCAAAAATCAGCCTATCATGTCATCGAAGATTGCATTCATCACCTTCTGATATGTTGCTCTGACATTTTTTTAATACAAATGGCATCATTATCCATTCGTATATCTCGATAGCCCTTGGGCATCTAAATGTCGTCTTGTTGACATTTGACTTTTTAATAAAAATATGATTGTATCTAGAATGGCCATCAAGGAAGCTCAAAATTTTGTGACAAGCAGCTGAATCAAACTAGCATATCGGCTATGGGCATGGGATATTCATCCTTAGGGGTTGCCGTGTTTAAAATTTTAAAGTCGATGTAGATGTGAAGTTTGCCTTTTTTGTTAATAACAGGAACTATATTTGATGGCCACTCCACGTATTTTGTTGGTATAATAAAACCAGCTTGATAGAGTTTTAATTTTTTCTATTATCTTTTCTTTGACTTTCTAAACATCCTTCTCATGTATTATTTATAAGGTTGAAATCCTTCCTAAATTGAAAGGCTATGTTCTACTAAATCTTGATTTAGACTTGGCATTTCTGTGTAGTCCCATGCAAAGCAATCCTTGTATTCCCTTAATATTGCCATTAATTTAGTCTTAAATGCTGGATATAAGTGTTCAATTATGAAAATCAACCTAGGCTTACCCTCAGTTCCCAAATTGATCTCTTGAAGTCAGCTTTGGGTATGAGGATTGTGGTTGTCTAGCTTTATGGGGCTAGTTTAAATGCTCTTAGTTTATATGGCTAGTTTGAGGGTCTTGATTTTTGTCCTTGTATTTGCATTCGACTGAAGTTGACATATCAATTCTCTTTTGTCTATTCATCTGAGAAGTAGACTAAGGGTCAACCTATCTTAACTATTGTTGGTTGAGCTAATTCTTCCTTCAAGACCTGTTATGTCTCACTTATCCATGGTTTGGTCGTGTCCCTTATATATCAGCCATCATCATTCCTCCTGATGATGATGGTTTTGACGAATAAGTGGTATAAGAATGCTGATGCTACTTGTTCGTCTCCCATAAAAGGCTTCAGATCGACATTGATTATTTCTACAGACCCGTTTAGTTGCCCTTTAAAACTCATTTGATGTATGGTTAATGGTAAAGTCTTGTTAAAGTGGATCTAGTCCCTTCTTAACAAAACAATATAGTTAATTAATACAGTAACTACATAAAATGGTTCATCTCACGCTAGGTGACTGATTTTGACTCTAAGCGATGTGAATCCATCCGTTAGTTTTTCACGTCTAGCAAAATCGGTTATAATTACTTCTGATGGCTCCAAGTCGGCTTTCAAAATTCCAAGGTTCTTCAACATTTGTAGAGGTAAAATATTTATACTTAATCTATTATCAATGAGGATCTTTTTACAAGGGACTCTAGTGAAGTTGGCCTTGACATTAGTGGTCAAATGTGTTGGGCCATCTCATAAGATGGCTGAGAGAGGATAAACAATGCTAATTCTTGAGGCTCTACACTTATGACATTGTATACCTCCATGACATCCCCATCGAGGGTTGAAGTCTGGCCAGGTTAGGTTGGAAGGACTCAAGTAGCAGGACAACCATATTAGTAGTTTCTTTCTAAGCTTCCTCTAGATTACTTGCCCCCTAGTCGACTTTGTCCTTTCTAATTGGTACCCAGACCTTTTTTGGTTATGATGAAGAACGGTAGTCTTTTGTGGTCAGCTTTGATGTAAGTCGATCCTCAAGTCCTCTATTATCATAGAGCTTTTTGTTGAGGCTATCAATTTTGGCCAAGTTGTCTTCAACATCTTGTCTTTCACTATGACGTTAGACTGCTTGCTCCAAACATCTTAGTTATTCACACCCTTGCATGCACCTTTTTTGAATCTTGGTCAGCTTAGGATTGTTATAACCTTGATATCCCCTTAACCGATCAAATACGCCCCATCTCGAAATATTATGTTCTTACTGATCGACTCTACTAGCCATAGGCATGAAAGTTCTCTTAGGGTAGTGCTATGGAGTTGACCTTGTAGCTGATAGCGTTTGTCCACCAGTGATTTTTGCAAAGGTGCTTAGTATTATGGGTAGACTAAACAAGCATTCTTAGAATTAAGCTCTTCACAAGGAGTCGGCTCTTTTTGTGATTATCCTTTCATTCCCAGAGGCGCCTTCAACAGTATCGCCTACTTGGATCTTTATCCTCTATTTATCAGGAGTCCAAATTTGAGCTGAGGATCCTTCACCAAAAGCCTTCTTCTTAGTGGAATGTATAACTACATTTATATTGACTGTGGGGAAAGGATCAGATTCAATGATAATGGCTTTCCTATTGGAACTAAATAAAAGTCGGCATTCAGTAATTAGCTGCTAAATTTCATTCTTAAACACAATACAATTGTTTATATTGTGTCTTCAAGAGTTGTTCTACTTGCAATAATCTTTGATGACCTTTCGTTTGAGCGGCGAGATGAGATGCCTCTCAGATAGCTTTATTTGTTTGTCTTTTAAAAGCCAATCAAAATTTCGCCGGCTTTCTTTAGGTCAAAAGAATGTTCTTTAGCTATTTGAGTATTAATAAGTGTAAAAAATATCTATTATTTCTACTCCCTTAACTTGATTAATTGCTTATCTTAATAAGAATATTAAGCTTTTTATATGTTTTATTTTGGAGTCAAAGGATCAAATAAGAATGAAAATTAAAGAAAATAAGGCAAAACATCAAATTTACTACAGTAATTGCTACAATAATTATAAACATTACTTATGAATAGTGATTTCCTATAGTAAAATCGTTATAGCAGTAAACAGTATCCGCCCAACAAAACTTTTAGTGTCTTCAACGCTCTAGCACTTAAAATATTTCACTGCAACGCCACGTGAAAAGCACTTATGAACAATAATTTACAATAGTGCTCGGGCTATAGTAAATTTTACTGCAATGGTAAATAGTATTTTGCTACAGTGATTTGATGATTCTTGAATTGAAAAGAAATAACATTCTAAGACTTCAATCAATTCCTATATAAAGACCACTCATTTCAGACCTAAAGAACACACAATTTAGGGCACTTAGAGCCATAACACATAAAAGAAGAGCAATTTTAGAGAGAGAAGCAAGAGATTATTAATGAATCTTTAGTGTATCAACCAACTGCAAATTAATGTCTATATTTGTTTACTTTTAGTTGTATCATGTTTAGTTTATTTTTCAGACATAATTCTCTTGTTATCATGAACTATATTTATTTTTTAAGTTTATTACTTAAACTCAATATGTGTGCTTAATTGTTGGATCTTTTTAATATTTATTTGAATTCAGTTATTTATTATTCAAATTATCTACTCTTAATACTTTATTATATCTGATCAATATTATAATTGAATTGGTAATATTTTGATAAACTCGAGAGGGGCATCGTTGTATTAAGACCTTGATAATTTGATATATGATTGTCGCAAAATTTACATGTTTAAATTTAGGATAAAGATATACCTAATTGGCATGTATAGTCAACAAGATTTGTTGTTAATGAATCTTTATTTATTACAATTACCATAGAGATATATGTATTTGGTGAATTAAGATATACTTACTTAACCTTGAAAGAGGCTTGTGAATATATTTGTGTCTTGACCAATGTTAGACCTATATTTGGTCAAGGCCTAACTTGGTAAGTTAGCCCAATTAAAGACTTATTGCATAAAATAAATGTACAAGTCAGCCGAGCCCAAGATAGGAACTAAAAAGGGGAGCTGAAAAGCCCAGGGTGTTGTGAGAACCAGAAAACAGGTTAGTTAGGTTCCTAAAATTACCAGAATGCCATTCAGGCCCCAATTCGAGTACGTGCAGAGTTTTATAAAAACTCAAGTTCCCTCGTGTTTTCCTAATAAGAAACGAATGAGGAAATTCAGTCAGGTTTGAACACTTCCCTCTTTATTAATTTATCTTGATTTAATTGATTATCTAAGCATGATAGAAACACAATTTGATTAAGATTGCATTTTGCGACATGTTTATCATGAATTTAGTCAAAGAGGAGAATTATAGTGAAACGTCTCTTCAGGAAAGATAAGAACTCATCCAAAATTTGATTAAGCCTCTTTAATCCTGAAATGGATTGAAGTTCATCTTATCATAGTTGTTTGTATTCTGATTAAACACTGCACCTTTGCATTATAAAATGGCACTCATAATTCGATTACATTCATTCAAAAACATATTCACATAGTAATTGATAGATACACAGATACACTGAAAAAGCTAAGCATTAGCAAGAACTCATAGCTCTCTTGAGATCTTCATTTAATCTCTAAGAACTCTCGAACAGAACCCTTTTGCTTGCTAAACACTCCTGCACATAGCACATATTTCTTTACTGTTTACTAACTTGAGTGTCAGAGTATTTTCTTTTACAGTAGGACGACTTTGTCTTTAAAAAAGGTTTTGGGAACCAATTGGAGGGGAACACAAGACTAGTTTCAAAATTTCAGCAGAGCAGCCTCACTAATTCCAGAAACCCTTCTGAATGGTCTCTTACCCAGGAAATTGCCTTCTTAGGTGACGAACTCACTCCTAGAGCAGTCACACTCTTCACCAATCTGGTTGAGAAAATTAAGGGTTACCAAAACAAGAATTTAGAGCTCTATGACAAGATAATGATGTTGTAGAGAAGCGAAGACGATGAGAACCAAGAGAAAGATTTGGTTTAGCTCCCGACCAATCCACACACTCCATTTACTGTGACTCAAGCATCAAAGAAGATTCTTAAGAAAGCAAGATTGAGTATTCCTATTGACCCGAGACAAGTACAAAGTTCATAGTATCAAAGGAGAAAGAGGACATGAAAACTTGTATCCTGAAGGAAGTAGAGTTGATATATGCGAAAAGTAGTCAAATGGAACAAACAGATGACGTTTTGATGATGGAAAAGAGATAAACCAGGATCCTTTCACAAATGCCATCAAACTTGCTCTGAAGATAGAGAAGTTCAACATCTTTAGCTTGTATCCATTCGATGTAACTAGCGATCCTGAGGAGCACATCTTCCACTTCAACTCAAGAATGGTCATGAACACATATGATGGAGCTCTAAAGTGTATGATGTTCCCTTCAAGCTTGAAAGGATCGACTCAACTCTGGTTTTGTAGCCTCCTATAATACTCAATTTCTTCCTTCAAAGAATTGACTAAGTGTTTCCTTAAGTAGTGTCTATGAAAGCAAAAAGGTCAAAAGACTACTTCAAAACTATTTTCAATGAGGCAAAGCCACACTGAATAAGTCTGAAGCTTCCTCTAACACTTCAAGAGAGAGCAGAGTGTGATAGGAAGCTATAACTCGAAGATAGTAGCACAAGCCTACAAAAAGGCTATTTGGCCTTTCACTCCCTACCACAAGTACCTAATTTGAAAGAATTTTACTTTCTTTGAGTTAATCAACCAAAAGTCTAAACATTGGATTAGGGAAGAGGAGATTAAAATTACAACAAAGGAAACTTCAATTATCACTATGAAGAAAACTAAAAGTGTGCCTCCAAAGTAGAAACAGGAAATAAAACCACAGCGGGGAAGTGCCCTAGACCATAGGGGAATAGAGAAATGGACAAAAGGCCCCGACGGCCACTAGAGTCTCAGATCCCTATAAACACTCCTACAGAACAAATATGGGCAAACATGAAGGTTACATAAATTTTATAAAGTTTGACACTAGTGTTCTTCCCCATAGAGAGAAGGAACTAGGCCAACATTGCTCATTCTATAACGAAGTCAGCCACACCATCAAAAATTACATAGCACCTTCCAAATCCATTAGCTTATAAGTGAAGATCAATGAGACACTTGTGAAGAGAGTCCTTATGGATGGAGGAAGCAATGCAGACGTTCTGTATTAGGATGCCTTCTAAAGGCTAAAGATGAACACTCAAGCCTTGAGGCAGTGTAACACTGAACTGATAACCTTTAGAGGAACTAAAGTTCAGGTCAAATGAGTTATAACGCTGTCAATGACTGCAATCGAATTGAGATTAAAGGTGGATTTCCTGGTAATTCAAGTCCTTACTACCTATAACTCTATAGCTAGGTGTTTTTGGATCCACTATATAGAGACAATTTCTTCAACTTTGCACCAAGTTATTCGATGTATTTCTACCTCAGGAAAGGAGACCATGGATATCAAAATGGAGCAACTGCAAGCTAAGAAGTAGTATGCAAACTCCCTCAAGGCTATCGTCAATAGTAAAGAGTAGACAGAGATAGGTATCCTTTCTTTCGAGGAAGGAAACAATTCAAAATAATTATCTAATGATCGATAACTGAAAGGGGTTTCGTTTGAAAAAGAATACGTGCTACCCAGCACAGAAAAGACTGAAGAAGTAGTACTAAACCCCTTAGTCCCCGATCAGAAGTTTCTCCTTGGAACTTTCCTATCCAAGGGAGAACAACAACAGCTAGTAGAACTCTTGACTGAGAACATCGACATCTTTTCCTAGAGCTGTAAAGACATGATCGGCATAAATCTGGAAGTTATGTGCTATAGATTAAATATTCAAAAAGATAATAAACTGGTCAGATAGAGACCAAAACGCTTTACGTTAAAAAGAAACTAGATAATCAATAATGAAGTAGACTGGCTACTGGATATTGAGTTCATTAGAGAAGTGAAGTACCAAGAGTGGCTATCCAATGTAGTAGCGGTTGGAAAGAAAAATAGAAAGTGAAGAGTCTGTGTGGATTACACGAACCTGAATAAGGCCATACCAAAAGACTCATTCCCCTTACCCAAGATAGATTAAATGGTTGATGCCACCATCGGATACTAGCGATTATCCTTCTTGGAAGCTTATAGTGGGTACAACTAGATCAAGATGGCAAAAAACGATAAAGAAAAGACTAGCTTCATCATAGAGCGTGGAATATACTACTACAGTATAATGCCCTTCGAACTCAAGAACGCAAGTGCCACATTCCAAATACTTAAGCATAAAGTCTTTGGGAACCTAATAAAGTGAACTATGGAAGCATACATTGACAACATTGTGGTGAAAAGCCAAAGAGTAGAAGATCACGTTGGAGACCTCTAAGAAGTCTTCAATATACTACATAAGTACTTGGTAAGGCTAAACCATGCTAAGTGCATCTTTACAATCTTATCAAGAACTTTTCTAAGGCATTTAGTCAGTGAACGGGGAATCAAAGCGAGCTTATCCCAAGTCCAAGCTCTCCAAAACTTAAAATTTCCTCGAACCCCAAAGATATCCAAATATTGATTAAAAGAATCGCAACCCTTAATCAGTTCATCTCACGGATGTTAGACAGATACATGTCGTTCTTCCAAGCATTAAAAGCAGAGGGGAAAGACAGCTAGGGACCTGCTTAGACAGAGGCTTTGCAAAAACTGAAGGACTATCTGAAGAGTCCTCTAATACTCTCAACCCCACTTCTCAATAAGGTCTTGTAACTTTATCTACTCATTTCCTCGAAGACTTTTAGTGTGGCCTTGGTAAAGGAAGAAGGAAGGTAGCAGAAGCCAACACGTGTAAGCCCTCACAGACCCAGAAACTCGTTACTCAGTAGAAAATCTTGTCTTGACATTGACAAATACAAAAGATAAGTATTGACACTACTTCGAAGTGCATCCAATTATGGTATACACTTTTTACCCGATTAAGTAGATATTGTCAAGACTAAATGCTGTAGGAATGGTGAACAAGATGTCTAAGGGTTAATCCACCTAAACATGAGTTTCTAACTTTACACAACCATCAAGGGACAAGTGCTAGATGACTTTCTGCTAGAGTACGAACTTGAAGCCCTAGATAACTCGCTACTTCTAGATATTGGAGAGATTGCCCAGACCTGAATCATGCATATCGATGGAGCATCTAACAAAAAAGGTGCAGGGATCAGAGTACACTTACGAAGCCTTGATGGCTTAATACTAGAGCACGTTGTCAAACTCTGAACCCCCATATCTAACAATGAAGCTAAGTACGAGGCTCTGGTCGAGGGACTAAAGGTAGCTTAAGCCCTCTCAATCAAGAATCTTGTGATAAAGATTGACTCCACACTCGTCACTTCCCAATGAAATTTACAAGTATGCAACAAAGGCAAAAGGGATGTGGAACCTATTAAATGCAACAAAACAGCTGACTGACAAGTTCAACAGTATCACACTACAACAAGTTCCCAGAGGGGAAAACATGAAAGCTGATAAGCTAGCCATTGAAGCTTCTTCTGCAAATCCCTTAACCAAAACTGTTTCCCTAAAAGAGAAAGATGAAACTAAAATTGGAAGATATGAATAGGACCTTTCAAAAGAGATGACATTCAAAATCATAGTTCAGGTGAACTGGATGACTCCATGACTCCATACATAGATTATCTCAAGGATGAAAAGGTTCCCGAAGACAAAATAAGCTAGAAGTCTTCAAGTAAGGGCATAGAGATTCACCATAATTTATAAGAACTTGTATAGAAGATTCTTCTCTAGAGTCTATATAAAATGTGTCCCAGTTGATGAACAACACCAAATCATAGTAGAGATACATGAAGGTGTTGGGATTTGTGCTTACGTGCCATCCCTTTTTGTATGAATATTTGTTTAATATTTATACTAGTATTATCATTTCATTAAATCACTAATTATATTTTATATAAGGTAAGATACTTGTAGCATTTTAGACATTGTACGATCTGAAAGAGTTCAGATCTAGTCTAAATGAGTTTAGATCAGTGCTAAGAATTAGCAATGCTGAGAGTTATAAATGCTAAGAGTTGGCACTGATAAGAGTTATCAGGTTATAAGAGTCAGCGATATCTAAAGAGTTAGAGTCTTTTCTGAAATAGGACAAAAACTTAAGAATATATTAGTAATGATGTAGTTGCAAAGAGTTGTAAATAGTGCTAGAAAATATCATTATGCTAATATGTTCTCAAATATTATGTTCTTGATCTATCCTCACTGATGCTGGTCTATCAGTGAATGCCTTAATAAATATATAGATTGGTGTATGTCTATATCTGGATGGTCCAGATGGTTAGTCTTAGCAAACCATGAGTTTAGTGGAAGCTCATTAGAGATATAGATATTCAGTAAGGACTGAATACTGAATAGACTCACAAAGATCTCCAATAGACATCTTATAAAGCCGTCAATGGAGGGTCTTTCGAGTTGAGTAGTATTCGTGGTCCTTTGACCTGAGTGTCACGGCGGGCTTGTGAGTAATCCACTATACTTTGGTTCCACACATGTCAGAAACCTTTCATAGTCTGACCACTAGGTGTCGCTGGGTATGATCCGATGCTCATAGAGTCTGGTGTGCATAGATATGGGATCCATCAGCTCATTTGGGTGAGTATTATATCCTAATGCTCTAAATATTGTATCTCAGAAAGTCTTATAGCCATAAGCAGTAATTCCCGGAAAAAGAGTTTAATCCTAGGGATAAATAATATTACAAAAATATTTGGAAATATTTGTAATATTATTTATTGAAATACAATTCTAGTGATAAGCTTTCGGTCGGACATTTGGAGATTTGACGGTGTTGATTTATATCTCTGCTCTATCAGATCTAAATGATGGAGGGATTATATAAATATATTATAACATCAACTTGTATAGTCTAACTCGCCGCTTTGTACTATTTGTAACATGTGGGGGGGGTATCATTCACGGACGTATAGAGGAGTTCTATATGACAATTCGGACGTGGACCTAGAAAGTCTCACAATATAAAGTTTACTTATTGTGAATTGGGGCAGCATAATGGATTGAACAGTTCCATCCTAGAAATTCTAGCAAACCAAAAATATGTTTTAGGGTTTCTCGGGCTGTGCACTTGTTTAGACTTAAATGTTAAGTATATAATTTAATTAGTTGACAAGAGTTATTAACTAATTAGATGTTAACAAGTGGCACAATTTTATTCAATGAATTGTTTTACCATGAATTCACCCATTAACCATGTTAGTAAAATTAAATAAGATAAATATTAATTATTCAAATAGTTATTGAATTATTAAATAAATATTATTTAAATAAATAAAATATGATGTTATTTATTTGTTATTTTATTATTAAATAGAAGATATACCTAATTTGAGAAACATAAATTAAATTAAGTGGATCACTATTTTGTGATTAATGGTTAATTTTATTAGACCATTAAAATGGCCACAAAAAATTATTTTGGTAGTTGGCCACTCAATCTAATTTTGCTGGAGCACTTGTGAAGTGTTGAGAGCACTAAAAATGGTTGGGTTTTAATTGTGTTAACAAGTGTGTGAATCAATTTTCGTGCAAGGTAAAGAGAGGAAAAAGAAGAATTGGTTTTGAGAGGGTTTTTCATTGAACAAAGACTTGTGAGAAAAATCAAAGGAGAAAGAAAAATAAATCCTTCTTATTTTTCTTTCAAGTAATACAAACCTTGTTGCTGGAGATTATACTACTGCTATTCTAGCTTCACAATCCCACCAGATTGTTGTGAACTAGAATTGAACAAAAGTACACTTCAAGGTGAGCTCAAAGTTGGAGCAAAGAAATCTGAATTTAAAATCTTCATCGGAGGTCTTCAAATGTATGTTTTATGTATTCTTAATTTGTTAAGAATTTAAGTACATGTGTATATGTTGATTACATGTTTAATTTCGCTGCCAAATTCGTGTATATGATACATGTATTTAGTTTTTTCAATATGTACACAATCACATGCATACACCTTAAAATACGTCAACAGAAGGAGTGCAAGGAACAGTGTAGGCATCATGGCCCATAAAGTTATGCGACAAGGTTACCTTTTACCTTCCATCAAGGGAGATGCTAAAGAATTCGTCAAAAGATGTAAGATTTTCTAAAAACATGTCGCGAGCCTGCTAATGATCTCAACACGATATCCAATCCTTGGCTGATTATCCAGTGCGGTATGGATATTGTAAGACCACTTCCTACTACTATAGGAGGGAAGCAATTCATACTATTGGCTACCAATTATTTTAGTAAGTATTTAGAAGCAGAAGCTTACAACAACCTTACTGAAATCGAAGTAAAAAGCTTCATCTAGAATAATGTCATCATTAGGTTTAAAATGCCACAAGTGATCGTATCTAACAATAAGGAGTAGTTTTTTTAGCCATATTGTTACTTTTTTCTATAAGAAGTACATGATACAGAAGTGATTATCTTCTCGTAGTTATCCACAGGGGAACGGCCAGGCCGAGATCTATAATTGAATGATCTTTACGATGCTACAGAATAGACTAAAGTAAAAAAAAGAGCAAATGGCTTAAAGAGCTTCCAAAAGTACGAAACAGAAGTTATGCTTCCCATATAAGCTTATATTCCAACCTAAGGATGAGGACCATACAATTAAAACTCAATGATGAGGCTATAGTGATTGTTGTGATCTACGCAATGAATTGATGAGGCCAAAGAGATCGTTGTGATCCATGCAGCGGATTACAAAGAAAAAAAAATGAAAAGGTAATATGATAGTAAGATAAAGAAGCATGGAGTTAATAAAGGTGACTTTATCCTGAGAGAGGTACTTCACAATAATAAAAAGAGTAATGCTAGAAAGATGGATAAAACCTGGGAGAGACTCTACAAAGTTGTGGGAAAGCTAGATAAGGGAGCTTTTATACTACAAGACATGAAGGGGAACCCAATTCTAACCCTCTGGAATATATCAAAGCTGAAGAGGTTTTATGTACGACTTCCTTCTTTGTTCCTATTTTCTAAATAAACTTCCATAGATAATTCAAATATGATATTGATTGCAATATTACAAACTTGAATGATTATGTCATTCTCGAGAGAAGCCAAACAAACTATCCCTCTAAACCTAAGGGTAGAGCCCTATTGATCCTTGACAAATGGTCTGGTACCAATACTACGAGAGAAGATGGCCAAAAGCAATCCTCTAGTAGTTCCAGGAGAAATGACCAAAATATGATCCCTCTAGATCTGATGTAGAGCCCTATTGATCATTTACATGGTCTGGTGCCGTTATTAGGAGAAGAGACGACCAAAAACAATTCTCCAACCATTCTAGGGGAGATGGCCAAAAAACAATCCCCTTTAGATATGATGTAAAGCCCTATTAATTCTTTACACGATCTAGCTCCATTATTAAGAGAGGAGTTGACCAAACACAATCCTCCAGCTGTTCCAAGGGAGATGGCCAAAAAATGATACCCCTAGATCTAATGTAGAGTTCTATTGATTCTTTACATGGTCTGGTGCCGTTACTAGAAAGGAGACGACCAAAAGCAATCTTTCACAACGTTCTAAGAGATGATCTAAAAAATGATCCCTTCAAGTTTGAGTGTAAGGTCTCATTGATCATTTACACATCTTAAAAACTTTGAGATAAAAGGTTATGTCGTTACTAGGAAAAGAGACAGCTAAAAGTAATCCTCCACACCATTTTTGGAGATGATCTAAAAAATGATCACCCTAGGTTTAAGTGTAAGGTTTTATTAATCCCTTACATAGCTTGTAACCTTTGAGATAAAAGGTTATGCCGTTACTAGGAGAAAAGACGACCAAAAGTAATCCTCCGCATTGTTCGGGGAGATGGTCTAAAAAGTGATCCCCCAGGTTTGAATGTAACGCCCTATTGATCCATTACATGACTTGGACCCTTTGAGATAAAAGGTTATGTCGTTACTAAGAAATGAGACAGCAAAAAGTGATCTTCGCACCATTCGGGGAGATAGACTAAAACATAATCCCCCCATGTCTGAGTGTAAGGTTCTATTGATCCCTTACACAACCTTGAACCTTTTAAAGTTGAAAGGCAAAACCATTATGAGGAGATAGACTCAAAAAAGGTTCTTTCACCACTGAGTGTAAGGTTCTAACAACCCCTTATATAGCACTAGAACATTTGCTGGAGGCAATTGAATGCTGAAAGAGATAAGCAAAAGTTAACCTTTGTGGGTTCAACAATCCAAGACAATAGAAGGAACCTATACTTCTTTGAAAAGAATATCCTTTGAAGGGAAGGATGGTTCCACCCTAGAGAAAGGGAACCATATATGTTTTAATTAAAGATAAAACTATAAAAGAAGAAGAGTTTCTCAAAAAAGACGATGGTTATTGGAACTAATACTTGGAGAAATCAAAATTTAAATATAGATACATCAAGGGAAGTAAACAGTTCACACATGAAAGAGAAAGTATAAAACAAAAATACTTGTATTTCAAGATTCTTGGTTACAATTGAGTTTTGACTATATATCCGAAAGGAAAAATGAAAAGCTAATCTAAATTAAGGGAAAGTTCGAAGGAAGCTCCATTGTGTTTGGGTTCTGGTCCTCTAATCCCTCTCCTGTTGAGTCATATTTGATCTGCCTATGATTGTTATCTAAGCGCTTAGCAGACCAACCCTTGTAGAAATCAAAACATGCATCCACATCTTTAGGAAGTGTTCTATAAGAAGTATGATCCCTCCCAGAGTGGAACTTATATTTGAACCCGCATGCAGTGGCCACTCTTACTTTACGATTAAATACCTGCTTGGCCACTTCAATCTTGCACTGCCACAAAGAATATGAGGCATCCCTATCAAACTAGAGGGAAGCATAGTCACTTTGCAGAACCTTTATCATCAGTTGAAAGTCCTCAGAAGCCTTCCCTAGTTTGGAAGCTCGATTCTTAGAGAGTTTGAGCAGGGCACCACTGGTAGTCATGTGGTTGCCCACCTTATGTAATTCACAATGCTTCTATATCAACTCAATATTCAACATTCTGAATTGTTCCTATAATCGAGCCTTCATCTTCCCCCAAGCTGCTTCTTTACGGTAAAGGTGTTCCAGTTCAGCTTTTAAGATATTCTTTCCTTAGAAGAAGCTTTCCACTTCTCCCTTTAGGAATGAGATCCTATTTGTGCTCTTTTCCAATGAGACGTGGATGTGTACACAATTCGCTTGAAGCTCTACATTTACGTTTTGTACTTCCTTTAGCTCTTTGGTAATGTGTTCTAGCTCTTTTTGCAACTAGGAACCTTTCCTCAGCTCCTTCAGCTCAACTTTGAGTTCATTATTCTCCTTTTCAAATTGCATAAAGTCTTAACTGAGGGATAAGGTTCTTCCCATTGAGGTAGATCACTTCATCATTTTTAGCCTCTATGAGCTGAGCAATGCGCTTGATCTCTTTACTCTTAGAAAATGACTCGCTCTTGAATGCAAGAAAACTATCCTGCAACACTTGTATAATGATAGAAAAGACTTAGCAAAAATGTTACTAAAATAAGAATAAAGGAAAAAGCGTCCAAAATCTTACCCTCACAGTGGAAGCAGCGCTAACTCGGGACCAATCATCTGCCCTGATCCCTGAATTTCCTGGTTTACTCATGAAAAAGGCTCTAGATGACTGTTGTTGCACTCTCACTGTCTAGTTATAGGACGATGTCCTCCATCATATAGTCTCCATCCCTCTTAGGTAATCGTGAAGCAAATTTCCCCACCTCCAGGTTCTGCGAAGAGCAGGCTCCCCTACGCCTACAAGAACTCCCCTCCGTTTCTACTCTAGCAGAGAGGGAAACATCTGTATCTGAGTCAAAATCCTCGAACACTAGAGTACTTAATGTGAGTGGAATCTTTTAGTGAGTTCCAGAAAAGAAGAAAAAAGAAAAACATAAATCAAAACAGTTAATGGAAAAAAGATACCTGGAGTAGATCTCACATCTGAACCTGGGGTATACTCTTCTTTTGCCATACTTGTTCCAATACCATTCCTAACCTAAGGTTCTATGCTGTCAGTGGGTGGCGTTTCCTAAAAAGAAACCTCAACGGCACTTGAAAAGGTTTCATCGCCTTGTTAAAGGAAACCTTCTCATAAGAGACCGGTGGCTTTTGGGTAGAAGGCTAAAAAATTGGTGGCTCTTAAGTAGTAGGCTCAAAAGTCGATGGCACTTGAGAAACAGACTCAACAACTTTTGGAACCTCTAGAATGATGAGCTCCAAGATTGATTGGCTCTCTTAAACTCACGCTTGGGTTCTAGCACCACTTAGAGCACCTTTGGAACACTTTTTCCGTACCTCTAATGACCTAGAAGGTTTCCTCTTGATTCGTAGTTTTTGAAGAGGAAAAAGATTGGAAAAATGTCTAAAAGGTCCTCCATGAAAGAGTGGAGGGCTGAAACGCAAGACAAAAAAAATTAGTGAAATTACATAAAAAGAAAAACAAAAGGAAGATACTGGAAAGAACTTAACTTCCTCCTCCAGTATGTCAGACCTGGGAACTTCAGGATTGACTCAAGGAGGAGCAGAAGATTCTGGCTCTACAAAAATTGGGATAGAAGAACTTACTTCTACCAAAACATTTTATTCTTCTTAAATAACTGCCTCTGGTGCAGCGGTAGCACTAGAGCCCTCATCGGCCTCCATTAGACAATCAAACATTGAAAAATCTATGATCTCTCTGTCCTGAGACACCAACATAGACTTTAGATGACCAACTGACACAAGAAAGAAAAGTTAGGATAAACTTGGAACAAAAATAAGAGAAGATTCACTTACTGATATCTGTAAAGAATATGCGATAGGATTGAAATGAGTAGATATCCTATTCTCTACATGCTCTTTCTAGAAAGAGATCTTTCTAGGGAAGGAACTCAAACCGGGTGACTCTATAAGTAAAGCCCTTTGCATTAAAGGGAGGAATCCCCACAATAATGCTCAGTTTTAGTGGAGTGAAGGTCTACAAGTCTTCATCACGAGACAAGGCACATGGTAGGAATCGGAGTCTTGACAGGTTCTGAAATTTCTCCAGCACCATAGAAGTGTGGATGTGTTTATGGTTGATGAGTGGGTTCCAAAAAAACTTCTTGAGGAAGCGTTCCCTCCCTAAGATTGCAGAAAGGGAAAAGGTGGTCGTCCAATCGTAAGCTCCGAAGTAATTGTTCACTTCAAATGAAAGAGTAGGATCCTTCAATCTCACACTAATAATGACTGCGTTTGGTGTCAAAATCCTTAAAGAGTTTCCTTGAACCCTTGGGTTGGAAAAAGTAGTTTTTCTTGGTACAAATCAGATTTTAGGTTAGAAAGACACCATAAAAAGTAAAGCAGTATGGTGGGTTCATCTTATGGCTCAAGATTGAAACATCTTGAAAAAGATAGAATACATTGGGATGAACTTGCAACAAAGAGAGACTCGTTACGTGAAGAAGTTCTAAAATCAAAGGGGGAATGGAGAAGAGAAAACACTTAAGGTGCTTGCAGAATAAGGGAAGTTCCCAATGTTGGATAGAATATGGTTCCTTGTGAGGCTCCCTTTGGAGAAAACTCGTATCCCTACATTATCTGGGATAGAAAACTCTTTCTTAAGTTCGGTGATGGTGTACAGAGTGATATCCTTTACTATTGTTTTGAGGTTGACAAAACAAACAAAAATATTAAGGATTTTGGCTGTTAAAAGTGAGAATTTTTAAAAGATGAATAGTAGTAAAGAAGTTAAAGCAAAACAAACCCTTATTTATACTTAGTTAAAAGGGAACAATGTGTCTCTATAGGAGTAGGGAAGCGTTTCCTGAATCCAAAAGGTTTTTGCAAAACATTACATCTAACATGACAGATGTAAGTTTTAAAATCAAGGGACTTGTCTTTAATTGATCTAAAATCATTTAACTGAAGCAGTGCACCCAAAGGTTTCCTCTTTAAAAAGATAGCACACTACTTCACTTATGAGGGGCATCTGTTGGGCTTATATTTGGTCAATGCTCAACTTAGTAAGTCAACCCAATTAAATCTTTATTACAAAAAAGAAATTCACATGTCAGCTGAGCCCAAAATAGGAACTGACAAGCCCAGAGTGTTGTCAGGACAAAAAAATAAGCATGCTAGATCTGTAAAATTACCAAAATGCCATTCAGGCTCTAATTCAAGCATGTGGTAGAGTTTTATTCAAACTTAAGCTTCTTTATGTTTTCCTAACAAGAAACGAACGAGGAACTTGAGTCAAGTTTGAACAATTCCCCATTTACTGATTTATCTTTATTTAATTAATTATCTGAGCATAATAGAAACATAATTTGATTAAGATTGCATCGTGTGACATGTTTACCATGAATTTAATTATAAAACTAGATTACATTCCGTCTTTGGAGATGAATTAAACTTGAAGAGAAGAATCACAATGAAACTTCTCTTGAGGGAAGATAAGAACTCATCCAAAATATGATTAAGCCTCTTCAATCCTGAAACAGATTGAAGTTCATCTCATCATATTTGTTTACATTCTGATTAAACACTACACCTTTGCACTATAAAAAGGCACTCATAATTTGATTACATTCATTCAAAAATAAATTCACACAGTGATTAATAAATACACAAATACGCTGAGAAAGCTGAGCATTAGCAAGAATGCTCTCTTGAAATCTTCGTTTAATCTCTGAGAACTCCTAAACATATAATCCTCTTACTTGCTAAACATTCGCACAAATAGCGCATATTATTTTACTGTTTACTGACTTGATCGTCGGAGTGTTTTCTTTTTCAAGAGAATATTTTTGTCTCAAAAATAGGTTCCTAAAACTAATTAGAGGGGAATGCAAGGCCAGTTTTGAAATTCCAGCTTAGATCCAAGGGTGTGGAAGTATTTTCTGGAGGTTCCCAAAAACCAAGAACTTCAACCAATAATACAAATTGAGGGATATTAATATTAAATGATTAAACTTTAAAAAATATATTAAAGGTTAGTAATTAACCATAGACTTTCTTTATCTTGCTATCTTCTTGATTTTTTTGAGTTGGGTCATTTATTTTCTGTACTTTATTTAGTTTAATTAAATATTTACAATTTGAAGATTTAGTTTTTTAGATAATTACTTGAAAGATACAATCTTGGTACTTGGTGGAAAATAAAGATTATCCTTGTGAGTTCGACATTCGACTTAAAAGTCTCTTTATTATTTGTTATAATAGCGTATACTTGCGATTAGTTTTGTGCTTTAAAAAACACTAAATATTCTAGCCAAATTTCTTTTTCTCCATAGTAGAAACCAACTTCTTGAGGATTAAGCTTTCATACGATGCTCCCTTCACCAATTCAGCAAGGCATACCTTCTCGTCTGAATATGAATTTTCAGAGTCGCTTTTCGATTTAATTTGGATAATTGCTATATCCAATTGATCCTTGTAATAAGTTCCTTTGGAGGACGTCTTCTTTTTTTTAACTTTCTCCAGTAAGAGCCTCTCATAACTGGCCGTTCAAGTGGCCAATTCATACATGTCGCTGAATTGATATCCTTCAAAATGTTCCCTTATTGTAAAGGACATACCTAACAAGACCCGACCCGAGACCCTCTACAGTAGATCCCAGCGGACCAGTCGGGCACCTTGACAGAAGTTTTTCATAATAGAACTAGGCAAGATAAGAAATTTTGTGAGGTGAACCCCTTTTTAGTTCTTACTATTATTGAGAAAATCTTTTAATATATATGAAAATGACATCTTAATTTTTAAAAGAAAAACCTGTAGAGTTTCCCCTGCTTTTTGGAAAATTCATATAAAACCCGTAAAAAAATTTCAATTCTATTTCAAATACTTCTCAATACTACCAATTCGGACCTCTGACCCTTTCCAAAACCAAATCCAACACAACTCAATAGTTTCATTTAAATCACAAAATGAGCATACTCATAAAAAGTAAAAACGATCATCATAATATCGAAATCCCTTCTTGTTGGTTCAAAGCATATATACTAATATACATGCCAACAACTACTATGCAAAAAGCAAAAGGTGTTATTTAGCACATTTACATATACAAAAATGATCTTCAGATTTGGCCCACTACTTGGCAATAGGAGAATCAGCAGCTTACGTACTGAGACCTACACATGGGAAGGGGGTTTAGAAAACATAAAACGCAAAATGAGTGAGCTAAAGGAGCTCAGTGAGTGCATTTAAGATTTCAAATAAAATAATACTATGCATAGATAGTAAATCCTAAAGTACATGCATAAATCATGCTTCTAAAACTTATGTAAAGCTGTAAAACGATTTCTAATATCATATTCTGATGAAATCTTACCGAGCGGGTTTTGTCTACATCTTTGAAAAACAATATCCAAAATTTATATAACATAATAACTGTCGTGTGCATATAAATGCATAAATGCTATCTGTAAATCAAAAACTAGTAAAGTCCTCGTTCGGCCATTTTTTTTCTAAACTGTACCAATGGTAATCCTAAAGCTCTATACTCACGCAGCGACTCAACTAACACCGCACACGTGAGTAGGTCACGGGGCACCTCAACTAGCAGCACCCATAGTGACATCTCAAGACATCTCATTGGCTATGCAGTAGAATCTTACATCGCATACATATAGCAAGACAATACCCCGTACACATAGAGCGACTCATATAACTCGACATTTTGACTTTTTGGAGTTAGTGACACACCCCCATGACCTGCCCATGTGCACGAGATATACCGACCGGGTCTAATATAATCACCACCACTATAATCTGAGGGTACCAATGGCCTTTAAAATGAATGTAGAAATTTTAAAACTGTTTCTTAAACCGGACATGTAAATGCATATTTATGGATATATATCAAGATCATAAATCATTGTTATGCATTGAAAGCTCATAAAACATACTTTTTCATTATGCGAAAACATAATAAACGAAAGATAACAGAAAAGACAGATTTTCACTTACAACTGCTCTGCGCTCAATTTCGCTCTGAATTTCTGCTCTTGTTACCGCTCTCAGTTTTCTTCACCTATGCACCATAAATGACATTTAGAACCAAATCGAATGCTAGAATCTCATTTAACTACCAAACGCCCTAATCGGCATACAAAGCCCGGATGCATACTACTTTTCAATTTTTATTTACGGAGTCATTTAATCTAATCTAACTCACCACCAGACGCCCTGAAAATTATTAAACGCCTTATAACTTAGTTGGACATAATTGCCCTTCACCTTTTTAAAATGGACAATTATATCCCATTTTCTTCATTTTTGGGTTTTCCATTAACCATATACATTCAACATACATAAGGCACAGTTTACACACAACAACTCAATCAAAACACCACACAATCCCTAACTTCCCTAAAGTAGCAGAATTTCACCCTATGTTCTAACACATTTCTTTTCTCAATTTCTTGTTTCAATTACATCAAAATCAAGCCAATTGCATTCTAATGCCCTAATTACAACTAATTGAAGTCTCTACATTCAAAGCACCCAAAACCCTAATTCTTACCTTGCCAATATCTTCAAATTGATGACTCATTCATGCTCCACACTAGAATTCAACTCAATCTAAACCAAGAATACATACAAGAACATCAATTTAAGCAATCCTTAAAGTTTACTTATCAATCTCATAAAACAATGCTTTTCTTACCTCTTTTTCTTGAATTTCCACTAATGGAGGCTTTAATTGAACTTAGAAATTGGTATGTAACCTTATTGTGGCTTGATTAAGCATGAAAAATCATGAAAAAAAAACTGAAATGTCACTGTAGCAGCACCTCAAACCCTTGCACGAATTTTGCTCTAAATGTTTGTTTTTTGTTCTCTTGAAAAATCTACACACTTCCAACATATATATAGTTATCCATCAATTGACCATTTTGCCCCTCAACTTACTCTAAATTACTAATTTGCCATTAGTTGGAAACTAAGTATGTAATTGGTTCATTTATAACTATCTAGTTAGAATAGTCCAAAGAACTAACTAGAATTTTCAACTTGGCAATCCAAGAGATTTCTTCTAATTGGTCCATTCTCTAATATATGGATTATGTTTATCAACAAAGGCTTGTTCCATACATAACCCTTAAATGGAAATTCATGTAGTAAATTAGAATTTTCTTTTCTAAGCTAATAGAGAAAATTTTCAAAAAATATTCTAAAGTCGTCCAATGTTCCAATCGAGTGTGAAATTACCAAATTAGGTCTAATATCTCTCACGCGTACCATAAAAAAAATATTTCTAATAGGGTTAAAATCGAGTAACCCTACAGTGTCTTTATTGCTTTATACCAAAATCTGAGCACCAATACAACTAATAGGGATTGGATATTACAATACCCCTCCCATCATTGGCATGTAGTCAGCTTCAGTGATTTAGGTTTGGCATCGTGTCTTGAGTTTCCTAAATCGGGCTATATATTTCAACATCGATTTGCCCAACATTTGCATTACTTTAGCAAGGTTTACCAAGGTAACTTCTATAGGTGGTTTATAGAATTTGGCATGAAATTTATCCTTTATCTATTCCTAGCTGGCAATAGATTCTAGTACCAAATTTGTGTACAAATGAAGGCAGTCTTTGTTAAAGAGTTATCGAATAACCTTAATTTTCAAAAAGGAGAAGAGCTAGCTTCCTCACACTACACCATGAAGCTTGAGAGTTATTCGAAGGTGGTTATATTTTCCTCCCCTGAAAATAAAAAGAACTTAGGTATTTTGTATCCTTTCGAAAAAGGAAGAGGGAATCAATACTGTAGGGGTATATAGGAGGGCCTTGCCATTAATTTCAGATTGACCCTCATAGTCTGTAAAGCTTCAAACAACATGTTTTTGTCAATCTCGTTACTGTGATAGCTAGTTATTCTTTATGGCTCTATAGAGCCAAATTAGATCGGCCTGGATTGAAATTGGTCTATTTGTTCTTGCATTTGTTGAGCTAGCTAGAGAAATCTCCCTAAAGTTATCATATTTTTAACGGAATCATAGCTAAAAATATGTCTAGGTTGACCTGATTGGACCTGGGAATTTGTAGACTCAATTATTTCATGTCACCTTAAGATACTAACTGAGACATGTTAGAGGTTGGCTTGATTATAGTTCTGGTGCTTGCGTGGTTTAATGAGCTCTAGATTATGTTATCCTTGAAGTAAGGTTGTGAGCTCGGTCTGATTCTATCTCATATACTCTAGGGTTTTTAGAATGCTCTTATTGATATTTTGATTGTCTTTGATCAACAGTCTAAACACTGCGACCATTTGATTAGTGAACATTGTGCTAAGTTTCTGGTGAGAATATAAATCTTTGAGCTTTCAAGGAAGCGTTAGGCTAAAACACTAGTGAGCTCCAAGAAAATTTAGATGCTGACAATTGAGATATCATGAAGAAGCATGATGAGCTATATAAGGCTACCAACTGTGGAACCATCAATGTTAATTTAGTGAAGGCTACTGAAGCTAAGGCTCTGGAATTGGAACAAACTGTAGGTGACCTTATGGTCATCTCAAAGAATAATAAGAATTTAACGGAGTTTATGAATGGTCAATGGAGGCATCACAATGATATGATGAAGGCGTATTTCAAGTGCGAAATTACCATTACTTTAGCTTGAAGTTTTCATTGTGGGTTCAAATCAGGGAGGGAACCCTTTATGTATCGAGAGCTTCTCAAAGTTATGATCGTCTTTGTGGCTGGTATCAAAGTTGGTCTATGAGGCACTATAATGACAAGCCTTGTCTCATTAATTATGATTTTGATAAGGAGGGAGCTTCCAAAGCATATCTTGACAATGCCTCTTTTTCTGGGGATTCTTCTAATATTGGAGCGAATGAACGATTTTTCTATACTTTCCTTTTTGTTTTCTTTTGTATATGTTATATAGTTGATCTTGTACTTAATCTTTTACGGTAATGAAAAAATTCTTCCTCCTATATTTTTTCTTGTCTGTTAGCTCTTGATCTAGTTGAAAGAATGCATTTTTCTTCTACATATTTTCTTTTGATTCTTAGATGTTAAGACTCAAATTTCTTTAGTCTTTTAAAGGACGAGAGGAAGATAGTGAGAATTATTTTTCTCTTAGTCCCTTGTCACTATTCTGTAATGTTGTGATCTATATTTGATTTTCTTTTAAGGGACAAGAGGAAGGTTATGGGAACCTCTTTCCTCTTGGCCTCTTTTATCTGGTTCTAGAACATTAGAATTATTGTTTCTTTTTCTTCTAAGGGATAAGAGGAATATAAAGGGAGCCTATTTTCTCTAATCTTGGACTATTAGAACTTTGTTTCTTTTTCTGCTAAGGGACAAGAGGAAGATGGTGGAACCTTTTTTCTCTTAGGTTTTTTTAGAAAAGTGGTGGAAACCTCTTTCTTCTTGGCCTTTTTCTTTAGTTCTGGAATGTTAGAAATTTGGATCTCTTTTTTTTTTGCTAAGGGACAAAATAAAGATGGTGGAAGCTTTTTTCCTCTTGTATTTTTTATCTGGTCTTAGAATGTTAGAATTTCTAGATCTATTTTTCTACAAGGGACAAGAGGAAGGTGGTGGGAACTCTTATCCCCTTGATACTTTTCTTTTGGTTCTGAAACGTTAAAATTTGGATCTCTTTTTCTTCTAAGAGATGAAGGTATCTGATGGGAACCTTTAACCTCTCGGCCCTCTTCTTTTGGCTCTGGAACATTAGAATCTGGGTCTCTTTTTCTTCTAAAGGACAAGAGGAAGATGGTAAAAACCCTTATCCCCTTGGAAATTTTCTTCTGGTTTTGGATCAATAAGATCCATGCCTCTCGATTTTCGAAGGAATAAGAGGAAGGTGGTGGAAGCCTCTAACCATTTGGTCATTTTCTTATGTTTCTAGATCAATAGGATTTATGCCTTTTGAAGGAATTAGGAGAAAGGTAGTGGAAACTCCTAATCCCTCGTTTATTTGTTTTTCTGGTTTTGGAGGAAGATAATAACTATGCCTCTTATTCTTCATAGGGATTGAAGGATGGCGGGGAAGACCTTTATCCTCTTACCCATTTTATTTCTGTTTCTTAAGAAATACATGATCTATGCCTCTTATTCTTCTGAAGGTTGAGAGAAAGTTGGTGAGAACCTTTATTCTCTTGACTTGTTTATTTTAGTTAAGAACTATTGGAAGAGAGAAAGTTGGTGGAAGCCCCTATACTCTCATCCATTTTCTTTTGTACCTAATTTTGATTCAAAAGTCTTTATCCTTTCATCCCTTATATTTTTGTTTCTTAGGAAGATAAGAACTATGCCTCTTGTTCTTTCAAGGTTCGAGAGGAAGATGCCCGAAAACTCTTTACCCTCTCGTCCCTTGTATTTTATTTTTTAGGAAGACAGGAACTATGTCTCTTATTCTTCCTTGTTTTTACTATTCTTAATGTCATGTCAGGAAATTATGAATATTAATTTTTTTATTGAAAAAATATGAATTTAGTTACTTGAAAACAATTAACAATTAAATAGTGTCTTACACATAAAACCTTTATAACTTTGATATGTTCTACAGGGTAGGTATGTCATCTCCTTCAATAGTTTGTAATTAGTATGCTTGTTTAAGCTTTAGAGCTTCGTCATTAACAGTAGGTTTACTATCCTTCTTTAAAGTGTTGGGAGAAAGGCTTCCATTGGTAAGACTGCTTTTGTTCTATATATTAGAGCATAGGGTGAGCTTCTTGTGGATCTATTTTCTATCATTCTATAAGGCCAAAAAATGCTTGATAGTTCCTTTAGACACTTTTCTTTCTTACATTTGAGTCTCTTTTTCAATGAGTTAAAGATGATTTTGTTCTCGATTTCTGTTTGTTGATAAGGGTTAATTAGGTCTAATAGTTTCATCTTCCAAACTTAATATTTGTATGTTGAAATTAAGATTATTTAGCTTTTTTATGTGCTTTATTATTATTTTGTAAGTTTGGAGTCAATGGAGTAAAGAGGGATGAAAATATAATTAAAATAAACCAAAAATATCAAACTGCTACAGTATTCTACTACAATAGATAGCTATATAATCACAGTGCTACAGTACCTATAAATGAAAGCCGCGACACCTGAAATAGTATGTATAGCGCCTCAGCGCTGTGGTAAATAGTAACTTATGAACAATAATCCTAATCTGACTTATATTTGATGTTTTACCCAAAATTGAAGACATAAACCTATAAATAGAAGATCAAAAAGCCTAATTGAAAAATCAAGAGGAAAAAGAGGAAGAAAGAGAAAGAGCATTTTTTGGAGGATCAAGAAGACTAGAAGATTGAAGGCTACAGAAAAATTAGTTTCTTTTTAGTTTGTTATGATTTTCATAATGTTATTCTCGGTAAGCTTTAGAACTCTTTATTTCACCATGATCTAAAATTTTCTTTCTAAGGTTAGACTTTTGAACCCAATATGTAGTTGGATTTTATTGATTTTATTAGTTTATGAATTTAATAAATATAATTAATTCATTCTATCTTGTGTTTATTACTTTCATTATATCTGACCAATATTATGAATGATTGAGGAACCATGATGAACTTGACAAAGGGATTCATGTGTTTAGTTTAGGATAGTTTAATGCATGATCATGGAGTAACAACTGTAAGTTCTATCTAAGATAGACATATACCTAGATGGCATGTATGGTATGAATTAGACTTAATCTTAATGAATTACATTCTAATTTGATTACCATAAACATATTGGTAATTGTTAAAATGCGTAATATAGTCACTCGACCATCGACAGAGACTTATGATGAGATTAGTGTCTAAGCTAATAATTGGTATTAAATGATTAATTAAGAAGTTAATGATTTCAATAAAATATTAGGAGATAAGTTTATACCCTAGATTATTATTAATTTGTGAGTTTAACCATTTTTTCATTTATATTTAGGTTAAGTTTTAGGTTAATTAGTTAAATTTCAGATTATAGTTTTTTGGATAAAAGTAAAGTAGCTATAATTTTAGTAATTAAGTGATAAAATTAGATCATATAGTCCATGTGGATCATTATCTATACAATCAGCCATATTTTGTCCCTGTTAATGTCAATTTAGAGGAGGAAGCCAAAGATGAGGTTGAGATCAGACCACGAGCAAGAGAAGCTGCCATGGGTGTATGAAGAAGGCCTAACTGTGTTGCCTTTCCAATGGATGGTTTAAGAAAGGAGGAAATTGATAGTGAGTTTTTTCCAAGAGGGAGATAACAACACCAACATGATGAAACTTACAAGGTAAAAGCTAATTTCTCTATTTTTAATAGTATTGCTGATATTGAACAACTTTTGGATTAGGAGTACGAGGTAGAGAGTTTCTTCAAAATTATAAACGTAAGGCCATAATGTAAAGTAGCTTTAGTGGCTTACAAATTGCGTGGGGGTGCAGGTGCTTAATGGTAATGCCATCAAGAAGGTTAGAGATCAAAGGGACAACCACCTATTTTTCATTAGCACCAAATGAAGGCACTTTTAAGGGGGCATTTGTTTACCTTTGGATTATGAACAAAATCTTTTCCAACAGTTCTAGAATTTCATTCAAGGAACCCGATCTATTTCATCTTATACGAAAGAGTTCCTAAGATTGTAAGTTAAGTGCAACTTGACAGAAATTGAGAACCAGTAAATGGCTAGGTATGTAAATGGGTTAAATGTTAGGAACCAAGATAGATTGGTCATGCAAAAAATTTGGTTAATTGATCAAGCTCAGAACTTGGCATTGAGGGCCGAGCGAAATATAAAGACAAGTAGGTTTCTAAAATATCAGGCCTATTCAAGTGTTAAGCTTAGTTCTAAGTTTTCTTCTACCAAATCTTATAGAAAACTTTCAGAATTCAAAGGAAAGAAAGCTAGTTCAAAGAAAACAGAAGCAAAAAGGAAGGAAAAACTAGATAATTCAAAAAGAATTCGATGTTTTAATTGTAATGAGATAAGGTGCAGATCTAGTGATTGTCTTAGACGTAAATTTACCAATATCACCTAATATGAGCACAATAAAGACTATAATGAGTAGGAAACAGCAGAGGAGGATGGTAACTTTGAAGTGATCGAGGACAGTGAGGAAGTGGTATATGTTGTATAGAGGCTGTTAGACACTCCAACATAACTTGATGAGACACAACGCAAACAGATCTTTAAAGGTAAAAGCTTGTGGCTAACAAATTGTGCAATCTTGTGATTGATTGTTGTGAGAACTTGGTTTCATAAAGCCTTGTTAAGCATCTTAAACTTAAAAGCATAGCTATATCCAACCTCATATAACATTGGTTGCACAAATAAAGGACCTAGCATGCAAATTACACAATAATGCTATTTACCATTATCTTTAGGAAAGACTTATAGATCTAATGTTCTTTGTGATGTCGTGGAGATGGATGCTTGCCATGTGTTACTAGGTAGGCTATGGTAGTTTGATATTGATGCAAGTCATAAAGGAAGGGATAACACTTATACCTTCACTTTGGATCATAAGCGAATAGTTATAGTTCTAAACCAATGAGAGAATACTTTGCCAAAAATGAAGGAGAAGGCATTATTGTCTGTGGCTCTTAAAGAGATTAGTTTGTGAAGGACATGAAAAGTGCCAAATCTTATGCTATTCGAATAGTGAAGGGAGTAGAGCAACCCATATAAGCCGTATCAAATGAGGTTCAATGCTTATTCGTAGAATTTATTGATGTAATGGCTGAACTAACACAATTGCCCCTAATGTGATATATTCAACATTGCATTGATTTTATTCTTAGAGCTAGCTTGGAAAATTTTCCTTATTATCGTATGAGTCCAAAAGAGCATGAAATCTTAAAGGAGAAAATAAAAGAGTTATTATAAAAGGGCCATATATAAAAGAGCATTAGTCATTGTGTCGTACCTGCCTTACTTACTCCAAAGAAGGATACAAGTTAGAGGATATGTGTGGACAACCATGCTATTAACAAAATAACTATAAGGTACTGGTTTCCCATCCTTAAGTTTGATGACTTTCTTAATCAGTTAAGTAATGCTAAAGTATTCACCAAGATAGATCTGTAAAGTGGGTATCACTAAATCAGAATTTACGTGGGAGATGAATGGAAGACAACTTTCAAGATAAAGGATGGGCTATATGAGTGGCTAGTCATGCCATTCGGGTTATCTAATGTGCCAAGAACATTCATGCACCTTATGGCTCAGGTACTCAAGCGATTCATGTCCCACTTTGTTGTTGTTTATTTTGATGATATTTTGATATGTTATAAGAATTTAGAGAAGCACTTTAATCATATTAGACAAGTTCTAGTTGTATTGAGAAAGAATGAGCCGTTTGTAAACCTAAAGAAATATGTATTTTTAACAGCTAGACTAGTGTTTCTAGGATTTTTTATAAGTAGTGAGGGAATTCACATAGATAGAGAGAAGTTAAAAGTTATTAGAGAATGGTCAAAATCGAAAACCATAACTAATGTAAGGAGTTTTTATGGCCTAGCAACTTTTTATCGCAGGTTTATCAAAAATTTCCAACACTATTGTGGCACTCATTATCGATTTCTTGAAAAAAGACAGATTTCACTGGCAAAAGGCTGCTGATCATAGCATCAAATTTATCAAGCAAAAATTGCTACAACACTTGTTCTATCTCTACCTGACTTTGACAAAACTTTTGAAATTGAATGTGATGCAAGTAGGATTGGAATAGAGACTGTTCTTTCTCAAGAAAAGAAGCCTATTATATTCTTTAGTAAAAGTTAAATGAAGTAAGACAAAAGTCGTCAACATATCAATAAGAACTCTATACTGTGTTTTGTGCTCTTAAGATTTGGAAGGTATATCTTTTGCCTAAAGAGTCTATTGTCTACTCTGACCACCAATCTCTCAAACACTTTTATGAGCAGAAGTATATTGATTGTATGTTGTCTAGGTGGGCAACTGATATTGAAAGATTGAATTATGTTATTGTTTATAAATCTGGAATTACTAACCGAGTGCAAAAGCTCTAAGTCATCGTGCCACTCTACTTGTTACTATTTCTACTAAAGTTCTAGGTTTTGAACAACTCAATGAGCTATGTGAGAATGATGAAGATTTTAGTGATGTTTGGACTAAGTATCTAATGAAACAGTTTTTGGGTGGATATTTGGTCCAAGATAAGTATTTGTTCAAAGGGAGCAGATTATGCATTCTAAAGAGCTCAGTACATAACAAGTTATTAAGGGAAATATATTCTAGCGACTTGAGTGGCCACGTGGATAAAGACAAGACCATAGTTGGTTTGGAGGAATGTTACTAGTGCCTCAACTTAAAAAGGATACTGGAAAGTTTGTGCAAAGGTATCCAATGTGTCAAACAAGCAAGGGGCAGTTACAAAACACATGATTATACATGCCTTTGTCTATTCCTAATGCACATTCGAATGACATCTTTATAAAATTTGTACTTGGTTTACAAAAACCCTAAAGGGGAAGTGTTGCAGTATTTATGGTGGTTGATCAATTTTCTAAAATGTTACACTTTATTTTATATCGAAAGACAACAAATGCATATCATGTAACCAAGTTGTTCTTCAAACAAATTATCTATTTTCATGGTGTAACCATTTACATCACTTTAAATAGGGACAACAAAATTTTGGCAGCCTTTTGGTTAACTTTATGGAAAAGATTTAGGACTACATTGAAGTGTTCTAGTACGACATATCCCCAAATAGATGGCCAAACAGAAATGGCAAACCATTATTTGGAAAATATGATTAGATACATATGTGGAAATAAAAAGGGCTAATGGGACTTCACTTTGGCATAAACTGAGTTTGCTTACAACAATTTAGTCAACCGTTCCACCTGAACAATTCCTTTCTCTATTATTGATACTAAAAGTCCAAGGCATGTTGTGGACCAAGTCAAACTTATTTCTAATGCAAGTTCTAGTGCAATTGCGTTTGCTTTAGCAGATATCTTAAAGGTATTCCAGGAGGTACATCAATCCTTGGAGGAAAATAACCTTAAATATAAGGCAGTTGTAGCTAAACATCAAAAGTATCAAGTGTTTGAGGTTGGTGATAAAGTGATAGTTTATTTCCGCAATGAGAGGTTGTCTGTGGGAATTCATGACAAGCTAAGGCAGAAATGTTATGGTTCTTTTAAAGTTTTGAAAAGGATCAATGACAACGCATATATGATAGACTTACTCAATGATATGGGCCTATAAAAAACTTTCAATATAGCAGATATCTCTACCTATCATCCCGAAGACAACCTATATGATCACTCCAGGATGAGTTCTTTTCAAGTGAAGGAGAATGATGGAGTACAGTAGCCCATGGTTAGCCAATAATATGAAGCTTAATATGCAACCAAGCCTAATCTGAAGTCAGCTATACAATGGAGTCAATAAATATTGAATCGGTCATTTAGTTTTTATAGCGATTTTTAGTGCTCATTTAATATATTTTAATATTTGTGTTGTCTAGGAACTTTAATTTGGCTATTTAATTTTGTCTTAGAACTTTAATTTTATTTTTTCTATGCTTGGGGGATTGTTCCATTTATTTGGTTTTTAAACTAGTAACTTTTGTATTTCAGTAGCTTTTGATGATTAATAAAAAAAAATAGAATTCTCTTCTAAGAGTTTAGTTCAGATTTTTTGAGCTTTTCTTATTTTGTCTTGTTGAACGATATTAATCGCCGTTGTCTTCGTGAATGAAATCACGAACCTATCAATGCTTATCCTGCGTCACTGCTTCTCGTTATCGGAGACTAGTACTTGTGGCATCCTAAATCTTGTTATAATATTAACCAAATTAAACTTCTTTTACCTTAAATCCAATAATGTTGTTGTAAGTTTCTGCTTCCTTTTATTTAGTGAAGTTATCAATGGCTAGTAGCACAAATTATTTTTCCTCACTCTACTGGAGGTGGTAGTGCAACGATGTCCATTTCCCATTTAGATGAAAGGCCATCATGGGCTAGAAACTTTGTATAAGATGTCAGTAGGAAGGTGGTATGAGTGGGGCAAGTTTCTGACACTTTTCACATTTCTTCACGTATGCTAAAGCTTCATTCCTCAAACTAGTAACTTAAGATCGTCATCTAAAGATCTTATGTGTAAGTGTCTGTTTGCTAAAGTGGTTCTCATAAGTTCCTTCATATACTTATTCCAAAATCTTATATCCTTCTTCTTTGGACTCGTATTTGAGGTATACTCTTAAAAATGCTCATTTGTACAATTCCCTTTTGTGGAGGGTGAATCTTTCTACTTTGTGCTTTATTTTTTGAGCTTATTCCTTTCGCTTGAAAGCTTTCCATCTTTTAGGTACTCTATAAAGGTGTCATATAATTCTGAGGGGTAGCTACTTCTGTGCATCCCATCTTTACGAGGCTCATTGTTGTTCGTTCCTCTGTTACAGCTCTTTCCCTGGTTATGAGTAGAACCAATCTAAATATCGTTGTATCTATTGCTTCTTTGGCTAATTTTCCTACCTCCATATTCTAGTTCCTAGGTGTTTGGCTGATGGTAATTTCTTCTATTTATATGCTATCTCTTTTACTTATTGTAGGTAAACTCTTCATCGTTTCTTCTTTTGTTATATAGTCACCATTCCACTAAAAATTGACAAGTGCAAAATTAGTGTGTATTTTCAGCCTTTTAATCATCAATTGATAGGCAATGGTCAATCCTTCTATCAATGCCTCATATTCTACTTTGTTGTTGGATGTTGCTTATAGTAATTTGGTTGCATGTTCAAAGATAAGCCCTTTCAAACTTCTGATTCTAATTTCGATGCCTATTCCTCTCTAGTTGTGATGTACATCATGAAGGTTCTAAATCAACTCAAGAAGGTGAGCTGAGCGTAAAGAAGATTTCAGATGGTCCAATAACAAGGGCTAAGTCTAAACAGCTTCAAAGGGCCATAAGTAGTCAAATTGGAGCTATTGAAGCTTCTATGGGATTAGAAGCTTGCGATCTTAATGGAAATGAGCTAAATGTGTTTATCTGTCTTCAATTAGAGATTGGGATGTGATTTAGAGATGTTTAGTGACGTTCGGCTTAAAGAAGCAGCTAAGGGCTTTCTTTCCATGCTATTGGGCTTTATTTACTTCTTATGTTACTATTTTTATTTATTTGGGCCATTTTGAACTTGTTTAGTTTTGTTTTAAAATTGTTAAGTCATATTGGGCTTATTTTGGGCTTTTTAAGTTTATTAGGTAACATTAAGGTTTCCCCTCATTTTGTAAAGATAAGGCATGTTAAAGTCTTATAGAGGCAGTTGCCTCATTTTGGAATTGGATGCACGAAAATAGAACTTTTCTCTCTCAAAATTGTCTTCTCAAGTTTTTCAACTCTTGAAGATAGTTGCTAACTTATCACTCTTTGATCACCAAGAGTGTGGCGTCAAAACCCTAAATTGATCCTTGTGGCGTCCATACGACTTATCAAGGTATCTATTTAGTTCTATCCTCCATCAACTTTACCATTTAATTTTTTTATAAATCAAGGTACATCATCTAGTATCAGAACATAGGATTTCAGTGTGCAAACTGAAGTTTCAGCTATTGAAGGTGTCTTGCTATTTTTTGTGTTATATAATTTCGTGAGGTTATTATCAGGTTGGGTTTCTAATATTTGAGGTTAGTAATTGAATTGCAACTCTGAAGCATTAAAATTAATTCTTAGTAGTTTGTGAACTGGAGATGAGTTGGCTGAATTAAATTATTCCTGAACCGAGAAATTTTGAATTTGAGTAAATTGTTGCTATCTGATTTTATTTACTGAATTGGTGAAAAATTCAGTTTGAGAAGAGTGTTTTAGCTACTAGTTGTGTTGTTCATTGTTCATACTTGTTTGGGGTTTTTGTTAATAATGGCTGACGATGATGCAAGTAGAGTACCAAAGGGACTGAGTTTAGAACAAGCTCAACTCATGGGCTTACAACGAGCTCATGATGAATTTCGAGGTGAGATTACTGAAATTTGTGGACAACTTGCTGCAATTATAAAAATGATGCAAAGAAATACTTTGCAACCCCAACAAAGGCAGGTAGGGCGCAGGGTACCTTGAAATGACCTAGGGGATATTGGAGATGAGCCAAATAGGGATGATGAGGCTGAAGATAAGGGTAGGATAAGGAGGCAGTAAAATGACCCTACTAGTGGTATCAAACTTAATATACCACCATTTAAAGGTACTAGTTCTCCTGAGGAGTATCTTGAATGGGTTCAGAAGGTAGAAAGGGTGTTTGATTGGCATGAGTACCCTGAGGCAAAGAAGTGTAAGGTAGCAGCACTTGAGTTTACCGATTACGCACTTTTGTGGTGGGAAAACTTAAAAGCTCAGCGAAGAAGGGATGACCAAGAAGAAGTTACAAGCTGGCCACTTATGAAAAGATTAATGAAGAAGAGATTTGTTCTGGATTACTATAAACAAGAATTATACATCAAACTCCAGACTTTGCGGTAAGGTTCCTTGAGTATGGAGGAGTATGTGAAAGAATTTGAGCTGTTGCTGATTCGCTGTGATTTGAATGAACCTCAAGAGCAAACAATAGCTAGATTCCTTGATGGATTGAAGAGGGACATAGCTAATGTTGTTGAGTTACAGCCCTTCATATATCTTAAGGATGTCATAAAGCTTGCAACTAAAGTAGAAAGACAGCAGAAAAGATGGGGTATCCATATGAGGTCAACTACAACAAGTAATACAAAGGCTGTTTCTTCACCTTCGTGAACATGGAACACACCTAAACGTGATGAGAAAGTGGAGTTCAGTAAAGGAAGTGCTAGTTCAGGTTCGTTGAAAGGAAAAGAGAAGGTATTTGAACCTCAATTTTCTAGGAGGTCGCGAGAGATCAAGTGTTTCAAGTGCTTGGAAAATGGGCATATTGCTTCTGAATGTCCGAATAAGAGGGTGATGGTTTTACAAGGGAAGTATGGAGAGCTTGTAAGTGAAGATGAGGTTGAGATGGAAGAGGAATCTAAAGTCGAAGTGACTGAACAAGAAGAGAATCTTGAGCCAATGGAGGGAAATTTATTAGTTATTGAAAGGATTTTGAGTGCTGAAGTTGATATTGGTTTGGAACAACGCGAAAACATCTTTCATAGAAGATGTCAAATCCGAGATAAGGTTTGTGCCATGATCATAGATAATAGTAGTTGTACCAATGTTGTATCCACTACTTTAGTGGAGAAACTGGGATTAACTACTGTTCCACATCCAAAACCATACAAATTACATTGGCTTAATGACAAGGAAGAGATTCAGGTTACAAGATAGGTTCGAGTGCCATTCTCCATTAAAACCTTCCATGATGAGGTTTTATGTGATGTGCTTCCTATGACAGCTAGTCATGTGTTATTAGGACGTCTATGGTAATTTGATAATGATGTGACTTATAATAGGAAAAGGAACACTTATTCATTTGTGTTGAATAGGAAGAGAGTGAATTTGATGCCGTTAAGTTCTCAACAAGTTAGAGAAGATCAGTTACGGAATCAAAGGAAGATGATGAAATCTGGTAAAGGGTTAATGTTAGCGAAAAAGGGAGATGTTGAGCAAGCACTAGCTTCTGTGGGGGTTGTTTTCATGACTTGGGCAAAGCCTTTATTACAAGTGGAGGGTTTGGATTTGCCAAGACAGGTTGTGGAGTTGCTTGAAGAGTTCAAAAATGTATTTCTAGAGGAGCTACCATTGGGATTACCACCCATTCGAGGGATAGAGCATCAAATTAATTTGGTGCTTGGAGCTTCACTTCCAAATAGACCAGCATATAGATGTAATCTGGAGAAAGCAAAGGAGATCAAAAGGCAGGTTGGTGAGCTTTTAGAGAGGGGCTATGTGCTTAAGTCACTTAGTCCTTGTTCAGTGCCTACTTTGCTTGTTCCAAAGAATGATGGTACCATGAGAGAATGTGCGTGGACAGTCGGGCTATCAACAAGATAACGGTTAAGTATCGATTTCCTATTCCTAGACTTGATGATATGCTTGATGAATTGCATGGTGCTGTTTATTTTTCTAAAGTTGATTTGATGAGTGGATATCACTAAATTAGGATACAAGAAGGAGATGAATGGAAAACAGCCTTTAAAACTAAGCATGGATTGTATGAGTGGATGGTGATGCCGTTTGGGCTTTCTAATGAATGCCGTTTGGGCTTTCTAATGAACCTAGTACATTTATGAGACTTATGAACCATGTTTTGAGGAAGTTTATTAGGCTGTTTGTTGTGGTCTATTTTGATGATATCTTGATCTATAGTAAAACTTTAGATGATCATGTGAAGCATCTTATGGCTGTATTTGAGACCTTGCGTGATGCTAAGTTGTATGGAAACTTCAAAAAGTGCTATTTCTGCCAAGATAGTGTTATCTTTTTGGGGTATGTTGTTTCTGGTAGTGGAATTAAAGTTGATGAGGAGAAGGTTAAGGCAATTCGTGATTGGCCTAAACCTACTGGTGTTGCGGATGTGAGAAGTTTTCATGGTTTAGCCTCTTTCTATAGGCGATTTATTTAAGACTTTAGTTCTATTGTTGCGCCTATGACAGAGTGTTTGAAAAAGGGGAATGAGTTTAGGTGGAATGAGAATATACAGAAGTCATTTGAACTTATTAAAGAACAAATATGTTATGCTCCAGTTTTAGCATTTCCCAATTTTGCTAAAACATTTGAAATAGAGTGCGATGCTTTAGGGGTTGGTATTGAGGCTGTTTTGATGCAAGAAAAGAGGCCAATTGCTTTCTTTAGTGAGAAGCTGAATGGGGCACGTTTAAACTACTCTATTTATAACAAGGAGTTTTATGCATTGATTCGGGCTCTCGAGGTATGGCAGCATTATCTATTACCTAAAGAGTTCGTTATTCATACTGACCATAAATCGTTAAAGTATCTTAAAGGGCAGAACAAGCTGAACAGAAGACATGCCAAATGGGTAGAATTCATGGAGCCATTTCCATATGTCATAAAATACAAGAAGGGGCAAACTAATGTCATTGCTGATGTTCTTTTTAGGAGGTATGCATTGATTTCTATGTTAAATGCAAGACTTTTGGGTTTTGAACAGGTGAAAGAACAATATACCAATGATTCATACTTTGCTAATATGATGTCTAAATGTGCTAAAGGAGCTTGTGATGGATTCTTTGTGCATGATGGTTACTTGTTCAAGTTGAGCAGAATGTGTATACCTTCAGGATCCTTACGTGAGTTGCTTGTGCATGAGGCTCATGGGGGTGGTCTTAGTGGTTATTTTGGGAAGAAAACAACTTATGAGCTACTGAAAGAGCACTTCTTTTGGCCTAATATGCTGCGAGATGTTCATAAAGTTGTTGAAAGATGTGTAAATTGCAAGAAAGCTAAGGGTAAAGAGAATGCATATGGACTATATATGCCTTTACCTATCACAGAGCAACCATGATGGATATTAGTATGGATTTTGTGCTTGGATTACCTAGAACACAACGTGGGAAGGATTCAGTGATGGTTGTGGTTGATCGGTTCTCCAAAATGTCACACTTTATTCCTTGTAACAAAACTGATGATGCTATTCATATTGCTGATTTATTTTTTAGGGAAATTGTATGTTTGCATGGAATCCCTAAAAGCATTGTCTCTGATCGTGATACAAAGTTCTTAAGCTATTTTTGGAAGACTCTTTGGAAGAAGCTTGGAACGAAGTTACTTTTCAGTACTACTTGTCATCCACAAACTGATGGGCAAACTCAGGTAGTGAACCGTACTTTATCTTCTTTATTACGGGCTGTTATAAATAAAAACTTAAAGAGTTGGGATACTTGTTTGCCTATTGTGGAGTTTGCATACAACCGTAGTGTGCATGGGGCTACAAAATTTTCACCATTTGAGATTGTGTATGGATTTAATCCATTTGTTCCTATTGACCTTGTTCCTATTCCAATTGATGAGAGAACATCTATGGATGGTGTTAAGAAGGCAGAATTGATGAAGAAGCTTCATGAGCAAGTTCGAATTCATATTGAGGAGAAAATAATTAAGTATGTTAAGCATACTAATAAAGGATAAAAAATGATTAGCTTTGAACCTGGTGATCTTGTTTGGATTCATCTTAGTAAGGGAAGATTTCTTAGCAAGCGAAAGTCCAAGCTGATGCCAAGAGTTGATGGACCTTTTCGTATTATAGAGAAGGTAAATAGTAATGCTTACAAAGTTAACCTTCCTGGCGATAACAATGTTTCAGCCACTTTTAATGTGAAGGACTTATCTCCTTATTTGGAAGATTTAGAAGATTCTGATTTGAGGGCAAATCATTCTCTGCCCGGGGGTGATGATGTGCATCATGAAGGTTCTAAATCAACTCAAGAAGGCGAGCTGAGTGTAAAGGAGATTTCAGATGGTCCAATAACAAGGGCTAAGGCTAAACAGCTTCAAAGGGCCATAAGTAGTCAAATTGGAGCTATTGAAGCTTCTATGGGATTAGAAGTTTGCGATCTTAATGGAAATGAGCTAAATGTGTTTATCTGTCTTCAATTAGAGATTGAGACGTGATTTAGAGACGTTTGGTGACGTTGGGCTTAAAGAAGCAGCTAAGGGCTTTCTTTCCATGCTATTGTGCTTTATTTACTTCTTATGTTACTATTTTTATGTATTTGGGCCATTTTGAACTTGTTTAGTTTTGTTTTAAAATTGTTAAGTCATATTGGGCTTATTTTGGGCTTTTTAAGTTTATTAGGTAACATTAAGGTTTCCCCTCATTTTGTAAGCCTATATAAGGCATGTTAAAATCTTATAGAGGCAGTTGCCTCATTTTGGAATTGGATGCACGAAAATATAACTTTTCTCTCTCAAAATTGTCTTCTCAAGTTTTTCAACTCTTGAAGATAGTTGCTGACTTATCACTCTTTGATCACCAAGAGTGTGGCGTCAAAACCCTAAATTGATCCTTGTGGTGTCCATACGACTTATCAAGGTATCTATTTAGTTCTATCCTCCATCAACTTTACCATTTAATTTTGTTATAAATCAAGGCACATCAAGTTGGAGGATCCATCTATGTTCATCTGCCAGGGTTCCTCACTTCTTATTAGTTCCTTAACAAGTGTTTTATTTTCTATTTCTGGTTCGCACTCAAGGAGGAAGTTTGTTATTGCTTGGCCTTTGATGATAGTTTTGGGTTTGTATTTATGTCCAGATGGATGAGTTCTAACACCATCTTATATTCAAGATTCATAAAGATAGCATACTGGTCTAGCTTTTTCGATTGTTCTTGATCCATCGAATAGAGTAGCACAATTTATTTTCTGGGAGCACAACAATGTTTTTTAAACAATACGCAATTAACTTAACATAGTTAACTCGACAAATTACTTTTAGATTCAACCTATCCTTTATTCCAGCTTCGATTTTGTAACCTATATTGTAATATCCAATCCTTATTAGTAGTATTGGGGCCTAGATTTTAGTATAGAGCAATAAAGACACCGTAAGGTTACTCGATTTTAACTCTATTAGAAATATTTCTTTTATGGTGCTCGTGAGAGATATTAAACCTAATTTGGTAATTTCACACTCGATCGGAACGTTGGACGACCCTAGAATATTTTTTGAAAATTTTCTCTATTGGCTTAGAAAAGGAAATTCTAATTTACTACAAGAATTTTCATTTAAGAGTTATGCATGGAATAAGCCTTTGTTGAGAAACATAATTCATATACTAGAGAAAGGACCAATTAGAAGAAATCTCATAGATTGTCAAGTTGGAAATTCTAGTTAGTTCTTTGGACTATTCTAACTAGATAGTTACAAATGAACTAATTACATACTTAGTTTTCAACTAATGGCAAATTAGTAATTTAGAGTAAGTTGAGGAGCAAAATGGTCCATTGATGGATAACTATATATATGTTGGAAGTGTGTAGATTTTTCAAGAGAACAAAAAACAAACATTTAGAGCAAAATTCATGCAAGGGTTGGAGGTGCTGCTACAGTGACTGTTACAGTGCAGGTTTCAGTACGCAAACTGATGATTTAAAGATGCTACAGTGACATTTCAGTGTTAGAAGCATGATTTATGCATGTACATAGAATTTACTATCTATGCATAATGCTATTTTATTTGAAATCTTAATTGCACTCATTGAGCTCCTTTATCTCATGCTTTTTGTATTTTATGTTTTCTAAACCCCTTTCCCAGGTGCAGGTCTTAGTACGCAAGCTGATGATTCTCTTATTGCCAAGTAGTGGGCTAAATCTGAAGATCATTTTTGTATATGTAAATGTGCTAATTAGCACCATTTGCTTTTTGTATAGTAGTGTTGGCATGTACATTTATATGTATGTTTTGAACCAATAAGAAGAGATTTCGATATTATGATGATCGTTTTTACTTTTTATGAGTATGCTCATTTTGTGATTTAAATGAAACTATTGAGTTGTGTTGGATTTGGTTTGGTAAGGACCGGAGGTCCGAATTGGTAGTATTGAGAAGTGTTTGAAATAGAAGAGAAATTCCTTTGCAGGTTTTATATGGATTTTTCGAAAAATAGGGGAAACTCTACCCGTTTTTATTTTAAAAATTAAAATGTCATTTTTATGTATATTATAAGATTTTCTCAATAATAGTAAGAACTAAAAAGGGGTTAATTTCGCGAAATTTTTCATCTTGTCCAGTTCTATTATGAGAAACTTCTGTCGAGATGCCCAACAGGACCGCTAGAATCTACTGTAAAGGGTCTCGAATCGGGTCCTGTCAAACCTATATGATTAATTGGGGACAATCTTATCAAAAAAATAAATTGCACATTGGATTCTCGATGGATGCGTCCCAATCCAAGTAATGGGAATCCAAATAAAAGATTAAAGATTCACTAAATTACTCTTCTAGCTGTGTCTGGTCATGCTAATAACCATTTCAAGGGATAGAAAGTAAAAACTGTGATCGAATATGTCTCGAAGTAATGTTTGAGCTTATTTTTAACTTAGACCAAGGCTAAGACTAGCTTTGCTGTTATTGTGTATCTAGTTTCTAGATCAGACAATATTTTACTAGTGTAAAATATTGAGAGGTATTGTCTTCCTTCTTCTCAAAATAGTGCAAAGACTCCTTAATTACATAGAACAGAAATAATGAGAGTTTTAATTTGAATAGAACAATTAGTTTAATTCTTCTCGCTTTCTGAATCCCTATTTTACCTTTACTTAATACCGGTTTTCTTTGTTTTTGGACTTTTAAAAACCACGCCAAGGCCTAACTTTTGTTAATTCGTCCTTTTATTATTACTCACGTAAAGCGTTGGGCTTTTTTTCACATTTTCTAGCGCTTTCCAAGGGAATCGTTCATCCACATCCAATGATCAACTAAACCACATACGTAACATTACACCATCTCGCAACTCCTTTGTAAATAGATTTAAACTTGTAAAATTATGTGAAAGTGTTGTGAGCAATTCTGCTCACTAAACATGCGTCTATATATATATCTTAGTGATTTGATCATCAGCTTGCCCGGAATGGAGTCCACTCAATGTTGTGACCGGCTCGTCAAACATGTTTCCGGTTTGGCACGCACTCAATTGTGAGGAGTTCCATGACAAAGATGGAGCGGGACTGGTCCCGAAAGACCTCAATGAGGTTTGTCACTCGAGGAGTTCAGTTCCACGACAAAGATGCAGCGGGACTGGCCCCGAAAAGACCACAATCATTTAACCATTCAGGGTGGGAGGCCACCGCGGGGGTGCATATATAAACATTAATATGATTTCCTTATTGCATATGGCAACTGTCAGAATTGTTGATGTTTGATAGCATAAACATCAATATAGAACAATTACACATCCTCTCTACTGTCACAAGTTCCTCATCTTTGCAGAGGTGTAGGTTGTGGTGTTAAAATTTCCAGCATCTTTTTTATCATCCATGACATCGAAACAAATAATATTCCTTGTCAAGTGCATAATCTACATCAGCAAGGGATCTGGTCTTCATGATATCTTTTTCTTCTAATTTAATAAAATATTAATAGTATGCCAGATGAAACACCTTTAGTAACATTTATACCATAGCAAAGGTGCATTTTGCCATTCCTCTTTAGTCCGGACAACATATTTCTACATATACTATACAAGAGTAAACTTAAATCACGTGCATGTGTGTACATGAGCATACACCTACTAGTATTATCTTCCTTAGATCAGTTCAATTTGAAAAACTAGTGTAGCATTGAATTAGTTGGGTCATTGATCTAATTACATGTAATAAAGCAAGCTGCATTGTTGCAATAAAGCTCATTTGAGGTAAGTGAGCATATATCCTATGATTAGGGTAGTTAAATTTATATCAGAAAAGAAACATTCATCTAGAAAGCAAATAATGTTATACTGATTGAAAAGCCTGTAGTGCCTCATTCATAACACTGCACTGGCTTTTGCCATTGAAGGAGCCCCTCTAATTATATTAGTATGGCCTCTAGAGAAAATATCAGTTCCTGAGAAGACATTTATCTTTAGATGTAGCTCAAATCATTATCTCAGTGAGCAAACAAGTTAAGGCATTAAGATTAAGTTAAAATGGAGTGAATCTTCTGATTTGCAGTTCTAATCAAAAATCAATTTACAGACAAAATTGACTAAGACACGTTAACAAGGAAGAAGTAAAATGTGAACGCATAATACCCAGCAAGGTAGGTGGCCATACCTATATAGAGGTAAGTAGCAGTATTCCATGCACAAAGGGATTCAACCCCATCCCAGAAATCAGCAGCATTAATTCCACTGAAGCCTTCAAATACACCCTTCAACACAAAATATTTCGCTGGAGGGAAAGTAATAACCCCTAGAGCCAGATTGCAAATTGCCCTCAGAAAACTTCTCAAACTCCAGCCTCGGATATCAAGTTTCAATGGGTGAGCCATCAACACTTTAGGGACATCAGTAGAGCCCCAATTTCTGCACCAGCAAAATTGATGACGGACATCAGACCCAAACCAATGAAGAAAGAAGAGATGGTTACTGATTTCAGGATAGCCCATTCTTCTTGCGGTTGAAGCTGCCCACAGATATGAGATGACGATGACCCCAAAACCCACCACAAGATTTCAAAGCTGAGTGCTGAAAACAGGATCCAGATGAGAAAGTTGGTGGTTGGGTTGCAATCAGATATTTGGGAGATATCGTATGGTAGTAAAGAAACAATAGCACCCCATGAGTGAACTACAAATGCAGTTTTTGCTGAATTAAGCCATTTCCATGATCTGAGTACACTGCCAAGTTCATAATAAGCAGCAGATTTGTCTTTCTTCAAAGTAGGATTTAGATCAAGAGTCTCAGCATAGAGAGAAGCTGCAAACACAGGAAGGGGGACTACAAGGAGAGCAAAAGCAATCATGTAGACTCACACTGACACAAACTTACTAGGAGATGTTAAGAGGTAAAGGAAAAATGACTGGTGAAACTTCTCAAGCAGGTTATTTACTGATCGTATGACTCCAATCAACCAGAACCAAGCAATGGAAATTTTCACCTAAAATGACGGAAAAAGAAATAAATCTTCCACCTTAAGATAACCACCGATGTAGTATGCACATCAGGGAGAAGAAAATGTGAGCAAGATGAACATTATATATAGTGAAATTTATTATGTTAATAGGAGTTATTTTTCTGGAGTTGAAGACACTTCAGGTATTGTAAAAATTTAGAATGTTTCAAAAGTAATGGACATTTCTTTAATAGAAAAAGTACTTATATGAATAATTTCATTATATTAGTGCTTGATGAAGAAACATTTACCTTGAACTAATTCACAATGTAAATTGCATTAGATTGTTTCTTGAAATTGAACCCTCCAAAACCCATGAATAATGACAAGAACGCAGCCTCTCAAAGATATTCTCTCAAAATTTTTAATTTCTTTTCTAAACACAGAAATCCTTCGATCATGCTTTAGCACCTTGGCCTCAAAGCTTGATCTTTTCAAAATGTTTCACAAGTGTATTTCACCAAGACTTGGCAAACAAATGAAGGATACTTTGCTATTTGAAAGAAATCAACCATATTTGACAAATGATCTTGACAAGGTATGCATAATAACAAAAGACACAATGTTTAAGAGGAACAAAATCTGGTTTTTAAAGAAAAGAAGCATAAAAGCATATAAAAGTGACTAAAATATTATAAATATATAATCAGATGATCATGAAACATGAGAAATATGACACTTACAGGACATTTTGGTTTAGGGATATGACACGAAAGAAATTTTTTCAACTGAAGTCAACTAAGTCTCAGTTTTTTTCTAGAAAAAGAAATTATAGGAAAGAAAAAGCTCCTATTTTTGAAGTCAGAACAGAAGTGAGCTATAGAACTAGTCTTAATCACAAATAATGATGGAAAGCTTGGTATATTAAATCTAATACCACCTAGAAAGCCACATATTCTAAAACCTGCCCCTGCATACTGTAACTATTATGCACTAGAAAGCAATCATCAATGAGAACCAAGTAAACTAGGACATGAGGAGGGATCAGAAAGGGACTGACCGGCCACCATGTAGAAGGAAATCATTTCGCCTTTCCTTGTTATAAAAAAAAATCCTTGGTGACATTTCCAAAGTGATTGCATCAACTTGGTAGTCACGAAAAGCACCGTGGGGACCAGTGGGAACGCCAAGTGCCTAGCAACAAAGTGAAATATATATAATTAAAAACATAATCAATGGTCAGAGAAGTGCAAATATAATCTCCAATCCATGAGTGCCGTGGAGAAATTCAAACATAAACATAACATTTGATACAAAGACAATTATAAATATCCAGAAAAGACCTGCTTTATTATCTGTGAACGCATGTTAGTGTGTATGTGAGAGAGTGCTAAATGAAGAATTATTAAAAGCATTAGATGAAACCACCTGATAATATAAGGAACTTGCAAGTGTAGAGGTGCCTTCAATATAATCTGCTGCTGGGAACCCTAATTTCCAATTAGGATTTAAGCTTTTCACGAATTTTTCAAGAAATTCAAATATTTCACCCAAAATCTTCAGCCGTTCGGAATCAAGTAGGGTACAAAATTTCTCCACCTTTACATGGAAACCTTGCCTATGAACAGATAAATAATTCAAGATGTTGATGAGATCTAAATTTGGCATTTGGCCATTGGATGCCTCAGCATAAATGCCAAGAGTGTCCTGAAATTCATTTCTATAAGCAACCATCAAGACCAAGGCAGCTGCCATAGTCTCAGAGCGTCTAAAACCATATGATATCTTTGTTTCTGTAATGAGGCTCCCTTGCAGTTCATAAATATAGTTACTATCACGACAAACTTCAGTATTTGGAGAGCCCAAATCACTTAATGCCGGAGTATGATAATCTCTCAGCCAAGAAGCAACAGGGACATATTCTCCATACTGAGAATCAGCTATAAGCTATATAATATCTTTGGCTAGCCAAGTAACTCCGGCAAGCAGGGAAAATACTGAGTATGCAAAGCCCAAGGATAAAGCCTCACACACACCACCCTTCACAGAATAAGGAGTCACCAAAACAATAGCTTCCTTCCTGTCACCACGTGTTGCTCTTATTATTACAACAATGTTGATGCCACACAATGAACAATGTTGATGCCACACAATCAAAATTTCTCCACCTTTACATGGAAACCTTGCCTATGAACAGATAAATAATTCAAGATGTTGATGAGATCTAAATTTGGCATTTGGCCATTGGATGCCTCAGCATAAATGCCAAGAGTGTCCTGAAATTCATTTCTATAAGCAACCATCAAGACCAAGGCAGCTGCCATAGTCTCAGAGCGTCTAAAACCATATGATATCTTTGTTTCTGTAATGAGGCTCCCTTGCAGTTCATAAATATAGTTACTATCACGACAAACTTCAGTATTTGGAGAGCCCAAATCACTTAATGCCGGAGTATGATAATCTCTCAGCCAAGAAGCAACAGGGACATATTCTCCATACTGAGAATCAGCTATAAGCTATATAATATCTTTGGCTAGCCAAGTAACTCCGGCAAGCAGGGAAAATACTGAGTATGCAAAGCCCAAGGATAAAGCCTCACACACACCACCCTTCACAGAATAAGGAGTCACCAAAACAATAGCTTCCTTCCTGTCACCACGTGTTGCTCTTATTATTACAACAATGTTGATGCCACACAATGAACAATTAGAGTTCCCTTGTATTACCCCAGAATCAGGACTAGAGAAAAAGTTCAGTGGATGAACCTGATTTGCTTGAGGGTGGAATTTGTGATAATTAACTTCAGCACCCAAGTTAGACATATACTGGGCTATGAGTCTGCGACTTTCTGTGTCATAAAATGCAATGGTTACACATAGAACAACATCAATTTCTTTCCATTTACTAGTTATTTTTGTGGAAACCGTGAAGGTGGGCATTAAAATTATGATATCACAGTACCAGAGGAGGAAGATAAACAGTCAGCATCTTCCACAACAAAATAGTAGCATCAATGCACACCATCTGACAATATAGTGAAAAGTAGCTGTAAAGCAAGTTGGATGACAATAAAAGAAAAAATAGCATCTGAAGAAAGATAGTGAAAAACAAAGACACTATTTTGTTCAACTAAATGTCAGGACCATCAGTTTTAGCATCCCCAATAATCTAGGCAAAAAACATTATTACTTAAAACTCTTCAAGGTATTGGAGCTCACCACTTTGGTCTTCACAGTTTTATCTGAAACCTCAATAAAAAAGCCCAGCACAAACAAAATTTCTGAAACCAAGTTTAAGAAGCCTTCTGCTAAACTCAATTCCATCACTTGCAACTCTAAAATACTTTAAACAATGAGCTTCAACGATAAACCCTTCAACAGTTTAGCAACATAAGTTAAGAGAAAAGTGAAGCAAAGTGATTTTTGTGGACTTCAATTTCTCATCTGCAGTTTTCATATTGCGAGAAACGAACAGAATAGATAAAAAGAGAAAGACAACAATTGTTTGACTTGGAATTCCTCCCTCTCTTTTATTTACTAATTTAAGAGATACACTTGAAAAAGAAAAAAGAAAAAAAATTGTAATTTTTTTTTAACTTTTTCCCATGTTACGTCCATTCTGTTCAATTCTCTCAAAACAAACTTAACAAATAATTGGCATGACAATAACACAAATACTACAAGTAAAGTTATAGTATGACAACATGGCCATGGCTGCACCGCGAGATGCCGAATATAAGTTAGTTAGTTCCTTAATCAATTTATTTGCCTCAGAAACTTCCTGATTAGAAAGCATGGAACTCGCTGAACCTGTAAAACAATATATTTAAACATCAAAAACACACACACAGAGATACATAAATCATCGATCCGAATAGAAAGATAGAAATGAAGTGACCTGGCATGAGTGCATTTTCAGAACTGTAAGTGTTCTTTGCAATAACAGGTAGGAGTAGCAGAACCAAAACTCCTGCGGTACAGCAAACGACACTGAAAAAAGAAAATAATAATAATAATTCAAATCGAATTAAACAGAACAAAAAAAGTGAAAGAATATGGACTAAGTCGTAATAAAACTACCTAACGAGGAGGCTGTGTGATCGGGCGCTGCCTCGTCTTAGAAATCTCAGTATCGGCCATGATTGATCGAAAATTAACAGTGACAATGTGAAGTGTTTGTTGTTAATAGTCAGGTATTTATTTGCGTTCCATTGCTTCTGAATACGAAAAAAACACAGCAACGTAGAACAATTTCAGAAAACAGAAGCTGATTTGGAAATTATAAAAATGACGCAGAGCTGAAATCTTTAATTTGCTCAGTAAATGTCAACATGAATCGGTTGAAACTAAGCGAGAGCAATCGACGAGTATCAGTCATAAGCGCGCACCCATAAAAATGAACAGTTATAAAAATTTGTTCATAATCAAATAAATAACAAGACAGTAAAATAATGAACTTGCCTGTGAGCGGAGTGCTACTGCTAGAGCATAAATTTGAATTGATTGTCGGGTTGGGTAACACCAGCTGGAGATGGATTTGTTCTAGCCGGAAATCGGGTTTTGAGCCAGATCTGAAATTTGGGATCGTAATCCGTAAAGCTCATTAGCCCTATACAGATTGGGACGTATCGTTCAAGAGGGTTATGACACTGCTAAACCGTTTATTCTGACCCGCGTTTATACGATGAATAGTTGTAGTAGCACCAAATATTATCATTATTTTAAAAGTAGTGTTTTTTTTTTATCAAAAAGGAAATATATTAGCAAGAAACAGGAGGAAAATCCTCCTTCACAAACGACTGTAAGGAGGGATGCACAGCATCCCACCAAACCATATCAATAGTTACAAGAAGACACAATCTAGCAATATGATGAGCCAGATTATTACAAGACCCAGCAACATGACTGAGAGTAATACGAGGAAACCCTTTCATCAAATCTCGAATATGAGTAAGCAACAAACCAACTTTAGATATATTAGGCTGAGGAGAAACAACGTCTGTAACCAGCTGGAGACAATCGGATTCCATCCTTATCATAGGCAGCTCATCATTGCTCAGGGGAGATATTCGAAGATGTCAATCGAAACGAAAGAGGAAACTCGATATGCTGCCGAGAATAAGACACGACCATTATGATCTCTAAGGACAACCCCTAAGCCAACAACCCCTTGAGTCCGGTCAATAGTAGCATCAGTATTAAGTGTCAGCTCATTCACTGCAGGAGGTGACCAGCCCAGAAGTGCAGACTGTTGAGTTATTGAATGAGTTGCCGTATGTTTTTGAAAACAAGACAGATAATTAGAGGACCAGGCAACTACCGCTTCTGATCCAAGAACAAGTTTCTTGTGCACATAAGAATTTCGTTGAAACCAAACCTGCAAACCAAAACGGACCAGTGTTCTAACTCCTGTCTTGTTAGATTCTGAAGACAGAGAAACGCCAGGGCAGCAAAAGATATATTCGCCGGCAAGTGAAATTCATTTAAGACCACACATGGCTCACTTACAAACTTCAAAGGACAACACCACACCGCATGGGTGGTCTCTTGAGCTATTAGGCAAAAGGGACATGCATTGTGAAGGACCAGTAGCATAGCAGCCTATGTTAGTATTTTACGTTATGAAATTTTTTTAAAAGTTTACAATTATATTTATGGGTAAAGTTAACAGTTTAATAATTAATTTTAAAATAAAACTTTAATATTGATAATTGTTAGTAATTTTTATTAATTATGTTATAATAAGTGCTGGTATTCTAAATGCCTTAGTTGTTAGTAATAATTGATAGCTAGTAGTTGTAAGTTGTCATTAATTATTGTAATAATATTAGAAATCCCAATAGGTTTCTATAAATACATGAGAGATGAGGAGAAAAACATTCAGACTTTATAATTTCAAAAATCAAGTATTCATAAACTTTCATTTTGAATTGGTATTCTACCATTTTTAATTTACTTTTTGTTGAACGATATCAACAACTTTCGTTTTCGTGAACGAAATTATGACTCATCAGCACTTGTCCTACATCAAGTGGTATCAGAACCTTGTCTTGAGATGGCAAGCCCCAGTGACTTGAACGAAGATCGTTTGAATGCGTTCGAGCAAAGAAAGGAAGCACGTATGACAGAATTACAGGAACGCATGGCAGCATTAACCGAACTGGTTATGAGTTCGATAGTTAATGATCCAATACAACAAGAATCAACGACTGCAAGGAGAAGACCACATAGATAGCCACAATCTGCACCGATTAATGTCAATTTGATGGAAGAAGTTGAAGAACAAGAGGAACAGCCATGGGTGCACGAAGAAAACCTAACCATTTTATCCCTCCAGTTGGTGATTTCAGAGAAGAGGAAGTCAAGGGAGAATTTGATGGTGAGTTTCTACCAATAGGGAGACAACAATGTCAACATGATGACTTTTACAAGGTAAGATTTGCTTAATTTTAATGGTACTACTGATATAGAACAATTTCTGGATTGAGAGTATGAGGTAGAGATTTTCTTTGAAATTATGAATGTAACTCCAGAACGTAGGGTAGCTTTAGTGGCCTATAAACTATGTGGGGGTGCAGGTGCTTGGTGGAAACGCCATCAAGAAAGTCAAAGATCAAAAGGACTGCCACCTGTCCGTCATTGGCACCAAATGAAAACACTTTTAAGGAGGCATTTTTTACCATTTGATTATGAACAAACTCTCTTCCAACAGTTTCATAATTGCATCCAAGGAACTCATTCTGTTTCAGCTTATACATAAGAGTTTCTAAAGTTGCAAGTTAGGTGCAACTTGACAAAAACAAAAGATCAACAAATGGCTAGATATATCAACGAGTTGAGTGATGAGATCCAAGATAGGTTGGCTATACAACAAATATGGTCAATAGATTAAGCACAAAATTTAACATTAAAGGCTGAAAGACTAACAAAATCCATGAGGTATCTAAGGGTACCATCTTATTCCAAAATTGAACCAAACCTAAGCCTACCATACTGCATCTGAGAGCAAGCCTATAGAGTTTAAGGGTAAAGAGGTAAGCAAATGGAAACCTGATACAAAGGGGGAGGAAATAGTGGATAATTCAAAGGGTATTAGATGTTTTAAGTGTAATAAGATAAGACACAGATTTAGTGATTGTCCTAGACATAAATTTGCCAATGTGACCCAACACGAGCCTGAGGAGGACTATGATGAACAAGAAATAGCAAAGGAGGATGGTGACTTCGAAATAGCTGAAGAAGATGGTGAAAAAGTCATATGTATTGTAAAAAGGTTGCTATATACTCCAAAATAATCTGATGAGAGGCAACGCAAATGCATCTTTGAAGGTAAATGCATTATGGCTAACAAAGTGTGTAAACTTGTGAATGATAGTTGTAGTTGTGAGAACTTAGTTTCACAAAGCCTTGTAGAGTATCTTAAACTTAAAACACAACCACATCTAATCCCATACAACATTTGTTGGATAAAAAAGAGGCCTAACATGAAAATTTACCATTATTTTTAGGGAAGACTTACAAATCTGAAGTTTTTTGTGATGTTGTAGAGATGGATGCATGTCATGTGTTATTAGACAGACCGTGGCAGTTTGATATTGATGCAACTCACAAGGGGAGGGACAACACGTATACCTTCACTTGGAATCACAAGTGAATAGTTATGGTTCTAAACCCACAAGAGAACACTTTGCCAAAAGTGGAGGAGAAGGCATTATTGTCCATAGCTCTTAGAGAGAATGAGTTTGTGGAGGACATGAAAAGTGCCAAGGCTTATTGGCAGAATTTATTGATGTAATGGCAGAACCGACATAGTTGCCTCCAATGCAAGATATTTAACATCGCATTGAATTTATTCCTAAAGCTAACTTGCCAAATCGGCACCATTATCGTATGAGTCCAAATGAACATGAAATCTTGAAGGACAAGGTAGAGGAGCTGCTACAAAAGGGATATATATGAGAAAGTATAAGTCATTGTGCTATACCTACCTTGTTTACTCTAAAGAAGGATGAAGTTGAAGGATGTGTGTGAATACTTATTACGAGTGATTTTAAACCTAAGGTGCATGCATATGGGTTTGTGTCTATCAGTTAAGTATAACATATATATCACATACATATGTGTCCAGCAGATGAGCGGAATACAAATTTCATAATGATAAACACAAATGAACTTTTACATGTTATCTCATAAATGCAAAATACATCAAGATTGAGAAATAGTACCTTGTCAAGCCTTTGGTATTTGGTCGAACCAGAGTACCCGCCTTTGAAGTAACCCGTTTATAATTCTAGTTCCTCAACACGGTGGGCTTGAGGAAACTAGAATAGCAGCTTTTTCAGCAAATGATTCAACTCTTAAATCCTCGTTTCTACCTTATAGTATGGGTGACCAAAAATAGAAGAGGTGTTTTTGCTTTCAACACTTAAGAGAATTTTCACTTAAGAGAACTTTCAAAATTCTCTCTACCATTCCTACTAATCATTTGGCCTAATTTTCACTTAATCAATTGAGCAACATATTGTTTTTTCATTTGTTTATTATTTTCTTTCATTTTCTCACCTGATGGTATCCATTATGTTTGCCATTAGTGTTTTGTTTATTATTATATTTTATTTTCTCACTTAATGGCATCCATTATTTAGGTCAATGTTTACCATTAGTATTTTGTTTATTATTATTTACAATAAACCAAATGAAAAAAAAATAAAATGAAAATTTTTTTAAATGAACTTGGCCTTAATCTAGACCAAATGAGAAAATACTTTCTCATTATTAAGAAACATCTTAAGGCCTACTATTAACAAATGTCACTTATTTATACTTATCATATCATTTAATTAATATTAAACAAATAATTTAATCATATTAAATCATGGTAGAAACACATGCCAATTTAAATAAAAAATTAATTGTTTGATTTCAAGTTAAATAATAATATCATATATTATTATTATTATTTTATTCAATAAATATTTTAATGAATAAAATAATGACCTTATTTATCCAACAAATAAGGTTATTTTGATAATTTCTAGATCAAACAATAATTGGCCCCCATGTGCTATGTGTCAACATCCCATTGGTCAACAACTAATTGTTAACTAATTGATGTACTTAACTCTTAAGTCTTGACACGTGCACGACCAGAGGGAAACCGAAGTAAATGTCCAGTATGCTGAAACTTTTTGGATCGAACTATTCAATCAGGTACGCTGCCCCAGTGCACACAACGAGTACACTTCATATTGTAGTAGACCATAAAAGTTGAGGTCATAACGCATACGTATAATCCTTCCATCAATTATATCTTGGAAGCGCAGAGATATAGATCACTACCATCAAATTCCTTTGTGCTCATTGTGAACTTATCTCCAGACACATATCTTAATAAACAATATATGCAAATATTTTTACAATATTGTTTAACCCTATAGGAAACTCTTTTCTTGAGTTCGTTGCTTATGGCTATAAGAATTTTTAAGATACAGTCTCTGAACATCCGGATATATAACTCATCAATGTGAGTTGACAGATTCTATATCTATACACACCGGACTCTATAAACATCGGACCATATCGAGCAACACCTAGCGGTTACACTATAAAAGGTCTGCGACATGTGTGGAACCAAAGTATGATAGATCACTTATAAGCTTGTTGTGGTACTCAGGTCAAAGAACCATGTATACTGCTCAACTCAAGAGGACCTTCCATTGACGGCTTTCATGGGATGTCTATTGGGGTCCTCGTTGAGTCTGTTTAGTATTCAATCCTTACTGAACACCTGTATGTTATACAAATTTCGAGTAAGTCCATGGTTAGATAAGAACAACCATCTATACCATTTAGGTATAATATACATTGGTCTATGTAAAACGATTCCACCGATAGACCTGCATCGGTGAATTAAGACCAAGAACATATAATTTGATAATAGACTTGCATAATAACATTTCTTAGCACCTATTACAACTCTTGCAACTATGTTATTACTAATTTATTCTCAGGTCTTTATACCGTCATAGACAAAATTCTAATTTTTAGACTTCACTGATTAATATAACATGATAACTCTTTAGCATTTATAGTTTTCAGTGATGCCAACTCTTGGCATTGATCTAAACTTCTTTAGACCAAATCTAAACTACTTTAGATTATATAATATCTGTAGCGTTACAAGCATTGAACTATTTAATAATAGTAATTAACGATTTAACAAATAATGAACTGTATAAATATTACAAATAAAATATTCATACAAATGAGATGGCACGTAAGTACAAATCCCAACAAACTCCCACTTGCTCTAGTGCCATTTATAGTGGTATCTTATACCCATAGACTCCATGTGTTTCTAAAACACCTTTAGAGTTAAGGCTTTAGTCAGTGGGTCCGCTACATTATTTACAGAGTCAACTCTACAAATTATTACATCTCTCTTAGCCACTATTTCTTTAATTATAAGGTATTTCCTCTCTGCATGTTTAGATCTCTGGTGCGCTCATATCTCTTTTACTTGTGCAATAGCTTCGTTGTTGTCGTAAAATAAAGGGATATGATCCATTGAGCTTGGGATAATCCCGAGCTCGGCGACAAACTTACGTATCCACATTGCTTTAGTTGTTGAATCAGTTGTGGATCCTTGTTTGGTGCTCTTCCAACTCATTGCAACACCATTGAGGATAAATATATATCCAGATGTAGACTTTCTATCGTCTGGATCAGACTAAAAGTCTAAATCTGTGTATCCCTTAACTTGTAAATCACTTTCTCCATAAATTAGAAACTTGTCCTTTGTACCCTTAAGGTATTTAAGGACATGTTTGACTGCCATCTAATGGCTGTCACCTAGATCAGATTGATATTGGCTAGTAACACTTACAGCCATGCTGATGTCAGGTCTCGAGTACATCATAGCATACATCAGGCTGCCTACAACTAATGCATATGGCATCTTAGACATTCTCCTCGAAAGATGAATGTTATGTCTGAAATGTACATTAGCTATCTTATAGTTAGTAAAATTGTACCTTTCAAGGACACTATAGATGTATGATGATTGGGAGAGTCCTATCAGCTTCTTAGCTCTATCTGGGAGAATCCTATCAGTTTCTTAGCTTTATCTTTATAAAGCTTTATACCCAGTATATAGGAAGACTCTCCCAAGTCCTTCATGGAGAAGTTTTTGTTTAGATAACTCTTGACTGATTGTAACATACCGATATCATTCCCAATGATCAGTATATCATCCACGTAGAGAATTAAGAAGATAACCATGCTCTCACTGATCTTTTTATACACACATGGTTCTTCATCATTTTTTATGAAACCAGATCCTTTGATTATCTCATCAAAATAAAGTTTCCACCTTCGTGAAGCCTGCTTAAGCCCATAAATGGACTTCTTCAGTTTGCATACTAGACCTATGGATTGGCTCGATGCAAAACCTTCAGACTGTTCTATGTATATCTCTTTCTCGAGATATCCATTTAAGAATGCCGCCTTTACATCCATCTGCCATATCTCATAGTCATAATATATAGTAATAGCCAATAAAATTCGTATTGACTTCAACATCGCTACTGGCCAAAGGTTTCATTATAATTAATCCTAGATCATTGAGAATAACCTCTTGCAACCAGTCAAGTTTTAAAGGTCTCTACCTTCCCATCGGGCCCACGTTTCCACTTGTAAATCCATTTACAACCGATAGGAACTATTTCTCCAAGAAGCTCAACCAAGTCCTAGACTTGATTGTGATGAGTTAAGTCAATTTCGAATTTCATGGCTTTTTGCCACTTTCCCGAATTGATGTCTAACATCGCATCTATATAGGTTAAAGGATCATTTTCTTCCACTAAGAAAACTCCCAGTACACCTTCAGGCATCTGATCATACCTAGTAGGTGGCTTGGATATCCTTTCAGATCTATGTGGAGGGTTTGTTAAAGGTATACGCTCGATTGGTTTTGAGGTTCCATCTCGATTACATGTTTGTTATGATTAGCTTCATCAAGCACAGTCTTTCTATAACCTCTACGATCCATGTGAAACTTTTTCTCAAGAAAAGTGGCATATCAAGAAACAAACACATTTCGCTCCTCGAGATCATAGAATTGGTATCCCATTGAATTCTTGGGATACTAAACGAACTGGTACTTGTACCCCATAGGTGCAAGTTTATCCTGTTGTATAAGGTTTACGTAAGCAGGACAACCCCAAATTTTAAAGTATTTAAGACTTGGTTTCTTTCCATTCAATATCTCATGTGGAGTGGTTGGAACAGCTTTAGATGGAACTCTGTTCAATATATGAGTAGCAGTTTCCAGAGCATAACCACAAAGATATTCAGGTAGATCGGTGAAGCTCATCATCGATTGGACCATATTCAATAAAGTTCGATTCCTCCTTTTCGACACACCATTATGTTGCGGAGTACTTAGAAGACTATACTGAGCTAGAATCCCATTCTCTTTTAAATAATCAGAGAATTCACTGCTCATGTACTCACTGCCTCGATCTGATAGAATTCTATCTCAAGTCTGAACTTTTTAAACTTTTCAAAGGTTTCTGACTTGTGTTTCTTATGAAACACATACCCGTATCGTGACAAATCATCGATAAATGTAACAAAGTATCAAAATCCACCAATTGCAGCATGATTCATTGGACCGTATACATCACTATGTATTAGTTCCAATAAATCAGTGACACAATGTCCAACACCAATGAATGGAGATTTAGTCATTTTTTCTTGAATATAAGATTCACAAACTGGGTAAGGTTCTATAGTCAGATCAGGTATTCAACCATCCTTAACCAGATTGGTTAGACATCTCACACCTATATAACCCAATCTCACGTGCCACAATTTCGTATCATTTAAAGCTTTTGCATTATCACTAGTGCTACCCTATACATTCATGACATTTTTTGTTGTATAAAAAACATAATGCCTATTAATTAATTGACACTCAACTAATAAAATATCAAACATATCACATAAATATAAAAGAGTGGTTCTTAATATACATATGATACCCTTCACTGTCAAGTACAAGAAGAGAGATAATCTGTCTGATCATAGCAGGCACAAAACAACAGTTATAAAGTACAACAATTTTATTATAAGGGAGAATCAAATCATAATGTCCTACAGCCTCAACCCGTAGGAGATCACCATTTTTTACTCGAAGTTGTACCTCTCCCGGTTATAGCAATCTAACTTCTTTCAGACCCTGCAATTACAGATGTGAGAAGGACTTGTGGTATCTAATACCCAGCCAATACTAGCATCAAATACTAAAGAAATGTCAATAATAGGAAAGATAATACTCGAGGGAGTTTTCTTCACAATGGTAAGGTATTTTGGGCAGTTGCGTTTTCAGTGCCCATTCTCACCGCAATGAAAGCATTTGCCTTTTGCTTTTGGTTTCTCCAGTGGCTTGGAATCTATCACCGTTGAGGACCCATCTTGGGTGTGTGCCTCACCTTTCTTTTTTTCTTCCCTTTAGACTTCCTAGAAGCCTTCGAGGTCGAAGATGAAGCACCATGAATAAGGAGGGCCAAGCCTCCTTTATGCATATCCTCTTCTGTTGTCTTCAGCATATTATGAAGATCAGCATAAGTAGGGGTCACTCTTTGCATATTGAAGTTCATGATGAACTGTGCATATGACCCAGGCAACAACTGGAGAATCAAACTGTTCCCAGGTTATTGCTCAAAGGGATATCCATGGACTCAAGCCTCTCAATTAATCCTATCATCTTGAGAACATAAGGACTCACTAGACTGCTCTCAAAAAGCTTTACCTGAAACAACACTTTGGCGACCCTATAGTTCTCAACTTGGGGTCGGTTACCAAAGAGCTCCTTGAGATGGAGTATAATGCTGTTGGCATTGTCCATGCGGACATGCTTCCTCTGTAACTCAGTAGACATTGAGGCAAGGATGTACGATTTAACTTTTAAATCATCATCCAACTATTTTTGATATGTCACATTTTCTTCGTAGGTGGCATCCTCAGAAACAACTCTGGGCATCTTTTGGTCAATAACATATCCCACTCTTTCTAAATCCAGAACAATTCTGAGATTCATGTACCAGTCAGAGAAATTCTTGACACCTTTGATTTGGTGTGCATCCAGTATACGCACCAAGGGATTTGAAGATGTCATCCTAACTTACACAAGTCAAATAAAATAATATTATGAGATGTTAGCAAAAATTATTATTAAATCGCTAATAATATATTTTAAGTCATGGGTATAACATTTATACAATTTTTTAATTTAAAATGCCCTCCTACTATTTTACATAATCACTCTAATCTTTCAAAACGGGAACGACAGTTTAAACTATTTTAAACTATACAGCAGAAAGTGGACCCCAATGGCAATTTTACTCAGGCCACACTGTAGCGATATAGGCCTTTGTAAACCCAACAAGTAGACAACTTTTATCAATTTCATCTCATGTAACTCCTACTCTTGATCCTAAATATACCTTATCCGCACACTGTAGAGATATAGGGTAAGAGTATTCCAGATTAACTTGTCAATTATTAAATATATGCTACTGGTACTGCTTGCACACTGTAACGATCTAAGGCAATACTTTCGCATATATTTACCTCATCTCATGTTTAACTGGTATAGTCTAAATTATACCAACCAAATCTCTCACATTGTAGCGATCTTGGGAAAGACTGATATAATACGGCTAACACCGTATTGATAAAACGGATCAATGATAAAATACTATCTTATAATGTATTATTGTTCAATTTGATTAAAAGACATTTTTTACTCTTTTTTTAAAGTATCATAAAGACTTACTCCCTATCTCATGAGGAGGTAATTTTTAATCATACATTAATTGTGTAACCATAACTAACCCCCACCAGTAGAGCTCCCATTGTGTTTACCAACATAAAATAAATGATCACAGTTTATAATATAATATAATAACTCTTATCATTGTATCTCACAAACCCTCACATGATTAAAATAATATTTTAAACAATTAAAAACATAATTAGAGTGAATGTCATCGGCCCTGCGATGCTAGGCCCACCGTATGGCAGCACCTGGGGGGTGGCAAAGTCCTTGGCGCCTTGACGCCTTGACGCCCAACTTCTGGCATTGTGGCCCGAATTCTAAAATCGGTGCTTAAGTGCTGATTCTCGTAGCGCTAGGGCACCCAGCACCTAGCATTAAGGCCTGGAAGCTTTAGTGCTGAGGCGCTGGAACATAATTTTCCAGCGCCTCGGCACTGAACACTTATGGCTGCAACGCTCCCATTCCGCCACCTTCGGTATACCCATTTCAAAAACTTGAAATGAACCTTTTGAGCATCGAAACATCACCAACAACAATTTTACACTCAAAACACCCAATATCAACTCAAAATATCTTGTCAAGCCTTTAGGATTTAGTCGAACTGGAGTACCCGCCTTTGAAGCAACTCGTTTATAATTCTAGTTCCTCAACACGATGGGCTTGGGGAAGCTAGAATAACAGTTTTTCCAACAAAGGATTCAACTCTTTAATTCTTGTTTCTACTTTTATAGTATGGGTAACCAAAAATAGAAGAGAAAAATGGAAGATGTGTTTTTGCTTTCAACACTTGAGAGAATTTTCTAACACTTAGCCTTTCAAAATTCTCTCTACCATTCCCACTAATCCTTTGGCCTAATTTTCACTTAATCAATTGAGCAACATATTGCTCTTTCATTTATTTATTATTTTGTTTCATTTTCTCACCTGATGGCATCCATTATGTTTTCCATCAGTGTTTTATTTATTATTATCTTTCATTTTCTCACCTAATGGCATCCATTATATAGGTCAATGTTTACCATTAGTGTTTTGTTTATTATTATTTAAAATAAACCAAATGAAAAAAAAATAAAATGAAAAATTATTTAAATGAACTTGGCCTTAATCTAGACCAAATGAGAAAATACTTTCTCATTGTTAAGAAACATTTTAAGGCCTACTATTAACAAATGTCACTTATTTATACTTATAATATCATTTAATTAATATTAAAAAAATAATTTAATCATATTAAATCTTGATAGAAACACATACCAATTTAAATAAAAAAATTAATTGTTTAATTTTAATTTAAATGATAATATCATATATACATATTATTATTTTATTCAATAAATATTTTGGTAATTTCCAAATCAAACAATAATTGGCCTACATGTGCCATGTGTCAACATCTCATTGGTCAATAACTAATTATTAACTAATTAATGTACTTAACTCTTAAGTCTTGATACGTAGACAATCGAAGGGAAATTGAAGTAAATGTTTGGTCTGCTAGAATTTTCTAGATCAAACTATTTAATCTGGTACGTTGCCCCAGTGTACAATGAGTACACTTTATATTACGGAACTCTCTAGGTCCATTCCCAATTTGTCAAACAGAATTATTCTGTGAGTTCGAGATCGATGCCCCAAACACATGTCACGGATATTACAAATCAGTGCAGTAGACCATAAAAGTTAAGGTCATAGCACATACGTATAATCCTTCTGCCAATTATATCCTGGATGAGTAGAGATATAGATCACTACAGTCAAATCCCTTTGTGCTCATCCGTGAACTTATCTCTAGACACGTACCTTAATAAATAATATATGCAAACACTTTTACTATATTGTTTAACCCTGTAGGAAACTCTTTTCATGGGTTCGTTGCTTATGGCTATAAGACTTTCTAAGATACAGTCTCTAAGCATCCGGATATATAACTCATCCATATGAGCTGACGAATTTCATATCTGTATACACCTCAGACCATACCCAGTGACACCTAGTGGTCACACCATGAAAGGTCTGTGACATGTGTGGAACCAAAGTATGATGGATCACTTACAAGCCCACCGTGGTACTCAGGTCAAAGGACTACTTATACTGCTCAACTCAAGAGGACCTTCAATTGATGGCTTCATGAGATCTTTATTGGGGTCCTCGTTGAGTTTGTTCAGTATTCAGTCCTTACTAAACACCTGTATGCTATACAAACTTCCAATAAGTCCATGGTTAGCTAAGAACAACCATCTAGGTATAGTATACATTGGTCTATGTAAAAGAATTCCACCGATAGACCTGCATCGGTGAATTAAGACCAGGAACATATAATTTGAGAATAGACTTGCATAATAACATTTCTTAGCACTTATTACAACTTTTACAATTATGTTATTACTAATATATTCTCAGGTCTTTATATCGTCACAAATAAGATTCTAACTTTTAGACTTCACTGATTAATATAAGATGCTAACTCTTTAGCATTTATAGTTTTCAGTGATGCTAACTCTTAGCATAGATCTAAACTTCTTTAGACCAAATCTGAACTACTTTAGATCATATAATGTTTGTAGCATCATAAGCATTGAACCATTTAATAATTGTAATTAGTGACTTAACAAATAATAAACTGTATAAATATTACAAAATAAAATATTCATACAACAATGGGATGGCACGTGAGCACAAATCTCAACAGTCGTGCTATCAACAAAATAACTATAAGGTATTGGAATCTTATGTCTTCTTAAATTAGCAAATGTGGGTAGTCAATCCCTTGCTACTTTCCAAAGAAAAACTTTGATCTTAGAGGGAATATTAAGGTGCCAAAGCACCCGCCACCAATTGTGCAACCTGAAAAAGAAAGAGCAAGAGACAAAGTTGAGGTGGGAGAGTAACCAGTAACCACTTTTCACACTAATAATTATGAATTTATTCTATTAAAAGATTAAATAGAATATTAAAGCCTTAAGAGCAGTAGAGCAGCGCGCTAAGATAGGGTTCCAGTGCTTGGTTGTAAGAGTGCGGGGAGAATGGAAACTGTTTTGTTCATCGTTCAATCAATCATTCGTACGGGGAATAGAAAGGGGACGGTTACATGAGATCATCTGATCTCAATCTTGTATTCCACAATAGCGAAGTTACTTCCGAGCTTTTCGGACCTCCCCCACTTTCTATTCTTCCTTTTTCTAAGACTCCCTTGAGTTCCTAAGGTAGCCAGTCAAGAGCGAAAACGAAGCATTCATTCATCTTCTTCCTGTAGCGCCGTTGGTGCAAAAATTCTACCCATTGTGGATCTTTCACTTCATTTAGATAGCCGCAATAGCAGGGAACTATGACCAATAGAGTCAGACACTTAGCTACATTCGCACGAAGAGAATCCCATTCAATCCGACTTTCGTCTCAGGCTGGAAAAAGGGTCGAGCTTGTTCCAGTTTCAGCTAAATTGGCCTTTTTTTTTATCATAATGCCAATTAAGGTATTGATGCCCTCATCTCTATAGTTGAGAAGGCTAAGAATGATCTCAACTTTATCTCTGTGAAAACTTTGATACAACAAGTTTGAGTTCCATAAATTCGATTCTAATTTCAAATCTCGTACCATGGTTATTTCAAGAAGCTTGTGAGGAAATAGAGGTTTAAAAGATAAAGGGCGAGGAAGCTATAGATCGTGATAAATTAAAACCTATGAATCACAGGCAACTCTTCAATAGAAACCAACGACAATAAGCTTTCTACCTTAAAAAGACTAATTAATTAGATAAAAAAGGAGAAAGGACATGTAGACACTAGGAAATCACTATTAGGAAAGTAACGACCCTTTAAAACCCAAGCAACTAATGAATTAGGAGATTGTATGATGCGCCAACATTATTTAGTCAGTAATAATTAATTAAAAGCATCTAACCGCTGGAACCCTAAGACTCTATCGCTATTGTGTCGGCATAATTCTTCCCAAGTCCACCAATATAATGATTGTTTGGAGTCCATCCTACCCTACCAAAATTAGGCACTAAGGCGGCGAAGATGATTAATTAGTGGTTTAGGTAGACGGAACAGGCATATAGTATAGGCAGGAATAGCTTGAATCACTACTTTAAGTAATACTTCACTGTTCGCTACCGAGAATAACTTAGATTTCTATCCTTGAAGGTGATACCACACTGATAAAGGTTAATGACACATTTAGAATATAGGTGTTTATTCTTAAGTGCAGGATTGTCAAAGTAATAAATAATCCGGTGAGAACGGAGTCGATCTACAGGGAAGTGGAATTAAAATTATAAACTATAAATACTTTAAAGACAATTAAAGCAGTATAAGATGTTTGCAAATAATAATTCAATTAACCAATTAAAATAAAAGTTAAGGTATAAATGAAGAGGGAACCACTTGGATGATAAAAAAAAAGAAGGGTGACAACTAATTTGCATTGATTATCATTAATGCACCCACTTGAATGTCCAATTTAGAATTGATGTGGTCTGAATTAGCTTTCACTCAAAAATTAAAAGTTGTAGATAAGTCTCTTATCTTTTCAAATTGAGTTGTCTCATATGTATTAGATATGTATTTTTATAGTTATAAACCAAATACTAAAAACTATTCGGACTGGACCATTACTGCCAATCAGTTCTGTTCTAAGCTATTTTTACCTTCTAAACACTCAAATTTCAAATGTCTTATGAAATACAATATGTTTTCTTATTGATTCATCGCTTCACAGGATCAAGAATCACTCTAATTGGATTCTTAGGTAGAAAGTTATGCTCATTTTACCGAATCTACCACAAAATAGTTAAAAGCTAATTAGGTACAATATTGTAAATAGTTAAGAGGGTTAAAGATACTAGTAATACAAAACAATGATGTAAAACCCTTATTAAATGTGTAATTTCAAGTGTTCATCAGTTAATAAGGTCTAATATTTCTATTTTCCAAGTTTAATATTTGTTTGTTGAAACTAATATTATTTGGCTTTTTTAATGTGCTTTATTGTTATTTGTAGGTTTGGAGTCAATGGAGCAAATGTGGATGAAAATCTGAAGAAAATAAAGTAAAAACATCAAAATTACTAGTATACCTCGCTACAGTAATTTTGCTACAATACGCGCTACATTGTCAGCACTGTAGTACTGCACAAATAATACTCATAAACATTATGCCTGAACAGTATCTTAATCTGACTTATATTTTATGTTTTATCCTAAATTAAAGGCATAAACCTATAAATAGAAGATCAAAAAGCCTAATTCAAGAATCAAGAGGAGAGAGAAAGAGCAAGTTTTGGATGATTAAGAAGACTAGAAGATTGAAAACTACAGAAAAATTAATTTTATCTTTTCAGCTCTTTATCTTTCTAGTTTTCTATGATTTTCATAATATTATTCTTAATAAGCTTTAGAACACTTTATTTCACCACGACCTAAGTTTTTATTTCTAGGGTTAAACTTTTAAACCTAGTATGTAGTTAGATTTTTTTTAATTCTTAGTTTATGAACTTAAAGCATACAACTGATTCATTCTATCTTGATCTTAATGCTTTCATTATACTTGATCAATATTATGAATGATCAAGGAACCATGATGAACTTGACAAAGGAATTTAGATGTTTAGTCTATGATAGTTTGATGCATGATCATAGGGTAACAACTATGAGTTCTATGTAGAAAAGACATATACCTAAATGGCGTGTATGGCATGATTTAGACTTGATCTTAATGAATTACATTCTAATTTGATTACCATAGACATATAGGTAATTGTTAGAATGCGTAATATAGTCACTCGACCATCGATAGAGACTTGTGATGAGATTCGTATCTAAGCCAACAATTAGTATTAAGGAATTTACTAAGAGGTTAATAAATCTAATAAAATATTAAGGGATGACTCTATACCATAGATTATTATCAATTTGTGAGTTTAACCCTTTGTTTATTTATTATCTAGGTTAAGTTTTAGGTTAATTAGTTAAATTTCATATTATAGTTTTCTGGATAAAAGTAAAGTATGTATAAATTTAGTAATTGAGTGATAGAATTAGATCGTATAGTCCATGTGAGAATGAAATTTGGACTTAAATCCTATATTATTTGATACGATAGCATACGCTTACACTTAACTACTATATCATGTATCACACACCCAATCCTTAATGGTATTAAGTATAATCTTCTTGTTATGACCAACATACCCTAGAAGGCCCAAATACTTGTCATGCTATTGAACATGAGTAACTCTTAAGGTCTGAGTAATCTGATCCACAATAATAGTGTTCCAAGACCTACTGAAACATATGGTTGATTTATCAAAATTCATCACCTATCCTGAAGCTGCCTTATATAATGAAAGCATATTTTTAATAGCCAGCCCATCACTCATCCGACCCTTGGAAAATAACAAGCTATCATCGGTGAAGAAAAAATGAGAAATAAAATAACCCTTCCCCCTGCACCTAATGCCACAAAATTTTCCAATAGCCTCTACGCATCTCAGAAGCAATGGCAACCCTTCAGCACAAATAATGAATAGATAAAGGGGTAAAGGATCACTTTACTGAATACCTCAGAAGGAATGAGAAAGCCATAAATCTGTTTATCGATGCGAAGCGGAAGGATACCGATAAGACACACATCATGATTTTTCGACACCGCAAGTCTAAAAAATCAAGCTTTCTCATCATAGATTCTAAAAAAACCCACTCAATTCGATCGTGAGCTTTTGAAATTTCAAGCTTTAAAGAAAAAAACCTTTTTAAGTAGCTGATCATCTCTTTAAAGCATGAAGACATTCATATCCTATTATGGCATTGTTAGTAATGAGCCATTCTAGTATAAATGCACTATAGGAATATGAAATTACATCATCAATCAGGTGTAACCTATTAATTAATATTTTAAAAATAAATTTAAAAAATAATGTTAAGTAAGGGTGTTTATAGTATTGAATTTTGTGGATTTTACCAATAAGCAATCTATCTAATTTATCATTAGAAAGTTTTCAATCTAATTCAATCTATTTAAATATAAAAATTCAATTTGATCTAATTTATCAAAAAATTACAAATCTATATCTAAAGGTGAAAAAAAAATTAGGAACCATAAAAATTTGGGGTAAATCAAAATGAATTAGTGGATTCGATTCGATTTCTACAATTGAAAAAAAATTGAATAGTTGCAAATAATTAAAAAATTAAAAAAAATCAATCAATTTTAGTCTGATTTTAATTAAAATCGAACTGGAAAACTAGTTTATTAAAAAACAAAAAAATTGTAATGTGGCAACACATTATTGGGTGAGAAAAGTTTTTACAGGAGACTCGCCTATACCGGATTATTAGTATATAAGCTGAAAAAACTATTCATAGCCTCACTCAACAACTTTTGCGTCTCTCAATGGCTCAACCCAACTCTCATTCTCTCTCATCTCTTCCTCACCCAGCAGCAGGTGGCATCATCACAACAAGCCTCATCGACCGGCCATCACAGGCAGTAGGAAGCCAATAAGCCTCTCCTCGCTCTCATCTAGCACCCATTGGTCTGTCTCTGTTCTACAATGCCCATTTCAATTTTTTATTTAATAAAGTTTTAAATTTTCAATAATCATCATCTCATTTCCTCTTTTTTCTTCAAATTGATTATGTGATCTATCCAAGCTTCTTTCCATGAATTCCGCGCTTTTGAGTTGCGGTGGTTTATTTGTTTCATATAATTAGTATTTTTTAGTTTATTTTGTTAGTTTTTTCAATCATCGAGTTTGTAAGATTTTTGTACTTTGATGTTCTATATACAATTTCTTTACTTCAAACTTGAGAAATCTTAAATGAAAAGTGTGTTGGTCTTACATAGTTTAAGCATAATTGTATGATGAATTTGCAACCAAAGCTTCCTTTTTCAAGTAATTCATGAAAACCTAGATTTTAAAAGTACTTGTTCTTGCTTACCCAGAGTTTTTTTTTTCAACATTCGTATTTTTGTTAGTATATCTAGATTTTAAAAGTACTAGGACTCAAATTGGCCCAGAACTAGATAAAAAACACAATTCTTGTTAAAAATGGATATATTCAGTTATTTCATTAAGGAAAACTAAATATAATTGGACTGGTTCTATTTCGAGCGAAATTGTACAGAACTGGTTCATGCCAGCTTTACCTATTCCAATCTAATCTAATCTAAAAATTATAAGAAAAAATAATAATTTATAATTCCATTCAAAAATGTCAATTATGTTGTGGCATGACTTACCTAATTCATATTGAGTTGTTAGAAGGTGACCTGAGGTTAATTTTTAAGTTCACCAATTCTATTAAATTTTTTTTAAAAAATCACTTAAGATAATTCAACAACCAAAATAACTTAAATTTAGCAAAAATAAATGGTTGTTTTATATAAATTATGTAGCTTAATATATATATATATATATATATATATATTTAACTTTTGATATAGTGAAACAAATGAAATAATGACACATTTTTAAAATTATTTTCTTATAGGTATTATGATGTTAATTTCTTTGGATGAGATCAGGTTTTTCAGAGTATATCTATGAACTATTCCATCAATTGTAGATTTTTTATTTGCATGATCTAATCCAATCCACCAATCTATCAAATCTAATAGAAAGTAAATCGTTTTGAATCAAATCGAATAGATTAAATGGTAGTTTATAAAATTGAGATGTAATTCATGTATCACAATCAATGACAATCTTATGTGAGGTAGTTGTTGATTTTTTAATTTTTATTAATATAGTAATTATACAACACTAATTAATTATGACCACATCATATATCACATTAGTTGGGATATAAAATTTATATTTCAACTTTATAAGTTTAGCATTATTATTATTTTAATTTTTAATAGTGTTGACCTCAAATTTTAGGCTATCTCAAGCTAATGAGTCGAATTTGTACTTTGATATAAATAACTTTTGGGCATGTTAATGGGCTTTAAGTGAAGACGACTATTTACTAGTAGTTAACGGGGTTTGCAACTTGTGTTGGATTTTTTTTTTGGAATCTTATATTCAATTAAGCTATAAAGAACATATGCATAATCATACATAGGACAAGAAATTTTAGTGGTTCAGCTCTATAGGAGCATACATCCACTTCACCAAGCCTTAACTCATTTTTGATACACTATTAGCTAATGAGTTTTACAAGAGAAATATAAGGAGGCATAACCTTTACAAATGGTAATTTATAAAGTGACATACTGTGTGACTATGATGGAATCAAGAATTACAAGGACCTCTAGAAACCAAAAGTTGTGATGAATCCCTCACACGAAATATATGATAGTCTAATTTGAGAAAATCTGGAGAAGAGCTTTAAGGAGAAGAAAAAGCCTTCTCCTAGAAAAAAAGAGACAAAAAGCTATTTTAACCTTAAACTCTTTATTTATAGTCATCGTCATGCTTTGGTAGTTGAATCCTTATAAGACTGGGGCAAGTTGTCACTTTCCTATTCTAATCAAATTCCAAGATTGTGGGATGATTTGCATTAGGAATCTTAGGATTCCAAGGATTTTGGGAATAAATATGGTTTGAATCTTTAGGCTGATGATGAGTGTAAATAGATGTTTTCACCTTCTTAAGGGAAAGAAGTGATTGACCTTGTTAGAAATGCTCAAGTGAACTACTCAGCCAATGCTAGTTATCAAGGACAATTGTTTTATTGAAAACCTATAAGGTCTAAAAGTTATGGTCATATCTTGTGGTCATCACCTCATGTAATTTTAGGCACTTCTAGCGGTAAAGGGCCATAGCCTCTACAATATTCTTTGTGATAGGCCATAGGTTGGGGCTCATAGGTTGAGCTAAGCATATGGGAGAAATAGACTTTAGGCCAAAATCCCAAGGGGGGACAAAGGTCCCTTAATTTTCAACATCAATTTATTGGTACTGGAAACTTTATAGTAGTTCTGTATTATGTTGTACTAAAGAGCAAGTACATGTTATTGTAAACAAGTAATATAAGATAAGTAGAGTATCGCTCCCACAAGAAATTTTTATTGTTATTTGCTAAGTACTAAAATTGTGTCTCTTTACCATTATCCAAATAATTTAAGTATTCAAATCAATAAAAACTAAATCATATAAACAAGCAAAATATAGTAAAACAGAGCTAAGAAAATGAAATAATGAGTTCTAGAGGTTATTAAGAAAAACATCATAAAAATCATAGAACTAGAAAGATAAAGAGTTTAAGAGATAAAACTAATTTGTTGCAATCTTCAATTTTCTAAACTTCATGATCCTTTAATAGTCACTTTGACTCTCTAAAAGTTATTTCTCTTGTGCTCTCTCTTATTTTCTTTTTTGGGTTCTTGAAATAGGATTTTTAGTCTTTTATTTATAGGTTTATTATATCTTCAAATTAGGGCAGAATATCAAATACAAGTCAAATTAGATATTTTTTTATAATCAAATCCCATCATCAGGTACTTAGCACTGCAACACACATTTTCAACACTCTGACTAAGCACTATAGTAATTTTATTGTAAAAATTTACTGCAGCAATTTTTTGTTTATAGTTAGTGTTTAAATTTGATATTTTTGCCTTATTTTCCTTGGATTTTCTTCTTAAATAGCTCTATTGACTTCAAACCTATAAAATGATAATAAAGCACATAAAATGCCTAAAAATTCACACTTAAAATGAACAAATGATAAGTCTAGAAGCCTAAATTATAAGTATAAAATACGCCTAACGTTCTCGACCTAAAATGCTCCTCAAATTTAGATGTTGAGCCCTCAATGATGAAATGCATTTGACATGCATTCTACGGACTTATATAATATGGATGCTTTTATGGTAGTCAAAGTCGCGCCACTAGTGAAAACTTGTCATTTGAGATGAGTTTCATTTAATTCTTGGTGACTCTTCGAGAGCATGCATTGATATATGGCTAAAATAAATAATTATGTCTCTTTATATTACTGATAACATGTCAAATCTCAAACCACTTACATTAATCAAATATTTGAGAAGTGCGCTTGAAAGGTCGTGCTAGTTGAAAAGATGTTCAATTCTTGAAAATGAACTAGCACTTAGATTTTAAATTAAATGGTTATGATGGGATTGGTAACTCTCTATAAATAAGAGGAATCTTTCTATTTCTTTATTTTTACTCCATTCAACACATTTTGAAGACAGATTTTTTTGCGCTTTTGAAGATAGAGAAATGGTGCATCATTCTAATTTCTACAACTTACTCTCAAGATTTCTTTATAAAAGTAAGCGATTTTTTCTTACTAATCTTTATATCTTCACATTATCTCCTTTTATTGCTTTGAGTACTTGGGCATGTTTTTTCATTCAATGGGTCTTTCTTGGTTTATGCTTTTCATACCTTAAGTGCTTTGTCAAAAATAATCTATTAATAGGTTTTGTGTCTCATTTTATTTAGGTGTTAAAACCATGTCATTCATCGAGGACTCCTAGAATGTATTTGGCCATGAGCTCAATGATATTGGTGGAGACTTGGCTGCTAGAAATAGATTAACTTGAGTATTAGAAAGTTTGAGTGTTCGAGAAATTTTGAAGACCTTATTTAATTATTAATGAGCCTTCTTGATGAGAGTATGTCGCAAACCATTAGCAATTCCTAGTGGCTGCGAGAGGACTCATTGTTAATTGAGATTCCTTAAGGGTAAGTTAAAACTTCGGGTTAGCCAAGTAGGCCTAAGAAAAAAGAAAAAGAAAACCTCATCTTATAGCCTGACAAGGAGAAATATTTTTTTTTCTATTCAAGACTTGCTCTTAAGTGACCATGATTGGGAACACTTAACAGTTTTTTGTTAGTGGAGAGTTAGTCCAAAAGCATGTGGAAATGCTCGCCCTCTTCTTTTATCTTCAAGTTTTTTTTGGATAAGGTCTTTTATCTTTTTATAGTGTCTATGTTCTACACTTATCTTGCAAAACAATTCATAACTTGATTGCTTTTTTATTTATTTATTGCAATGAATAATTAGACATCAAGACCTAAGCTCATTTGGGAAGAAAGACACTGAATCTAAGAAATAAGGTGGACCTATCAAAGGAGCTTTTCTCCCATACAGGCTTGATTGGCAAGTTATCTAAGTTGGTAAAGAATAAGAGAGGAGGAAGAGTTAATCTAGACATTTTTTTAATGTTAATTTTTTTTTTACTTTTCACTTTGGCTTATGTTTCTTTTGGTAGAAATAGTTGCTGGTAAGAGTAGCCAAATTTGTCTTTGCTCCTCTGAGACCCCTCAGCTAAGTAAGAAAACCTTAGGCTTCCTTTATTTCTTGGTCTAAATTAGGAAGCGACTCAAATGGTGAGGTCACAAGAGGAAGTGGCTTAAGAAGTTCCTTAATTGATAATGGGAAAAGATCAATCAAGGTCTTAATATATTCTTTGAGGTTTTGTTGGATCTACAAGGTCAGTTAAATCATGTCTTATGGATCTATAAGATAAATATCTCCTTCCCCCTCTATCCACGAATATGCCATATTCTCAGCAAATATATATAGGCAACCTAGCAGCTGGGATAATAGCTTCGGTTCTTCTACCCTAAGTCACACTATTTCTAGCCTAAGCAGGTCACTAGCAAAATCATGGTGCTTGTCCTTCAAGCTGTCCGATGTCTTTGCTTTAAAATATAGTAGCTATGGACACATTGTGCCTTTGGTGAGGGATGTCGAGTAGGTAGTCACAACTACTCGAGTTGATGAATTATCCAAGTATGATGTTATCGAGTCCTTAGCTAATGGTATAGGGTGCTTGCTCAAGGAAATCACTTGTAATTTTTATTTTTAGCTAAATCAGTTTGCTCAATTATTAATTACTCGTCTTTTTCTGTTTCAGATTACTTTTGGCCTTTTCTAGCACTTATATGAACTTTTTGGTGCTGTTAAGGATAAGTAAAAGTTGTAACAAGTTGAGGCCAATATGGCTATACTAAATAAGGCCTTACTAGATTAGATGCCTATAAAAAGTTTGATGTAGAGAGCCAAAGGAGTATAGGTCTAGCTACTAAAGTTGAAGGGATCCAGATTAAGGTAATCATTATAGAGACCAAGGCTTTGGCTCTTTAGTTAGATGTTTGCAAGCTCAAAAATATGGCTAATGAGTCTCAAGCTCTAGCAATTCCCTTCAGAAGAAAATGTTGCTATCAAGAAGAAGGGTGATGAGCTGATTGAAGAGCTTAAAACTGCTTGAACTGATGCCTAGGTGAGGGCTGAAGGTTATTTTACTAATGAGGTGAATATAGGCTTTAATAGATGCGTCCAAGTCTTCAAGGCTCACTACCTCAACCTAGACATCGCTTGGCTTAAGAAAGTAATCTCAACCTAGGCGGAGGCTAGAGTGGATGAAGTTGAGGATCGCTCTAAAGTTAAAAGGCCTTTTTGAATTTGATCAAGTTGCCTTAGTCGAGGACATTCTTGCCATTCCTACTATTAAGGATCTCCCCCTTGCCCTTTACGCTTAGAGTTTCATTTTTTTTGTTTCAAAATTTTGTAATCTAAACAAGGCCCCTCTTATAGATTTTCATTCATTTGATAGAAAACTTTCCTTCATACTTGTGTTTTTTAAATGTGGATGTTATCTGATTATATTGGTTTAACATCTAATCCATTTTAATGAGCTTGTATATGTGTATATTTCAATTTCCTTAGCTCAAAATATTGGTCAAGAAGTGTTGGGAATTTAGCTAAAATGGTCTCTAATGACTTAACCCTCATATCTTATTTACTTTCTAAGATTAATTCAAGTTTTACTTAGGTATTTAAGAAGTGCTCAGGTCATGTATCAAGGAGGTCATTAAGAATTTGCCTTGTATACCTTTGGTTCTTCTCGGCACTTCTAAGACATTTAATCGAGGAAAGTTGTTGAGGACCTTTCTTAATATCCTCTTAGCTCTTCTAAGATATTTAACTGAGGAGGGTTACTTTTAATGCATTTAATCAATGAGGGTCATTAGGGGATTTTCTCCGTGTCCTTATGGCTTTTCAATAAATTGAGGGGATTGTAAGAGCCTTGCCTTGTATCCTTTTAACTTGGCTTTTCGACTAACTGAGGGGGTTAATTGGCCTTACTCCCTATCCCCCCGTCTCACCTCTTCGACTAACCAAGGAGGTTGTAAAGGCCTTGTTTAGTATTATATTGCCTATAATAATTATCCGAGGGCGTTGTAGGGGCCTTACCCCTTATCCCATTACCTTGGTTCTTTGACTGACTGAGGGAGTTATATGGGTCTTGCCTCATATCTTTTCTCCTCAATTCTTCCATAACCCTCTTCTAGGCGACTTTAAGTTGAGGCACTGTGGTTTATGAAGGAGAAACGGTTATCATTAATATAGTTACAAGAATTTGAGTGCTCAAGAGTATTTATTACAACAATGAGTATAATCAGATTGTGTATAAGAACTTTTAAGTTTAGAGCATTATCTATGGGTTTTCAGTGTCTACTAGGCTTTTTAAGAGCATTCCTATTTGCTTGGACTCGTATGTCAATGACCAAACCCCTTGAAGTATTCTATGACAACTTACTTTGGCAAACGTTGAGTACTTCCCTTGGCGTTTACAGCCTTCATCTTCACTAGTGTATCTATAGAAGTCTAATTATGGGTAATCTATTAGTCTTCTTTATATGTCTTTGATTAATAGCCTTTTGTTTTATTTTCTTGACAACGCAAAATTAATCACCCTGGATTTTGGGCCATCCCTGGCCAACGAGTTAAATTTATATTTTGATGGGAATAACTTTTGGGCTTATTAATGGGATTTAGTCAAGACTACCAATTACTAGTGTTTAACAGGCTTGCAACTTGTGCTGGATTCTTTTTTAGAATCTTGTATTCAATTAAACGAAAAAAAGAACATATGCACAATTATATACATGAAAAGAAATTATAATGATTCGGCTTTGTAGGAGCCTATGTTTATTTTACTAAGCCTTAGCATACTTTTGATGCATTATTAGTTAATGAGTTTTACAAAGAAAATACAAAGAGGCATGGCCTTTAACAAATTATAATTTACAAAGTGATCTACCATTTGACCATGGTAGAATCAAGAATCACTAGGATGTCTAAAGGTCAAAAGTTATGATGAATCTCTCACATGAAGTATAGGATATAGCCTGCTTAGAGAAAATCTAGAAAAATATTTTAGGGAGAAGAAAAAGCCTTCTCCTAAAAAAGGAGAGACCAAAATAGAAATATCTGGATTTCCTATTTTGTTTTTATTTATAGGTGCCGTTATGCTTTGTTAGTTAAATCCTTACAAGACTAAGGCAAGCTATCATTTTCCTATTTTGATTATATTCTAATAATATAAGATGATTTATTTCAGGAATATCTGGATTCTAAGGATTTTGGGGATAAATATGGTCCAAGTCTTCAGACTAATTAGTTATCTCTGGTTCTTGATTGGTAGTTGATGAGTGTAAATAGATTTTTTAGTTATTCGGGAGAAAGAAGTGGTCGGCCTCATTGGGAATGCTCAGGTGATGTGGTCGACCAATGGTGGTTGCCGTGGACAACTCTTTTAGTACTGAAAACCTCTGAGGTCTAAAAGTTGTGGTCATGCCTCATAGTCATCTCCTCATGCAATTTTATGTCCTTCTAGTGGTATAGGTACATACCCTCTGTAATATTCTTTGTGATGGATTGTAGTCTTAAAGACCTCGACATTTGTGGATTGGGGCTCATGGGTCGAGCTAAACTTTTGAAAAAATGGACTTTAGGCCAAAATTTCAATGGGAAACAAAATATATATAATTTCTTTCCTTATCCCTCAAATATTTTTACTAGACGAATTCTCCTTTTTTCATTCAAATTAATTTTTTGAAAAGATCTCATTATCTCATTATGACTTACTCTCTTTTACATTGATCAACAATCAATTAATAAAATGCAAGTTAGAAAATAATTTAATAAAGTTTGTATTCATTTTAGAGCTAGTTGGGATTGTCGTTGGAAAGACTAAAAGTTTTTTTTTTAAAAAAACTAAAAGTTCTAAAAGTTAATTTAAGTGTCTGGTAAATTAATTTCAAAATTACCCTTTTTTGCAATAGATTTAAAAAAAAAGAAATGATTACTCTACAAAAATTGATTGACATATACAATACTTGAATTTTCGATGTAGATGATACATAATTGGTTCTCATCCTTTAGAGATTACGAGTGTAAGAGGAGCATTCGTCAACAAAAGGATCACCCTAAGATGATTATCTCATAGTTATTGAGAATTAATCAAATTAGATGGTTATATTTCTCAATATTTTTGACTTGCTCCTAAGGAATCAAGGTTGAAAAGATTGAGAAAAATCAATCATTACAGTAGATTCCTAAAAATAATTAAGGATTGATAATCCTTCTTAGTAATCTATTGGATTTTATCATATACATACTCAGTGAAGGTAATAAAAAAGAAAGAAGATGAGTTCTTCTTTACTTTTATCATTTAGGAGAGAATTAATTTTATCTTTAATATTATTCTAATTTAATCTCATGCAAATATAAAAAGTCAAAATTATTCTAGTACAAATTAGTTAATTCCAATGTTAAGATTATGAAAGCATAATCATAAGAGGTTAAACAATTATAGATATAATAGATGAATGCAAAATTATATAATAATAATAATATAATTTTTCAAACATAATAATAACAATTTTATTATTAGTAGTAGTAGTACTACTACTACTCCTCCTCCTCCCGCCATCCTCCTTTCATTATGATTATATGTATGTGTGTGTAATTTTGATAAGGTGGGCAATATTCCTCACCATTCAATGCAGGACTCATGATTATATGTATGTGTGTGTAATTTTGATAAGGTGGGCAATATTCCTCACCATTCAATGCAGGACTCAACTTATAGTCTGTATTTGACTTTTGTTGAAACTATTGTTTGATTAGGTGGGCAATATTTCTCACCATTCAATGTATGACTCAACTTCAATTTAATGTTTGACTTTAGTTGAAACTATTTTTTTAAAATTAAAATCAAGCATTGGATTTTTGTATGCTCATGAATTGAATGATGCACAATGTCACTCCCCTCATCAGTGCTATATATATAATATACATTTCAATTATATCAATTTCTATAGCATTAAAATAATATAATTTACCAAATGCATATAAATTGCTTTTGGGATCTCACAACAGTTATGAAAAAATATTTTACTAAACACCTAATTACTTCTTTTTACATCTAATTATTTCTCTAGCTACTAAAATTTTAGATAAGCAACCTAAGAGAGGGGGTAAATTAGGCATTTAAAATATTAATGCTCTAAAATAAATAATTTATGCAATTAAAAACATGTAAGCTAATTTATCAACAAATAATTGCAATAAATAAAATAGTAAGGGATAGAGAGAATGACAATCGGATGTGTACATGGTTTGACATTTCTCACAGTTGTGTCTATGCCTAAAGTAACTCGCCTTGAGGATTCCACTAAACTTATCGTAAACCAAGGCTAAGAATAAATATAATTGACTTCCAAGGTGTTAAAAAACGTTTACAATAAATTAATTTCTAAAGTACTAATATAATCCTTATGATGAATATGTATATCCCTTAACTCTCAAAGTATTTTTCACAAATACTTGAGTAAATCTAATACAAGAGTTGATAATTTTTAAACTCTCAAATGAGTTAATATGAAAGTTTTAGCACAACAAAGATTTTAACACAATGAAGGTTCAAGAAAGTTGAAGTGTTGTGTCTTAATATGATTTGAGATTTTTTGAGTGAGATATTTATATATTAAAAAAAAAGAATGAGAAAACTAGTTATTAGAGCTCATTTCTAAGCATTAGAAAAATTCAAAAAAAGATAGAATTGTACAGTTGGTTTAACTAGCTAGTTCGGCCAATTTAGGAAACAACACAGCCAATTTATGAATTATTTTTAGTCGATTTCATTCTATTTAACCCCGTTGTAAAACCAGTTCTAAAATTGCATAATCACTTTTCACATTTTATGTTATGCATACTTGAAAGGTAACTCATGTCCATAAAGCATCCATATTTTGACACAGGAGTGTATAATAACATGAAGCTAGAAATAGAACCTAATGAACTCAGCATAATCACATTGAAAAATTAAAGGTTAAAGAGAAAAGTTAATAAGTAGTTGACTACATTTATCATAGTAGTTGCATTTACTCCTAAAGTTATTTCATTTTAGTGGTAGTTGTAAGTTTGAAAGTCTCAGTCTTCATTATTTAGTGTACTTTGAAAAGTTGTAATGAGTGTTGGGCATCCCAAGGTATCTACAAATACTGTGAGGGATGAGAGAGGAAGATTGAATTTGAGATTTTAAAACAATTATTTATTTTGAGTGCTCTGGTGAGTGTCTCTTTAGGATTTTGTATCTCTTTGGTGAATTCCATTGAGTAATAAGTTCAAAACTTTGTATTTCTTTAGTGGATTTCATGGAGTGGTGAAATTTTTTTATTCATGTTAATTCTTGAGCCTTCGTCAATTTGGTATCAAAGCTTTAGGCTTTGGCTTTGGCTTTTAATGGCCAAAGGTTGTCAATTTGCTTTAACTATTAAAGAACAATCTGTAGCTCAAGCTAATATACTAGATATTCGTATTTAAGAATTAAGGCAACAAATTTAGCAACTTTAACAACGTTTAAAGTATTTAGAAGATTGGGGTAAAGTAGGCAACATGTAAAACCATATAATGGTGATGAAGGTAATATAATTCCTTTTTATCAAACTAAGTCTCATTTTTTTGGTGATAGTTCTCCACTGCACCCAAGTGTTATAAGAAATAAGGCATTTAGAAATTATTCTCGCCAAGAATTTTATGTAAAAGTATAAATACCATATTTGAGGGAAGAATGCATCTAGATGAGTTTGTGGATTGGTTTAACACTGTAGAACGAATCTTCGATTATCAAGATATTCCAAAATATCAAAAAGTAAAACTCGTTGGCATAAAACTTAAAAAGTATGCATCCTTGTGGTGGAAAACTCTAAAGAAGCAAAGGGTACAAGAAGGTAGAAATAAGATTATGACATAGGAGAATATGAAACGGGAGCTTAAGAGAAAATGTCATCCAGAAAACATAGGAGAATGACAGAAGATGTTTTTCTAAAACTTCACAACTTCTGTCAAAATGAACTCTCTATAGAAAACTAAATTGTTGAGTTTAATTATCTCATGCTGAAGTATAATATGATGGAACAAGAAAAACAAACAATTGCACGTTATATTAGGGGTTTAAAACTTGATATTTATAATGAACATATTTAATAACAACTATATTGGACTTATGGTGATGTGTGTAGGCTTACACTTAAGGTAGAGAATCAACAAATTATGGCATGCAACGGCAATTCTTGATTCTTGACACGAGAAGAAATTTTCAACTAGGGGAGTGCTTCTAACTCTAATCCATTTGCGTTGCTAAACTAACGTTAAAAACTTATTCAAAGAATGATGATGTCTTTAACCAAAAGTAGCGGCACAATTCTTTTAATGCCAACTCTCGCAAGTGTTTAAATGCCATGATATATAGTCATAAGCTTCCAAAGGTCCAAATAGAAAAATTATGACACTTGTTAAAGAAAAAGACGAAGAAGAAGTAGAGGAGAACCATGTAAATCCTAAAGAAGATATAACTTATGAAGATGAAGGTGAAACTTTCATCATTCGTAAAGTTTTAAATGTTGTCTATAAAGAAGAAGAAGAATGATTGTGGAAAAACATCTTTTTATACTAGGTGTACTTCTCAGGGAAAGGTATATATAGTAGGGCATAGTTATATCTAATATAATTTTTTTTCCTAAACTTAACATTTGCTCAATTTATCTCAATAATTTTATTATTTATATGTATTGATGATGAATTAGGTTTCGAAGCTAATGGAGTAAAAGTGTTAGATATCGGATGAATTGGGAGCAAAATAGAGAAAGTGATTAGAAAAATGATTTGAGGCCACGACCTCTAAAACCTGAGGCTGTGGCATCTGCAGCCCTAGGTCATGCAGTAGCAATTGTTAATTTTTTTTAAGGGCAAAGTTGCCCTATTTTTTCAACTTTAAGCCTATAAACACAAACTATAAAGCCAAAAATGGATTGAACATTAGAGAACACAAAAATAAACACATAATTTGGACTTTGAAGTAAGAATCAACAAGAAGAAGTCATTTTGCATATTAGAGGAAGAACAACCATTATTACATTAGTGGATTTTTCTCTTTCTTCAATTTTGTATATTTTGTTGATTCTAATATGTATAATGATGTTGTTATATGCTCTTAACTTATGTTTGCATTCACAAACTAAGTTTTATTGTTAGGATTACAATTTGAACTCAATATGTAGCTTGGATTGATTATTTTCCCTTATTCATTATGTTAGTATTGAATTGTTCAATTTGGTCTATGCTTAATACTTCTAATTAAATGACAATTACTTATAATGATTTAGGAATCTTAATAAATTTGGAAAATGGAATTTTATGTTGGCCATGGATGAATTAATGTATGATTATTGCAAGTAACTTTGAGTTTCATATGAGATGGGATTATACTCATATAGTATATATAATCACTTAAAGAACCTGTACGTAATAAATCTTATTTCAATTTGATTATCATAGGAATATAGATAATTGATTGAATGAGATATATTCACTTGACCATCAGAATAAGTTTATGAAGATATTCAAGTTTTTGGTTAACAATTCATATTGATAGTTTTAAGGAGAGTAATTAGATTTAAGAGAAGTATTGAGGGATAATTGTAATCCTTGACATTTGAGTATTTGTGTTGTCATGTTTGTTCTCTTTGTTTAGTTTCTATAATTATTCCTTTTGTTTAGCTAGTTTAGATATCCATATCTTAAATTATTAATCATTTGAATCCGAGTAGGAGGACACAATTTTAGTATTTAGCGAGTAGTAATAATAATTCCTTGTGGGATCAATATTGTACTCATCAAATATTACTTATTGCGATAATGTGCATTTGCTTTTAAAGTATATACATACAAAATACACAACATGTTTTTGGCATCATTGCCGGGGAATTATTGTTGTTTCTTGTTAATACTAATACCAATTCATCTTATTCTTAATTCAAACATTGTTTTATTTTTGTACATATTGTTTTCATTTGTTACGTCTATTTTCTTATGTAAATTTTGATTGATTTATAATGGCTGGAATACCAAGTTTATTATAGGATTTTACGGTACCAAGAGTTAGTGACATCCAATCTAGCATTGAAAACTTGTCATTGATGTCAAATACTTTAAAATCCAACCGAAAGTGATTCAGTTATTGAGAGCGTCAGTACAATTCTTGGAATTTTTTTGTTGTGAATTTCTTCAAAATGTTTTACCTATGCAAATACAATGAAGTCTTGGATGATACAATATAACTTAGATTATTCTCATTTTCAGTTAGAGACAGAGCAAAGAACTAGTTGAGATCATTACCACTGGGATCTATAGCAACGTGGGGTAATTTAGCATAGAAATTCTTAGCTAAATCTTCCTACCGGCCAAGACAATGAGGATAAGGAGCGACATAACTTTATTTGTGCAAAAAGATGCTAAATCATTATATGAAGCATAGGAAAGGTTTCAAGAATTACTGAGAAAATATCCACACCATGCATCTTGAAATGGCTATTTGCGCAGACTTTTTATAATAGGATAGTTGGGCATTTAAGGATGATAATTGATGCTGCAACAGGAGTACAATGAATAAGTTTGTTGATGATGCATATAACTGGCTCGAAGAGATGACCTTTAACAATTATCAATGGACAACTAAAGTTGTTGCCCCAAGGGAATCCATTGAGAAAATAGCATAAATAACTTGATTTATGTGGTGACAACCATCCAAATAGACAATGCACAGAACTTAAACATTATCTAGGAATTTGTTACCAATAGTAGTATAATCCCAGTTTCAATGCCTATTATCAGAAATGGGGGAATCAATTAACTTGGAATAACAACTAAGAGGAAACTCCAATGTAATGAATCCTTTTATAATCCCACAAGAAATTTAGCAGCAGTAGCTTGAGAAGGAATACTTCTTAAAAGATATGTTTCAACATATAATGAGGACAGATGAGTTGTTATATAGCCAATCTACTTCTTTATAGATGTTAGAGAAACAGGTGGAATAAATTGTAGATGTTGGCTATAATCACCCTTATGATGCATTGCCTAGCTACACTGAAATCCGTCCAATAAAAAATGTTGAGCACTACAAGGCAATCATTGTAGAGTGTGGGATAAAGTAACATGCAGCCAATGAAATTGCCAAATCAAGAGATTCATCACATGGATAAGGTGTATTTGGAAGTAAAAGAAAAAGTACTAGAAGAATAATTATAGCAATAGGAGTTTTTGAATTACTGCATTCCACCATTTCTATTATCTAAGAAGTTTGAAATATTAGACCATAATCAGCATTTTTCCAAAGATTTTTTCCATTGCTTCAAGATTGATGTAGTAATTTCGGATGAAGCACAACCACCTCCCAAATTGCAAGTAATGGAAATCATCGAGGATCATGTGCATAAACAGGTAACGCTACACAAATTAAATGGCAAAAAGCAGTGAAACAGGGTCGTCAAGGAGAAACTAATAGATACTGACCAAGGAGGTTCGATTGTCTGGTCTAAGATTGAAATCTTTCCAGTAAAGCTCAAGGTAAGGTGATCATGGTTGTTTCTTAAAAATTTTCACATGAAACTATAGAAGTTGAAGAAAAGGAATATCATTACTTGTAGGTGTAAACTAAAGTTCTATAAGAAGGATGCCTCGGATATGCAAATTAATCCTTCATGAGCCAAATCTTGGGTTCCTCCCAAGCAATGCTTGATTTAACATCGTTAGCATGATATCTCTGTATTTTTAGTAAATTTGGTGTTTATGTTAGTATTCTTTTTATTTTTTTTAAAAAAGGCTAGAGCCGCTACACCTAAATTATGGTGTCACAGCACCAGAGCTTGGAAGTGTAGACTATAACACTGGTAAGCTAGTGCTACAACATTAGCATCTAGGCATTTCCCAGGCTTCAGCGCTGCGACATTTCAAGCCTAGTGTCGCGACGCTGACTCAGGCAAACACAAAAGGGGGCTTTGCCCCTATTTCCCTAATTTTCCTTAATTCTCTTACATTTCAAAACCCTCTCAACCCTAACTCTTCAATTCACCAAATTCAACCTTCTTAATTCAAATTTACCACAAACAAATCACCAAAACACATAAAAAACACATGTATATTCCATATTAACTCTAATTTTCACCAAAAAATTAAGGATTTTATCATAATTTCAAAGGGCATTCCGAATTTAAGATTGATGGATTTCATTATCCAAGGTACGCATTTTATGTCTTTACACTTAATTATTGATGAAATACTTATTATGGATGTATATGAACTATAATGTGGGGTAATAGTTGGGAATTGAGTTGTGTAGTAAATTGTTGGTAATGAATAGTATTTACAAATTGATGGGAAAGTGTTTGAATTTATTTACACTTGAATTACAATGCATTGTGGTTGTTTGATGGAGATTAATATTACTACCATTTTGAGAATTATAAAATTTGGAGATTTGAACTTGGTGGAATGGCTACTGTTCCATTGAAATATAGATACAATAAGATGAAGAAAAACCCATGCTACTTCATCAAGCTCTGACAACTGTTAATAAAAATGATTTTGAGGATGATACAGATGCTATAGAGGACGTAAGTAAGGCCTCAGCACATCATTCAGGGAAATGTTTTAGTTTTCTAATTTTATTGATGCCATGAGGACATGTCATGAATTAAATTTGGGGGAGGAAAACACTTCCACATTTTCAATGGCTTTACTTACTTTTCTGCATTTTTTTTAGATACTTATTTATATGTATTTGCAATTTTTTTTAATTTGCATGTTATTTGTTTTATGTTCTGTTTTGAGTTTAAGATGACTATTAGGCCATGGTAAAACTAAGTACAGAAACTATAATTCTTAGAATCAATAGATGCTATGTTTGTTCATATATTTGATCAAAATTGCAAGTTGGATTTGTTAAGTTACTTGCTGACTTAAAGAAAGTTTATTCATAAGAAGAACACAAAAGGTCTCAAACACACTCTAGAACTTATTCGATTATCATTCAAGGCGAAATCCTAGGACATACATAATTATGGACATGATTTTATGCCATGTTTGGATCATTTGAGCCTTTTGAGCCTACCAATATGTATTTTTATCTATAGTCACTCATTTTAAGCCTAATGACCATCTTTCTTTGTTAACCACAATTATACCAATAACTTTTACATATTGTTCAATCATTATCACCCCTCACACCATAAGCATAATGGTTATAGTTGTTATTCATTCAAACAGGTTGAAAATTTCTAAGTTTTGGGGTATAGTGATTTGAAATATCATTGTGTAAAAATAAATAAATAAATGCAATTGAAAATAAGGTGCAACAAAGAATGTTTAAAATCAATTTTGGGGGAATTCATTGGTAAAAAGGTTGATGATCTAGAAAAAATAAAAAAATGCATGGTTATAATGTGATTTGAGCAAAACAATTATCCATTTTATCTCGCGTTCACCTTAGCAATACAATACAAGCTTTTTAAAATCTTATTTGATCCTCAATCATGTTTGTTTTTACATCAATAGAGAATAATATGAAAAGCAAGCCTATGGAGTATAAGTTCAATAAAAAAAGTTCTATAGAGACCATATCTTTTCTTGTAGGCATAAATTATTTCGGGTGTATTTAGCTGACAATAATGACTATGCACATACACAAACATATCAAGTAATCACTTGTAGGGTAAAATGAACATGAAGGTTAGGTGTAAGGGATACTCATGGTGTTTAAAGGTTCTTGGAAGTTATAGACATAATGCAATGTTTTAGACTATCTAGTAATCATCAATTAACCCATCAATTTATTTTTATCTTCTCTTTGCAGGATGAGCAAACTTTGAAGTTTGGAGATATTTAATAGGGCATAATTATATTTAATATATTATTTTTTTAAACTTAACATTTGCTCAATTTATCTCAATAATTTGGCTATTTATACTTAGTAATGATGACTTATAGGTCTGGTAGCTAACAGAGTGAAAGTGTTGGATTCTAGATGAATCGGGAGCAAAATGGAGAAAGTGACCAGAAAAATGATCCGATGCCACGGTCACCAAAAGCCAATGCCTTAGCCTCTATACCCGAGATTCCAAGGCCACGACATCCATCTTTAAGAACTCAGGGTTCTGGGCTCCAAAACCTGAGGCCACGACCTCAGGTCGTGCAAGAGCTAGTCTTGATTTTTTTAAGGGCAAATTTATCTTATTTTTACAATCTTAAGCCTATAAAGCACCAACTATTAAACCAAAAATAGATTGAGCGGTAGAGAATATGAAAGTAAACACATCATTTGGACTTTAAAGCAAGAATCAACAAGAAGAAGACATTTTGCATATTGGATGAAGAACAACCACGTTACATCAATGGATTTTTTTTTCTCTTTGATTCTGTATTTTTTGTTGATTCTAATATGTATAATGATGTTGTTATATGCTCTAAACTTATGTTTGTATTTATAAACTAATTTTTATTACCAAAATTATAATTTTAACTCAATATGTAGCTTAAATTGATTATTTTCCCTTAATTCAATATGTTAGTATTGAATTGTTCAATTTGTTCGATGCTTAATGCTTCTAATTAAATGAAAATTAATTATAATGATTTGAACACTTTAATGAACTTGGAGAAGGGAATTTCATGTTAGTCATGGATGAATTAATGTGTGATCATTGCAAGTAGCTTTGAGTTTTATATGAGATGGGAATTTACTTATATGGTATATATATTCACTTAAAGAACACGCACTTAATGAATCTTATTTCAATTTGATTATTATATGAATATAGATAATTGATTGAATGAGATAAATTCACTTGACCATTGGAATAAGTTTGTGAAGATATTCGAGTTCTTGGTTAACAATTCATATTGATAGTTTTAAAGGGAGTAATTAGATTCAAGAGAAGTATTGAGGGATAATTGTAATCCTCGACATTTGAGTATTGGTGCTGTTTCATGTTTGTTCTCTTTGCTCAATTTGTGTAATTATTCCTTTTATTTAATTAGTTTAGATATCTATATTTTGAATTATTAATCATTTGAATATGAGTAGGAGGACACAATTTTAGTGCTTAGCGAGTAGTAATAACAATTCCTTGTGGATCAACACTCTACTAATCATATATTATTTGTTACGATAATGTATACTTGTGTTTATAGTGTAATGTCATTATTGATAGAGGTAGTTTTGAGAACATAGTTTATGCTCAAATGGTGAAAAATTTGGCCTAAAGATGATATAGCATCCTTAACCATACAAACTTTCTTGGCTCAAAAAAGGAAATGAAATAAAGGTAAATCAACATTGCCTTGTCTCTTTTTCTATTGAAAAAACTATAAAGATGAAATTTGGTGTGTTGTTGTTCCTACGGATGCTGATCACTTACTTCTTGGTTGTTTATAGCAATATAACAGAAGATTTTTTTCATAATGGCCATAAAAATATTTATTCTTTTGTCAAGGATGGTGTTAAGGTCATTTTGAGTCTTTCTAAAATGATCATTGTTCCTAAACCTTATAAAGGGAGAAAAATAAGTTATTGACTCTTTTGAATGTAATAAGGAATTTCAAAGATTATGAAATCTTTGCTCTTGTGGTATTTGAGGAAAACAATAGAAGTTTTGAGCCACATCCTATGATAAAGAAGCTGTTTTAAGAATTTCAAGATGACAGGACCCGACCTGAGACCCTCTACTATAGATCCCAGTGGCCCTGCCGGGCACTCTGACGGAAGTTTCTCCGAACCTAATTGGGTAAGTTAAGAAAGTCCGTGAGGCGAACCCTTTTTTAATTCTTATTACTACTAAGAAGATCTAGCAATATACATGAAAACGACATCTTAGTTTTAAAAACAAACGGACAGAGTTTCCCCTGTTTTTTAGAAAATCCATATAAACCTGCAAAGAAATTTCACTTCTAATTCCAACACATCTCCATTCTACCAATTCGGACCTCCGGTCCTTTTCAAATCAAATCCAACACAACTCAATTACTTCGTGTAAATCACAAAATAAGCATAATCATAAAAAGTAAAAACGATCATCATAAACTGAAAATCTCTTCTTCTTGATTCAACACATATTTATAAATATACATGCCTACAACTATTATGCATAAAGTAAAGAGTGCTATTAGCACATTTACATGTACAAAAATTATCTTTGGATTTGGCCCACTACTCGGCGATAGGAGAATCAGCAGCTTGCGTTTCGAGACCTGCACCTGGGAAAGGGGTTTAAAACATAAAACATAAAACGAGTGAGCTAAAAGAGCTCAGTGAGTGTAAATGAGAATTCAATTACAAGAATATTACACAAAGATAGCAATTTCTAAAGTACATGCAGAAATTATACTTCTAAAACGGATGTAAAATTGTAAAACGGTTTCTAATATCATATGCTAATAAAATCTTGCCGAGCGGGTTTTATCTACATCTTTGGAAAACTATATTCAGAATCTGTATAACATAATAACTGCTGTGTGCATATAAATGCATAAATGCTATCGGTAAATCGAAAACTAGTAAAATTCTCGCTCGGCCATTTTCTTTCTAAACTGTACCAATGGTAACCCTAAAGCTCTATACCCACGCAGCGACTCAACTAGCACCGCATACGTGAGTAGGTCACGGGGCACCTCAACTAGCAGCACCCACAGTGACATCTCACTGACTACGCAGCGAAATCCTACATCGCATGCATATAGCGAGACAATATCCCGTACACATAGAGCGACTCACATGACTCAACATCCCGACTTCCTGGAGTTAGTGACACACCCCCAAGACCGGCCCATGTGCACGGGATATACCGGCCGGGTCTAATATAATCATCACCACTATAATCTGAGGGTACCAATGGCCTTAAAACAAATGCAGAAACTTTAAAACTGTTTCACAAATCGATTATGTAAAAGCATGTCTATGAATATATCAAGATCATAAATCATGTTTATGCATCGAAAGCTCATAAAACATACATAGTCATTGTGCGAAAACATAATAACCGAAAAGTAAAAGAAATGGCAGATTTCTACTCATAACCGCTCCGCGCTCAATTTCGCTCCCGATTCCTGCTCCCGTTAACGCTCTCGGTTATCCTCACCTACGGGCCATAAATGACATTTAGAACCAAATTGAACACTAGAATCTCATTTAACTACTATATGCCCTAATCGGCATACAAAGCCCGGATGTAAACTACTTCCCGATTTTAGTTACGGAGCCATAATCGAAACTAACTCACCATTCGGCGCCCTGAAAATTATTGAACACCTTATAATTTGATTGGACATACTTGCCCTTCACCTTTCCAACATGGACAATTATATCTCATTTTCTTCATTTTTAGGTTTTTTCATCAACCATATATATTCAATTCACAATATGCATCATTTACACACAACAATTCAATCAAAACACCACTCAATTCCTAACTTCCCTAAAGTGACAAAATTTCACCCTAGGTTCCAACACATTCCTTTTCTCAATTTCTTGTTCCAATTACAACAAAATCATGCCAATTTCATTCTAAAGCCCTAATTACAATCAATTGAAATCTCTACAACAAAATCACCAAAAACCCTAATTCTCACCTTGCCAATTTCTTCAAATTGATGACTCCTTCAAGCTCCAAGGTAGAATTCAACTCAATCTAAGCCAAGAATACACATAAGAACATCAATTAACACATTCTTGAATTCTCACTTATCAAACTCATAAAAGATGCTTTTCTTACCTCTTTTTCTTGAATTTCCACTAATAGAGACTTTAATTGAGCTTAGGGATTGGTTTGTAACCTTAATTTGGCTTGATTACACATGAAAAATAATGAAAAAAAAACTTGAATAGTCACTGTAGCAGCACCCCCCTTTGAAGCTCGAATTTCTCTTTTTTTTTTGGTTAAGTGTTGGTTTTGATCTCTCTTCAAATTTCTACACACTTCTAACATATATATAATGCTCCCTCAATTTACCATTTTGCCCTTCAACTTACTTAAAACTTCTAATTTGCCATTAGTTAAAAACTAATTATGTAATTAGTTCATTTGTAACTATTTAGTTAGAATAGTTCAAAGAACTAACTAGAACTTCCAACTTGGCAATTCATGAGATTTCTTCTAATTGGTCTATTCTCTAATATATGGATTATGTTTCTCAACAAAGGCTTGTTCCATACATAACCCTTAAATGGAAATTCATGTAGTAAATTAGAATTTTCTTTTCCAAGCCAATAGAGAAAAATTCTAAAAATATTCTAGGGTCGTCCGGCTCACCGATTGAGTGTGAAATTACCAAATTAGGTCTAATATCTCTCACGTGCACTATAAAGAAAATATTTCTAATAGGGTTAAAATCGAGTAACCCTACGGTGTCTTATTTGTTCTATACCGAAATCTAGGCGCCAATACTGCTAATAGGGATTGGATATTACAATTTCACCCCTCTTTAAAAAAATTTTGTCCTCGAAATTTAAATCATACCTGTCTCAAAGAGGTGAGGATGTTGGACTCGCATCTGATCTTCACGTTCCCACGTGGCTTCTTCTACCCCATGGTTCATCCATAACACCTTAACTAAGGGGATGCTTTTGTTACGAAGGACTTGCTCTTTCCGGTCTAGGATTTGCACAGGCTTCTCTTTGTAGGTCAAGTTTTCGTTCAATTCTACCAGTTGTTCCCTTAGGATGTGTGAAGGATCTGCTATATACTTACGAAGCATAGAAACATGAAACACATCATGGATTCTAGCCAGATCTTCGGGTAATTGTAGACGATATGCCACCTTTCCAACTCTTTCAACTATCTCGTACGGTCCAATATATCGGGGACTCAGCTTTCCTTGCTTCCCGAATCTTAGTACTCCTCTCCATGGTGATATCTTCAGAAAGACCTTATCACCGATCTTAAACTCCAAGTCTCTTCTTCTATTATCTGCGTAACTTTTCTGTCTATCATTAGCTGTTTTCAATCTCTGCCTGATAAGTTGAATCTTTTCCGAAGTAATCTGGACAATTTCTGGGCCAATCAGCTTCCTTTCACCTACCTCATCCCAACAAACTGGAGTTCTGCACTTTCTTCCGTACAATGCTTCATATGGTGCCATTCCGATGCTAGCCTGGTAGCTATTATTGTAGGCGAACTCCATTAGCGGTAGATGAGTATCCCAACTTCCCTTAAACTCCATAACACACGCTCTAAGCATATCTTCAAGTGTCTGAATTGTCTGTTCCGACTGACCATCCATCTGAGGATGAAAGGCCGTACTGAAACTCAATTTTGTACCTAGAGCTTTCTGTAAACTGGGCCAAAATCGAGAAATGAACCATGGATCCCTGTCTGACACAATGGACATGGGAACTCCATGGAGCCGTACCACCTCATCTACGTACAACTGGGCTAATTTATCTAAAGAACAACTGCTTCTAATGGGTAGGAAGTGAGCAGATTTTGTCAGTCTATCAACAATCACCCATATTGCGTCATTGGCTCTCTGGCTACGCGGAAGTCCTACCACGAAGTCCATCGTTATTCTTTCCCATTTCCACTCCAGAATCGGAAGGGGTTGCAAGAGCCCTGCAGGTTTTTGATGCTCCGCTTTTACTTGTTGGCAAGTTAGGCATCTCGAGACAAATTCAGCTATATCTTTCTTCATGCCCTTCCACCAGTAGTGCTCTTTTAAGGTACGGTACATCTTTGTGCTCTCGGGATGCATAGCATATGCAAAAGAATGAGCTTCTTCCATAATCTCTCTTCTTAACTCATTTACATCCGGAACACATAACCTCCGATTTCACCCTTTAATTTAACTACTTGTGGATCTTGAGTCTGTAGTTCTTTGATCCGATCAACCAGTATTGGACGGACCTGAAATATGGCTAATAATGCTCCCAAATCTGATAATTCTAATTTTACACCTAAAGACCTCAATTCTATCAACATCGATAGATATGCGACCTTCAAGTGAGCTATTGAACTGACAGGCTTCCTGCTGAGAGCATCTGCTACCACGTTAGCTTTTCCTGGATGGTACTCCAAGGTGCACTTATAATCTTTAATAAGCTTCAGCCACCTTCTCTGCCTCATATTCAATTCTTTCTGAGTGAACAAGTACTGCAGGCTCTTATGATCTGTAAAGATCTTGCAAGGAACCCCATACAAATAATGCCTCCAAATTCTTAAAGCAAAAACTATTGCAGCTAGTTCTAGGTCATGCGTAGGATAATTCTGTTCATGCTTCTTTAATTGTCTGGAAGCATAGGCTATTACTTTCTCCTTCTGCATTAGCACACAACCTAGACCTTGCCTGGAAGCATCACAATATATGGTAAAACTGTCATTCCCTGACGGAAGTGTAAGCACAGGGGCCGACGTCAACCTTTTCTTTAGCTCTTCAAAGCTCTGCTGGCACGCTTTCGACCATACAAACTTCTCTTCTTTCCGGGTTAACTTAGTCAGAGGAGCGGCTATCCTTGAGAATCCCTCTACAAACTTCCTATAATATCCGGCCAAACCCAAGAAACTACGGATCTCCGTCACGTTCGTAGGCCATCTCCAATTCACTATTGCTTCAATCTTCTGGGGATCTAATGCTACCCCTTCTGTAGAGATTACATGCCCCCAAAATGCAACTCTATCTAGCCAAAATTGACATTTACTAAGTTTGGCATACAGCCAATGCTCCCTTAAGGTCTGCAAAACTATCCTCAAATATTCTGTATGCTCTTTCTCACTGCTTGAATAAACCAATATATCATCAATAAACACTATCACAAACCGATCTAAATAGGATCTAAAAACTCTATTCATAAGATCCATAAAAGCAGCTGAGGCATTACTCAGCCCAAAAGGCATAATCAAAAATTCATAATACCCATATCGGGTCCTAAAGGCCGTCTTAGGAACATCTTCCTCCCGGATCTTCAGTTGATGATAGCCGGACCTCAGATCTATCTTGGAAAATACTCTGGCTCCTTGCAGCTGATCAAACAAATCATCAATTCTCGGAAGTGGATATTGATTACGCACCGTTACTTTATTCAGCTCCCGGTAATCAATGCACAATCTCATGCTTCCGTCTTTCTTCTTCACAAACAAAACCGGTGCACCCCAAGGAGAAGTACTCGGTCTAACGAAACCCTTATTCACCAACTCTTCCAACTGAACATTCAGTTCTTTCAATTCTGAAGGAGCCATTCTGTAGGGTGCTTTAGAAATTGGTTGTGTTCCAGGGGCTACTTCTATTTTAAACTCTATCTCTCTATCCGGAGGCAATCCCGGAAGATCCTCGGGGAATACATCTGGAAACTCTCTTACCACCGGAATATCCTTCAATTTCGTTCTACCATCTCTTACGTCTATGGCATAGACTAAGTAACCCTGACATGACTTCCGAAGCATCTTTCTTGCCTTCATTACCGACACCATGCTGGCGGAAAGTGATTTCCGCACCCCGCGGAAAATAACTTTCGTTCCGCTAGGGCTACATAATCTAACTTCTTTCCGGAAGCAATCCACTGAGGCTCGATATTTAGACAACCAATCCATCCCTAAAATTACATCAAACTCACTGATGGCCAACACAATCAAATCCGCCATAAACTCTTGGCTTTCAATACTAATTTTACTACTCCTATACACCGTTTCTGCTACAATGGAGTCTCCGGTAGGAAGAGACTCTACTACCGCGCCATCTAATAACTGGGGCGCTATACTAGCATTTGCAGCAAACTCCACAGAAATAAAAGAATGGGTCGCTCCAGGATCTATCAGTACATAAGCATTTCGATCAAAAACTGACATGGTACCTGTCACAACTTCTGGGGCCGCATCCGCCTCCTGTTGGGTCACCGCAAATACCCTAGCCTGGGAATGCGGTTTCACTTGTGATCCACCGGATGATCCTCCTCGACCGGCGCCCCTACTAGGCTGGCTCGCGCCGTTCGATCTTCTAAATTGGGGACCTCCTCGAATCTGCCCTCGACTGCCGCTGGTTTGTCCTGGAGCTGGTGGTCTATCTTCTGGCTTGCTGCTAGTTCCATCATTTGGGCAATCTCTCATGTAGTGACCCTCTTGCCTGCACTTATAACACCCGGTAGTCCCCTTCCTACAATCCCCCGAATGGGCCTTGCCACATCTATTACACACCGGGAAATTCTTCCAACTCTCCTTAGTGCTTCGGAATCCGGCGGATGGTTGCCGAACGGAAGCTTGGCTGGATTGAGCTCCTTGGCTTGGCTTTCGATTGCTGGACCATGAAGATCTCTCCTCTGTTCGGGGGAATTTACTCGGTCCTCCTCGAGAACTACCTGACCAGCCTCTTTTCTGACCCTGCTGTTTCGGTTTAGGGATGGCCGCCATACTTCTTTCAACCCGTGTTGCAGCTTCCACCAATGATCCATACTGAGTGTAGGCTGCCGATACTACGTACGCCCTGATTCGTGGATTGAGACCCACTGCAAAACGGTTAGCCTTCTACTCTTCATTATCGGCTATAAATGGAACGGCACGAAGGAGCTCCGAAAACTTCTTCTCATACTCAGCCACCGAGAGGGAACCCTGTTCGAGCTTAAAGAATTCTTCTATCTTCGCATCTTTATAACTTTTGGGGTAGAACTTATTCAGAAATTCCTCTTTGAAAAGCGCCCAAGACACCCCATCGGCGTTTCTCCTTTGTAAGGCCTTCCACCAATCCTTCGCTCATTCTTTCAATAGAAATGCAGAGTATACCACCATCTGCTCTTCCGTACATCCCATAACCTGAAAAATTTCTTCATTGTTCTCTAACCAAGATAGAGCTCTCTCAGGATCTCCGGTTCCATCAAAAGCCTTAGCGCCCAATTTCTTGGCGCGTTCAATGGACACTCCGGTCTCTCGCGGCTGTTGGATCGCCGCTGCTAGTATCTGGGCCATTTGAGCTATATTCACATTTCCACCCTCTGGCTCAGCGGGTTGAGATGATTCAGGAGGGGTCTGAGGCGTAGGAACATTTACTGACTCATTTCCCTGCTCCTCTTCAGGTGCAAAAGCCTCCGCAGCTGCTCTCCTAGTACGTGGGCCTCAACGACGATGCATATTTTCTGAAAATTTAGTGATGCAAATGATTATCAAATGCAAAGAATTCGACTTTCTAAACTTAGAAAAATATGCAAGCAATTTCAATAATCTCATTCTAAAAATGAACTTTTTTAACTAAAACTTCAAAAACCGTACTCTGATACCACTCTGACAGGACCCGACTCGAGACCCTCTACTATAGATCCCAGCGGCTCTGCCGGGCACCCCGACGGAAGTTCCTCCAAACCTAACTGGGTAAGTTAAGATATTCTGCGAGGCGAACCCTTTTTTAATTCTTGTTACTACTAAGAAGATCTAGCAATATACATGAAAACGACATCTTAGTTTTAAAAACAAACAGACAGAGTTTCTCCCGTTTTTTGGAAAATTCATATAAACCTGCAAAGAAATTTCACTTCTAATTCCAACACATCTCCATTCTACCAATTCGGACCTCCGATCCTTTTCAAATCAAATCCAACACAACTCAATTACTTCGTGTAAATCACAAAATAAGCATAATCATAAAAAGTAAAAACGATCATCATAAACTGGAAATCTCTTCTTCTTGATTCAACACATATTTACAAATATACATGCCTACAACTATTATGCATAAAGTAAAGAGTTCTATTAGCACATTTACATGTACAAAAATTATCTTTGGATTCGGCCCACTACTCGGCGATAGGAGAATCAGCAGCTTGCGTTCCGAGACCTGCACCTGGGAAAGAGGTTTAAAACAAAAAACATAAAACGAGTGAGCTAAAGGAGCTCAGTGAGTGTAAATAAGAATTCAATTACAAGAATATTATACAAAGATAGCAATTTCTAAAGTACATGCAGAAATTAGACTTCTAAAACGGATGTAAAATTGTAAAACGGTTTCTAATATCATATGCTAATAAAATCTTGCCGAGCAGATTTTATCTACATCTTTGGAAAACTATATTCAGAATCTGTATAACATAATAACTGCTGTGTTCATATAAATGCATAAATGCTATCGGTAAATCGAAAACTAGTAAAATTCTCGCTCGGCCATTTTCTTTCTAAACTGTACCAATGGTAACCCTAAAGCTCTATACCCACGCAGCGACTCAACTAGCACCGCATATGTGAGTAGGTCACGGGGCACCTCAACTAGCAGCACCCACAGTGACATCTCACTGGCTACGCAGCGATATCCTACATCGCATGCATATAGCGAGATAATATCCCGTACACATAGAGCGACTCACATGACTCAACATCCTGACTTCCCGGAGTTAGTGACACACCCCCAAGACCTGCCCATGTGCACGGGATATACCGGCCGGGTCTAATACAATCATCACCACTATAATCTGAGGGTACCAATGGCCTTAAAACAAATGCAGAAATTTTAAAACTGTTTCACAAATAGATCATGTAAAAGCATGTCTATGAATATATCAAGATCATAAATCATGTTTATGCATCGAAAGCTCATAAAACATACATAGTCATTGTGCGAAAACATAATAACCGAAAAGTAAAAGAAATGGCAGATTTCCACTCACAACCGCTCCGCGCTCAATTTCGCTCCCGATTCCTGCTCCCGTTAACGCTCTCGGTTATCCTCACCTACGCGCCATAAATGACATTTAGAACCAAATCGAACACTAGAATCTCATTTAACTACTAAATGCCCTAATCGACATACAAAGCCCGGATGTAAACTACTTCCCGATTTTAGTTACGGAACCATAATCGAAACTAACTCACCATCCGGCGCCCTGAAAATTATTGAACACCTTATAATTTGATTGGACATACTTGCCCTTCATCTTTCCAACATGGACAATTATGTCTCATTTTCTTCATTTTTGGGTTTTTTCATCAACTATATACATTCAATTCACTATATGCATCATTTACACACAACAATTCAATCAAAACACTACTCAATTCCTAACTTCCCTAAAGTGGCAGAATTTCACCCTAGGTTCCAACACATTCCTTTTCTTAATTTCTTATTCCAATTACAACAAAATCATGCCAATTTCATTCTAAAGCCTTAATTACAATCAATTGAAATCTCTACAACAAAATCACCAAAAACCCTAATTCTCAACTTGCCAATTTCTTCAAATTGATGACTCCTTCAAGCTCCACGCTAGAATTCAACTCAATCTAAGCCAAGAATACACATAAGAACATCAATTAACACATTCTTGAATTCTCACTTATCAAACTCATAAAAGATGCTTTTCTTACCTCTTTTTCTTGAATTTCCACTAATAGAGACTTCAATTGAGCTTAGGGATTGGGTTGTAACCTTAATTTGGCTTGATTACACATGAAAAATCATGGGAAAAAAACTTGAATAGTCACTGTAGCAGCACCCCCCTTTGAAGCTCGAATTTCTCTCTTTTTTTTGGCTAAGTGTTGGTTTTGATCTCTCTTCAAATTTCTACACACTTCTAACATATATATAATGCTCCCTCAATTTACCATTTTTCCCTTCAACTTACTTAAAACTTCTAATTTGCCATTGGTTAAAAACTAATTATGTAATTAGTTCATTTGTAACTATTTAGTTAGAATAGTTCAAAGAACTAACTAGAACTTCCAACTTGGCAATTCATGAGATTTCTTCTAATTGGTCCATTCTCTAATATATGGATTATGTTTCTCAACAAAGGCTTGTTCCATACATAACCCTTAAATGAAAATTCATGTAGTAAATTAGAATTTTCTTTTCCAAGCCAATAGAGAAAAATTCTAAAAATATTCTAGGGTCGTCCGGCGCACCGATCGAGTGTGAAATTACCAAATTAGGTCTAATATCTCTCACGTGCACTATAAAGAAAATATTTCTAATAGGGTTAAAATTGAGTAACCCTACGGTGTCTTATTTGTTCTATACCAAAATTTAGGCGCCAATACTGCTAATAGGGATTGGATATTACATAAGATGTAGTACTAGATGAGATACCACCGAGATTGCCTCAAATGAAAAACATTCAACATGGCATTAATCTTGTTTTGAGAGCTGTTCGCTATAACAAAGCTACCTATAGAATGAGTCCTAAGGAGCATGTAGAACTTCAAATACAGGTAAATGAGCTTTTGTCCAAAGGCTTAGTAAAAAAAAGTAAGAGTCATTGTTTTGTTCATGCTCTCCTTGTTCCCAAAAAGGATGGTTCTTTTCGCATATGCGTGTACAGAAGAGCCATTAACAAAATCACCGTTGATTATCGCTTTCCAATTTCTCAACCTAATGATCTCTTTGACCAACTAAATAAAGCTTATATTTTCTCCAAGATTAATTTAGGGAGTGGATACCATTAAATAAGTATGAATCCAATTAATGAATGGAAGACAACATTGAAGACAAGAGATAGCATTTATGAATGGAAGGTGATGCCTTTTGGACTTTCAAATGCTCTAAGTACTTTCTTGCATTTGATGAATCATATTCTAAAGTTCTATATTAGAAGGTTCGTTGTTGTCTACTTTGATGATATTCTTGTGTATGGCAAAGATGAAGAGCAATACTTGAGAGAATAGAAGCTTTATGTCAACCTGAAGAAATGTGAGTTCTTCCCAAATTGCCTTGTCTTTTTAGACTATATAGTCTCTAAAGATGAAATCAAAATAGATCCTAATAAGGTGGAAGATATTTTAAACTGGCCTATTCCTTAAACTCCTCTATAATGTTCAAAGTTTTCATGGATTGACTTTATTTTACTAGCATTTCATTAAGGGATTTAGTTCTATTATTACTCCAATCACCGAATGTTTAAAGAGGGATCACTTTAAATGGACAAATGAACCACAAATGAGCTTTGATCTCATTAAATTGAAGGGGGATCACTCCAATCACCCAATCCTTGCATTACCAAATTTTGACAAAGTCTTCGAAGTCAAATGTGATGCATCAAATGTGGGAATTGATGTTGTCCTCAGTTAAGAATATAAGCCCATTGCTTTTTTTAGTGAAAAATTGAGTAATTCCCGCTAAAAGTATTCTATTTATGATAAAGAGTTCTATTTTATTTATTGAGCTCTAAATCATTGGAGTCATTCTCTTATTCCAAAACTATTTGTTCTTTATTTTGATTATGAAGTACTAAAGTTCATAATAGGCATCTTGCTCAATGGGTTGAATTCTTCAATCCTTCAACTTCAGAATAAAGCACAAATCTAGAGTTCAAAATTTGGTAGCTGATCCATGAAGTCGAAAATATTCTTTATTATCCTCTATGCAAATGAATGTTGTAGGCTTTAAAATAATGAAGAAACTCTGCAAAGATGATGCTGAATTTGGAAAAATCATAAAAGAAATGCAAGCATAGCTCTTTTTAGCAATTCCTAATGCATGATGGATATCCTTTCAAAGGTAATCACTTATGTATCCATAATGCTCTTTTCTAGAGTTTATTGTCAAAGAATCTCATGATTATAGTTTAGGAGAGACAAAACTTTGGCATTGATACAAGAAACATTTTATTGGCCAAAGATGAAGAGAGATGTCCAGAAGTATGTGGATAGGTATAAAACTTATTATGTGGCTAAAAGTCATGGCCAAAATACTGGATTGTACACTTCACTTCCTATTCCGACTACTCCTTAGGAAGATGTTAGCATGGATTTTGTTGTGGATTTCGAGGAACTCAAAGAAATAAAGATTCTGTCATGGTGGTGGTGGATCATTTTTCCAAAATAGCACACTTCGTTCCTTGTAATAAAACTCTAGATGCTTCCTATATAGCTGATTTATATTTTCAAGAATTTGTAGAACTTCATAGAATTCTTAAATCCATGTTTCAAAGCGTGATACAAAGTTCATGAGTCACTATTGGTACACTGTTTGAAGGAAGCTTGGTACTTAACTTAATTTCAATTTTTCTTATCATTCTCAAATCGATGGAAAAAATAAAGTTACAAATCGCAATTTGGGTTTGGTTTCAAGGAAAGTTTGAATTCAACTGATATGAACCTTACCAACGATGTGACAAAACCCAACACCAAAATGTAGAATCGAACCCCAAGACATAAGACACCAAAATGTGATAAAACCCAATGATCTTAAGACACAAGTTTGATGAGTCTTGACCCTTGACTTACTTAGCAATGTAAAAACCACGATTACCACTGAATAAGGCATGCCATACCAAGAAACCCGAGGACACTCAAGAATTAAGGTGATAAGTTCAGTTATTTGAACACCACAAGAATAATCTTGATAAGTTCAAAGTCCTTTTAAGTGAAAGAAGAACATAAAAACTCTCTAATTTTATCTTCTGAATTCGGTATCCTCACTCTCAATCCCCATGGTATTTATAAAAACCACATGGGATGTCAAGTTATATCTTCCAAACTTAAATTTTAAACTTACAACTACCCTTACACTTAAAGTCTAAAGTTACACCTACCCTTACACCCAAAAGTTCACAATTACAACTAACACAACAATTGAAATTACTGAATTCAAACATATCACAACAAACAGCTACCCTCATACCCAAAAGTCTACAATTCCAACTAACACAATAATTGCAATTACAAAATTCAAACATAATCTATACTAATTCAACAAGCATATTTCTAAATCTTGAATTTGAAAGAAAAAGTGACTACTGGCCTTCTATAATTTAATCTCCAAAAAATCTATCTATATAAAATTTAAATTTGAAATTAATATCTTGGGTCTTTCAAAAGCTGTGTAGATATTTAAATTTGTCTCTTCTAGAAGCTAAATCAAAGTGATTATGTTCCTTTGAATCTGATTTAAACTTATTTGAAATGGATTTGGGCTTATGTTAGGCCTCCAAGTGTTTGTCATCTCACAAACTTGTTGAATCAGCCCATTAAATGCTTCTTTAAAACGTTTGGCTCTAAGTGTTATGATTGGCTCACTTGGAAAACTTAATAGATAATGTGATTACTGGTCTTGAGTCCCTTCAAGCCCACGTGTGAGTTCTTTCTCTTATATGCGTAAAAGTTGTACAACTTCTTTTGTATCAAAGGGGATCTAATTTTGGCTCAAATTCAGTTTGCTTTGAACCACATAAAAGCCAAACTATGGGTTATAGTCCATTTGAAATTGTTTGTGGCCAAAATCTTACAAGTTCATTGGATTTAATTCCTTTTTCTACTGTATAACAATACAGTACAGATGCTAAAGAACGAGTAATGAACATTAAAAGGCTACATGAAGAAATAAAAAAGAAGATATTAAAGCAAAATTAGAAGTATCAAAAGGGCACCAACAAGTATCATAAGCATACTGAGTTTCAAAAACGAGATCTGATTTGGATTTATCTCATAAAGGAAAGGTTTCCACGTAGAATGTATGCCAAACTCAAACCAAGAGTTAATGGACCATTCTAGGTAATGAAATAAATAAGAGAAAATGCATATAAAATTGATCTTCCAGAATCGTATGAAGTCTTTGATGTTTTCAATATTACTAATTTATCTCCCTATAAGAGTGGTGAAGAAATTAAGAGGTTAGGGTTGTCTTTTTCAACCAGGGGAGATTGACACAGGAGTTTCTAATAACATGGAGCTGAAAATATAACCTAGTAAACTCAGCATAGTCACATTAGAAATTTAAAGGTTAAAGAGAAAGTTAAATAAGTAGTTTACTACATTTATCATAATAGTTACATTTACTCATGAAGTCATTTTATCTTAGTGGTAGTTATAAGTTTGAAAGTTTTAGTCTTCATTATTTATTGTACTTTAAAAATTTTCAGAGTGTTGGGCATCCCAAGTAGTCTTTATAAATACTGTGAGGGATGAGAAGGGAAGATCAAATTTGAGATTTTAAATGGTGAGTGTCTCTCTAGAACCATGTATCTCTTTGGTAGATTCCATTAAGTGGTGAGTTCAGGTCTCGGTACGTAAGCTGCTGATTCTCCTATTGCCGAGTAGTGGGCCGAATCCGAAGATCATTTTTGTACATGTAAATGTGCTAAATAGCACTCTTTACTTTATGCATAATAGTTGTAGGCATGTATATTTTTATGTATGTTTTGAACCAACAGAAAAGAAATCAAGATTATGATAATCATTTTTGCTTTTCATGAGTATGCTCATTTTGGGATTTAAATAAAACTATCGAGTTGTGTTGGATTTGATTTGAAAAGGACTGGAGGTCCGAATCGGTAGTATTGAGATGTGTTTGAAATAGAAGTGAAATTGCTTTGTAGGTTTTATATGGATTTTCTGAAAAACAGGGGAAACTCTGTCCGTTTTTTTTAATTTAAGATGTCATTTTCATGTATATTACAAGACCTTCTCAGTAGTAGCAAGAATTAAAAAAGGGTTCGCCTCGCGGAATTTCTCAACTTTCCTAGTTAGGTTCGGAGGAACTTCCATCGGGGTGCCTGGCAGGGCCGCTGGGATCTATAGTAGAGGGTCTCGGGTTAGGTCCTGTCAAGAATGGTGGAATCTTTACCTTAATGCTTCCTAAATTATCACCCCACCTCGGTCTTCCCCTCCTAGTGTCTTAATCTCCATATCCACGCCCAAATCTATCTTGGTTCATTGGTTATTTATCTAGCTCATCCAACCCCTCTTTATCTTCAAAATCTCTTTATTGTACCTTTAGTTGCACTCGCTTAGATGGTTGCCTAATGAGAGTGTTTTAATGTTGTCCCATATTTTTCAACCTGTCCATCCTCTCATGAATGTGCTCCAATTCAGTCCTCATCATCTGCCTCATCTTACCCAACAACACTTGTAGTTGTAGGTTTGAGTGGGTTGGTTGTTATGCCTCTTCAGTTGAGTTTGCTTCTTGATAGTGTGTGTTGGGTGCTGTGTTTTAATTCTAAATCGTATTAGGTACGTGTATACATGTGTGCATGACCATTGTTCATAAATACATATACATGCATCTCATACATAATATGTGTAGCAGAAATTGGAAATCTAATTCCTAAACATTGAACACAATAAATTTTGCATTTCATTACACTAATGAAATTAAATAGATATTAATCACATTAATACCAAAATTGAGAATAATCACCTCTCAAGCCTTTAGAACGGTTTAAATTAGAGTACTGCCTAAAATAGACCTATTGACAATTCTAGGACTCACCGTGGTGGACTTTAGTCGCTAGAATAACAGCTTTTAATTTCAACATTAGTTTAACACTTAAACCCTAAAATTAACTATTAATCTCTTGATAAACACTTAAACTATAAGTTGTTTGTTTTACCATTGATCAACACTTTATCAATAAAATAAAAGCTTATGTTATTACAACAAGTAGCCTTAATGGAGATGGAAATGGAAATCAACATTTGAAAATTAAAATAAAGATAACAACTTTTTTTTTTGTCTCCATATATGGCCGGCCACCCTTTGTTGTAACAACAAATGAGATTTGTTTCAATTTTATATTTTTATAATAATTAAAATTTAACTTAACCCTAGAGTTAATTATTAACCTTAGTTAAGTTAATTTATTATTAAATAATTAAAAAATAAAAAAATCTTAATTATTATAATATTTTATTAATTAACCAAATCCAAGTCAACAATTAATCTTGGTTATGTTAGCAAAACTTGGCTACCAAGTAATTAATAAAATATTCAATTAACTCAACTCTGGTTAACAATTCACTAAAGTTAAGTTAACTTACTTTTTCAACAATTAGTAATTAAATAATTAATTAACCTAACCTTAATTAACAATTAATCTAGGTAAGTTAAATATTATTTAATTATTAAATTGTTAAATATCCTTTTAACTTAACCATATGGTTAACTCTTAACCATACTTAAGTTAAATATTTATTTAACTCTTAAATAAATAAAAATTTTGATTATTTAATAATTAAATAATCAAATATGTGAAATTATCCTTAAGCCCACACTTGGTTACGAAGTTAATCCATAATGGGTCTCACCTAACCACACAATTGAGTCAACTTAACCGAAGGCTCACTATGCGCCACGTGTTAATATTTAATTAGTCAGCAATAATTGTTAACTAATTAATGTACTTAACACTTAAGTCTTGACATACGCACATCTCGAGGGTTTTGATTTTGCTAAAAATTACTAAATTGAACAATTCAATTCGGTGTGCTGCTGCAGTACACAATGAGTACACTTCATATTGCGGGACTCTCTAGGTCCACATCTGATTCGTTAAATGAAACTATTCCATGAGTCCGTGATCAATGCCTTACGCACACGTCACGGATATTACAAATCAGTGTGTTAGACCATATAAGTTGAGGTTATGGCGCATATGTATAGTCATTTCGTCAATTATATCCTGGATGTGCAAGGATATAGATCAACTCCGTTAAATCCCCATAAGTACATCCATAAACTTATCTCAAGATTTATATTTCTATAAAATAATATACGCAAACTCCTTTGCGATATTATTTAACCCTACGAAAAACTCCTTTCTGAAACATAATTCTTGGAGCATCAGGATATACAACTCACCCATATGAGTTGATGGATCCTATATCTAAGCACACGAACTCCATGAGCATCAGACCATACCTAGTGACACCCAGCGATCAGACAATGAAAGGTCTCTAACAAGCGTGGAACCAAAGCATGGTGGATCACTCACAAACCTACTGTGACACTCAAGTTAAAGGACTATGAATACTACTTAACTCGAGAAGACCCTCCATTGATGGCTTATGGCATGTATATTAGAGGTTCTCCTGAGTTTATTCAGTATCAAATCTTGACTAAATACTCGCATACCTATATGAACTCTAAGCTCATGGTCAATTAAGAACAACCATCTGTACCCTATAGATATAAACATACACTGATCTATATAAAAGGGACGCACCGACAGACCTGCACTGATAAAAATAGATCAGGAATATAGTGTTTGAGAATATACTTGCATATTAACATTTCTTAGTGTCGGTGATCTAGTATACGTGGGTGTATGCATGTGCACTAATGTTCATTGTATAAAATACATATCTCATACATATTTAAAGCAGTTGAATAATTAAAATAATATAATAAACACAATAAATAATATATTAATCATATTAATATAGTTGAAAGGTTGAGAAATCACCAAAACGTGTAACGTTTTATACGTGCATCTTGGGAGTCCGCCTAGAGACCAACTCGTTGGCAGTTCTAGTCACCAACTCAGTGGACTTGGTAAGTTAAAACAACAACTCCAAATCTAGCACTGAGTTTAACTCTTAAACCCTTTTGAATTTCTTTTACCTTTGATCAACTCTTTAATCAATAAAATAAATTTCTGTATTGTTGCATTTGGTAGCCTTTAGTAAAGATGAGTTATAGACTAGTTTCAACACTTAAAGCTATTTCACAAGAGATCAAATTTCATTCCTTCACCTATTCAGCCACCAATTTGAAACTAAGGAAACAATTGCCCCTCCCCTATACACATTTCACACATATATATCTCATTTGACTATAATAATAATATTATATATTACAATAATGATATTTATCCGTAAAAGGAAATAATAATAATAAAATAATAAAAATAATATTATATATATATAAATGCATGACAACTATCATGTATAAATATATATTATATTATTAAAATATATAATATTATAAAATAATATATTTAAATGAGATATTATGATTATTTAATAATTAAATAATCATTGTATGAAATGATCATTTTGCCCCTCATAAATAGTTACCAAGTATGCCCTTTAGCGGGTCCTACTAAATTTAACACTTGGATAAACTCAATCAAAGGGTCCACAATGCGCCACGTGTTATTATACGATTAGTGAATAATAATTATTGACTAATTATTGTATTTAACGCTTAAACACGACACGCACACATTCTCATGGTAGTGCTGGATATTACTGGATTAAACAATTTAATCTAGTACTCTGCCCTAGTGCACAACGAGTACACTCTATATTGCGGGACTGCTTAGGTCCACGCTCGATTCGTCAAATGGAACTATTCCATAAGTCTATGAGAAATGCCCTATACAAGCTGAGGTCGCAACGCATATGTATAGTCCTTCCATCATGATATCTTAGATGTGCGAGGATATAAATTATCACCATCAAAATTTCATGTGCTTATTCATATCATATCCACAGACTTATATTTTATTGAACAATATGTGCAAACTCATTTTTCATATTGTTACACCCTGGTGGAAACTCTTTCTCGGGATTAATGCTTGTGGCTACAAGACTTTATGAGATACAGTCTCAAAGCATCTAGATATCTAACTTCTTATGTGAGCTGACGAATCTCATATCTGTACACACTGAACTCTATGAGCATCAGACCATATCCAGCGAACCCAACGGTCATACCATAAAATGTTATTGACAAGACCCGCCCTAAGACCCTCTACTGTAGGTTCTAGCGGCCCTGCCGGGCACCTTGATGGAAGTTCCTCTGAATATAACTAGGTAAGTTGAGAATTTTTCGTGAGGCGAACCCCTTTTTAGTTCTTGCTACTATTGAGAAAATCTTGTAATATACATGAAAATGACATCTTAATTTTTAAAAAAAATAGGCAGAGTTTCCCCTGTTTTTCATAAAATTCATATAAAACCTGTAAAGAAATTTCACTTCTATTTCAAACACTTCTCAATACCAGCAATTCGTACCTCCAGTCCTTTCCAAATCAAATCCAACACAACTCAATAATTTCGTTTGAATCACAAAATAGGCATACTCATAAAAAGTAAAAACGATCATCGTAATATCAAAATCTCTTCTTATTCGTTCAAAACATACATACAAATATACATGCCTACAACTACTATGCATAAAATAAAGGGTACTATTTAACATATTTACATATACAAAAATGATCTTCAGATTTGGCCCACTACTCAACAATAGGAGAATCAGCAGTTTGTATACCGAGACCTGCATTTGGGAAGGGTTTAGAAAACATAAAAAACAAAACGAGTGAGCTAAAGGAGCTCAGTGAGTGCAATTAAGATTTCAAATAAAATAACATTATGCATAGATAGCAAATTCTAAAGTACATGCATAAATCATGCTTCTGAAATTGATGTAAAGCTGTAAAATGGTTTCTAATATCATATGTCGATGAAATCTTTCCGAGCGAGTTTTATCTACATCTTTGGAAAGAAATATCTAAAACCTGTATAACATAATAACTGCCATATGCATATAAACGCATAAATACTATCAATAAATCAAAAATTAGTAAAGCCCTCGCTCGGCCATTTTTTTTCTAAACTGTACTAATGGTAACCCTAAAGCTCTATACTCACATAGCGACTCAACTAGCACCGCACATGTGAGTAGGTCACGGGGCACCTCAACTAGCAGCACCTATAGTAACATCTCAAGACATCTCACTGGCTATGCAGCGGAATCCTACATCGCATACATATAGCGAGACAATACCTCGTACACATAGAGCGACTCACATGACTCGACATCCCAACTTTCCAGAGTTAGTGACACACCCCCAAAACCTACCCATGTGCACGGGATATATCGGCCGGGTCTAATACAATCACCACCACTATAATCTGAGGGTACCAATGGCCTTTAAAATGAGTGCAAAAATTTTAAAACTGTTTCTTAAACTGAACATGTAAATGCATATGTATGGATATATATCAAGATCATAAATCATGTTTAAGCATTGAAAACTCATAAAGCATATATTTTCATTATGCGAAAATATAATAAACGAAAAATAACAGAAAAAGAAAATTTTCACTCACAACCGCTCTAAGCTCAATTTCGCTATGGATTTTTGCTCCCGTTACCGCTTTCAATTTTCTTCACCTACACGCCATAAAGACATTTAGAACCAAATCAAATGCTAGAATCTTATTTAACTGCTAAACGCCCTATTCGACATACAAAGCTCGGATGCATACTACTTCCCGATTCTTCATTTATGGAGTCATTTAATCTAATCTAACTCATCACCCGGCGCCCTGAAAATTATTAAACACCTTATAACTTGGTTGGACATAATTGCCCTTCACCTTTTCAAAATAGACAATTATGTCCCATTTTCTTCATTTTTGGTGTTTCCATCAACTATATACATTCAACATACATAATGCATGATTTACACACAACAACTCAATCAAAACACCACTTAATCCCTAACTTTCTTAAAGTGGCAGAATTTCACCCTATGTTCTAACACATTTCTTTTCTCAATTTCTTGTTCCAATTACATCAAAATCAAACCAATTTCATTCTAATTGCCTAATTACAACCGATTGAAATCTCTACATTCAAATCACCCAAAACCCTAATTCTTACCTTGTCAATTTCTTCAAATTGATGACTCCTTCAAGCTCCACACTAGAATTTAACTCAATCTAAACCAATAATACATATAAGAACATCAATTGAAGCATTATTGAAAGCTCACTTATCAAACTCATAAAACAATGCTTTTCTTACCTCTTTTTCTTGAATTTTCACTAATGGAGACTTCAATTGAGCTTAGGGATTGGTATGTAACCTTATTTTGGCTTGATTAAGCATGACAAATCATGAAAAAAAAAACTTGAAAGGTCACTGTAGCAGCACTACCCTTCAAGCTCTCTTTTGCTCTAAGTGTTTGCTTTTTGATCACTTGAAAAATCTACACACTTCCAGCATATATATAGTGCTCCCTTAATTGACCAATTTTCCCTTCAACTTACTCAAAATTACTAATTTGCAATTAGTTGAAAACTAATTATGTAATTAGTTCATTTGTAACTATCTAGTTAGAATAGTCCAAAGAACTAACTAGAATTTCCAACTTGGCAATCCATGAGATTTCTTCTAATTGGTCCATTCTCTAATATATGGATTATGTTTCTCAACAAAGGCTTGTTCCATATATCACCCTTAAATGGAAATTGATGTAGTAAATTAGAATTTCCTTTTTCAAGCCAATAGAGAAAAATTTAAAAAATATTCTAGGGTCGTCCGGCACTCCGATCAAGTGTGAAATTACCAAATTAGGTCTAATATCTCTCACGCGCACTATAAAGAAAATATTTTTAATAGGGTTAAAATCGAGTAACCCTACGGTGTCTTATTTGCTCTATACCAAAATTTAGGCGCCAATACTACTAATAGGGATTGGATATTACAGTTATGACATATGTGGAACCAAAGTATGGTGGATCACTTACAAGCCCACCGTGGCACTCAGGTCAAAGGACCACGTATACTACTCAACTCGAGAGTTCCCTTCATTGACGGCTTACATAGGCTATCTATCAAAGGCCCTCGTGAGTCTGTCTTATATCTAGTCATAACTGGATACCCATATGTTAATATGAGTTCCAAGCTCATAGTCAGCTAGAAACAACCATTTATACTCTACAGGTATGACATATGCTGATCTATATAAAGGTATCCACCGACAAACCCATATTAGTAGAAATAAATAAAGGACAATATTCAAGAACATACTTGCGCAATTGACATTTCCTGGCACCTGATTGCAACTCTTGTAACTATGCAGTTACTAGTATATTCTAAGGTTTATGTCCCATTACAGACAAGGCTCTAACTCTTGGATCTTTGCTGAGTATTATAACCAGCTAACAATTAGCTTTGCTAATATTTAGCATTTATAACTCTCAGCGTGGCTAACTGTGGGCCCTTATATAAACTCTTTTAGATCAGATCTGAACTCTTTTAGATCATACAATGTCTGTAATGTTACATTGCATGGTACTATTTAAATTAGCATTAGCGATTTAATGGAAATGTACATTTATATAACTAATAAGTATATGTACATTCAGGGATGACACATAAGTACCAACCCTAACACTTAGCACGTATTGCAACTTTTTGTAACTATGTCATTACTAGTATACCCTCAGATCTTTGTCCCATTATAGACAAGGCTCTAACTCATTAGAATTCACTGACTATTATAACCTGTTAACCCCTTAGCATTTATAATTGTCAGTGATGTTAATTTTTAGTGCTGATATAAACTAATTTAGACTAGATCTGAACTCCTTTAGACCAGATCTGAATTTCTTTAGATCATACAATGTTTGTAATGTTACAAACAATGTACCATATATGTTGTAATATTAACAATATTATTCAAAATATTTATTGTATAAATATTAAATAATTAATAGTAACCCAGCACCACGATGCTAACACTATACACTTAGAAAATAATTTTTAAATTGTTTAAAAATTAATTTATGCATATGGGGTTTATGAGATGTAGTTTTAAGAGTTATTAGTCTGTATAAATATTAAATAATTAATAGTAACCCAGCGCCACGATGCTAACACTATACATTTAGAAAATAATTTTTAAATTGTTTAAAAATTAATTTATGTATATGAGGGTTTATGAGATGTAGTTTTAAGAGTTATTAGTCTGTATTATAAACCAAGATCATTTTTTCTGTGTTGGTAACCATAATAGAAGCCCTACTGGTAAGGGTTAATTGTGTTTGCATAGAAATAAGTGACTGATTGAGAATCACCTCCTTATGAGATAAGACCCAGTATTTAAAAATCTCTCTTAATCAGATTGAATTGTATTATATTATAAGATAGTGTTTTACATTAATCCGTCTTGTTAATATAATGTTAGATGAGTCACGTCAGTCTTCTCCAAGTATTGCTATAGCATAAGGGATTTGGTCGGTGTCACTCGAATAATGCCAATTAAACATGAGATGAAACAAATATATGCGGCCGTATTTTTTAATAGTGCTACAACATGTGGGTAGTATCAATAACATATATTTGATAATTGACAAATTAATCTGGAATACACTTACCTAATATTGCTACAGCGTGAGAATAAATTGTATTTAGGATCAGTAGTAAAAGTTGTATAAGATGAAATTGACAAGAGTTGTCTATTTGTTGAGTTTACAAAGCTAATATTGCTACAGCCTGAGGTTGGAGTAAAATATAAATGGGATACTTTTCACTGTATATTTTAAAGAGTGTAAATTATCGTTTTCCCATTTGAGATATTATAGGGATTATATAAAGCAGTGGGAAGGCGCTTTTAGATTAAAAATATATAATAATTATACCCACGATCTAAAGCATTATCTATTAACGATTAGAAGTGTCTCGCTACACATCTCCTTATTTGTCTTATAGAGATAAGATAAGTACGAGCAATTCGTTAGTACATTTGCTTAATACACATCAACTATAGGGTAACAAGAAATATTTTAACTTTTTTATGAATATGTAAATAGTTTTAGATTCAAAAAAGTTTGGATATATCGATGATCAGAAGATAATAAAGAGGTGTTTTTGATAATATATCTTCGAAAGAGGTTGATATTTATCAGAAATGGATAAAGAATGATTTGAGAATCAAATCATATATCCTAGCCTCAATATCTTATGATCTTCAGCATGAGCATGTGCACATGAGATATGAAGTAGTATTGTGCTCTATTTGAAAAATTATTTGATATGTCCAAACCACGGATAGAGAATAGTCACAATGAAAAGTGATTCCATTGTGATAAGGTTTGAAATAGTAAGTGTTACTATTCAAGGTACTTTGACTAAGAATAGATAAACACCTTAGATATCTATTTAACAAACATTAACATTTCAATAGCATATAATGCGCAAAGTACAGGGGTATGAGATACCATCTATTCGTCTCATATCTGCAAGTTGTTGCATGATTTGAGTAAATGTCTTGGTGAATAGAATGTATAGTAATTCAAAAACTTTAAAAATACAAAATAGTGGCACATAAGACTAGATCATGTAGTCTTGAGAAGACTGTCTTGTTTGGTTAAAGATGGTTAGATACTTGATCTAACCATAAATTTTGGCTAGTTTATGAATTCTGAATTCAAGGGATGATAACCAAATCCTTATGTAGGTGTTGGACACCAGGCTACTGATTTATTGGAACTAGTACATAATGATGTATTTAGTTTAATGAATCATACTGCCATGGGTAGATTTTGATACTTCATTGTCTTTATGGTGATTTGTTACAATACGGACATGTGTTTCTGGGAAACACAGGTTGGAAACTTTTGAAAATTTTAAAAGGTTTTGACTAGAAAGTAGAAAAATAAACCTTTATGTATATTGAATGCCTTCGATTAGATCAAGGTAATTAATTATACATAAGCAATATAATCACATATTATTTAAAAGAGAATACGATTCTCACTCAACATAGTCCTTCAAGATACTCTTCACACATAGATATTTTGGAAATGAGGAATTAGGCTTTATTAGATACAGTTCGATTTATGTTGAGCTTTACTGATCTTCTAGAATATCTATGGATTATACTTTAGAATCTGCTATTCACTTATTGAATATAGTTCCATCGAAAGTTATTCATTTTACTATAAGACATAGACTAAAGAAAACCAAGTTTTTAGTATGTTAAGGCTTAGGGTTGTTATGCTTACATAAGAGTTATGCAGAAGGACAAACTTGCACCAAAAGGGTCCAAGTACCAATTCATTGGGTATCCCAAATACATGATAGGATATCAATTCTATGATTCAGAGGAATAAAATATGTTTATTACTCGTAATGTCACCTCTTAGGAGGAACCGTTTATTATGGGTCGTGGGGATTGTAGAAGGATTAAACTTGTTGAAGTCAATTAGAATATATATGAATCGACGGTGGAATTTTAAGTTTAAATGAATGAAATACCTTTACACACTCTCTCCAGAGGTCAGAAAGGATATCAAGGCCACCATTTAGGTACACTTTATACTTGAAGTTGCCCTTAGTATTTTCTTAATTGAAGAAAAAGATCATTTTACTTATAGAGAGGCGATGTCTGACATCAACTCGGAAACAAATGGCAAGTGGTCATGAAATCTAAAATTGACTTTACGCATGACAATCATGTATGGAACTTAGTTGTGCTTCATCTAGGAATTGTTCTTATTTGTTGTAAAAGAGTTTATGTAGTGAAAGATTGGGCATATGAAGGTAGAGACCTTTAAAGCCTGACTGGTTATAAAAGGGTACACTCAGAGATCCAGAATTAGTTATGAGGAAACCTTTTTCACCAATCACTATGCTAATGATAATTCAAATTTTGTTAACTATTGCAGCATATTAAGATTTTAAGGTCTGACCGATGGATATAAAAATGACATTCTGGTATGTATATCTCGAGTTTATTTATAGACTTAAGTCTATTTATGGACTTAAGCAGTTTTTTCGAAGCTAAAATCTTAGTTTTGATGACGAAATCAGAAAGTCTAGTTTCATCAAAAATGAAGAGAATGCATGTGTGTTTAGAAATAGCAGTGAGAGCATGATTATCTTTATAGTCCTTTATGTGGAAGACATACTCAATGTAAAAAATGACATTTGCATATTGAAATTCAATCAGATAAGAGTTATTTGAGTAAAAACTTCTCTATAAAAGATTTGGAATAGACTTTCTGTATATAAGATATAAAGCTTTATAGAGATAGAGTTAGGAGGCTAATGAAACTCTCTTAATCTGCATACATAGACTTAGTCTTGAAAGAATAAATTGATTAATTATGAGACAGTTAATGTGTCTTTCAGATATGGCATTCATCTTTCTAAGAGGAAGTGTCATCGAGAAGAAGATGAAAGAGTTAGATTATCTAACTCATTAAATGCATCAGCTAGAAATAGCTTGATGCATGTCATGTTATGTATGAGACTTGAATTTGGATGGCTGTAAGTGTTACAAGTTGGTATCGGTCTGATCTATGTCACGACCATTAAATGGATATGAAATATATCTCCTATACCTTAGAGGTATAAAGGATAAGTTTTTGAAATATAGAGAAAGTTTCTTATAAGAAGGGACGTATATATTTAGACTCCTTGTCTGATTTGGATGGTAAAAAGTCTATATATGGTTATGTATTTCTCCTCATCGGTATCGGAGCTAGTTAGAAATGTGCAATTTAGATGTCTAAAGCTAATTCTTCCTTGAGGTAGCATATGTTGCAGCTTGAGAAGCCTGTAAATGCAAACACTATGGATATCCAAGCTAGTTGTAGAGGTTAGAATAGTTTCAAGCTTTATGGATCTTATCCCACTATAATGCAACAATAACAAAATAATTGTCAAGCCATAAAGCCATAAAGCACACTAGAATTCTGATCATGTGGAGTCTGAATACCACATAGCAAGTGGGAGTTTGTTGGAGCTGGTGCTTACGTGCCATTCCGATATTGTATGAATATTAATTGTTTAATATTTATACAATAAACATCTTGAATAAAATAGTTAGTGTTAAAACACATATAGTTCATTGCTTGTAATGATCTGAAGAAGTTCAGATTTGGTCTAAAAAAGTTTAAATCAGTGCTAAGAGTTAGCATCACTGACAGTTAAAAATGTTAAGGGGTTAACAAGTTATAATAGTTAGTGAATTCTAAGGAGTTAGAGCCTTAACTGTAATGGACAAAGATCTGAGGGTAAACTAGTAACGACATAGTTGCAAATAGTTGCAATAAGTGCTAAGAAATATCATTATGTAAAAGTATGTTCTCAAACACTATGTTCCTGATCAATTTTCATTGATGCAGGTCTGCCGGTGAATTTCTTTTATATAAATCAATGCATATTTATATCTGTAGGGTAAAAATAGTTTGAAATAACCATCACAATTTTTTTTTTAAGAAATAAAGTCATAGTGATTGCATAATCATTGTAGGAAAAAATTCTTTCATGTTTGTTTTTTTAGAGTGAATGCTATATATTTATAGATATTGATTTAGTTTTGGTGTTGGTATGATTTGTAAGAATTTCAAATTTATTTTTAAGGGCCAAATTGAAATATTATGAAAAAATTTAGGGTAAGTTTGAGCAAATGACAAATTTTATATTTGATTGATAATATACAATAAATAAAGGTGCCAAATAAAACTTTTCATATAAAATCTACCTTATTCTCCCAAATCCTCACATTTGGCCGACACAACCATAGAAATAGAGAGAAGAGAGGAAGAGAGAATAAGAAGAAAAGAAGAAGAAGAAGAAGAGGAAGAAGAAGAAGAATTAGAGCTTTAAGTTTAGAGGTATATTATAGTCTTTTATCAAAATTATTTCTATTAATTATGTGATTTTTGTATGGTTTTAATTTCTGGAAGCAAATTTATTGGAGAAATTGATGAGATATACTTGGAATTGGTGATGATGATTATGTATAAGGGAAGGAATTATAAATAAATCATAGGTTTTCCTCTTATTGATTTATGGGTCTGAAAATTTTAGTAATTTTTGTAGTGTGATTTTAGATTTGATATTTTTAATGATAATATTAGACATGTGTATGGGAATTTATAACTTTTAATAGTTCAAAATTCAATAAGTATGATTTGTAGTGATTTTTTGAAAATAATTATGAAATTTATGAGAATCCTCTGTTTCTGCAGTAGGATCAAATGTCAAATCAAGTTATCAAATGACCTTATAAAATTATGAGTTTTTGGAAACTGATAAACAAATATGTCTAGTATATCATATCTAAATTTTGTAATTTAAAACCCTGGTTTTGAATTGTGATAATGTTTTTAAGAGAGTAGTCTCAGTCCAGGATTTATTTGACAGATTCTGAAATCTTAAGAAAAAATTCATTTTAAAATAATATTTGTGTGAATTAAGTTGTGAATAATTTATTATGCACTAAGATATGTGTCATGAGTAATTCTGAGACTATTTCATAATTTTTGAACAAGTATTTAATTTTATAAAATTCGAATACTAAAGGCTGCTCAATGGAATTTGATTTGATCAAGTTAAGGACTTAGATTTAATAATGATTCAGACTTGGATTTTAAAAGGGATAAAATCTGATTTACTTGATTTGATGATAATTTATGTCTTGAGAGCAATAAAACTTAATTCTATGGTGAATGGACATTGTTTGATGTAAGAGAAAAATTCATTAGGTGATATTTGTCAAAATCTAAAGGTTTTGAAAAAAATCCCATTTTAGATTAATTATGATTCAATTTCAAGTTTATATTACTTTATGGTTTAAATTATTAATTATTATCATTTTCGGACTCTTGGGAGACAAGCTTTATGATTTGGGTCAATGAATGCAAAATCTACCTCGAGGAGTTTAGTGAGTGGATACTTAAACTACTTTTACAATTTCTACTTAATGAATTTAGAGAAATATATTTTTAAAGTATGATGAGCATGGTTCCATTTTATGTATATTTATTTTTATGATCATGTACCTTTAATGATGCTTTATTTTATGAAATAATTTATATTATGATTTTAGCTCACGATATGTTTACACTTGAGATAGCATTTTTCATGTATTAGCAATGAGATTTCTTTAAGTGGTTTGAAATTCAAAGAGTATGAAATACGATTTAATAAAATGTTATAAGTATGTATGTTGTATAAAGGATATGATTTTTGAAACCACTAGGCTGTACCCTTCCCCCTTTCAGATATGATATTTAGGCCTTTGGGGCCTGTCTGTACACACACATAGGTTTTGGGCCGTGTGTATAGGTGTTTTACTTTTTGGGATCCAGTTTGCTCTGTGCATGAGTACGATGAGAATATGAGGTGAGATATGAGATGAGATATAAGATGAGTACGTCAAATACTTTGCCCGAGGGACATTCCGAGTATGTTGATATTTCTGCCTTGGGTACTAGTTTAGTGTGGTTTTCTCTATAAATAATAGTATATGATATTTTAAATATCAATTGTGTTCAACCATGCTCAGCTAAGAAAAGGTATGATAAAAGATTTCAGATTGTTACTGAGAACGCAATATTATGTAATTTATGTTATCATGATTTATAATTATTGTATTATGAGACTGAAAAATGCATTTTCTATGTTAAGAAATTTTACATAGTGATTTTATATGTTTTAAGTAAAGATCATTTTATGCGTTTTATTTGTTTTTTATAATGAATAGTAAGAAAAATATTATTTTTATGTTTATGATAAGCTTTTAAGACTATAATGTTCTTAAAACTGCATCTACTCACTAAGTTAATCGACCTTATTTTCATTTTATTTTCTTCCCCTTCAAGAGATTGCAAGAAATTAATCAGCTTGGTGGAGTTAATATTAAAAGATAAGCCAAGTGATATGATGAGAATTCTTTTATCTTTGAGCTACAAGTTAGAGTATGTTTGAAAAGTATGGAAAAACTCTTTCGAGATTCTGATAGAATTCTTTATGTAATAAAAATGTATAAGGTTTATAAGATAGTATTTAAGATCCACCCAAACGTTTTTAGAATATTGTGGGGTGGGTCGTTTCATGGTTGTTCTTAGCTGACCATGAGCTTGGAGCCCGTATAGGCATGCGGGTATTTTAGTCAGGACTGGATACTAAACAGACTCTTGAGAACCCCCATTAGACATCCCATAAACCTATCAATGGAGGGTCTTCTCGAGTTGAATAATATTTATGGTCCTTTGACTTGAGCGCCACGGTGAGCTTGTGAGTGATCTGTCATACTTTGGTTCTACGCATATCAGAGACGTTTCATTATCTGATTGTTGGGTGTTGCTGGGTATAGTTTGATGCTTATGGAGTCCGGTGTGTGTAGATATGGAATTTGTCCGCTCATATGGGTGAGTTGTATATCCTAATGCTCCAAGAATTATATTTCAGAAAGTCTTTTAGTCAAAAGCAGATACCTCGAAAAAGAGTTTTTTGTAGGGTTAAATAATATTGCAAATGAGTTTGTGGATACTTTTTTACAAAAATATAAATTTGGAGATAAGTTCATGGATGTGTTTATGGGATTTGATGGTGCTGATCTATATCCCCGTACATCCAGGATATAATTGAGAGAATGACTATACGTATGTACTATAACTTCAACTTGTATAGTCTAATGCGCTGGTTTGGTATATCCGTGACGTGTGCGTGGGGCATTAATTACGAACTCATGAAATAGTTCCATTTGACGAATCGGGTGTGAACCTATAAAGTTCGCAATATGATGTGTACTCGTTGTGCATTGGGGCAATATACCAAATTGAATTGTTCAATCTAGTAATTTTCAGCAAAATTGAATATTGTTTTTCAGGAACCCTCAGAATGCACATGTGTCAAGACTTTAAGTGTTAAGTACGTTAATTAGTTTATATTTGTTATTGACCAATTAAATGTTGACACGTGACGTATAGTGAGCCCTCAGTTAAGTTGACTTAAATGTGTGATTAGTTGGGACCCACTATAGATTAATTTGGTAACTAAGTGAGGGCTTAAGGGTAATTTCACATATTTAGTTATTTAATTATTAAATAATCAAGATATTTATTTATTTAAGAGTTAAATAAATATTTAACTTAAGTATGGTTAAGAGTTAACCATATAGTTAGGTTAAAAAGATATTTAACACTTTAATAATTAAATAATATTTAACTTAACCTAGATTAATTGTTAACTAAAGTTAGATTAATGAATTATTTAATTACTAATTGTTGGAAAAGTAAGTTAACCTAACTTTAATGAAATATTAACTTGAGTTAGGTTAATTGAATATTTTATTAATTACTTGGTGGCCAAGTTTTGCTAACCTAACTAAGGTTATTTGTTAACTTGGGTTTGGTTAATTAATAAAATATTATAATAATTAATATTTTTAATTATTTAATTATTAAATAATAAATGAACTTAACTAGTGCAGCTGTTCTTACTAGCACATGGTTAAATAACCATGCATTTACCATGTTCTGTGTTAACTTTATTTTTTTCACAATTTGTTTTAAAGATAGAACAGAGGAACAAAGTTGAGGACTTGTAATTCAAAGAAGAAAGATATAGTTGGTTTGTTGAGAGACTGTTGACACCAACTCAAGAAAAGCCTAATGGGCTTTTCTATTTTAGGGTATAGGCCCAATTATATGTTGTATTCTATTTAGGAGATTGTACATAATAGAAAGTTTTGTGACATTAGGATTCCTTTCCTTGTAAAATTAGATTTTTATAGGATTTTATAGCCTATAAATAGGCTTGATTTCTTATTATTTGTATCATCAACTATTTAATCAACATAATATACAAGTTTCTTAACTTTTTATCTTTCTCTCATTTTTATCATTCAACCCAGGACTTACATCCTTACTTGTTGAAAACCTATCACTTTGCTGTTGAAGTTTTACCTGTCCTTCTTCGAGAATAACTCATACTTTACAGCTTGCTCACTGTATTTCAATCGAGGTTTAGCCATAAACCTTACTCGCTGATAGCCCAAGTGTAAACCTCGCTTGCCGACAACCAAGTTCGGCCCTGCCTTAAACCAAGTTCGGCCCTGCCTTACTTGGTGAATACCTTAGTATCGGTTCTCTCAAATTTAAGGCCAACATCCATCTAGTAGGACATTGTACATACACGAATCCCAAACCCCTTAATAATTATTTGCACCAACATTCTTTTGGCATGCCTAGTAGAACATTATTCTTTGTATGCCAGTAACAACTAGACAAGCAGCAAAGAACAAAATTGGAAAGAACAGTGTTGAATTGTCTATAGCTACACCCCTACCACATCTCAGAGATTCAATAGATTCTGAACAAGATGGAGTAAGCTTGGCCCATCCTGAGGAAGATTTGTTGAATCAATAGTTGAAAGAGATTCATCGAAGCACCACATACCTCAGACTATTTTCTACGGCCGATATAAAAGGGTGGGTAGCTCAGATCGCCTAAGAAAATTAAAACTTAGAACAATGCTTACAAATTAGATAGTTGCACTTTTTTCACTACTGATAGAGGTCAATCAAAATATTAGTCAAAGTATTCTGAAAAATTTCGTGTCGATGTAGCAGAATCAAATAGAGTTGACAACTCTTCTACAGGGTTAACCCAACCCTGAACTTTAAGAGCGTCGATATTAAAAGCGTTACCACCAGACTGACATACCATATGGCTTGGTCAATATTCTTAGATGACCCGAGAGGGCTAAGTCTATAAACTAATAGGTCTACCAGAATTAGTTAGGCCAGATTTTTAGCTATGACCAAGCCGACAATATGATCAATTTGGGAAGGTTATAGTAGCCCGTCTCTCAAGCTCAGTACCAAGTCGGCTAAATTTAATCCAGTCTGATACAATTACGGTCTATCGAGCCATGTGACCTAAGAGTAGTTCTGGTTGACTTGAGTTAGATAGAAATATGTTGGCAAAAGCATTAGAGAATATAGGGGTCGACTTGAAACCTATGGTGCGCCCATCTTACAGGAAGCCATACCTCTATGGCATCGATTCATTATTTATTTTTCCAAAGGGATATAAAATCCGCAAATTCTTTTTGCTTTCGGGCGAGGAGAACATCACCACGTTTGAGTACATCTGTAGGTTTATGGTTCAATGTGGTTAGGCCAATTCATCGCCTTTCTAGAAGCTAAGACTATGCGGCAACTCCCTGACCAAGATGACTTTCACTTAGTATACCAACTTGGTGCCAGAGTTAATTGCCAATTGAGAGCAAATGGAAGACAAGTTTCATGCTAAATTCTATAGGCCGCCCCTAGAAGTAACTTTAGTTGACCTAGCCAGGGCCACCCAGATGTCAGGCAAATTGGTTTCAAAGTACATAAATCGATTTAGAAAACTTTAGACACGATGCCAAACACAAATCTCTGAAGCTGACTCAGTCTCAATGGTGGTCAGAGGCATGTCCTTTTATTGAGTTGAATGTGTAATATATGAGTGTATATATAATTTTAAAATTTTACTACATATAGTAGAAGTATGTTAGCAAAATACACCAAATTTAATAAATTAAACACATATATGTAGAAGTATAACTATTACTCAAAATTTATATATGATGAATAATTGTGCTAAAACAATATGTAAAAATACTTACCTAATGAAGGTAGCTTTACAAAACTTCAAGTCCTCCAATTATCCAAGTGAAGAGCTTACTTTAAAGTGTATTCTTGAACAATTTTAGTCCATAACGGTTTGGTGGGATTATAAACTTAGAATGGTAGCTTTGATTTAGCATTTCTAGCAACATATATTCAAACTCTTTGAATACAAATATTTGTTTCCAAAATAGAGATGGTAAATATTTACATACAATCCTTATATAATTGTTAGAAACAATTTTCATTGGATAATTATTTCTGAACAACTCTTGTCTAAAATAAATATCTCTTTATCTATTTTCTTTTATTCCTTTGAGCCATCCATGAAAGAAGAAGATGAAGAGAGGTTTTCAATGTTTTCAACACTTGAAAGAACAAAAAATAAAACAAAACTCTCTTACTTATCTCTCTTAGTTAGCCGAATCTTACACCACAAAAATGAATTCATTCATTCATTTTGTTTTTCCAAAATAATGGCTAAGCAAAACCAAATGCTCTCTCCATCATCATAATTGTTGGCCCAAATTACACCAATCAATCCCTCACGTTATAGCAATATTAGAAAAGATTGAAGTGACCCGTCTAATACCGTATTGACAAGACGGATCATTGTATAATATTATCTCATAATACAATACTATTTAATCTGATTAAGTGAGATTTTTAATAAATTTATTTTATTTATTAATAATAATAATAATAAATTTCGCATCACATACAAATCTAATTTATAATTAGAATATTTATTTACACAAGCACAACTAACCCCCCACCAATAGAGCTCTCATTGTAGTTAACAACATAAACAAATAATTTATAATTTTAATACAATAATATAACAATTATAATTGTATTAAATATACTTCACTTGTAAAAATTACAAATTGGAGTATTATGTTTGGAATGATTAGCGTTAAAAATTAAATGTTTTAGCATTATACTATATAATGCTCTGAAAAATAATTTATACTTTTTTTTCTTCAGTACTTGGACATTGCGACGTCGGAAAACGAACGCTGCAGAGTTCATCCAAAATGGCAGAGTGCCCAGGAGTTGGCACCGCGACGCTGGGACCTAAGTGTCACGACGCTCTGGTTAGTACATATTGCGCTATGACGCCTAAATCTGGTGCCGCGGTGCTCAGGTCAGTATGTATGGCACCGCGGAGTTGGCCGTTTAAATAGTGTCCCGACCTTTCAAACGCTATTTTTTGCCCCCAGTTTTTACTATTTTCTCTTGGGTATCATATCCAAACATCATGATGCTTCAATTCTAAATACTATCAAGTTCAAAAATACTATAATATGTTCATCATCATGTTTGAACATCAAACATCACCATGTTCAAATTTAAACATCATCAATTTGTTTAAATATACAATCACCATGTTAAACATATTTAACAACAAGATTTATCATATTCTTAATTTAGCATGCTTTGATACCATGTTTTGAGTTGAGTGTGTGATATATGAGTGTACATGTAATTTCAAATTTTTACTACATGCAGCAGAAGTATGTTAACAAAATACACCAAATTTAATAAATTAAACACATATATGCATAAGTATAACTATTATGCAAAATTTATATATGATGAACAATTGTGCTAAAACAATATGTAAAAATACTTAGCTAATGAAGGTAGCTTTACAAAACTTCAAGTCCTCCAATTATCCAAGTGAAGAGCTTACTTTGAAGTGTATTCTTGAACAATTCTAGTCTATAATGGTTTGGGATTATGAAGTTAGAATGGTAGTTTTGATTTAGAATTTTCAGCAACATATATTCAAACTCTTTGAATTCAAATATATATTTCCAAAATAGAGATGGTAAATATTTACATACAATCTTTGTATAATTGTTGGAAATAATTTTCTTAGGATAATTATTTTTGAACAACTCTTGTCTAAAATAAATGTCTTTTTCTCCATTTTCTTTTATTCATTTGAGCCATCCTTGAGAAAAGAAGATGAAGAGAGGTTTCCAATGTTTTCAACACTTGTAAGAACAAAAAACAAAACTCTCTCACTTGGCCGAATGTTACACCATCAAAATGAATGAATTCATTTTATTTTTCCAAAATGATGGCAAAGCAAAAACAAGTGCTCTCTCTTCCATCATAATTGTTGCCCTCTGACACAAATAAATTAATAAGCACTAGATTAATAGCCACTTTACCTAACAAAAATAATTACTTCAATTATATTGCGTAATTAAATGGCCAACATCTAGGCCCTTCTTTGTATAAAAAATACAATTGCCATAATTAATATATTATAATATTATCTAATAATATATAATTTAATTATTCAAAATAATTTTGAATAATTACTTTACCTTATTTGTTTTTTTACTACTAAGGTTAAATGGTAAATTTAAGGTAAAAAATAATTAATGGACTAAATTATGCCACTTGTCAACATTCTATTGATTAACAACTCTTTTTAACTAATTAAGTGATGTACTTAACAATTAAGTCTTGACAAATACACATCCCAAAATAATTATTCTATTTTTCTAGAATTTATTAGATCGAATTATTCAATTCAGTTCGCTACCCTAGTGCGCAACTAGTACACTTCATATTGTGAGACTCTCTAAGTCCACGCCCGGTTTGTCATATGGAGCTCCTCCATACGTCCGTGAATAATGCTCCACATACACGTTGTGGATATTACAAAGTGGCACGTTAGACCTACAAGTTGAGGTTATAGCATATTCATATATTCCTTCCATCATTTATATCTTGGAAAAGCAGAGATATATATCATCACCATCAAATCTCTATTTGCTTAACCATGAACTTATCTATAGATTTATATTTCTATAAACGATATTCACAAATACTTTTGTGATATTGATTGTCCCTTCTGATTATATTTTTTTAGGTTTATGCTTGTGGCTACAAGACTTCCTGAAATACAATCTCGGAGCATTAGGATATACAACTCACTTTTATGAGTTGACAGATTCCATATCTACGCACACCAGAATCCATGAGCATCGGACCATACCCAGCAATACCTAGCGGTCAGACTATGAAAGGTTTCTGACATGTGTGGAACCAAAGTATGATGGATCACTCACAAGCCCACCATAACGCTCAGGTTAAAGGATCATAAATACTACTCAACTTAGAAGACCTTCCATTAACGGCTTTATAAGATATCTATTAGAGGTCCTCGCGAGTCTGTTCAGTACCCAATCCTTAATGAATACTTGTATCTCTATACAAGATTCTACTAAACTCATGCTTTTCTAAGACTGACCATTTAAACCATCCAGATATAGACATACACTAATCTATATTAATGAGCTTCATCGATAGACCCGCATCGATAAAATTAGATCAAGAACATAGTGTTACATACTTGCATATTGACATTGTCTAGCATTATCTATAACTCTTTGCAGCTACGTCATTACTAATATATTCTCAAGTTTTTGTCCCATTTCAAATAAGGTTCTAACTCCTTAGATTTTGCTAACTCTTACAACTTACTAACTCTTAACACCACTAACTCTTAGTACTTATAACTATTAGCGTTGTAACTTTTAGCACTGATTTAAACTCCTTTAAACTAGATCTGAACTCTTATAGATCATATAATGTCTAAAACATAACAAGCATCTTACCATTCAATAATTAATAATATTAACGATTTTATTAGAAATGATAATTGAATAAATACATAAATAAAATATTTATACATAGTGCGATGACACATAAGCACAAATCCTAATAACTCCCACTTGCTCTAGTGCCATTTATGGTATTTAATATCCATTGACTCTATGTATTTCTCAAACACTTTAAGAGTTAAAGCTTTAGATAGTGTGTCCACTATAATATGTAAGGATGCTTCCTAGATACTTTTATATCTCCAATAGCCAAGATATTTCTAATTATGTGGTATCAAGAATCCATGTAATTAGATATTTGGTATGTTTTATAATTTTTTTTTCTTGAGCAATTACCCCGTTATTATTGCATTTTAGTGGGATAGGATCCATTGAGTTTGAAATTATTCTAAGTTTTGTAACTGACTTGAATATCCACAGAAATGTCTTTGCAGGCTTCTCAAGCTACAATATATTCTTTTTCTAAGGTAGAATTAAATGTGGACATTTGAATTGCACTCATTTAACTAGGTGCAGTACCGTTGAGAAGATATACATGACCAGATGTAGTTTATCTATCATTCGAATCAACTTGAAAGTCTGATTCTTTGTATTCTCTCATTTGTAAGTAGTTTTCTTCATAAATTAAAAAATTGTCCTTGGTACCTTTCAGGTATAACTGGATATGTTTCACATCCATTTAATGGTCGTTACCTAGATTAAACTGATCCCGACTCATAACACTTACAACCATCAAGATCCAGGTCTCGTATATAACATAGTATACATCAAGTTACTTCTACTTGATGTATATTCTATGTTAGATACTTTAACCCTTTCATCTTCTACTTGAGGACACTTCCTTCTAGAAAGATGAATGCCATGTCTGAAAGATATATTAACTATCTCATAGTTATTAAAATTGTACCTTTTTCAGGACTTAGTCTATGTACGAAGATTTGAAGAGTCTTATCCACTTTCTAACTTTATCTTTATAAAGCTTTATACTTAGTATAGAAAGCCTCTACCAAATATTTTATAGAGAAGTTCTTACTTAGATAACTCTTAACTGACTGACTTGCAACATATTAATGTCATTTCTGACAATGAGTATGTTATTCAGATAGAGAATTAGAAAGATAATTTATGCTATGAGTGACTTCTGATGGAAAAAGATTAGAAGTAGGCGTCCTCTAAAGGGATATATTATAAGAATTAGCTAGAGGTCACTCTAGTCTAAGTCAATTCAAAAAGTGATATGACGAATCAAACTTTAATGAAGAGGTCTGCTTTACTGAGGTGTTGACAGAAGGGTTGTATAAGTGCCTACTATTAAATAATGCGACTCCAAGGAAAGAGAAGAAGAGGTTTGGAAAGAACACATAAATCACTAAAATATATTCCTTCGATCTTTGAAAAGTCAATTAGAGTTTTGTTTGGCTCTAAAAGAATAAGCAGATAAAGCTATCTGAAGGCTACATCATCCCTCTAGTTAACCAATATGTAAGGAATGATTACTGCAAGTGACACAATTCTTGGCGACACAATACAAATAATTATATTGTGTTCAAAAATGAGATTCAACGGTTTATCGACGAAGGCCGCCTTTTTTTCGATTCTAAGGGAAAACCTCTTCTCATAGAGACTGATCCATTCCTAGTAGCACGAGTCAATGTTGTTCTGCCTCTACAAAGAGGAAGTTATTGGGTAAAAGGGCATCAACAGAAGTCTAGACCGCAAATAAGATAAGAATAAAGATTCAGGTGGGCGACTTGAATTTAGAGATGACCTAGAAAGAAAGGGTCACAATAGAGCCAACTCCAAATGACCAGCCAACCTCCAAGATGGCTTGTCTAGTTTGCCCTTAATGTCAGACCCACTTTGAGAAGGTACAGGGTGAATCTAAAGAGAAATCAAATTGCCACCAATCTATGAGGACTTTCAAGCTTAGGGCTAAAGACGATCGCCCATTGGAAGGATCATGGGCTGAGACATAGTGTGTTTGATCGACTGGGGAAATAAACTCCTCCACATCCTAGGCCGACCAAGGCACAAAAAAGGATAATTTAGAGACGTGAGCAGAAGGGTGTCTTGAGCATATCGTCTAAAATTTGGGCAGCCTCAACAAGAAGCTCTATGGAAATAGGATAACAGAAGCCCCATGATAATCTAGACTGATCGGCAGGGGTGGCAAACCCCAAAGAAAAGTATGGTTAGCAGTGAATAACCAGGGCGACCTAGATGATCAAACTGAGCACGAAATTAAGAGCGATTGACCAACTGATGCGATATTTCTATATCTTAAAATTAAGTGCAAGTATACATTATCGTAACAAGTAATAAATGGACTTATAAAGTAGGATGTCAAACCCATGTGGATAACTTTTATTTTCTACCAAGTACTAAAATTATATCTTTCTTGTAATTATTTTAAAAAATCAAATCTTAATTTTACAATAAATTTAAGTAAAATAAAAATACATAAAATAAATGACACAACTCAAATAAAATAATAAAATAGCAATTAGAGAAAGTATAGAGTTAATTACTATCCTCCAATATAGTTTCTAAAGTTTTAATCTTTTAATATTTATATCCCTCAATTTTTATTATTGGTCAAGACACTAATGTATTCACAAACCTCTCCTAGGTCACGCAAGTATATTTTAATTTATTAAATACCTATATTCCTATGGTACTTGTAATAAATTTAGATTCACTAAAAACAGGTCTTAGTAACCACATATAACAATTATGTAAATTCCTATCCTAATTTGAAACTTGCATATGCAATATTGAATGTTACTCTACAATCATGTATCAAATTATCTAAGTCTAAATACAATAATGCCTCTTCTGAGTTTATCAAAGTATTACCAAATCGATCATAATATTAATCAGATATAATGAAGCATTAAGAACAAATAATGAAGAATAATGAAGAATTGAGTTCAAATAAATATTAAAAAGATCTAACAATTAAGCTCACATATTGAGTTCAAGTAATAACCCTAGAAAATAAATTTAGCTCATGGTAACAAAAGAATTATGGCTGAAAAATAAAATAAACATGATACAACCAAATGCAAACCAATATAGATATCAATTTGCATTTGGTTGATACGCCAAAGATTCATTAATAATCTCTTACTTCCTTAAATTCTCATTTCTTCTCTCTTTAAAATTGCTCTTTTTCTATGTATTGTGGATCTAAGAGCGCTAAGTTATGCGTTCTTTAAGGTCTAGAAACTAGTGGCCTTTATATAGCGATTGATTGGAGTCTTGGAGTTATATTTCTTTTAGGTTTAGGAAAAATTACAATGTTCACTGCTGCAGCAAACACTGTTCATCGCTGGCGTAAAAGTATTGTAGCAATAGGGTACTGTTGAAGAGGCACTGCTCATCATATAATATTTACTTGGCGCTACAGCGAGATGTCTTGGGTGCTGGGGCAAAATACTATTCATCACTTCAGTGAAATATTATAAAAACAATCACTGTTCATAGAATACTGTAGCGATTATTGTAGTGTTGTTATTGTAGTATTTTTATATTTTGCCTTTTTTTCCTTCGATTTTCATCCCCAATTGCTCCATTGATTTTAAACCTACAAAATGACAATAAAACACATAAAAAATCTGATATTTTTATTAGAATAAGCAATTAATCAAGTTAAGGGAGTGAAAATAATAGATATAATTTACGCTTATCAAACTCCTCCAAACTTAATTCATTTGCTCATTCTCGAGCAATAAAATATAAAATTAAAGAGAGAATTTGAAGAGATATTAATAAAAAAAACTAGGTTGATTAGATCATAATCATTGTCTCAAAGGCTATTGAAATGACACAAATCTTAAGGTTTAATAAATAACTATTAATAATTCTAATTATCTTCATTTAGTCCATTAGTCTTCCTCAAAGATAATCATCATGTGTGTGTGTGTATGTATGCAAACAATAGCTAAAACTATAATTTGATTTACTTTATACTTTAGTTTGTACAGAAAAGATGATGTCTCGGCATTTGATTTGTATAATGGCACTTCTATAGGCTTATCTTTACTACCACTCTCCATTAATGTAGAAAATCACATGTCTACGAATCTATTTAGGACTTTAAATGGCTTATAACATAAGGCTAGGGTCAAGGTAGGATAAAAAGATAAATATGTGAGGTTCAAGTCACACCATGAACACTTAGACTTTACCTAAAAATCTCTTGATTTTTTGTTTCTAATATTATCTCTTCCCCTAAACTTATTATGTTCCCATATTTCTTTTGAACTTTTATTTTTCAAAGAATTTCTTCTTTTTCTTAAGTTGGGGGTATTTTTCTTTCTTTTTTTTTCTTTTTTCCTTTAATACTCCCAAACTTAGATTGCCAAATACCACAAAAACTTATTTTCTCATATCACCACAATCTTTTCCTTTCAAGATTATTTCTAAGCTTTGCAAGGTTTATGGTGCTACAGATAAATTTTAGGATAAGTAAACTTTAAGTCTTGGGCTTGTAATGTAGTTAAACCAAAGAATAGGTAATTAGGGTCAAAATAGGGTACTAAAGATAAATATACAATAAAAAGTAGGCTAAAACGGCTAAATCGGTACAAAGATGGCCTAATGTCTTTTTCCTATTCATGTGTTTCCTAGGATTTTGCCTTAAGTTGTAATTAAAGATAAGTTCTAAAGTGTTGGTCTTTCGAGATTGTGGTGTACTCCTTAAAGCATAAGTATCTCTAAGTAATAGTTATAATTATTCATGCTTATAAAATGCTAAAAAAGAATTGTGATTATAAATAAGGTCGAACTTATTCCTAAACTTAGATAATCAAAATTGTCTCAAGTATCTATCATTCCCTATAGATTTGTAAAAAATAAATTCAGCCATGTATTCTTTTTCTTGTCATAGACTAATGATCATCTTAACAACCTAATAACTAAAATTAAAAAAACAAATTAACCCTCAAAACAACTAACCAAATCATGTAGCAAAAATAAACACACAAGAAATTGTTTTTCAACCCTAAACTTAAATTAAACATTGTCTCCAATATCACAAAATAAACTTAAGAGTAAGATAAACTCCCTTAGTAAAAGAAGTTGAAGCAATACAGCATTGTTGTATAATGATGTGAATACGATGTCCTTTGCTCTAGACGCTTGTAAATGCTCGTGCTACTTTTCTTGAGTGTTTGCCTTGCTTTTATTCCTAAAAAAATAAACTAACATAGCTAAACTTGAAAGTAAGCAAATAAAAATAAATTTTACTTGGGTTGCCTCCCAAGAAGCGCTTAATTTAATGTCATTGGCTTGATGTCTTATTTTTTAACTCATAGAGGATCAAACTGCATGTTAGCGATATCACACCTATAGAACTTTAATCTTTGTCTAAGAACATTGGTATTCCTTTTCTTTGACTTCCATAGCACCATGAAAATTTTTTGTTGACACTGTTCCACCTTCTTTGATTTGAGCCTTACCAAAATGATTTTAAACTTAGACCGGAATATTGTACCTCATTGGCCATTATCAATTTGCCTCTCCATTATCTTACCATGCCTCTTTTTTTTTTTTAAATTTACACAATTTTTTATGAGTTTGTAGTTGAAGGGCTTCCATTAATTTTACTTTAAGAGGTGGTGGTGGATCATCAGGAATTATAATGTCAACCTTAAAATATTGAGAGATATTACTTAAAAATTGCTTATGTTCAAGGTTCTTCTCTTAGAGTCTTTGTGGGAAAGGTGGTTGTGGAATATATAGATTTTCTTTGCTTTGAAGTGCTATTAATTCCTTTTCTTCTACAGTTGACTCATCTTCTTTTGTCTTTGTTGCTCTATCACGACTCTCCTTAATTTGAGACGTTTAAGTAGCTGTTGGCATTTCTTGTTCAGCCCTTAAGGTGATTGCTTGGCATTGCTCCTTATTTCTTCTTGGATTTACCCATGTGTTATTGGTCAATGGGCTTTATGGATGATTATTTAATGATATGGCTAATTAGCTCACTTGCATCTTTAATGTCCTTAAAGAGGCTTCTTGGCTTTGAAGGAAGGCATCTATCTATCTGTTTTATATATTGCATAAACATCTCCTCTAGGGCTAGGTTTTCTTCAATCTACTGTTGAGGTTATGTTGGCATACTATGAGGGTCTACCCAATCTGAATTATAGATTTTGGTGTATGGATTGTGCTGTTGTACTTGATAGTTCTCTATGTAGTGCATAAGCTCTATGCACTGGCCATTTGAATGGTTTTCAACACAAAAATCACAAGTGATGGGTTGTCTTTTAATAACATTAACTCTAATGGCATCTAAATTTTTGGTCAATGGTTGATTTGTGCAGATAGTGAGATAAGTGCCCCTTTATTATATGTGTTTGTAAGTCTTCTTGGGGTTGTTCTCTCTACTGGCAATTGATAATTATTTGATGTCATCTCCTCAAGCAGGTTATATGTCTCGTTAGTTGACTTGTTCATTAGTGCTTCCCCTACTGCGGCATCTAATATAGTCTTTAACTGCCCTATTAAGCCATTATAGAACGTCTGTACAAGTAACCACTTTGGAATCCCATTATGTGAACATCTCCTTAGCATATCTTTATACTACTCCTATGATTCATAAAGTGTTTAGAAGTGATGTCATTCCTCATCTTACTGTCTTGATCGATGGAAAGAATTTAAATAGAAAATTTTGGGCCAAGTCATCCCATGTTGTAATTGATCCTGATGGTAGTGACGTCAACCAACTCTTTGCCTTGTCTCAAAGTGAAAATGGAAATAGCTATAATCGTACTGCATCATCTGAGACTCCATCGTATTTGAACAAATCACAAATCTCTAGAAAATTTATGTTATGGTCATTTAGATCATCGCATGGATGTCTATTAAATTGAACTGAATCTTTCAACATTCGAATTATTTTCGGCTAAATTTCAAAGTAATTAGCATTTATTGTTGGTCGACATATGCTAGGTTGAATGCTGCTAATCATAGGGATTGAATAATCTCTCAAAGATCTATATTCTCTTACTTGCTGCTAAAACTGAAATTGATAGGCTATGATATAGTTATGAAAGGTATCCTAAAAAGACAAAAATAAAAAGAATTAAAAAGCAACTGTACAAAAAAATAAAAATAAAAAAGGACTTATATGAAAAATAAAATAAATTAAATTAAAAACAAGAAAGATTGGCATTAATATTGGCAAAAATAAAATATTATCCCCAACAACGGTGCTAAAAACTTGAAGCGATATTTTTATATCTTAAAATTAAGTACAAGTATACGCTATCGTAACAAGTAATAAAGGGACTTATAAAGTTGGATGTCAAACCTACATGGATAATTTTTATTTTCTACCAAGTACTAACATTATATCTTTCTTGTAATTATTTCAAAAAATCAAATCTTAATTTTACAATAAATTTAAATAAAATAAAAAGACATAAAATAAATGACACAACTCAAATAAAATAGCAATATAGAGAAAGCATAGAGTTAATTACTATCCTCCAATACAGTTTCTAGAGATTTAATCTTTTAATATTTATATCCCTCAATTTTTATTATTGGTCAAGACACTAATGTATTCACAAACCTCTCCTAGGTCACGCAAGTATATTTTAATTTATTAAATACCTATATTCCTATGGTACTTGTAATAAATTTAGATTCACTAAGAACAGGTCTTAGTAACCACATATAACAATTATGTAAATTCCTATCCTAATTTGAAACTTGCATATGCAATATTGAATGTTACTCTACAATCATGTATCAAATTATCTAAGTCTAAATACAATAATGCCTCTTCTGAGTTTATCAAAGTATTACCAAATCGATCATAATATTAATCAGATATAATGAAGCATTAAGAACAAATAATGAAGAATAATGAAGAATTGAGTTCAAATAAATATTAAAAAGATCTAACAATTAAGCTCACATATTGAGTTCAAGTAATAACCCTAGAAAATAAATTTAGCTCATGGTAACAAAAGAATTATGGCTGAAAAATAAAATAAACATGATACAACCAAATGCAAACCAATATAGATATCAATTTGCAGTTGGTTGATACGCCAAAGATTCATTAATAATCTCTTACTTCCTTAAATTCTCATTTCTTCTCTCTTTAAAATTGCTCTTTTTCTATGTATTGTGGATCTAAGAGCGCTAAGTTATGCGTTCTTTAAGGTCTAGAAACTAGTGGCCTTTATATAGCGATTGATTGGAGTCTTGGAGTTATATTTCTTTTAGGTTTAGGAAAAATTACAATGTTCACTGCTGCAGCAAACACTGTTCATCGCTGGTGAGAAAGTATTGTAGCGCAGTAGTGCTGTTCACGCGTGTGAGATATTTTGTGCGCTGGTGCAAAATACTAATCATCACTTTAGCGAAACACTGTAGCGAATACTTTAGCGTTATTACTGTAGCATTTTATGTTTTACCTTGTTTTCCCTAGATTTTTATCCTCAGTTGCTCTATTGACTCTAAGCCTACAAAATGACAATAAAACACATAAATGTCTAATATTTTTATTAAAATAAGCAGTTAATCAAGTTAAGGGAGTGAAAATAATAGATGTAATTTACGCTTATCACCAACCAGGGGCAACAGCTTAAGAAAATGTCTTAAAGGAAGCCATCAAAACTATGTAACTCTTAACCCTAGATGGTGATATGGTAGAGATATGCCACATCATAGAGGATGAGCCAGATGAACTAGTGTCACAGACCTTACCTCATTCAGCAGAGCACATGACCAAATATATTTAACCCTTTTATGTTAAGGTTGATCTCAATGGGATCCCTTACTAAAGGATCCTCATTGATAATGAGTCAAGAGTTAATATCCTGACACTAAGGATGTTAAGACAGTTAGGAATAAACAAGGGTAACCTAGAGCCCTAAGAGATTATCATGACAAATCTCATTGGATGCAACCTTGACTAATGGATTTGTCTCTCTCAGAGTCAAGGTTGGACATATAGAAAAGAAGGAACCATTCTGTGTAGTCAATGAGTTGAGTGACTACAATATCCTACTGGGGCGAGATTGTATTCACTCTAATAAAAAAATTTCATCTAGCATGCATCAGATGATTTTCATATGGCAACCAAATGGAATAGTCGAAATAATTCATGCCGACTCAAAACTGTTTGAAGGTGACAAACGGGTGGCCTCCGCTTCCTTGTACCCTACTATCACCACAACTATCTAGAGAATGAATGATGCTAATTAATACACAAGGGATAGGACCAAACCATTGATAAACGATACTCAGTAGGTCATCAGGGGAGAACTTGCTTGCCCAACTACTGTCAAGATATGTCTACTCTTAGTCAATTTCTGATAAGTAGACAAAGAACTTATACATTCACATCGACTGAGTGCATTTATAAAGATGAGAAATAAGACCCTCAAGTTGACCACGCGTTAAAGCCAAACCGAGTAAAAGCTAGACGACTATAACCCCTAAGGAAACTCAAAGAGCAATTTGGGAAGTGGGGGCGACCATAAGCCGATTTTCTTCAATAAAGGGTTAGATCCGGCCTATGAAACATGACTGGGGGAAATTTTATGAGAATTCAAAGATTATTTTACATAAGACTATATAGAAATGCCTTGCCTCAGTAGGGTCCTGATCGAGCATAGCCTGCCTATTAAGGATGAAGTTTTTCCATACAAATAACATATGCGAAGGATGTCAGGGAAGTTAAAGATAAAATTGCCAAAGAAATCAAAAGACTCCTTCAAGCAAGTTTTATTAGTTCGAAAAACTATGTGGAGTGGTTACTAAATATAGTCCTAGTGATAAAAAAAAGGGCAAGCCTCAACATTGCATCGACTTTTGCAATCTCAATTTAGTGACTCCAAAAGATGAATATCCAATGCCCATAGTCGATATGCTAGTCAATTTGACTGCATGCCATGAATTACTAAGTTTCCTTGACAAGCATTCGGGCTATAACCAAATATTCATCAAGAAGTCTAATGTTAGCAAAATAGCATTCAGATGCCCAGGGGTGATCGAAATATATGAGTGAATTGTTATGCTATTCGATTTGAAGAATACTGGGGCGACTTATCAACGAGATATAAACACCATATTTCTATTGACGTATTTTAGGGTATATGCATGTGATTGTGTACATATTGAAAAAATAAAATTATGCATCATATACATGAATTTGGCAGTGGAATTTATCAGGTAATCAATATATACACATGTAGTTCAATTCTTAACAATTTAAGAATACAGAAACATACCTTTGAAGACCTCCGATGAAGATTTCCGATTCCAGATATCCTTACTCCAAGTTTGAGCTCACCTTGAAGTGCACTCTTGTCCAATTCTAGTTCACAACAATTCGGTAGGATTGTGAAGCTAGAAAAGCAGCAATATGATCTCCAGCAACAAGGTTTTGATTCTAGAAAGAAAAATATAAAGGATTTATTTTTCTTTCTCCTTTGGTTTTTCTCACAAGTTTTTGTACTTTGAAAAACTCTCTCAAAAACCAACTCTTCTTTTTTCTCTCAACCCTTGCACGAAGTTTTATTTACTCTCATGTTAACACAATTGAAACTCAACTATTTTAGGTTACAACAACTTCACAAGTACTCCACCAAAATTAGATTAAGTGGCCAACTACCAAAACCATTTTTGGTGGCCATTTTAATGGTCTAATAAAATTAACCATTAATTACAAAATGGTGCTCAACTAAATTTAGTTTATGTTTCTCAAATTAGGTATGTCTTCCATTTAGGAATAAAATAATAAATAAAATCATATTTTATTTATTCAAATAACATTTATTTAATTATTCAAAAACTATTTGAATAATTAATATTTACCTTATTTGATTTTACTAACACGGTAAATGGTTGAATTCATGGTAAAACAATTCATACAATAAAATTGTGCCACTTGTTAATATCTAATTAGTTAACAACTCTTGTCAACTAATTAAATAATATACTTAACATTTAAGTTTAAACAAGTGCAAAACCCGAGGAACCCCGAAACATATTTTCGGTTTGCTAGAATTTCTAAGATGGAACTGTTCAATCCATTATGCTGCCCCAGTGCACAACGAGTACACTTCATATTGTGAGACTCTCTAGGTCCACGCCCGAATTGTCATATAGAACTCCTCTATACGTCCGTGAACGATGCCCCACACACACGTTATGGATATTACAAAGCGGCGCGTTAGACCATACAAGTTGAGGTTATAACATATTCATATAATCCCTCCATCATTTATATCCGAGTAGAGCAGAGATATAGATCAACACCGTCAAATCTCCATATGCCCGACTGAAAGCTTATCTCTTGAATTGTATTTCAATAAATAATATTCCCAAACACTTTTGTAATATTATTTATTCCTAGGGTTAAACTCTTTTCCCGGGAATTATTACTTATGGCCATAAGACTTTCTGAAAATACAATCTATAGATTATTAGGATATAATACTCACCCAAATGAGCTGATGGATCCCATATCTATGGACACCGGACTCCATGAGCATCGGACCATACCCAGCGACACCCAGCGGTCAGACCATGAAAGGTTTCTGACATGTGTGGAACCAAAGTATGGTGGATCACTCATAAGCCCACCATGGCATTCAGGTCAAAGGACCATGAATACTACTCAACTCAAAAGATATAGACATGGTGGACCACGAGCTTCCACTAAACTCATGGTTTGCTAAGACTAACCATCTAGACCATCCAGATATAGACATACACCAATCTATATATTTGTTAAGGTATTCACTGACAGACCTGCATCAGTAAAGATAGATCAGGAACATAATATTTGAGAACATATTTGCATAATGACATTTTCTAGCACTATTTGCAACTCTTTGCAATTATGTCATTACTAATACATTCTTAGGTCTTTGTCCTATTTTAGATAAGGCTCTAATCTTTAGATATTGCTGACTCTTATAACCTGGTAACTCTTATCAGTGCCAACTCTTAGCATTTATAACTCTCACCGTTGTTAATTCTTAGTACTGATCTAAACTCATTTAGACCAAATCTGAACTCTTTTAGATCGTACAATGTCTGAAACGTTACAAGCATCTTACCATATATAAATATATTTAGTGATTTATTGAAATAACAACACTAGTATAAATATTAAACAAATATTCATACATAATGGGATGGCACGTAAGCACAAATCCCAACAATTCCATGAGCTGACTAATGGAGGTTTATATTGATGTTATGGTGATCAAATTGAATTTATATGACTAATATTTAGCCGATCTATAGATAGCTTTTCAAGGAATGAGACGTCATCAGTTGAAGATGAACCCACTCAAATTCACATTTGGGGCTTCAGCTGGTAAATAATATCTTGGATTCTTGGTACACCAACGCTGAGTGGAGATAAACCAAAATAAGGCCAAGGCAATTTTAGGCACACCTGCACCAAGAATCAAGAAAGAGTTACAATAGTTAATCACCAAAATAAATATTTTGAGGTGATTTATTTTGAACTCTGCCGATTGACTCCATTGATGGTCCACTACTAAAACTTAAAAATGGAGAAGACTTTAAATGGATAACTTATCACCAGCAGGTTTGCGAGGAGATCAAGAAGTATCTCATAAGTCCACCAATCATGGTGCCACCTAAACCTATGCTACCTCTAATTCTCTACATCATTGCTGCAGAGGAACAACTGGTAGCATGTTGGCATAAGTGCACAATGGTGTAAAAAAGCCGTTAACTATCTCAATCGAGTCTTAAATGATGCAAAGACCAGATATACTGCAATACAAAATTGGTATTTGGCTTTGTACTTCACATGCACAAAACTAAGGTATTACTTATTACCCATAACAATGTATGTGATAAGCCAGACCGACATTATAAAATATCTCCTATCAAAGCCATTTTAAAGAAATCGGTTGGGAAAGTAGGCGATTGCATTATTAGAGTTCAACTTGAAGTATATTCCTCAGAAAGCTGTCAAAGAACAAACCTTGTCAATTTTCTTGTTGACCATCCTACACATACTCAGTCACAGTCGATCTTGATCAATTTGATGCTTTATCCCTTGAATAGGTAGTAATCCTAATGGAAACTCTTCCAAAAATACATCTTTGAACTCTTGAAGTAACTCCACAACCTACCTCGGCAAATTCAGACCCTCCACTTGTAATAAAGGCTTTACCTAAGCCATAAAAACAACCCCCACTGAAGCTAGTGCTTGTTCAATGTCTCACTTTTTAGCTAACATAAGCCCTTTACCTGATTCCACCATCTTCCTCTAATTCTGCAACTGATCTTTTCTAACTTGTTGAGAACTCAATGGTATCAAATTCACTTTCTTCCCCTTCAGCACAAATGAATAAATATTTCTCTGCCCTTTATAAGTCACATTATTATCAAATTGCCATGGACGTCCCAATAACATATAACTAGATGTCATAGGAACTACATCTCATAAAACCACATCATGATAGGTTTAAAAACAAAATGACATGCAAACTTGTCTTGTGACCTGTATCTCCCCATTCTCATTAAGCCAATGCAATTTGTCTGGTTTAGGGTGCAGAATAGTAGTTAATCCTAGTTTCTTCACCAAAGTAGTGGATGCAACATTGGTACAACTACTATTATCAATGACTATAGCACAAACCTTATCTCGATTTTGACATATTGTATGAAAGATGTTTTCATGTTGCTTCGTACCAGTATCAATTTTAGCACTCAAAACCTTTTGAATAACTAATAAATTTCCCTCCATTGGCTCAAGATTCTCTTCTTGTTCAGTCACTTCTACTTCAGATTCCTTTTCTGTTTTGGCCTAATCTTCACTTACAAGCTCTCTTTGCTTTTCATGTAGAACTATCACCCTTTTATTTGGAAATTCATAAGCAATATGCCTATTTCCCAAGCACTTGAAACATTTAATGTTCAAATACCTTCTCTTTTTCCTTCAAAGAACCTGAACTAGTACTCCCCTTACTGAACTCCACTTTCTCATCCAGTTTAGGTGTGTCCTATATCTAGGAAAGGGAAGAGCCTTTGTATTACGTGATGCAGTTGACCTCATATAGATACCTCCATTTTTTCTATTATCTTTCTACTTTAGTTACAAGTTTTATGACATCCTCAAGAAATATAAAGAGTTATAACTCAACAATATTAGCTATATCCCTCTTTAATCCATCAAGAAATCTAGCTATTATTTGCTTTTAAGGTTCATTCAAATCATAGCGAATCAGTAACAACTCAAATTCTTTCATATACTCTTCTATACTTGAGGAACCTTGCCATAAATTATAGAGTTTGATGTATAATTCTTGTTTATAGTAATCGGGAACAAATCTCTTCTTCATTAATCTTTTTATAAGTGGCCAACTAGTAAATTTTTCTTCATCATCCTTTCTTCATTGAGCTTTTAAGTTTTCCCACCACAAAAGTGCATAATCTGTAAGCTCAAGCACTGCTACCTTACACTTCTTTGTCTCAGGGTCCTCATGCCAATCAAACATCATTTCTACCTTCTGAACCCACTCTAGATACTCCTCAGGAGAATTAGTACCTCTAAATGGTGGTATATTAAGTTTGATACCACTAGTAGGGTAATTTTGCTACCTCTTCAACCTACCCTTATCTTCAGCCTCATCATCCCTATTCCGCTCATCTCTAGCATCTTTAAGGTCATTCCAAGGTACCCTACACCCTACCTATCTTTGCGTCATTTCTATAATTGCGTCATCTCACCCTGAAATTCATCATAAGCTCGTTGTAAGCCTATGAGTTAAGCTTGTTCTAACTCATTCCCTTCAGTACTCTATATGCATCATCTTTAACCATTATCAACAAAAACCCCAAACAAGTATGAACAACACAAACAACAGCTAAAACACACTTCTCAAATTTAATTTTCACCAATTCATTAAATTAAGATCAGACAGCAACTAATGACTCAAATTCATAATTTCTAGGTTCAGGAACAACCCAATTCAGCCAAATCATCTTCAGTCCATAAACTACTAAGAATTAACTTTAATACTTCACAGTTACAATTCAAAAACCACTAACCTCAAATGATAGAGACCTAACTCATTGAATAACCCCTAATAATATATCATACAAAAATAGTAAGAGACCGTCAATGGCTGACCCTTTAGTTTGCACATTGAAATCCTATGCTTTGATTCTAAGATGACGTGCCTTGATCTTCAAAGTAGATTATTCAAAATTGAAGCAAAATCTGAATTCAAGATGAGGGTGGTGCCTGGTTTTTGTTGGTCTTTCATTAAGTGTTTAGGCTGAATTATAACAAATAAATGATAAATAAGATGGAGGATAGAACTGAAAAGAAACCTTGATAAGTCAGATGGATGCCATAATGATTAATTTAGGATTTTGATGCCACACTCTTGGTGATCAAAGAGTCATAAGTCACTATAAGATTAAAGAGTGAGGCAGCTACTCTATAAGATGTTTAAGATACTTTATACAGGCTTACAAGATGAGGGAAAATCCTAATATTACCTAATTAACTTAAAAGGCCCAAAATAACTCAAATGAGCCCAATCTGACTTAACAATTTAAAATAAAGTTAAACAAGTTTTAAAAAGGCCCAAATACATGAAAATATAGAGAGATAAGTGAAATAATAAAAATAGGCACAAAAGAAGCAAATTAAGCCCAATAGCATGCAAATAAAAGCTCTCAGCTGCCTCTTTAAGTCCAACGTCACCAAAAGCTTCTAAATCACATCCTAAGCTCTATTTAAGGACAAATAAACACCTTTGGCCAATTCCCATTCAGATCACAAGCTTCTAAGCCCATAGAAACTTCAATAGCTCCCATTTGACTACTTATGACCCTTTGAAGCTGTTTGGCATTAGCTATTGTTACTAGACTATTTGAAGTCTCTTTTATGCTCACCTCGTCTTCTTGAGTTAATTTAGAACCTTTTTTATGCACATCACAAAGAATAACCCCAACCTTAATTTGTAACCCTTTCACCAATTTCAAAACTTTGAATTCTTCTTGGATAATGAATCCATTAATCTCAAATTCGAAGTGCCCTTTGAATATTTGATAAAATCTTTAAATTTTAGTAAACATTAGAGTTAATAGTATATGTAATTGTGTTTTTTTTATGTGTATATTGGTAGTTTTTTTATAGTGAATTTGAGTTGAGAATGTTAAATTTATGTGAATTAAAGAGTTAGGGTTGAGAGGGATTAAGGTTTTGAATTTAGGAAAAATTAGAAAAAAAACAAAGTTTAAGTGTGTATGCTAGTGTCACAGTGTTGGAATGCCATCGCTGTGGCGCTGGCATTCTAGAAGGGGTGCCAAAAACGTCCGTCCCTTATATATATATATATATATATATATATATAAGCTCTTTTTTATTTTCTTTTTTTCCTTCTTTTTTTTTTCTTTTTCTTTTATTTTTTTCACTTTTTTTATTCATTTGTTTTTTGTTTTCTTTCCTTCTCTTTTTCTTTTTTTATTTATGTTTTTTTTATTACAAACATAAACATCAAATTTAATGAAAAATATAAAATAAAATAAAAAATATTACCTTAGGTTGCCTCTTAAGTAGTGCTTGATTTAACATCGTCAGCCTAACGTCTTCATTTTTGGATCATAGTGGATCAAATTGTAGATCTTAGGCATCTCACCTATAGAACGTCAGTCAACGCTTATAAATAATGATATTCCTTTTCTTTGACTTCCATAGTTCAATGAGAAAATACTTAAAAAATAACTCTGACCACCTTGCTTTAAGCTTTACCATAAAGATTTTAATCTTGGACTGGACATTGAATCTCGTTGATTGGTATCTATTGGTTGCTCCTTCATAAGCTTGTTTCACTATATTTTGGCATTTAATTTATGTGGCAATACCTTTTTATACGTATGATCCTTGATGGCTTTAATTACTTACAGTTTGGGAGGTGATTGTGCTTCATCCGGAATCAATATATCAAACTTAAAATAATGGAAAACATCCCTGGAACTTTGATGGTCATGATTCATCATTTCAAACTTCCTTGTTAATAGACATGATGGACTGCAATAACTCAAAAAATTTTACTGCTGCAATTCTTCTTCTATCACTCTTTCTTCTACTTCTAAATGCACTTTATCCATGTGATAAATTACCTCTGATTTAGTGATTTCACTCGCTGCATGTTGCTCTATTCCACTCTTAATCATGATTTCCTTATAGTGTTCAACATTTTCCATTAGACATGGTTAAGTGTTTCTAGGCAATACTTCTTGAGGATTACTGAGGCTAGCATTTTTCATTTGTTCCACCTACATTTCTACATTCTACATAGAGGTAGATTGGTTATGTAACAATTCATTTTTCCTCCATACGTGTTGGAATATATCATCTAATGAGGATTCCTTATCAAGTTGCTGTTGTTGCTAAATTTCTGGTTTGAATACAAGAGGATTCATTTGCATTAGTGTTACCTCTTGGTTGTTATTCTAAGGTGCTTAATTCCTCTATTCTGAATAATAAGCATTATAACTGGGGTTATGCTGCTATTGGCAACAAATTTTTGAATAATTAACAGGTTTTGCACATTATCCATTGGATGGTTACCACCACAAAAATCACAAATGATAAATGCAACTCTTTTAATGGATTCTTTTGGGGCAACAAATTTTATTGTTCATTGATAATCATTGAAGGCCATCTCTTCTAGTAAGTCATATGCATCATCAACAGACTTATTCATAAATACACCCATGTTGCAGCATCAATTATCATCCTTAAAATTTCAACTACACCATTATAAAAAATTTGCATAAATAACCGTTTTGGGATGCCATGGTGTGGACATTTTCTCTATATTTCTTTAAATGTTTCCAATGCTTTACGTAAGGATTCATCATCATTCTGCACAAATGAAGTTATGGCATTCCTCATCATTACAGTTTTTACCGATGGAAAGAATTTAACTAAAATGTTTTGCACTAAATCATCTCAAGTTGTTATAAACCCCGGTGGTTATGACCTCAACCAATTTTTCACTCTTTTCTAAAGTGAAAAAGTAAACAATCAGAGGCATACTGCATCATATGGATTCCATTATATTTGCACAAATCACAAATTTCCAAGAAATTGGTGATATGCTCATTTGGATTTTCATTTGGCAATCCACTAAACTGCACTGATGCTTTCAACAATTGTATCATCTTTGGATGGATTTCAAAGCGTTCGACATCAATGATAGGTTTTTTAATGCTATAATGGATGTCGATTATTCTTGGTACTACAAAATCCCATAGCAAACTTGGTGTTTCAGCTATATAAATCAATAAAAAAATACTAAAAAATAAAAATGAAACAATTGAAATGCAACTATACAATGATAGAAAAATTTTCTTGAACTTAGATTAAGATGATTTGATATTAGTATCAACAACAATAATAAATAGTTTTCCTGCAATGGCGCAAAAAACTTGTTGTGCATTTTGCATGTGTATACTTTAAATGCAAGTGCACTTATCTCAATAAGTAATATATGATGAAAGAGTATCGTTCTCATGAGGAATTGTATTACTACTTGTTAAGTGCTAAAATTGTGTCCTCCCACTCTTATTCAAACTAGTGATATTTCAATGTGTTGATAATTAAATAAACTAATGATATAGGCGGCAAGGAAATGATCATAAACACTTAAAATTATCAAACATCTAGGATTAAAATTATCCCTTAAAATACTACACTTGAATTCAACTATTACCCTTAATCTATCAATATGAATTACTAACCAGAAACTCTAATGTATTCACAAGCCTTTTCCGATGGTCAAGTGATTATACCTCAATCAATCAATTATCTATATTCCTATGATAATTATACTAAATAGAGATTCATTAAAAATGGGTTTTATAAATGGTTATATATGTCATATGAGTATATTCCTATCTCATATAGAACTCATACTTTTACACAATAATCATACATTATTTTATTCATACCCAACACAAAATTCTCTTTCCTAAGTTCATTAAGGCTCCAAATTAATCCACTACATTGTCATGTAATTTTAAGCACTCAATAGATTGAACAATCCAACATTGACATAATGAGTAAGGATAAACAATGAATTCAAGCTACATATTGAGTTTAAATCATAATCCTAGTTATATAAAATTAATCCATGATAATAACAAGAGTTCTAAAACAATTAACAATCAAAATAATGAAGAAAAATATTCTGCAAATTAATAAAATACAGAGAAAAGAAGAGAGTTCCTTATTTTATTGATATGTTGTTCTTGGTTGTTGTAGAAATCTTCCTCTAAAATCTTGATTTTTTAAATCTAAACTCTAAAACTAGAGTGTTTAATCTCATCCTTAGCTGTTCTACCCCAAAATTGTTGAATAGTAAACATTTTATAGGCTTAGGGCAGCCAAAAATATGGTAATTTTGCCTTTAAAAGTTAATATTTTTTCCCTTCAAAGATCTACATTTTGGATGAACATTAACTAGCGGATACTATTTGTAATACTATATAAATGCATTGTTCATAGTCACTATTTGCTAACACTAATTATTGGCACTATTGATAGACACTGTTCATACATACTATTTTAGATTGTTCATTAAACTAAAAATTTTCTAGAAATAAGTGATGCGACACTGAATTCTGATGCTGCGGCACTGGGACTTGGGTTTCTGGATAAACAGTACCCAAAGTACTATTTATATGTACTGTACAATGGGTACTATTCATGATCACTGTTTACATTTTGAGCATTTTGGTCCCTTTTCAAATTTTGCTCCTAAACAGCTCCGTTCACGTCCACTTTTCAGTATTCTCATGCCAATTGTCTTTAAACCTATAAAACAACATTAACATGCATAAAATGGCCAAGTTATTAGGATAAATTAAGCAAATGTTATGTTTAGGAGAATAAAAATATTTTATATAATTACACCATATCAATTACACATAAGAAAATCATAGAAGTTTGTGAAATTTATGAATCCAATGCATGGCTGCTTAAATCAATATGTTATTCAAAGTTAACACTATGAATGCCATCAAGACTCAAAATGTAACTTGTAATTTTTGCGGTGATAATCACATGAATAAACAGTGCATGCAGTTGGTAAGTTATATGGGGAATTTCAACAAAAAACCAAATAATCCCCATTCAAACTCCTATAATTCAGAGTGGAGAAAGCATCTAAATTTCTCTTGGAATATCAACCAAGGGCAGTCATTTAGACCAATTAACCCCCTAGGATTCCAACCACCACAAGACAAAAAGTTAACCTTGGAAGAAATGTTTCTACATTACATGAAGTTCAATGATGCTATCCTATAAAATCATTTAGCATCTTTGAAGAATCCAGAACTTAAAATAGGACTCTTGTTACAGCCCTTAATAGACGACCTCAAGGAACCTTACCTAGTAACACTAAAGCTAATCCATGAGGAAGTGTAAAGCAATGGCAAGCTATCTCTTTAAAAAGTGGTAAAGAGTTACAAGATAAAAAATTTCAGCCTTAATCACCAAGCATTTAGAATACTAATAAAAAAGACAAGGGGATACAGAAATATGAAGTGTAACCATATATAATCCCAATACCTTTTCCTAAGAGATTACAGAGGTAGAAAAAAAGTGCAAAAGTAGAAAAGTAGTAGCAAAATAATGCAAAAACAAAGTACAGGAACTAGTGCAAAAAATGTAATAGAAGTGCTAAAAAATTCAAAATTACAGAAATAGTAAAAAATACCAGCAGCAGCAACATGCAAAAACATTCAGTGTAGTCTTTTACTATCTCCAACATTTTCTCTAAGATTGCAAAAGAAGAAATTACATAAGCAATTCTCAAATTTTCTTGAAATTGTTAAAAAATTACACATTAATCTTCCTTTTACAGATGCTCTTAAACAAATGCCTAGTTATGTGAAGTTTATGAAAGACAATTCTGTCAAAAAAATAAAAGACTAGATAAGTTTGAGATGTAGCTTTAATTGAGGAGTGTAGCGCCATCCTATAGAAAAAGCTACCTTCTAAGCTTAAAGATTCTGGTAGCTGTGATGAGCTAAACATTATTTATCTAGGGTTAGACCATGTGAACCTAATATGTATTTAGATTTTGTTAATTATTAGTTTATGAAATTAATACATATAATTGATACATTCTATCTTGAGTTTAATTCTTTCATTATATCTGATCAATATTTTGAATGATTGAGGAACTATGATGAACTTGACAAAATAATTCATGGTTTAGCCTAGGATAGTTTCATGCATTATCATAAGGTAACAACTATGAGTTCCATCTGGGATAGATATATACCTAGATGTCATGTGTGGTTTGATTTAGACTTGATCTTAATGAATTACATTCTGATTTGATTACCATAGACATATAAGTGATTGTTAGAATGCGTAATATAGTCACTTGACGATTGACAGAGACTTGTGATAAGATTAGTGTCTAAGCCAATCAATTAGTATTAAAGGATTAACTATGATATTAATAAATCTAATGAAATATTAGAGAATGAGTCTTTACCCTAGATTATTATTAATTTGTGAGTTTAACCTTCTGTTATTTATTATCTAGGTTAAGTTTTAGGTTAATTAGTTAAATTTTAGATTTTAGATTTCTTTGAATAAAATTTTAGTAGTTATAATTTTAGTACTTGATTGATAGAATTAGATCGTATAGTCCCTGTGGGAACGTTATCTGAACTTATATCCTATATTACTTGATAGCATGTGCTTGCACTTAGCTACTATAACACCAATCAATGTGTCCACAAAAGGAAGATGAAAGGGTTGAATGCATAACATACCTTTTGCATCAACTGTTTAAAGCATAATGTATGCCATGTTGTGTACAAAACTTGACATTAGTATAGTTGTAATGATATAAGCCATTATTAGTTTGATCCAGGTAACAATCATTGGATAACCGTGAAACATATCCTTAAATACCTTAAAGGTATTAATGATAAGTTGCTAATATATGGAGAAAGTGGCTTACAGGTGAGATGATTCACAAATTTAAACTACCAGTCTGATCTGAATGATAAAAATTCTTCATCTGGTTTTGTGTTTCTTCAAAATAGTTTTGCTATTAGTTGAAAGTGTGCAAAACAATGATCCATATCTGATTCTACCATATAGGTAGAATATATTATAGCTTTCAAGAACTGCGAAAGAAGCAATGTGGATAAGCAAGTTTGTTGCAAAGTTGGGAGTTGTTCCAAGTACAGTGGATCTCATTCCATTATACTGTGATAACAACAAAATAATAGCTTAAGAAAAGGAACAAGAGAAAATTAGAAGTCTAAGCATATGTAGCAAAAGTGCCATATAATTTCTAGAATATAGACTACTGAAAATATAGCAGACTTACTTACTAAAGCCTTAACTCCTGAGCTATTTTTAAAACATGTGGAGTCGATTGGTATAAGATATCATCATTAATAACACTAGCACAAGTGAGAGTTGTTGGAGTTGGTGCTTGTGGGCATTCTATTTTTGCATAATTTTTATATTTATAAAATATATATTTTCATAAATTTTTTATTTATAATATGGAATTTATCTTCTTTTTCATATTTTAGATCTAAAATACTTTAGATTAAAACTAACAGTTAGTAATTTTTAAGATCTTAGAACCATATATGAAGATATGCGATAAAAACCTTAATGTGAAACAGGTTGCCAAAGTTTCACAAGATCCATTGAGCATCCATGGGGTCCAATAAAAATAGCAAGAACCAAGAAAATAAAGAAAGCTTTAAATGGTCTAGTTGAGCACATCTCAAATTCATGCTTTGTTCAAAATGCTAAACTGCTAGAATTGAGTATTCAAGATGATCAATGCTTTATCAATATTATTCAAGTGTCTTTAAGTGATCTAGAGTGATTTACATAAAGAACAAAATAAAGTATAATCAATTTAAGAAAAATGATTTGGCTCATAATTTAAGAATGAAAACATGAGCAAAAAAGGAAATAATGGCATGCAGATCTGCCCTTTATTTTATTTCTGTTGGGATTTGTGGTCATGTGTCATCCCAATTTTGTATGAATATTGTATTTTCATACTTATGTAATAAATAAATATTTCATTAAATCGCTAATTATTTTTATTAAGGTAAGATGCTTGTAACATTTTAAACATTGTATCTGAAGAAGTTTAGATCAGGTCTAAAGAGTTAGAACCTTGTCTGAAATAGGACAAAGACTTGGGAATATACTTGCAATGACATAGTTGTAAATAGTTGCAAGCGTTGCTAAGAAATATCATTGTGTAAATATGTTCTCAAATTAAATATTCCTAATTTATTTCAACTGATGCAGGGTTTATCGAATGGAATTGATTAATATAGATCGGTGCACGTCTATATTTGGATAGTCTAAATGGTTAATCTTAGAAAAGCATCAGCTTAGTGGAAGCTTGTATAGATATCATGCATTTAGTAAGGGCTGGATACTGAAGTAGACTCAATGAAGACCTCCAACAGATTTTCCATAATTTCATCAGTGGAGGGTCTTCTCGAGTTGAATAGTATTCGTGGTCCCTAGACTTGAGCACTACGGTGGGCTTATGAGTGATCCACCATACTTAGGTTTCACACATGTCAAAAAACTTTCATGGTCTGACCGTTGGGTATGGTCTGATGCTTATGGAGCCCGGTGTATGTAGATATGGGATCCATTAGCTCATATGGGTGAGTTAAATATCTAGATGCTCTAAGTTTGTATTCTAGGAAGTCTTATGGCTATAAGCATTTAACCCGGGAAAGAGTTTTCTGTGGAGTAAATAATATTGCAAATGAATTTACGTATATTATTCATTGGAATATAAATTAAAAGAGATAAGTTTATGGTTGAGTAATAAGGGACTTGACGCTACTGATCTATGTCTCCACTTTTCTAGGATATTAATGATGGAGGGATTGTAGGAATATGGATTAACCTCAACTTATATGGTTTAACTCGCCATTTTGTATTATCTATAATGTGTGTATGGAGCATCAGTTATAGACTTATAGAAATATTTTGTGAGACAAAATGGGTGTGAACCTAGGGAGTCTTACTATATGAAGTATATGCGTTGAGCATGTGAATAGTGCACCAGATCATATTGTTCGATTTGGGAAGTTTTAAAAAAAATATGAATTTATTTCAGGGTCTCTCGGGGAGTAGTTAAGGTTTAAGTATTAAACTCAAAATTGTGCCAAGTAAGACTTGACACTTTTATCTACCTAGTGTATGTCTCAAATTGTGCCAATAATTTGTATTGATACTAAATTGGACATTGGTAGATATAGCTACCATTTAAATAAAACAATTGTTGTTTTATGTAAATTAAATTAATTATTCACTTATTTATTTTAGGGTCTCTCGGGAAGTAGATAAGGTTTAAGTGTTAGCAGTTAAAGTTTAAGTGTTAAACCCAAAATTGTACTAAGTGAGACTTGACACTTTTATCTACCTAGTGTTTGTCTCAAATTATGCCAATAATTTGCATGGGTACTAATTTGAACATTGGTAAATAAAATTATTCTAAAATAAAAAAAATAAAATAAAATTCCATTCGGCATGTCTATATACAAATGAATCGTATTCATTTATTAAACAAATTATATGTTGTTGAAATCTATTTGGCTAAAACAAAAGCATTTGTGATTAAATTTGAATCAATCCATATGGCTTATTTTTAAAGATTTGGAAAAGTAATGAGGCCAACAATCTTTGCTCTATTTGGCCATGCAAGTTTTACCGTGTCTTTATTCAAATGCAATTGAAATCACTTCATGTTGATTTTTAATTGGTCATTTAAAATGGCAATCGAAAGCAAATGAAATTAATCAAGCATGAGGTGCCAATTTAGTTGCCACAAATTGCTTTATCAACATGCCAACCAAATTCTGCAAATGACTAAGCAAATTATTTTCTTAGTCACTTTTAAACAAATGTCAATCAAGTTATTTTCTATTGGTTGGACAATAGGCAATAGTTGCTTATAAATATTAAGTTAGCCGAGTGTTCTAGATAAAAAATAGTAAGAAATTAATTGCTCTTGTTTTCAAAAGTTTAAGTGTTAACCTTTAGGAAAAGTGTCCGAAAAATAAATAAATAAATTAATAATCCAGAAGTAAGAGTTTCTTCAAAATTTCAAAAAGCAAAACTACCAGCCTAGCTTGAAGAAGCCCACCATGTCCCAACTAGATTTGTTCAAAGCATACTTCAAGGGTGAGTTTCCTAATCTCATTAGTGATGAGATTATTTTAATGTGTATTATATTAATTCTGCTGCATAATATGTTACATTTTAAATTGTTTAAATTCCATATATTTACTCGTAGCACGATGCATACGCACGCAATACCAACAAAAATAGTATAAGAGCAACGTGTTGTGTGCTTATATTTAGAGTGTATGTGGTGTAATTTAATTATGTTAGTTACTGCAAATATTTTTTTTTTTGTGTTTAAAAATAAATAGTTTATTTGTTGCAATTTATAATTGTTATAACTGTGATAAATATTGTGGGCCATTTGTTTTTGCTGGTAACCATAATAGGAGCCCTATTAGTGGGGGTTAGTTATGTTTGCATAAAATAAATGTATGATTGAGAATCACAGTCTCATAAGATGGGAATGGAATTAAGTAATCTCTCTTAATCAGATTTAATTGTGTACCATTATGAGATAATGTTACCCGTTGATCCGTCTTATCAATACAATATTAATCAGGTCATATCGATCTTTTCCAATATTGCTAAAGCGTGAGGGTTTTAGATAGTGTGATTTTGACTATGCTAGTTAAACATAAGATGAGGAAAATATATGTGAACGTATTGTTCAATATTGTTAAAGTGTGAGGCTAGTATTAATAATATATATTTGATTATTGACAAGTTAATTTGAAATAAATCTTAATGATAACTTAAAGGCGTAGAAAACTATAGAGACTAGTTGATGAATCTGAGAATTGTTCTCGATTCTAAAAAACTTGGATATGTGATAAATCAGTGCATGCCTATAGGAATTTCGATGAAGCCACCCTAGATGAGAGGGTGACTTATTAGAAATGATTGGATGATGACTTAAAAGTTAAATCTTATGCTATGCCTCTATGTCTAGAGTTTTTTAGAGAGAGTGTGCTCATATGGGTGATGCTTTAGCATTATGCTCCATTTGAATGAGTTGTTTGGCGACTGTCCTCAGGTTAAGGCATATAGGGTTTTTAAATCATTTTTCAATGTAGACTTTCTGAGGGTAGTCTAGTCAGTCCCTATGTGCTTAATATAATTTCTATAATTGAGAGGTTGGAGACGATGGACATTACACTGAACAAATATTTATGGAATAGTTTGATTCTCCAGTTGCTTTCGAGGTTTTTTAGACAGTTCATAATGAATTTTAATATGCAGGGAATGACCCCATCTTATGTTGAACTTCATAATATTTTGAAGACAATAGAAGAGGACATAAACAAAGTGAGATCATCCTTCTTTGTTCAGGGTGCTTCATCTTCTGTTCCTAGGGCTTCTAGGAAGCCTAAAGGAAAGAAAAAAAAAGGTGAGGCAGGCACCCAGGATTGGGTCTCAATGGTATCCCATATCCAAACCACAGAAGAAAGAAAAAGAAAAATATTTCCACTGTGGTGAGGAAGGACACTAGAAGAGAAATTACCAGAGATACCTTGCCGAGATAAAAAAGAATCCCTCATGTATATGTTTACTTATTATTGACATTTCTTTAACATAAGATGCTAATTCTGATTGGGAATTGGATACTGCTTCTCTTTCTTACATCTGCAATATATTGTAGGGTCTAAGGGAAGTTAGACTGCTGCAGTCGGAGAGATTCAGCTTCGTGTTGAAAATAGAGATTTCCTTCAGGTCGAGGCTGTGGGACATTTTGATTTACATCTCTCATGTAATAGAACTATAATGTTGTATAATTATCTTTTTGTACCCTGTATTTTAAGACAAATAGTATCCCTTCCTGTACTTGATAGAGAAGGTTATCATATGTATATATAAAATTGTTCCTTATGTTTATATGATATGCATAATATTTTGATAGCTGATTGTTAGTTAATTAATGGTCATTATGTTTTGAATACAAAACAATATGTCATAAATGTATAGGTAAACACAACAAGTAGTTCGAGAACTTTGAATGAAATAGAATTGTGGCATATGAGATTGGGTCATATAGGCGTTAGACGCATATCCCATCTTGTTAAAGATAGTCGAATACCTAATTTAACCATAGAACCTTATCCAGTTTGTGAATCATGTATTCAAGAAAAGATGACTAAATCTCCTTTTATTGGTGTTAGACACCGTGCCACAGGTTTATTGGAACTTATACATAGTGATGTATGTGGTCCAATAAATCACGCTGCTATGGGTGAATTTCAATACTTTGTAATCTTTATTGATGATTTTTCACGATATAGTATGTGTTTCTTATGAGACACAAGTTTGAAACCTTTAAAAAGTTCAAGAAATTTAGACTTGAAGTAGAGAAATAAACGGGTATGTATGTCAAATGCCTTTGATCAGATCTAGGCGGTGAATACATGGGCAGTGAATTTTTAAATTATTTAAAGGAGAATGAATTTTCGCTCAATATAGTCCTCCAGCTACTCCGCAGCATAATGGTGTTTTAGAGAGGAAGAATCGGACTTTATTAGATATTGTCCGATCGATGATGAGTTTCACCAATCTCCCTAAATATCTTTAAGGCTATGCTCTACCTACTGCTGCTCGTGTATTGAACAAAGTTCCATCTAAAGCCATTTCTTCTACTCCCTATGAGATATAGACTGGAAGGAATCCAAGTCTTAAATATTTTAAAAGTTATATAACATGATAAACTTACACCCATGGGGTACAAGTATTGGTTCATTGGTTATCCCATGAACTCAATGGGATACCAGTTCTATGATTCCGAGGAATGAAATGTGTTCGTTGCTCAGAATTCCACTTTTCTAGAGAAACAATTTCTTATGGATCATGGAATTGTAGGAAGATTAATTTTAATGAAATCAATCATAATGAACCACAGGCTCAATCGAGCAAATTACCATTTACAGTCCCTTTACATAGATCACAAAAGATATCGAGGCAACCTGAAAGGTATGATATGATACTTGAAGGTACCTCTAAGATTTTCTTGGTGGAAGAAAATGATCATTTGACCTACAAAGAGACAATATTGGATATTGATTCAAGAAATTGACAAGATGGCATGAAATCGAAAATTGACTCTATACATCAAAAACAAGTTTGGGACTTGGTTGAGCTTTCCGAAGGAATAGTACCTATTGGTTATAAATGGTTTACAAGCGGAAGCGTGGGTCAAGTGGAAAGGTAGATACCTTCAAGGACCGTCTAGTAGCAAAAGGTTATACTCAAAAATCGGGGATCAGTATTGAGGAAACCTTTGCACTAGTTGTGATGCTTAAGTCAATAAGAATTTTATTGAAAATTACTGCATACTATGACTTTGAAATTTGGCAAATGAATGTAAAGACGGCGTTCCTGAATGGATATCTCGAGGAAGAGATATTTATGGAACAGCCTAAAGGCTTTGCATCCAGCCTTTCTTCTAATCTTGTATGCAAACTGAAGAAGTCCATTTATGGACTTAAGCAGGCTTCTCGAACCTGGAATCTTCGTTTTGATGAGGTAATCAGAGGGTCTGGTTTCATAAAAAATGACAAAGAGGCATGTGTGTATAAAAAAGTTAGTGGGAGCATGATTGTCTTCTTAATTCTTTATATTGAGGACATATTTATCATTAGAAATGATATCGGTATGTTAAGTCAGAAAGTTACTTAAGTTTTCTTTATGAAAGATTTGGGAAAAGCTTCCTATATATGGGTATAAAGCTTTATAGAGATAAAGTTAGGAAGCTTATAAGACTCTCTTAATCTTCGTACATTGATAGTGTCTTAGAAAGGTATAGTTTTAGTAATTCAGAAGGAAGTTAATATACTTTTTGAGTATATTAATATACTTTTTAGACATAACATTCATCTTTCGAGGAAGATGTGTCCTCAGAAAGAAGATGAGAAGATTAAAATGTCTAACATTCCTTATGCATCAGCTGTTGGAAGCTTGATGTATGCCATGATGTGTACGAGACCTGATACCAGTATGGCTATAAGTGTTACGATCCGGTACTAGTCTGATCTAGGTGACAGCCATTGGATGGCAGTCAAACATGTCCTTAAATACCTTAAGGGTACAAAGGACAAGTTTCTCATATATAGAGAAAATGACTTACAGGTAAGAGGGTACACTGACTCAGACTTCCAGTCTGATTCGGATGATAGAAAGTCTATGTCGGGATATGTGTTTATTCTCAATAGTGTCGCCATAAGTTGGAAGAGTGTCAAATAGGGATTCATAACTGATTCTACCACAGAGGTAGAATATATTAGCTTTAGAAGCAGTGTAGATAAAGAATTTTGTCTCAGAACTTGGCATAGTCCCAAGTTCCATAGATCCTATCCCATTATTTTGTGACAACAACGGGGCCATTGCAAGACAAAAGAGCCAAGAGCACCACAGAGATCTAAACACGTGGAGAAAAAATACCACATTGCTAGAGAGATCTTGGCTCGAATAGATGTTGTATTTTATAGAGTTTATTCTATAAATAATGTAGTAGACCCACTCACTAAAGCCTTAACTCCAAAGATGTTTAAAAAACACGCGGAGTTGTTAGGTATTAGATACCACTACGAATGGCACTAGAGCAAATGGGAGTTGTTGGGATTTGTGCTCATATGCCATCTCAATTTTGTATGAATATTGTAATTTCATAATTATGTAATAAATAAATATTTCATTAAATTGCTAATTATACTTATGTAATAATATTTCGGACATTGTATTGATATGAAGGAGTTTAGATCAAGTCTAAAGAGTTAGAACCTTATCTAAAATAGAACAAAGACTTGAAAATATACTTGTAATGACATAGTTGTAAATAGTTGCAAGCATTGCTAAGAAATATCATTGTGTAAATATGTTCTCAAATTAAATGTTCATGATCTATTTCTACTGATGCAGGGTCTATCGAATGGAACCGATTAATATAGATCAGTGTATATCTATATCTGGATAGTCCATATGGTTAATCTTAGCAAACCATCAGCTTAGTGGGAGATCGTATAGATATACATATATTTAGTAAGGACTAGATACTGAACTAGACTTAATGAAGACTTCCAATAGATTTCCCATAAATCCGTCAGTGGAGGGTCTTCTTGAGTTGAGTAGTATTCGTGATCTCTAGACTTAAGCACCACGGTGGGCTTATGAGTTAAATATTCATATGCTCTAAGGTTGTATTCTAAGAAGTCTTACGGCCATAAGCATTTAACCCGAGAAAGAGTGAAATTATGGAGTAAATAATATTACAAATGAATTTGCGTAAATTTTTTATTGGAATACGAATCAAAAGAGATAAGTTTATAGTTGAGTAATAAGGGACTTAACACTGTTAATCTATGTCTCTACTCTTCCAAGATATTAATGATGGAGGGATTTTACGAATATGGATTAACCTCAACTTGTATCGTTGAACTCGTAATTTTGTATTATTCATAACGTGTGTGTGGGGCATTTGGTGTGAACCTAGGGAGTCGCAGTAAATGAAGTGTACACGTTGAGCACGTGAGCACATCGGTATGGATACTAAATTGGACATTGGTAGATATAGCTGTCATTTAAATAAAATAATTATTGTTCTGTTTAAATTAAATTAACTATTCACTTATTTATTTTTTAGGATCTCTTAGGGAGTAGTTAATGTTTAAGTATTAAACCTAAAATTATACCAAGTGAGACTTGACACTTTTATCTATCTAATGTTTATCTCAAATTGTGCCAATAATTTGTATGGGTACTAATTTGAACAATGGTAAATAAAATTATTATAAAATAAAAAAATGAAATGAAAATAAAATTTCATTCGGCATATCTATATACAAATGAATCTATTCATTTGTTAAACAATTTATATGTTGTTGAAATCTAATTCGCAAAAAAAAAAAACATTTGTGATTTAATTTGATTCAATCCAAGTGGCTTATTTTTAAAGATTTGGAAAAGTAAAGAGGTCAACAATCTTTGCTCCAGGCCATACAGGTTTTACCGTGTCTTTATTTAAATGCAATTGAAATCACTTTATGTTGATTTGTAATTGGTCATTTAAAATGGCAACCGAAAGCAAATGAAATTAATCAAGCATGAGTTGTCAATTTGGTTGCCATAAATTGCTTTATCAATATGCCAACCGAATTTTGGAAATGACTATGTAAATTATTTCCTTAATCACTTTTAAACAAATGTCAATCAAGTTATTTGCTATTGGTTGAACAATAGGCAATAGTTGCCTATAAATATTAAGTTAGTCGAGAGTTTTAGATAAAAAAATAGTAAGAAATGGATTGCTCTTGTTTGCAAAAGGTTAAGTGTTAAATTTTAGGTAAAGTGTTAAAAAAAAAATTAATAATCTAGAAGTAAGAGTTGCTTCGAAAGTTTGAAAAGAAAAGTTACTAGTCTAGCTTGAAGAAGCCCACTATATCTCAACTAGATTTGTTCAAAGTATGCTTCGAGGGTGAGTTTCCTAATCTCATTAGTGTAATGAGATTATTTTAATATGTTTTATATTAATTTCACTACATAATATGTTACATTTTAAATTGTTTAAAATGCATATATTTACTCGTAGCACGGTGCACACGCACACAACACCAATAGTTTCCTAGTTTCTTTATTTTGTTTTCTAATTTCTTAGATCCTTATTTCCTTTTTAGTTTATGTTATATTTAGAAGCAAAGATATAATTTTTTTTTTCTTAATATGTTTGTTATTTATTTCCTTTTTTTGTAATCAAAGTCCTACTATGCCTAGGATTTAATTTATTTTCCTTTTAGCTACCTGAAGATTTTGGCTATGTATGCTGCTGTAATCCTAAGGGAAATTCAGAGTGTTTATGACATTAATAATATTGAGATTTTTTTCTTGATTTTTCAAAGAACTAAAATTCTTTTGGCGTTCATTCTTAAGTTCATCACTCATAATGTTTCTCATTTTTCTTGAGTGTGGTGTCTAATTTATTATACTTCTGGTTCTTATCTCTTTATAGATAATAGGTCAAGGTCCTTATTTTGTTCATTTATGAATTTGAATTAGAACGATCATTGGCAAAGGAATCTCATTTGAGTGTCGGGTCTTACTTTTCTTTATAAGATTCATATCATTTGGTTTCAGAGATTAGGTTCTAAATCAGGTTTGATCTATCCAATGTATTTTTTCTTTGTTTGTTCTTTCTTTTAAATTCTGCACCCTTTGTTCTATTCCCTTGAATCTGTAATCTATCATCTTTATTTCTTCTTGATAACAGCTTTAACCTAGTTCTTTACCCTAATTCATTCAAGTTTTATTACTTATAATTACATATAAGTAAAAAAAAAACAAATTCAAAAATAAAAGTATAGAAAAAATTTCAAATTCAATTGCTTTCAAGTTTACTATTCTAAATTAGTGAAAGTGTTATTCACTATTCAAGTTTTGTTGCATTAAGTACGGATTCTGGTTATTTTGTGCAATTTTGCCTAAAACAAAATAACAACCCTAATTACATGAAATTCATATTTCCTTTTGTCTTTGTTTTCGTTATAACACTGTTCTCTTTTCTTCTTAAATTCAGCTAATTATTTCCTTTGCAATAACCCATTCTCATTATTAATGTTCTGATTTATTGAGTTTGGATTATCGCAGGGTAATTTTGATTGAGTTCATTTAAGTTCAATAAAGAACTAAAAGATGAGACTAAAGAGTAGAAAATGACAAGAGAGTATAAGCTTATAGAAGGGTAAAAGCCAAATTTGAGTAAACACGAGTGTGAGTGCTATCAGTTTTAAGGAAAAACACATAAATCAGTGTTTGTGAGGTTTTCTTACTTTGTTTGCAAATTATTAAATATATCTTAAGAAAAGATAATGGCTTATCCGATGATGCTCGAGAAAAGATAGATTTCAAACTCTTCTTTAAGTTCTTAGAAAAAAAATTTAATCAACTGGAATTTAGGTTTGATGAGGTGAATGAGAGAATAGATAAAGTTGAATATACTTCACAAAAAGGGCAGCCACCTAAAGCTCCTAATTTCTAATAAAGAGAGAGATTCCACTTAGGTATGATTGTGAAGATGATTATAGGGATGACCTAGATGTTTATGATCGTACCTCTAATATTTAGGCATATTTGGGCATAGGATGGACATAGAGGAGTTGATATAAAAATACGATTGATAACAACTTGGAAAATATTAAGATGAATATTCCATATTTCCAAGGAAAAAATATTCCGAAAGCTTATTTGGAGTGGGAGAAAAAGATAGAGTTGGTATTTGATTGTCACAACTATTCCAAATTGAAAAAGTAAAGTTGGCCACCGTAGAATTTACTAATTATGCTATTGTTAGGTAGGAACAACTTGTTTTGAGCAGGAGATGGAACTGTGAAAGGCCAATTGAGACATAGGAAGAGATAACGATGCAATTCATTCCAAGCCATTGCTATAGGGACTAGTTTCAAAAATTAAAAAGTCTTACTTAAGGGTTTAAAAGCGTTGAAGGTTACCACAAGGAGATGGAAATAACCATAATTCAAGCCAATGTGAAGGAGGATCGAGAAACTACTATGCTATGTTCCTAGTTGGTTTGAACAGTGACATTGCAAACTTGGTGGAGTTACAAAATTATGTTAAGTTGAATGTGTTAGTGTACTGTGCATAAGGTGAATATATGTGTTTTAATTTTAATTTTACACATCTCACATGAAACATATACACAACGGAATTTAAAAAATATATTTCATTACATTAATGAGATAAAAGGGAGCTTACCCTTGAAGCGTGTTTAAACAATTCTAGTCGAGGATGTGGTGAGATTCCTTGAGCTAGAATAGTAGTTTCTTATCTCAGTAGAAATTTGTTGAAGTTAAGGATAGTAGTGAACTGGGTTTAGAACAGATACCCCTAAACTCGTATCCGTATCTGCTTAAAAATAAAATATCAAATCCTTCCCAAATCTATTGCGAGTTTGGGGTTTCATTAGCAAATCTGCTTTGACGAGTTTATACTCATTACTAAACCCGTAGTGGTTATCCACGGATTTTAAGTGAGTTTTAAATTTATATAATAAAAAAATAAGATAATATCCTTAATTTAAATGAAAACCTATATTTTTATTGCAATTTTAAGTTTATAACCATAGCATCAACTTAAATTCAATAATAATCTTGGTTTTAAAGAAAATTCTAAAAATATCATCATTCAAAATTATATCACACAACTAAATTTATAATTACAACAAGATATAATATAATAATATTAATTGAAAGTCTTAAATAAAGAAAGGAATAAATAAAATAACCAATACAAATATTAAGTATACAATCAAAGTCTTATTGATAACTCCATAACTAATATTTTTCTTTCAAAATATAAAATTTGAAACTTTAAACATCCAACACTATGTTCACTTGTCTTCATCTTCATCGCAGTTCATATGCATACCACTCATCCAACATGAAGCTTATAAGAATAAACAAGAATATAAATTGTTCTTTAATCAACTAATAAGTAAGAATCAAACCTTTATTAAAAAAATATAAAGTTAGTTTATCTGATCAACAACATATACATCCTTAAAATATTTTATGCATCCATTTTATTTGCTGCAGTAGTGAGGTGAAGAAGACAGCGGCACAGATGAGAGAAAGTATAAATATTTAAGACTTTAAGTCTAAACAAAGAAACTTGTTATGACCTTTTCTTTTTGGCCAAACAAAAGAAAAGAAATTGTGACATAATTGAAAAAAAAGGATGAAAAGGAGTGAAATGCACTAAAAGTTAAGAAAAAAGGTTTTTCGACAAAAACAAATATATATTTGACTTGATGGTTGTTGGTAAAAAAAAAAAGAGTGAGGCAAAAAAAAAAGAAGGAATGATGCCTTTTGGTGGAAAAGAAAATTAAAAATAGACAAAATCTTTTAATGGTTGTTGTGAATCTCGGTTTATGGACTTAAAAAAATAGATGTGATAAATTTGAGTTTTAAATGTAATTTCTCTAAAAAGTATTTATAAAAGAAAGTAATATTTGTGGGTAGCAGATACCCGCAATGGGTATCCACAAATTTTATACTGAACCCGTACCTGTACCAAATTCGTTGCCAGTTTTTATTTTGTATACGTATAACCCGTACCAAATTTGCTTCAAGCATTACCAAATCTTTCCCAATACGGTAGGTTTTAGCAGATTTGTAGATTTTTTTGCCATCTCTAGTTGAAGCAACTGTTGCTTTCTATTATTTTCTTGGCTTTATGCTAAGTACTAGCAACTATTGTTTTTATTCACTTTTATGTCATTAGTGAAAATGACCCCTTTTATATATCTTTTGCTGCTGTCCATAACCATTTTTTCATCCAATTAAAATTCAATTAGTCTTTAAAATTCTAGCATGACAAGGTAACAAGCTTGCCGCTTCATGCTTTAAAGATTAGGTTAGTGGCATGGGTCCTTATTTAGCCAAATATAATCTTAAAAGAGTGGAAAATTTTCTTTTAAAATTAACAATATGCAGCCATGTCTTGCTTTGGCAAAAATCACTTGGTGGCTATTAATTAAATTGGCCAAATTGATGAGTTGCCATTTTGCTTTCAAAAGCAATTCATTTAAGCCACCTCATGCTTTATACTAAAGCATGACAATGCATTGTACAAATGAAGAATTAGCCAGCACATGTTTATATATATAATAAGCATTTTAATTGCCATTTAATATTAATGAATTAATTTGGTTGAATAGCTCATGCTTACTTTAAGTATGACTATTCAATTGTTATTTATTTAAGCCATTTGCTTGCCATATGTCATGCCTTTATAAATCAATGGCATGACATGTGGCAACTAATTAAAGGGATAAAATGGCAAGTTCTACTTGCGAACATCCTGAGCTTAACACTTTAACCCAGTCAACTTTTCGAGAGACTTTAAAATAATTTTTACTTTCTAAGATCTTCACAGATCAAACCATTCGATCTGATGCACTACCCTAGTGCTTAATGAGTACACTTCATATTTTTAGATTCCCTAGTTGACACCCGTTTATCTTACGAAATGCTTTCGTAAGTTCGTAAACAATGCCCCACATGTACATTACGAAAACTACAAAGCAGTGCGGTAAACCATACAAGTTAAGGTTATTACATGTTTATATAATCCCTCCGTCATTTATATCCTGAAAGAGTAGAGACATAAATAATCACCGTTAAGTCTCCATATGTTCGACACTAAACTTGTCTCCAGATTGGTATTTCAATAAACAATATAAACACTTTTTCAATATTATTTATCCCACAAGAAACTCTTTTCTGAGCATATTACTTATGGCCATAAGACTTTCTAAAGTACAATCTTGGAGCACTAGGATATATAACTCACCCATATGAGTTGAGTGATCTCATATGTACATACACAGGACTCTATGAGCATCAGCCATACCCATCAGTATCCAACAGTTAGACCATGAAAGGTCTCTAACATATGTAAAATCAAAGTATGATGGATCACTCATAAGCACATCGTGGTACTCAGGTCAAGGGACCATACATTTACTCAATTCAAGAGAATCTTCCATTGACGGCTTAATGCAATGTCTATTACAGGTCCTCATTGAATTTATTCAATACCCAGTCCTCACTGAATACCTATATGCCTATATAAGCTCCCATTAAGTTCATGATCTATTAAGAATAACCATCTGAACCATCTAGATATAGACATACATTGATTTATATATAATAAGATCTTCACCAATAGACCTATATTAGTGAAGATAGACAGGGAACATAAAATTTGAGAACATATTTGCACAATGACATTTTTAGTACTATTTACAACTCCTTGCAACTATGTCATTGCTAATATATCCCTTTGTCCCATTTCAGATAAAGCTCTAATTCTTTAGATTTTGTAGACTCTTATAACTTGATGACTCTTAGCAGTGCTAACTCTTAAAAAATATAACTCTCAACGTTGCTAACTCTTAGCCCTGATCTAAACTCCTTTAGATCAAATCTAAACTCTTTCGGATCATACAATATCTAAAACATTACAAGCATCTTACCATATATATAATTGAATATTAACGATTTTATTTGAAATATTTATTGTATAAATATTAAATAATTAATATTCATACAATATTAAAATGACATGTAAGCACTATTCCAATAGAATGACATGGTGCACATGGCCATAAAAGTGGACAACAATTGAAGAGGAAGGGTTCCACATGAATTGGGTAGAAATCGTGTTCTTCTTCATCCTGGAAATTGAATTAAAGCAAAAATAATGAAATACCTAGTTTTTAAGCCTAAGGCGGAAGCCTCCCAAAACAACAAAGATGTAGGCATACCAAACAAAGGTAGATATGATTCCCAACCTTCTAAAAATAGAGATATCAAATATATTAACTGTTCGAGAGTATGTCATATTGCATCTCAATGCCCAAACAAAAGAGTGATGATATTGAAAGAGTCATTTTTCAAAATTATATGAAGGGAAAGAGCCATTTTTTACCCTCAAGATATGGTGAAAGTGACAGTGTACTCACCCAGTTTTCAGAATTATCCATTTACACCTCCCCAACATTAACTTTTTCTATTAGGTTAAATGGTAATTGTTGGGGATCAAATATATATGGGTGTATGCATGTGCAACAGTGTTTATTGCAAAAAAAATACGTATCTCATACATATTTGGCGCAGCAGAACATTTAAAACATACAATAAACACATAAACATATATTAATCAAATTAATATATCAAAAGTAAAGTTGAGAAATCACCAGAACGTGTAACATTTTACATGTAAATATAGGGAGTCCTCCTAGAGTCTCACTCGTAGGCAGTTCTAGTCACCAATTTCATACACTTGGCGAGCTAGAACAATAGCTCCTTTAATTCAACACAGGATTAAACCTTTAACCTTAAAATGGCCAGTTCTTTTTCTTTGTTCTTTTGCTCCAAAAATGGAAACGAAACAAAGGAAACAAATGCTACAATTGCACTCATTACCTTTGCTCCCGTAAAAATGCACATATACATATCTCTAATTTGTTTATTATATATTAAAATAATAGTATTTAGCCACTTAGGAAAAAAATATTAATAAAATAATAAAAATAATATTTTATATATATAAATGTATGACAATTATTATGCATAAATATATATTATATTATTAAAATATATAATATTATAAAATAATATATTTTAATAGAGATATTATGATTATTTAACAACTAAATAATCATAATGTGAAATGATCATTTTGCCCCTTATGAATAGTTACCAAGTATATCCTTTAGTGGGTCCCACCAAATCTAACACTTGGGTAAACCCAACTGAGGGTCCACAATGCCCTCCATGTCATTATACAATTAGTGAATATCAATTATTGACTAATTGTTGTATTTAACGCTTAAACACGGACACGCATGTATTTTCGTGGTAGTGTTGGATATTACTGGATTAAACAATTTAATCCAGTACTCTGCCCCAGTGCATAACAAGTACACTCTATATCGCAGGACTCCCTAGGTCTACGCCCGATTCGTCAAATAGAACTATTCCATAAGTTCGTGAGCAATGCCCCACGCACACATCACGAATATTACAAATCAGCGCATTGAACCATACAAGTTGAGGTTACAATATATACATATAGTCTTTCCATCATATATATCTTAGATGTGCGAGGACATAGATCAACACCGTCAAACTATCTCCAGAATGGTATCTCACTGAATAATATAAACAAACTCTGTGCAGTATTGTTTAACCCTGTGGAAACTCCTTTCTCAGGTTCATTGCTTATGGCCATAAGACTTTCTTGAGATACTATCTTAGAGTATCTAGATATATCACTCCCTATAAGAGCTGATGGATCCCATATCTGTACACACCAGACTCTATGAGCATCGGACCATACTCAGTGACACATAGCGATCAGGCCATGAAAAGTCTCTGACATGCATGGAACCAAAGAATGATGGATCACTCACAAGCCCACCGTGGTGCTCAGGTTAGAGGATCACATATACTATTTAACTCGAGAGAACCTTCAATTGATGGCAACATAGGATGTCTATTAGGGTCCTTATGAGTCTGTTTAGTACTCAGTCCTAACTAGATACCCGTATGCCTATACAATCTCAAAGATTATGGTCAGCTAGGAACAACCAACTGTACTTTACAGATATAGACATACACTGATCTATATGAATTAATAGGATCTACTAACAGACTTATGTTAATAGAAATAGACCAGGAACAATATATTTAAGAACATACTTACATAATGACACATCCTAGCAACCCATTGCAACTCTTGCAACTATATCATTATAAGCATATTCTTAGGTCTTTGTCCCGTTACAGACAATGTTCCAACTCTTGAAATATTTGCTAATTCTTAGCACTAGTCTAAACTCCTTTAGATCCTACCTGAACTCCTTCAGATAATACAAAGTCTGTAGCGTAATAAACATTAAACCATATTATTAAGAAATAATTAGCGATTTAACAAAATATATTCTATATAGATATCAAATATTTATACAAAATTGAGATGACACGTAGGCACAACCTTAATATTAATAAGGGCAATGTAGTATTTTTACTCATAAAAGACACATGGCACAATTCAAAGGGCACTAACTAATGTTGACCACATTTACTAACCATTAAGTAGCACTAGACCAATTCACCGTGGATATTATCGAACTCTAAAATTATTGATCTATGCAATGATGGGGTTATTTTCACCATTGAAGCTTCGGAGGAGGACCCAAGGTTATAGACAACCATGACTTAAAATGGCTATTTGTACATGTCATAACGAAACAAAAAACTTACTTTCATAAGTCTTTTTGTACATGTCCACCAAGCATGAGCCAATTTCTTTTATGTAATATTCCCAGTCAATGGGTTCAGGTTTCTACACAAAATAGAGACAATCAATAATTCAATTATTACTCACTCAATATAGTTGAGAACTACAGTTTTTTCAAGAGTACTTCTTTACTATAAGAACTTATAAATTCAAATCATATATTTTTTATGTAATAACTAAAACTTAGTGTTAATGATCATTCAGTCCATGAATCTTATGAGTGTTTGTTTCACAATCGAACAATGGGCAATAAAGATGAAATAATGAAGAAAGAGCCTCAAAATGGTCATGCTATCTCTCACTTCATTCAGAAGTATATTGTACAACAATATAAACCATACAGCCATCAGATTTTGGCAACTAAATGTTACTTCTCAATTTTGTTTACATTGAGTTATCTATAAACAAATTGGCAGATCTTGGAAACTGCATCAACTGATTTTATTTTTCACAAATGTTCTACACAAGGAAGTAAAAAATAGTACCAAAACTAAATCTTTCAAGAGTATATTGTTTAATCATGCCTAGACGTAATATGAACAAGTATAGAGCTGTAAATTAAAAGGTTTAACTGTTAGAAATCATGATAACATACATTCTAAAGGATAGATTTCTTTGTGCTGACCAATCCCTGTGTGATAAAGTTCATTGTCATAGAACTCTAAAGATAGTAGAACATTTGGCAACAGTTATGGAGGAAAAGATATATCTATTTTCCAAATAAATATTAGTAAAAATATCAAGTTATTTACTCTTTGAACCTTGAAAACTAATTTGACAAATAATAAAGAGCACAATTTAACTAGTAAAGTGTTGTAACCTTAAATGAACTGTATTTTGTTTCTTTATAACGGTTTTCTATGACCTTAGGTCCTCCTAAAATGCTCTAATGGTGAAAATGGCCCTATCATTGTATAGATTATAAAATTTAGAGTTCGACGGTACCTACGATGAATCAGTTCGGTATCAGACAACGCTGTCAATAATTGATCAACACCGATCAATATTGGTCAACGGTCAATGTTGGTCAGTGTACTTCAGATTGTCCCATGTGTCTTTTATGAGTAAAAGACTACATTTCCCTTATTAGCATCCAACTTAATAGAAAAAGTTAACAGCAAGAGGTGTAAATGAGTAATTTTAAAAACTTAGTGAGTAAACTGTCCTTTTCACCATATCTTTGGGGTCAAAATGTCATTTTCTCTTGTGTTAATGATAATTATGAGATAATGATTATTTTATTTTGAGAAATGGAGTAAGGACACATATTGAATTTTAAACATTAAAACTCGACACATGTTCTGGCCAATAAAAGCACTTAGTTGCATTTTGTGTTGTCTTTTTCTCATGCTTAATTATTAAGCATTTCATAGTGTAAAAGACAACTAAAAGCATGCAAAAGGGTGGCTTAAGGAAATGTGCACACTTATCCCATTAACTTAGGTAAAATTTAATATGGTAGCATGCTTAACTTTTAAGCATTTCATAATGCAAAGAAAATAAATAAAGATTTTTGGTTTGTGGCTTAAGGATATAAGTACATGTGCCCCACTAACTTGTTTAACTCTTGCGTGCTTAAGGCTTCAATTTTCTCACTTAAAAAAGACTAATGAAATAAGAGATGAAGGCTAAAAGTGTTACATTATCTTTTATGAAATAAAAAATCCAATTATATGAGTGCTTAAGGGTTAAGCAAGAAAAATATAAATAAACAAAAAATTAAGTGCTATCAAATTTTTCTAGAGCTAAAAATTTCAACCTCCATTTTTGGCCTATAATTGTTCATGTGATATACTCATTTTTGAGCTCCATACTTAGGGATTAAATACACTTGACCGGAGTACTTGTTAAGGTATATCTTCTATATATTCATTCTTTATTTGATTATACATTACATTTGATGTAATAAATGTTAGATGGAAATATATAGAAGCATTATGCTTAGGTTGTACTATGCAGAATTTTATGAATATGTTAAGCTTTTACTATAAATTTTAGTTTTAGACTTTACAATTTACTTCATATCCTTCAATTGGTATTAGAGCATGCATTCAGCTTGCTAAGTTTCTATATTTTCATTAGTATGAACATGCATTAAACTTGCTGACTTTGGTGCACTTTTGTGAATGCGTTACGGCTTTATTTCAATAAAGTTTCACACTTTATATGTTTGCAATGTTATTACAATTTCATTGGGATGATCATGCATTAAACTTGCTGACTTTAGTACACTTTTATGAATGTGTTACGGCTTTGATTCATGAATTTTTATACTTTATATGCTTACAAAGTTTCTACATTTTCATTGGTATAAACATGCACTAAGCTTGCTGACTTTGGTGTATTTTTGTAAGTGTTATGGCTTTGATTCATGAGTTTGCACACTTTATATGCTTGCTAAGTTTCTGTATTTTCATTGGTATGAGCATGTATTTATCTTGCTGACTTTTATCCTGAACTTGCTAAATTCATACATGTTATATTATTTTTTCGAATGATCGTTTATTTAGGTTCTTTCAAAATCAGATTGTAATATAGTTTTCATTCTTGAAGAATGTTAAAAATAATCCATCCTCTCAATGCGATATAAGGCGGATCCCTTTGGTCATTCCTAATATTGTTAAAGCATGAAGGATTGGTCGAAATGATTGGACTATACTAGTTGAACATAAGATTAGATAAATTTAAGTGAATTATTGCCCAATATTGCTAAAGCGTGAGGGTATAAGTAACTTATATTTGATGATTGACAAGATGTATGAAACACAATCTATTTAATATTACTAAAGCATGGGGATAAGAAATGTTAAGGACCGAAGTTAAGATTTGCATGAGAAGCAATTGATAAGTGTTGTCCACATTTTAGATTTATAATGACCAATATTGCTAAAGTGTGAGGTCAAAGTAAATTCGATTGGATCTACTTTCCACTGTAAAGTTTAAAGAGTTAAACTTTTACTTTCCCATTTGAGAGATTAAAGCGAAAATATAAAGTAGTGGGATGACGCTTTTAGATTAAAAATATAAAAATAGTTATCATGATCTAAATAGTTTTTTAACAATTTGAAAATGTTCTAATAATATCTCTTCTTTTATCTTTTGAATATAAAATGAGTTTAGGCAAACCATTGGAACGTATATTAGATGCATACTGACTAATAAATGCATAAAATTATTCAACCTGGTTGATGAATTTCAAAATTATTTTAGAGTCAAAGAAACTTGGATACTCATTAATCAAAAGATGACTCGAGGTGTTTTTGATATAGCCAATCCAAAAGAGGTTAATGCTTATAAAAATAGATAGATGATGACTTGAAAGTCAAGTTTTATATCTTGGCTTTGATGTCTGTTGACCTTCAGAGGAAGTATATGCATATGGATAAGGCAAGTAGTATCCTGTTTCATCTGGAAGAGCTATTTGGTGACCGACCACAAATAAAGATGTATCAAATAGCCAAAATGTGGTTTCAAATGAGGCTTCTAGATGATAGTCTAGTCAATCCTCATATTTGTTGATGTATTTTAGGGTGTATGCATGTGATTGTATACATATTGAAAAAACTAAATACATGTATCATATACATGAATTTTGCAGTGAAATTAAACATGTAATCAATATATACACGTGTACTTCAATTCTTAACAACTTAAGAATACATAAAACATACCTTTGAAGACCTCTGATGAAGATTTCAAATCCGGATTTCTTTGCTCCAACTTTGAGCTCACCTTGAAGTGCATTTTTATTCAATTCTAGTTCACAACAATCGGTAGGATTGTGAAGCTAGAATAACAGCAGTATAATCTCCAACAATAGGGTTTGTATTACTTGAAAGAAAAATAAGAAGGATTTATTTTTCTTTCTCCTTTGGTTTTTCTCACAAGTCTTTGTTCAATGAAAAACTCTCTCAAAACCAACTCTTCTTTTTCCTCTCAACCCTTGCACGAAAATTCATTCACACACTTGTTAACACAATTGAAACCCTGGCATTTTTAGTGCTCTCAACACTTCACAAGTGCTCCACCAAAATTAGATTAAGTGGCCAACTACCAAAATAATTTTTGGTGCCCATTTTAATGGTCTAATAAAATTAACCATTAATCACAAAATGGTGCTCTACTTAATTTAAATTATATTTCTCAAATTAGGTATGTCTTCCATTTAGGAATAAAATAAAAAATAAATAAAATCATATTTTATTTATTTAAATAATATTTATTTAATTATTCAAAAACTATTTGAATAATTAATATTTACCTTATTTGATTTTACTAACATGGTTAATAGGTGAATTCATGGTAAAATAATTCATGGAATAAAATTGTGCCACTTGTTAACATCTAATTAGTTAATAACTCTTGTCAACTAATTAAATGATATAGTTAACATTTAAGTCTAAACAAATGCACAACCCGATGAACCCTGAAATATATTTTCAATTTGCTGGAATTTCTAGGATGGAACTGTTCAATCCATTATACTGCCTCAGTTCATAATGAATACACTTCATATTGTGAGACTCTCTAGGTCCACGCCCGAATTATCATATGGAACTCCTCCATACGTCCGTGAATGATGCCCCACATACACGTTACGGATATTAAAAAGCGGTGCGTTAGACCATACAAGTTATGGTTATAATATATTCATATAATCCTTCCATCATTTATATTTGAGTAGAGTAGAGATATAGATCAACACCGTCAAATCTCCATATGCCCGACTGAAAGCTTATCTCTAGAATTGTATTTCAATAAATAATATTCCTAAGTACTTTTGTAATATTATTTATCCCTAGGGTTAAACTCTTTTCCCGAGAATTACTGCTTATGGCCATAAGATTTCTGAGATACAATCTTTAGAGCATTAGGATATAATACTCACCTAAATGAGCTGATGGATCTTATATCTATACATACTGGACTCCAGACTCTCGGACCATACCCAGCGACACCCCACGGTTAGACCATGAAAGGTTTCTGACATGTGTGGAACCAAAGTATGATGGATCACTCATAAGCCTACCGTGGCACTCAGGTCAAAGGACCACGAATACAACTCAACTCGAAAGACCCTCCATTGATGACTTTATAGGATGCCTATTAGAGATCTTTGTGAGTCTGTTCAATATTCAGTCCTTATTGAATACTTGTATCTCTATACGAGCTTCCACTAAACTCATAGTTTACTAAAACTAACCATCTGGACCATCCAGATATAGACATACACCAATCTATATAATTATTAAGGTATTTACTGACAGAACAGCATCAGTAAAGATAGATCATGAACATAATATTTGAGAACATATTTGCATAATGACATTTTCTAGCACTATTTACAACTCTTTGCAACTACGTCATTACTAATATATTCTTAGGTCTTTGTCCCATTTTAGACAAGGCTCTAACTCTTTAGATATCGCTGACTCTTATCAGTGCCAACTCTTAGCATTTATAACTCTCAGCGTTGCTAATTCTTAGCACTGATCTAAACTCATTTAGACCATATCTGAACTCTTTCAGATTGTACAATGTCTGAAACGTTACAAGCATCTTACCATATATAAAATATAATTAGCGATTTAATGAAATGATAGATAATACTAGTATAAATATTAAACAAATATTCATATATAAAGGGATGGCACGTAAGCATAAATCCCAACAATATTTTACATATGATATCCTCTATTGAGAGTCTTGAGACTATGGACATGATTTTGAACAATTCTTTTGAGAATTGCTTGATTCTTTGGTCAATTTCAGGTCTTTTGCTCAGTTCATCATTAAATTCAATATACAAGGCTTGACGCTAACTTACATAGAGCTTCATAGTATGTTGAAAACTGTACAAGTGCCATGACTAAATGGGGTTTCACTCTTCTTTCAGGGTACTTCATCTTCTACGCTTTCTACAAAGTTTAAAGGCAAGGAGAATATGAAGAGGACACCATTTTTTAGTCTTTGGAAAAGTGATGTATCCAAGTCACAAAGCAAGAGCAATAGCAAAGGAATGTGTTTTTATTGCAATGAGATTGGACATTGGAAGTACAACTATATGAAATATCTTGCTATAATAAAAAAGAACCCCTCAAGTATATACTTTTCTATCATTGACATTTCACTAGCTTTTGATACTAGCATTGGTTGGATATTAGATATCGCTCATCCTTCTCATAACTACAATGAGTTACAAGGACTGAGGAGAGCTAGGAAGTTAAAGAAATGAGAAGTATAGCTTCAGGTAGGAAATAGATATTTTCTCGAGGTTAAAGCTATTAGGACTTTTGAATTACTTTTTTCTTTAGGTAGTAGTACCATGTTGTTTAATTGCTATTTTGTGCCGACCATAATATGGCAAATCATATCCCTTCCTGTGTCAAACAAAGAGGGTTATTTACTTATATTTAGACAATAAAGATAATATTTTGCTAGCTGATTGTCCAATGATGAATGGCTATTATTTAGTAAATACTACACAAAATACCTTGAATGTACAAGCTGAAAATAGAAAAAGTTTAGAAACTTTAAATAATATATAATTATGATAATTAAGATTAGGTTACATAGGAGTGAGATGTCTAACCCATTTAGTTAAGAATGGTTAGATATCCAATCTAATTATAAAACCTTACTTAGTTTGTACATCTTGTATTCAAGAGAAGATGACAAAATCTCCCTCTACTAATGTAGGATACCGAGCCATTGTTTGCAAAAACTAGTACATAGTGATTTATATAGTCTGATGAATCACACTGCCATGAGTGGGTTTCAATATTTCATAACCTTTATTGATGAAAAGTTTAAAGAGTTACAATTTAAAGTAAAGAAGTAAACTAGAAAATTCAATAAATGCCTTCGATTAGATCGAGGTAATGAATATATAAGAAGTGAATTCATTAAATATTTAAAGGAGAATGAAATTCTCACTCAGTATAGCCTTAGATGCGAACCTCACAAAGAAAAGTGAGCCCCGACACTAAATGAAGATCCTTTACCAATGATCGTTCTAATTCATATTCATAAAATAAACAAAAGCAAGAACTTTGACTCATTATCTATAAATAGATAAGAACCAAAGGTATAAAAATTTAGATAAATGCCACACTTAAGAAAGATCAAAAAGATCGTGAATGATAAGTCAAGGATAAACGCCAAAAGATGAAATCTTGATAAGTTTTGAAAAGTTCTAAGAAGTAAGAGAAAACTCTTAATAGTAATAACAATGTCATAAACTCTTAATTCCCCTTAAGATTACAACAACTTATATAGCCTAAATAATCAAGGAGCTAAATGGAAAATAAATCAAATCCTAGGTAGAGTATGCATTTGATTACAAAAAATAAGAAAATAAATAACAAGTATATTAAGAAAACAAATATTCATGTATCCTTGTTTCTAAATTTAACCTAAAAATGAAAAACAAAAATAAAGAAAATAAAGATCTAATAAAGTTGCATGAATATTAACATGCGATCAGTGTTGAGTTGACTTATATAAAATAAAATATCTAATAAAGAATCTAAGAAATTAGGAAACAAAATTAAGGCATATCTGCATATCATTCTTTCACTTTTTTCACATGAATTCTTTTCTAAATTGATTATGCACCAGATATTCCTTCTTAAATTGATTATGCCTTATTTTTTTCTTCATGTAATATCTCTAGATCACTTAAAAAAGCTTGAATAATATTAAATAAATATTGATCATCTTGAACACTAAATTCAGGTTGTTTAGCGTCTTCAACAAAATATGAATTTGATATATGCTCAATTAAGTCATTTAAGTCTTCTTTCATTTTTTTTAGTTATTACCCTTGTCATTGGACCCCCATGGATCTCAATAAATCTTGTGACTCTTTAGCAACTTAATTTTTACATCCTTCATTACTCATCCTTCTTAGACATAAGCAATATTGGAACTGCACAAGGAATTATGCTTTCACGCACGTACTCTTCGCCATGAGCTCACTAACTTGCCTTTAAAGTTGTTTTGTCTCATTGAGATTGCTTCTATAGACTGACCTATTTGGAATTGATGCTCTGGGTATAAAGTAAATTTTATGGTTGATTCCCCTTATTGGTGGTAAAGAATTACGTATATCTTCGAGAAATAAATCCTCAAATTTCGATAAAAAGAAACAATAACACTTGGCAAGAGAGGTTAAGTTTTCATTAGTACTAAAACAAGCTGATACAAATCAGGTTATCAAAGCTTCACAAGATTCATTGAGCATCTATGGGGTCCAATGACAAGGGTAAGAACCAAGAAAATGAAGGAAGCATTAAATGAGCTAATTGAGCACATTTAAAATTCGTGCTTCATTTAAGACACTAATTGTTGAAGATGGTGCTTATGTCCAATTCCTTAATAGTGATCATTTTAATAATAATTGTTAATTTATAATTATATGGTAAGAAGTTTGTAATAATTACAGATATTATAAATCTAAAAGAGTTTAGATCTGATCCAAATGAGTTTAGGTCAGTGCTAAAAGTTAGCAATTCTAAATGTTAGAACTTTGTCTGAAATGGGACAAAGACCCGAAAATGTATTAGTAATGACATAATTGAAAAGAATTGCAAATGGTGTTAAGAAATGTCATTATGTAGTATGTTCTTGAAAAATATCATTCTTGATCTATGATTATCGACACGGGTTGATCGATACTTCTTTTGGATCAGTGTATGTCTATAGATGAATTGTCCAGATAGTTTATCTTAGTAGACCATGGGCTTAGTGAAAGATCGTGTAGGCATACAGGTATTTAGTAAGGACTGGGTGCTGAACAAACTTACGAGGACCTCCAACAGACATCTTATAGAGTCATCAATGTAGGATCTTCTTGAGTTGAGTAGTATTCATAGTCCTTTGACCAGAGCGCTATAGTGGGCTTGTGAGTGATCCACCATACTTTGGTTCCATGTATGTTAAAATTCTTTCATAGTCTAACCGCTGGGTGTCATTAGGTATGGTCTGATGCTCATAGAGTTCAGTGTGCATAGATGTAGGATTCGTTAGCTCATATGGGTGAGTTGTGTATCCTGATGCTCTGAGAATTATATTTCAAGAAGTCTTTTGGCAGAAAGCACAAAACCCAGGAAAAGAGATTTTGTAAGGTTAAACAATATCGCCAAGGTGTTTGCAGATATTATTTTACGAAAATACAAATCTGGAGATAAGTTCCCGATTGAATACATAGAGATTTGACAATGATGATCTATGTTTTTGCTTTTCTAGGATATAGGTGATAGAAAAATAATACACTTATGACTGACCTCAACTTATATGGTTCAATGCTCCGTTCTATAATATTCGTAACGTGTATGTGGGGCATTGTTCATAGACTTGCAAAAGTGTTACGTAAGACAAATGTAGGTGAATCTAGGAAGTCTCACAATATGAAGTGTACTCGTTGAGCACTGAGGTAACGAGATGAATCAAACGGTTAGATCCGAGATGATTTTGGAAAGCATGATTACTTTACAAATGTTGCAAAGAGGTCCCTATTGCATGGTAAAGGGAATCTTTCCAAATGGCACTTATTTGACAAGTGGCACATATAGCCTTTGTATGATTGACACTTGGCAGTATGCATGAGATGCATAAGTGACGCTAGGGATGGCAAAATATCCGCAAACCCGCTAAAATCCGCCCGTATTGGGAAGGATTTGGTAAGATTTGAAACGGGTTTGGTACGGGTTTGGTATTCAAAATTAAAACCCGCAACGAATTTGGTACGGGTATGATTTTGGTTAAAATTTTGCGGATACCCGCAACGGGTATCCGCACATACTACATTTTAAAAAAATATATATATGAGTTGATTATTTTAGTGTTTATTTTTATCTCACATCAAAAAGTCTATATTTGATTTGATATTGCTCATACCATTCAATAAAAATAAATAAAATTAGTTCAAATAGACTAATGATTGTAATTAAAATTAAGAATAAAATTATAGCATTTAACATAATTGAAATTGGAACTAAAATATTTAATATTTAACGCAATTGGAATTAGATTTGGAATTATAACACTTAAAGTAATTGTAATTAGAATTAAACATTTAACTCAATTGAAATTGGAAATGAAATTGAATTTAGAATGATAACATTTAATGTAATTGAAATTGAAATTGGATTTAAAATTATAACATTTAATACAAGAATTATAATATTTAAGATAAATAAAATTAGAATTAGAATTGAAATTAAAACATTTAACGTAATTGAAATTAGATTTAGAATTATAACATTTAACTATCAAAATTGGAATTATAATTATAACAATTTAATGTAATTGAAATCAAAATTTGATTTAGAGTTATGATATTTAACGTAATTGAAATCAAAATTGGATTTAAAATTATGACATTTAACGTAATAGAAATCAAAATTGGAATAAGAATTATAATATTTAATATAATAGATATCGAAATTGAAATTATAATTATAACATTAACGTAATTGAAATCAAAATTGGATTTGGAGTTATAATATTTAACGTAATTGAAATCAAAATTGAATTTAAAATTATAATATTTAACGTAATTAAAATAAAAATAAAAATATTTAAGGTAATTAAAATTATAACATTTATCGTAATTAAAATCGAGATTAGATTTGAAATTATAACATTTAATGTAATTAAAATTAAAATTGAAGTTAAAATTATAACTTTTAATGTAAATAAATTTGAAAGTATAATTGATATTATTTTAATTGCTATAATTTAAAAATTTTCAATTAAATTAATGTTATAATATTATTTTTTATTATATTAATTCAAAACCCACTTAAAATCCGCAGATAACCTATTGCAGGTTTGGTAATAGGTACAAATTCGCAAGTGTGGGTTTGGTAATAGTACTCCAAAGCCGCAACGGGTTTGGAAAGGATATGGTATTTTATTTTTTAAGCGGATATAAATATGGTATTAGAGGTATCTATCCCAAACCCGCCCACTGCCATCCCTAGGTGACACTAGGGTGTTGGTGATTTACATGACTAACGTGTTCAAGTGTGAATGTAGGGTTATTATAGGATTAACGTTAGGATGTCCACAGTAACTCAACGCTATGGCATTATAGAGTATAACACTGGGGCATTGGTGGTTCTTGCTAACGAGTTCAAGTGTTGAACGCGGGGCATTATAAGGTTGAACGCTGGGGCACAAAAAAAGAGTAAATGTTTTTTTATTTTTGGTTTATTTTCTTTTGCCAAGTTATTATATAGTATATTCTGGGGTATTCAAAGAGTTGAACACCAAGGTGTTCAAAAATTTATAGCACCATGGCATTCTGAATAGTACACCACATTTTGCATTATATGCATGTGAGCTTTATTTATGCAAATATGATTGTTATATTACTATGTTATATAAATGGTTAATATTTGTTTATGCTATTAACCATAATAGGAGCCCTACTAGTTGGGGTTAGTTGTACTTACGTGAACAAATATTCTGATTATGAATCAAATCTGTATGAGATGCGAAAAATATATATATGTATAAATTGAAGAATCTCTTTTAATCAGATTAAAATGTATTACATTATGAGGTAGTGTTATACATATATGGTCCACCTTGCCAATACGGTGTTAGACAAGTTATTTTGATCTTTTTCAATATTTCTAAAGTGTGAGGGACTGATCAGTGTAATTTAGACTATGCCGGTTTAAAATATGATGAGGCAAATATAAGTGAAAGTGTTATCCAATATTGCTAAAGCATGAAGGTAATATCAGTAACTTATATTTGATCATTGGCAAGTTGATCTAAAACACATTTATCCAATATTGCTAAAGTGTGAGGATAAAGTGTGTTTAGGATCATAACTAAGAGTTGCATGAGATGCAATTGACAAGAGTTATCTTTCTTTTGAAATTTTACAAAGGCCAATATTTTTAAAGCGCAAAGCTTGAGTAGAATGCTGATTGGATCTACTTTTTACTATAAAATTTAAAATGCGTATATTTTTGCTTTCATGTTTGAGAGATTATGGAAAATATGTAAAGCAGTGGGATGACATCTTTAGATCGAAAGCATATACTAGTTATATCTATAATCTGAAAATGTTAATATTAACAATTAGAAATGAATTCGCTAAACATCTCTTGTCTTGTCTTATAAAGATAAGATAAGAAGAATACAAGCACTCTCTTAGATATACATATTAGACACGCACAAACTGAAAGGCACCAGAGTAATAATTATAACTGACTCAGAATCTTAGAATTGTTCTAGATTTGGTATAACTTGAATATATCATAGGTTAGTAAATGATAAGAGGTGTTTTTGATAATACTTCTTCTGAAGAGGTTTACATTATTAGAAAAGGGATAAAGAAGATTTAAGAGTCAATTCACAAATATATCCTGACCTCAATATCTACTGATATTCAGTAGGAGCATATGCACATGAATAATGCAAGTAGTATTATATTTCTTATTGAAAAAATTGGTTTGATATATCCAAATCCACAAGATAAGAATAAATGCAAAGAAAATTGGTTCCATTACAGAATGGTTGGACCCAGTAAATGTTACTATCCAAACTACCTCGAAATAGAAAATATAAACCCCTTGGATGAATGTTTACCAAAACATTGACATTTCATCAGCATCTGATGCTAGAAAATGTTGTGTAGTAGACACCACTTGTTCATCTTATATCTACAGTTGTATGATTTGAGAAATGCTAAGAAGCCAGTAGAAAGGAAAAGTATACCTTCATATAGAAAATAGAAATTTCTAAAAATGACGAAGCTATTCAGACTTTTAGTTACTTCTCTCTTTTGCAGAAGCATTAAGTTATATATAAATTGTTTTATGCCAAACACTATCAGATAAATAGTATCCCTTTTTATGTAATACATTGAAGGTTATCATGTACATAAAAGGAGTCGTTTCTTATATTTACATGATGTTGATAATATATCATTAATTGAATGTTAGTTGACGATAGGCCAATATAATTAAGATACAACAGGAAATGTCTTACATAAATTGGTGAACAGATAATGTAGTAAGTTTGAGAACTTTGAATATAACAAAATTATGGCAAAAAAGACTAAGATATATAGGCGTTAGACGCCTAACCTATCTAGTTAGGGATGTTTAGATACTTGATCTTACTGTAGGACCTTATCTGATTTATGAATCTTGTATTCAAGGGATGATGACTAAGTCTCTATTGTTGGTGTTCGACACCATGCCAACGAATTTATTAGAACTTGTACATAGTAATGTATGTGGTCCAATAAATCACACTGCTATAAGAAGGTTTCTCTACTTGATATTTTATTGATGAATGTCATGATCTGGACATGTGTTTGTTGAAGCACAAGTTGAAAACTGATAAGGGCATATTTATCATATATTTTCTCATATTTTTATTTTGATATTTTATTATTTTCTAAGAATAAATGGCTATTTCTGAGCTTTATTGTTTCAAAATATGGATTTGTAGCGCCAGCGCCACAAGGGTTTTTGCTCCAACGCTAGAATAGTGATCGAAATAAGAAAATCAGATCTGTTTAAGTCACAATGATGCCTCAGCACCAAACAATCATCGCACTAACGATGGGTCAGCAGTGAGGCCTTTTACACGCAGCACCCCAGCAACAACACCTAGCGCCCTGGCGATAGTACGAGTACTAATCCTATGAGAATTGATATTTTAAAGCTCATATCAATCCCTATAAAAGGCCACTCATCCCCAGACTTTAAAAAGAAACCTAGAGCAATTCAAGAACACCAAGAGTATAGAGCACAAGTGTTAGAGAGCAATAGGAGTTTAATTGAAGCAACCTTAAAGAGAGATTCAAGGCGTTCTTCAACATCAAGAGTATCTTAGGCAACACAATCAAAGATAAATTCGACGTCTATATTGGCTTGCTATTGATTGTATCATAATTTATTATTATTTTTACTATTGTTCTCTTGTAGCCATGAACTAATTCTCATTCTATGGTTAATACTTGAACTCAATATATGTGCTTAATTGCTATATCTTTTTAATATTTAATAAACTTAGTCCTTTATTATTTAAATTACCGATCTTAATGCTTCAATATATCCGGCCAATATATGGTGAATGAATTGGTAATATTTTGATAAACTTGGAAGAGAAATCCTACTATTTAGACCTAGGTAATTTGATGCATGATTGTAGAGTAACATTCAATGTTGCATATGCAAGTTTCAATTTAGGATAGGAATATACCTAATTGGCATATATGATCAATAAGACTTAATCTTAATGAATCTTAATTTATTACAAGTACCATAGGAATATAGGTATTTGGTAAATTAAGGTATACTTGCGTGACCTTGGAAGAGGCTTGTGAATACATTAGTGTCTTAATCAATAACAAAGACTAAGGGAGTTAAATATTAGAGATTAATCATTAGAAAGCATATTGAGGAATAGTATTAATCTTAGGTTTTCTCTATATTGCTATCACCTAATTCTATTTGCATTGTGTTTTTGCTTTTATATTTTCTACATTCATTCTTAGATTTTTATTTTTCTGAATAATTATTAGAAAGATATAATTTTGTACTTGGTTAAAACGTAGAAATTATCCCTGTGGGTTTGACATCCGACTTATTAAGTCCTTTTATTACTTGTTACGATAGCGTATACTTGCGCTTAATTATAAGATATAGAAATATCACATCAGAAACTTCTGAAATGTTCAAAAAGCTTCTGACTTGAAGTAAAGAAACCAACTGTTATATGTATTAAACGTCTTTGATTAGATTGAAGCGATAAATACATAAGCAGTGAATTCGTGCAATATTTAAATAAAAATGAGATTCTTGTTTAATATAGTCCTTCAAGGTTTTTCTAAAACATAATTGTGTTTTCGAAAAAGAGTAATCGAACTTTATTAGATAAAGATTGATTGATAATAGTTACACCGATCTTTCAAAAATATCTATGGGATATGCTTAAGAGACTATTGTTTACTTAATTGAATAGAGTTCCATCAAAAGTCCTCCCTACTACTCCATATGAGATATAGACTAACAAGAAATCGAGTCTTAAGTATGTTAAGATTTGAGGTTATTTTATTTACATAAAAGTTACTCAACAGGATAAACTTACACCCAATAAGGGTGCAAGTTTTATTAGATAAGGATCGATTGATAATAAGTTACACTGATCTTTTAAAAATATCTATGGGGATATGCTTAAGTGACCGTTGTCCACATAATTGAACAGAGTTTCATCAAAAGCCTTCCCTTCTGCTCCATATGAGATATAGTCTAGCAAGAAACCAAGTCTTAAGTATGTTAAGATTTGGGATTATCCTATTTACATAAAAGTTACTCAACAGGTTAAACTTACACCTAATAGGTACAAGTATTGGTTCAAGGAATATCATTTCTATAATCCAACGAGAATAAAACGTTCATTTCTTATAATGTCAATTTCCTAGAGAAATAGTTTCTCATAAGTTGTGTAGATTGTAGAAAAATTAGACTTGGCGAAGTCAATCCAAGAATTATAGAACTGATAATGGACTATAAGTTTAAACGAGTGAAATACCCTTTAGACATACCCTCCATGTAAGTCAACAAAGATGTCAAGAATATTTGTAAGGTATGTTTGATATCTAAAGATGTCCTTACGATTTCCTTAGTTAAAGGAAAAGATCCTATGACTTATAAAGAGGTGATGTTAGACATCAAGTTAAGAAAATTACAAGAAGCCATGAAATCCAAAGTTGACTCAAAGTATGTCAATCAAGTCTGGCACCTGATTAAGCTTATTATTGGAATGGTTCCTATTAGTTGTAAAAGAATTTACAAGCGGAAGCGTAAGGTTCTATTAGAGGTAGAAACCTTTAAAGCCCTACTAGTGGTAAAAGGTTACACTCAGCGATCTGGGATTGATTATGAAAAAACCTTCTCACTAGTCACCATGCTAAAGTTGATTCAAATTTCATTAGGTATTGCAGCATATTATGATTTATGAAATCTGGCAGATGAATGTAAAGAAGTATTCCAAAATGGATATCTCGAGTAAGAGATATACATAGAATAGCCTGAAGGTTTTACATCTAGTCGGACTTCTAATCTAGTGTGTAGCATTAAGAAGTCCATTTATAGACTTAAGCAGGCCTATTGAAGGTGGAATCCTTATTTTTAATTAAAAAATTAGAGAGTTTAATTTTATCAAAAACAAAGAGGAAGCAAGTGTGTTTAGAAAGAGCAGTGGGAATAAGATTCTCTTTTAGGTTCTCTATGTGGATGACATACTTAATATCGAAAACAATGTTGGTATGTAATAGTTAGTCAATAATTACTAAGTAAAAGCTTCTCCATGAAGGATTAAAGAAATGCTTCTTATATACTAAGTATAAGAGCTTTAAAGATAAAGCTAGAGCTAGAAAGCTGATAACAACTATGAGACAGTTAATTTATCTTTCAAATGTGGCAATTATCTTTCTAGGAAAATGTCTCCTCAGATGAAAAATTAAAGACTTAGAATGTCTAACATTAAATATGCTTCAGTTATAAGTAGTTTGATATATGCCATGTTGTGTACAAAACCTGACATCAGTAAGACTATATAAGTGTTATGAGCCGATATCTGTCTGATATAGGTAACAAATATCAAATGGTCATGCAACATATCCTTAAATATCTTAGAGATACAAAGGATAAGTTTTAGATGAAATAGAGAATGTAATTTATAAGGAAATAGATACATGGATTCAGACTTTGAGTCTGATCCTGATGATAAGAAGTCTATATCTGGATATATATTCTTCTCAATAGGTGCCGCAATCATTTAGTAGTGTGCTATGTAAGTGTCTATAGCTAATTCTTCCTTGGAGGAAGAATACCTTACAGCTTTAGAAGCTGTAAAAGAAGTAATGTGGATACGTAAAATTGTCATTGAACTCGAAATAGTTCTAAGTGCAATAGATCCTATCCACTGTATTATGATAATTAATGGAGAAATTGCTATAGCATAGTAGCCAAGAATACACTGAAAGTCTAAACATATGGAGATCAAATTTCATATATTTAGAAAAAGCTTAGTTGAAAGAAATGTAATAGTATCTCGAGTAGTTCCTTTAGGAAATATAGCGAACCCGCTCACTAAAGTCTTAACTCTTAAAATATTTGAGAAACACATAGAGATGATAGATATTAGATATAATCATGAATGACATTAGAGCAAGTGAGAGATTGTTAGAGATGGTGCTTACGTGTTATTCTAATTAACAATAATCATTTCGATAATAATATTCGTTAATTTATAATTATATGGTAAGAAGCTTGTAACATTTACAGACTTTATAGATCTAAAAGAGTTTAAATCTCATCCAAATGAGTTTGGGTCAGTGCTAAAAGTTAGCAATTCTAAAAGTTGGAACCTTATCTGAAATGGGACAAAGACCCAAGAATGTATTAGTAATGCTATAATTGCAAATAATTACAAATGGTGCTAAAACAAATGTCATTATGTAGTATTTTCTTCAAAAACATTGTTCCTGATCTATGGTTAACAAAATGGGCTGATCAGTACTCTTTTTAGATCAGTGTATGTCTATATCTTGATTGTCTAGATAGTTAGTCTTAGTAGACCATGGGCTTAGTGGATTATCGTAGGGCATACAGGTATTCAGTGAGGACTGGGTGCTGAACAGACTAACAAGGACCTCCAACAGACATTCATAGAGCCATCAATGTAGGGCCTTCTTGAGTTGTGTAATATTTGTGGTCTTTTGACCTAAGCACTACGATGGGCTTATGAGTGATCCACCATATTTTGGTTCTACGTATGTTAGAGTTCTTTCATGGTCTGATCGCTGGGTATGGTCCAATGCTCATGGAATCTGGTGTGTGTAGATATAGGATTCGTTAGCTCATATGGGTGAGTTATATATCCTGATACTTCGAGAATTGTATTTTAAGAAGTCTTTTGGCCGAAGGCACAAAACCTCAAAAAAGAGTTTTCTGTAGGGTTAAACAATATTGCAAAGGTGTTTGCGAATATTATTTAATAGAAATACAAATCTGGAGATAAGTTCACGCTTGAGCATATAGAGATTTGACAGTGATGATCTATGTCTTTACTCTTCCAGGATATAAGTGATGGAAGGATTGTACGAATATGGTTGATCGTAACTTGTATGGTTCAACACTCCATTCTGTAATATCTGTAACGTGTGTGGGGGGCATTGTTCATAAACTTGTGAAAGTATTCTGTAAGAAAAATGGAGGTGAACTTAGGGAGTCTCACAATATAAAGTGTACTCATTAAGCACTGGGGTAGCGAGACGGATCAAACGGTTAGATCCGAGATAATTTCAAAAAACATGATACATTTCAAGACCTCTCTAGAAAGTGAGAAACATATTTTGCAAATGTTGTAAGCATGTCCCTATTGCATGAAAAAAGAGAATCTTGCCACATGGCACTTATTTGACAAGTGGTACATTTAGCCTTTATGTGACTGACACTTGGCAGCAGGTATGAGATGCCTAACTGATAAGTGTCTACCATCCAAAGGGTGATGTGGTTAAAGGTTTACAAATGTTGCATTTAGCCTCCTACTTTTGTTAATGATATAAACTCCCTCCCTCCCAATTCTAAGTTAACAACCCATCACCTATTTTAGAGGATTTCAAAATTGAATCCTGCTAAAAATTGATCAAACATATGTCAAAGGACCATAAATACTACTCAACTTGAAAGACCCTTCATTAATGGTTTTAAATGATGTCTATTAAATGTCTTTGTGAATTTGTTCAGTATTCAGTCCTTACTGAATACTTGTATCTCTATACAAGCTTCTACTAAACTCATAGTCTGCTAATACTAACCATCTGGACCATCCAAATATAGACATACACTGATCTATATATTTATTAAGGTATTCAATGACAGACCAGCATTATTGATGATAGATCAGAACATAATATTTGAGAACGTATTTGCATAATGACATTTTCTAGTACTATCTGTAACTCTCTGCAACTACGTCATTACTAATATATTCTCATACCTTTGTCCCATTTCAGACAAGGCTTTAACTCTTTAGATATCACTGACTCTTATAACTTAATAACTCTTATCAATGCCAACTCATAGCATTTATAACTCTAAGCGTTGCTAATTTTTAGCTCTGATCTAAACCCATTTAAACCAGATCTAAACTCTTTCAGATCATACAATGTCTGAAACATTACAAATATTTTACCACATAAAAAATATAATTAGCGATTTAATGAAATAATAATATTAGTATAAATATTAAACAAATATTCATACATAAAGGGATGACATGTAAGCACAAATTCCAACAACTCCCATTTACTTTAGTGCCACTCACGATGGTATCGAATGCCCATTGAATTCACATGCCTTTTAAATACTTTTGAAGTTAGGCTTTAGTAAATCGGTCCACTACATTATTTATAAAGTCTTTTCTTCAAACTATTACATCTCTTCTAACTAAGATTTCTCTAATGATATGATATTTTCTCTCCACATACTTAGACTTTTGGTGTGCTCTCGGCTCTTTAGCTTGTGCAATGGCTCTGTTGTTGTTGTAAAACAATGGTATAGGATCTATTACACCTGAAATTATTCCAAGTTCAGCGATAAATTTGCATATCTACACCATTTGTTTTGCTGCTTCTGAGGCTGCAATATATTCTGCCTCTATAGTGGAATCAGCTGTGGATGATTGTTTGTTGCTCTTCTAACTAACTGTAGCACCGTTAAAAATGAATACATACCCAGATGTAGACCTTTTATAATTTAGATTAGACTCGAAGTCTAAATTTGTGTATTCGCTTAATTTGTAAGTCGCTTTCTCGATATATCAGAAACTTGTCCTTAGCACCGTTAAAAATGAATACATACCCAGATGTAGATCTTTTATAATTTAAATTAGACTCGAAGTCTAAATTTGTGTATCCGCTTAATTGTAAGTCGCTTTCTCGATATATCAGAAACTTGTCCTTAGTACCCTTAAGATATTTGAGAACATGTTTTATAGTCATCCAATGGCCTTCACCTGCATCAGATTGATACCGGATTGTAACACTTATAACCATACTAATGTTAGGTCTCGTACATATCATGGCATACATCAAGGTTCCTACAGCTGATGCATATGGTATGTCAGACATTCTAACATTTTCATCTTCACTTTGAGGACACAATTTCCTTGAAAGAATGTCATGTCTAAAAGGTATACCTTTCCAAGATAATATATATGTACGATGATTGAGAAAGTCCTATAAGCCTCCTACCTTTATCTCTATAAAGCTTTATACCCAGTATATAGGAAGCCTCTCCCAAATCTTTCATGAAAAAATTCTCACTAAAGGTAGCTTTTAACTGACTATACAACATACAAATATCATTTCCAATAATGAGTATATCATTTAGATAAAGAACCAAGAAGACTACTTGCTCGCACAACTATTTTTATACACATATGATTATTCTTCGTTCTTGATAAAATCAGACCCTCTGATTACTGTTGGCGGGGATCTAATACATATGGGTGTATGCATGTGCAATTGTGTCTATTGCCTAAAATACATATCATATACGAATTTATACGCGATAGAAGTGTGAAATATACAATAAACACAATAAATAAATATATTAATCACATTAATAAATTAGAAAGGTTGAGAACTCACTTTAATGTGTAACATTATACACGTAATTCCCTGGAGTCTGCATGAAGACCAACTCGCTGGCAGTTCTAGTCACCAACACGGTGGGCATGATGAGCTAGAACAGCAATCCTTTATTCAACACGGGATTAACTTTTAATCCCTAAAATGGCCGGGTGTGTGTTTTTATCATTTTCTCCAAAAGGATACAGAAATAGAGAATTTGAAGCAATCCACAATTGCTCCAATTAGAACTATAGAGAAAAATGGAACAATTTCCTTTTTCCTTTTTTTTTTCTTCTTCTTCTTCTCGATTCCCTTATCTTTCTCTTCTTTCTTTAGTTTCTCCATTTCTCTCTTCTCTTTCTCTCACCAAACACAAAACACACACACCCACTTGTTCATCTCTCTCTCTTTATATATATATATAATAAAATAATAATATGATATATTTTATAATATAAATAATAATATAATATATATAATAATATATTATATAATATAAATAGAGAGATATTTTGATTATTTAACCATAAAATAATCAAAGTATGAAATGATCATTTTGCTCCTCATGAATAGTTACCAAGCATACCCTTTAATGGGTCTCACTAAATTCCATACTTGGGTAAACTCAACTAAGGGTTTACAATACGCCACGTGTCATAATAAAATTAATAAATAACAATTATTATCTAATTATTGTATTTAACACTTAAATACAGATACACACGTATTCCCGTGGTAGTGTTGAATATTGCTGGATTAAACACTTTAATCCGGCACGCTTTCCCAGTGCACAATGAGTACACTCCATATCACGGGACTCCCTATGTCCTACACCTAATTTGTCAAATGAAACTATTCTATGAGTTCGTGAGCAATACCCCACGCACACGTCACGGATATTATAAATCAGCATCCATGTCTTATCTCCAGACTCGAATCTAACTGAACAATTTGCACTAACTCCTTTTCTATATTGTTCCACTCTGGCGTAACTCTTTCCAGCGATTAATGCTTGTGGGCACAAGACTTTCTAAGATACAATCACGAATCTGCTGGGATTTGTGCTTACGTGTCATCCCATTATGTATAAATATATAATGATAGTATTTATACAATTATCATTTCTAATAAAATCGTTAATATTATTTATTATTAAATAGTAAGATGCTTGTAACGTTTTAGAAATTGTATGATCTGAAGGAGTTCCGATCTGATTTAAAGGAGTTTAGATCAGTGCTAAGAGTTAGCAATGCTAATAGTTATAAGCACTAAGAGTTAGTGGTACTAAGAGCTAGTACGTTTATAAGAGTTAGCAAAATCTAAGGAGTTAGAGCCTTGTCTAAAATGGGACAATAACCTGAGAATATATTAGTAATGACATAGCTGCAAAGAGTTGCAGATGGTGTTAGGAAATGTCATTATGCAAGTATGTTCTCAAACACAATGTTCCTGATCAAATTTCATCGATGCAGGTCTATCGGTGGAACCCATTAATATAGATTAGTGTATGTCTCTATCTGGATGGTTCATATGATTAGTCTTAGTAAACCATAAGCTTAGTAGGAAGCTCGTATAGAGATGCAGGTATTCAGTAAGGTCTGGATATTGAACAGACTCACGAGGACCTCCAATAAACATCTCATGAAGCCGTCAATGGAAGGTCTTCCGAGTTGAGTAGTATTTGTGGTCCTTTGACCTGAGCGCCATGGTGGGCTTATGAGTGATCCACCATGCTTTGGTTCCACACATGTCAGAAACCTTTTATGGTCTAATTGCTGGGTGTCGTTGGGTATGGTCCGATACTCATAGAGTTCGGTGTGCGTAGATATAGAATCCATCAGCTCATATGAGTAGGTTGTATATCTTGATGCTCCGAGATTATATTTCAGAAAGTCTTGTGGCCGCAAGCATTAACCTCGAAAAATATATTTCGAAGGAATAAACAATATCACAAAAGTGTTTATGGATATTGTTTAATGAAATATAAATCTAGTGATAAGTTCATGGTTGAGCAAATAGAGATTTAACGGTGATGATCTATATCTCTGCTCTTCAAGGATATAAATGATAGAAGGATTATACGAATATGTAATAACCTCAACTTGTATGGTCTAACACGCTGATTTGTAATATCCGTAACGTGTGTGTGGGACATTGTTCACGGACGTATAGAAGACCGCCATATGACAAATCAGGTTTGGACCTAGAGAATCTTACAATATAAAGTGTACTCGTTGCGCACTGGGATAGCGAATTGGATTGAATAATTCGATCCAATAAATTTTGGCAAAATAGAACGATTGTTTCAGGATCCCTCGGGATGTGTATTTGTCAAGACTTAATTGTTAAATACATCATTTAATTAATTAACAAAAGTTGTTAACCAATAGGATGGTGGTGACAAATGGCAAGATCTAAGCCCTTCATTTTGTTTCATGATATATTTATTAAATAATACAAAAATACTTTTTGTTTTATTTGATAATATTATTAACAAAAGTTGTTAACCAATAGAATGGTGACAAATGGAAAAATCTAAACCCTTCATTTTGTGTCATGATATATTAATAAAATAATACAAAAATAATTTTTGATTTATTTTATTATATTAATAAAATAATACAAGAATAGCTTTTGATTTATTTATTATATACTTTTAATCCACTAAAGATTATTATATAATTTAGTGCATTACTTTTGTTTAAAAGAATTTAATAATTGGCCATTATGAATGGTGGAGGATTTCTTTATAGTAAGCCATTAAATGAATTTTAGTCATTTTGTTTCTAATAGTTAGCCGGCCATTTCTTAGCTAATGGGTGGAGCACTTCTTAATGCAATGATGATGTTTCATCTATTATGAAAGTAGTGAAAGCAATTGAATTTTTTATTATAACAAAAAAAAATTGAAACAAAACAAGAATTGAATTTCATTCTTGCTAGATGAAGGATTCGGCCAAGCTAGAGAGAGGGAGAGAGATATATATTTTTGGTCTCATTTTTCCTTTCAAGGAGTTAAAAGAATACAAGGTGAAGTTATTTTGTAATTTTTTAGATTTCTACATGCTTAGAAAAATTATAAATGACAATAGAGAAAAATAATTCTTGTTGTGTTAGTAAGGTGTTATTAACAAGAACAAAATAAAACTTCATCTTCCTCTCCTCTTCCATGGATGGCTAAATCATATTCATGTTTATGAAACAAGTATATGTATTCAAAGAGGTTGAATACAAGTTGCTGGAGATTCTAAAGCTACCATTCTAGCTCCATAATCCCACCAAACCGTTATAGACTAGAATTATTCAACATACACTTTAAGATGAGTTCTTCACATGGATTGTTGAAGGACTTGAAGAATTTGTAAAGCTACCTTCATTAGGTGAGCATTTTACATTATGTTATAATATAATTGTTCATCATGTTTATAATTGTATAATTGTTATACTTGCGTATATATGTGATATATATGTTGAATTTGTTAAAATTGGTGTATTTGTAACATGCTTCCACTACATATTATAATTTTTTAAATTATGTATACACTCGTATGTCACACACTCGATTCCCAACAAATGGTATCAAAGCATGCTATATTGAGTATATAACAATTCTTGTTGTTGAATATGTTTACATGATGATGTTGTATATTTAAACAACTTGATGTTTAAATTTGAACATGGTGATGTTTGATGTTTAAGTATGATAATGAACGTATTGTTGTATTCTTAAACATGTTAGTGTTTAGAATTGAAGCATGATGATGTTTGTAATTAATTCCTAAGAGAAAATAGTAAAAATCGAGGGTGAAAAATAGTGTTCGAAGGGTCGGTACACTATTATAGTGTCTAGCGCCGCAGTGCCCAAATCTAGGTGCCAACGTTCTAACCCGAGGGCTGCGGCGCTCAAGTCCTAACGCTCTGGCACTCGGCAAAAAAAAAAATTAAAAAAAAATTTGGAGCATTATATTGTATAATGCTAGAACCTTCAATTTTCAATATTGATCATTCCAAACATAATACTTCTATTTGCAATTTTGCAAGTGAAGTATTTTTTAATACAATTATAATTGTTATATTATTGTATTAAAATTACAAATGATTTTTTTACATTGTTAATCACAATGGAAGCCTTATTGGTGGGGTTAGTTGTGCTTACGTAAATAAATATACTAATTATGAATTAGATTTATATGAGATGCGAAATTTATTATTATTATTATTATTATTAATTTCAAATAAATATTAATTAATGAAATAATGATTAAAATTAAAAATCTCTCTTAATCAGATTGGATAGTATTATATTATAAGGTAATGTTATACAATGATCCATCTTGTCAATACGGTATTAGACGGGTCATTTCAATCAGTTCCAATATTGCTATAGTGTGAGGGATTGGTCAGGGTGATTCGGGCTATGCCGGTTAAACATAAGATGAGGCAAATATATGCGATTGTATTACCCAATATTGCTACAGCGTGAGAGTAATACTAATAATATATATTTGATGATTGACAAGTTAATCTGGAATACACTTATCCAATATTGCTATAGCATGAGGATAAGGTGTATTTAGGATCAATGGTAAGAGTTGTAAGAGATGCAATTGATAAGACTTGTCTACCTTTTGGGTTTACAAAGGCCAATATTACTACAGCGTGAGGCTGGAGTAAAATACGAATGGGGTCCACTTCTCACTGTAAAGTTTAAAACGTTTAAATTTTTGTTTTCCCATTTGAGAGATTAAATGGATTATGTAAAGCAGTGAGAGGGTGTCTTTAGATTCAAAAATGTATAAAAGTTATATCCATGATCTAAAGCATTATTAATTAACGATTATAAATATTCCGCTAAACATCTCCAATTTTATCTTATAGTGATAAGATTAGTAACTTATAGAGATAAGAAGACTATGAGCAACCCGTTAATATATTTGATTAAACACATAATCTATAGGGTACCGATAAATATTAAGACTTACTTATAAATCTAAGAATTGTTCTAAATTAATAAATTCATATATATATATATATATAATAGATCAATAATTAATCTAGGAAATGTCATTATGCAAATATGTTCTCAAACACAATGTTCCTGATCTAATTTCATCGATGCGGGTCTATCGGTAGAACCAATTAATATAGATTAGTGTATGTCTCTATCTGGATGATCCAGATAATTAGTCTTAGCAAACCATGAGCTTAGTAGGAAGCTCATATAGAGATGCAGGTATCCAGTAAGAACTGGATATTGAACAGACTCACGAGGACCTTCAATAGACATCTCATGAAGCCGTTAATGGAAGGTCTTCCGAGTTGAACAGTATTTGTGGTCCTTTGACCTGAGCGCCACGGTGGGCTTGTGAGTGATCCATCATACTTTGGTTCCACACATGTCAGAAACCTTTCATGGTCTGACCGCTGGGTATGGTTCGATGCTCATAGAGTGTATGCGTAGATATAGGATCTATCAGCTCATATGAGTAGGTTGTATATCCTGATCTCCGAGATTGTATTTCAGAAAGTCTTGTGGCTGCAAGCATAAACCTCAGAAAATATATTCCGGAGGAATAGACAATATCATAAAAGTGTTTGTGGATATTGTTTAATGAAATATCAATTTGGAGATAAGTTCATGGTTCATTTCATATCTCATAAGAGGTAGAAGGAATAACTTTCAATGGAATTCTGTTCAATATATGAGCAGTAGTTTCTAGAGCTTAACCCCATAGATATTTAAGGAGATCGATGAAGCTCATCACCGATCAGACCATATCTAATAAAGTCCAATTGCTCATCCCTGAAACACTATTATATTGTGGAGTACCTGGAGGACTATACTGAGTGAAATTCTCATTCTCCTTTAAATAATCCAAAAATTCACTGTTCATGTATTCACCGCCTTGATCTGATCGAAGGCATTTGATATACATTCTAGTTTGTTTCTTTACTTCAATTCGAAACTCTTTGAACTTTTCAAAAGTTTCTGACTTATGGTTTATAAGAAACATATCTAAATTGTGATAGATCATCGATAAAGATAACGAAGTATCGAATGTCACCCATTACAGTATGATTCATTGGATCACATACATCACAATGTACAAGTTTTAATAAATCAGTTATGCGGAGTCCAACACCAATAAAAGGAGATTTGGTCATTTTCCTTTGAATACAAGATTCATAAACTAGATAAGGCTCTATTGTTAGATAAGATATCTAACCATCCTTAACCAGACAAATTAGATGTCTAAAACCTATATGACTTAATCTCATATGCCACAATTCCGTATCATTTAACATTTTTGAGTTATTATCAGCATTCAATTATACATTCATGACATTTCCTACTATATCTAATATATAATGGCCATTACTCAATTGGCATTTAGCTAATAAAATATTATCCAAATCATACAAACATGAGGAACGGTTTTGTATATACATATGATATCCTTCATTGTCCAATACCAGAATGGAAATAATTTTCCAGATAATGTTTGGCACATAATAACAATTATTCAATACAATAATTATATTACATGGAAGAAGTAAATTAAACCGTCTAATAGCCTCGACTTGTAGGATATTTCTATTTCTAACATGAAGTTGTACTTCTCCAGGCTATAATAGTCTAACTTCCTTCAGACCCTACAACACATTACAAATATGAGAAGGACAAGCAGTATCTAATACCTAGCCAGTATTAGATCAAATACTAAAGAAATGGCAATGATAGGCAACGCATACCTGAGGGGGTCTTCTTAATCGTGGCAATGTATTTTTGATAGTTTCGCTTCCAATGCCCATCCTTGCTACAATAGAAACATTTTTCTTTTGCTTTGTTCCTATGTTAGGGCTTGGACAAGTGTTGCAAATCAGAATAAGTAAGGGCCAATCCTTGCATGTTGAAGTTAATGATGAACCGTACAAATGACCCTAGATGTGATTGAAGAATCAAACTGTTCCTCAATGTATTACTCAGTAAGATATTCATGGTTTCTAACCTCTTAATATGAGATATGATCTTGAGGACATGGGAACGCACTGAACTGCCCTCTTAATATAATTATCCAAAAAATAATTTACTATTTTTTTTTCTTTAACCTTAAGCGGCCTGGGAATCTGACTTATGAACTCCCCACTATTCATTATTAAGAACCCCCGGCATTCTGCCCTTTCAACACCACATGTTAAGCACCTTAACGCTCTAGTGTTATCACAAATAATGCCCCGACATCATATAACTAATGCCCCAGTGTTCACCGACGAATGCCCCTTGTGTTCACCAATGAACGTGGCGGCATTCATGTTAACACATGAACGCCCTAGCGTTCGGTTCCTAGCGCCTCGGTATTTTTTCGATAGAAACTATTTTAGTACACTTTATATACTTTAAAATGTAATTTTCATTATTTCTAGACATTCTAAACACTTCATATAACACTCCAACAACCTAGAAACACAATAAATATGCTCTGATATCTCTTGTTTAGTGTTTTAGGGTGTATGCATATGATTGTGCACATATTGAAAAAACTAAATACATGTATCATATACACGATTTCTCAATGGAATTAAGCATATAAGCAACATATACAAATGTAACTTATATCATTAACAATATAAGATGATAGAAAACATATCCTTGAAGAACTTTGGTGAAGATTTCAATTCCGGATTCATTCTAGCTCCAACTTTACTTGAAGTGCACTATTGTTAAATTCTAGTTCACAACAATCCAGTGGGATGGTAAAGTTAGAATAGCGCAACTCAATTTTCAGCAATAAGGTTTTATTTCTTGAAAGAAAAATAAGAAAAATTATTTTTTCTTTCTCTCTCCAATGCTCTCCCCTTGCTTCACTCATTGTTAATAATTTATTCAATTAAATTTTTTGGTGCGTTAAGCACTTCACAAGTACTCCCAAAATTTATTAAGTGACAAAAAAAACTAAAAAAACAAGATTTTATGGCTATTATACATAATTAGGCATATATCTACCACCTAAATAATAAACAACTAAATAATATTTATTCAATTATTCAAAAACTATTTGAATAATTAATTTTTTTTTTTACCTTATTTGATTTTACTAACATGGTTAATAGGTGAATTCATAGTGAAACAATTCATGGAAGAAAATTGTACCACTTGTTAACATTTAATTAGTTAACAACTCTTGTCAATTAATTAAGTGATGTACTTAACATTTAAGTCTAGCAAAGTGCATAACCTGAGGAACCCTGAAATATATTTTTGATTTGCTAAAAGTTTTAGGATGGAAATGTTCAATCCATAATATTGTCTCAGTGCACAACGAGTACACTTTATATTGTAAAATTCTCTAGGTCTACGCCTGAATTGTCATATAAAACTTCTCTATACGTCCATGAACAATGCCCCACGCATACGTTACGGATATTACAAAGCGGCACGTTAGACATACAAGTTGAGGTTATAACATATTCGTATAATTCCTTCATCATTCATATCCGGGTAAAGCGAAGATATAGATCAACACTGTCAAATCTCCATATGCCCGATCGTAAGCTTATCTTTAGAATTGTATTTCTATAAATAATATTCTCAAACACTTTTGTGATATTATTTATATTATTTATCCCTAAGATTAAAATCTTTTTCCGAGAATTACTACTCTTGGCCATGAGACTTTCTGAAATACAATCTTAGAACTTTCGAAAATATTACTCACCAAAATAAGCTGATAGATTCCATATCTATACATATCAAACTACATAAGCATCAGATCATACCCAGCGGCACCCAGCAGTCAGACCATGAAATTTTTCTGACATATATGGAACACAAGTATGGTGGATCACTCATAAGCCCATTGTAGCACTCAGGTAAAAGGACCACGAATACTACTCAACTCAAAAAACCCTCTATTGACAACTTTATGGGATGTCTATTGAGGTCTTTGTGAGTCTGTTCAGTATTCAGTCCCTACTAAATACCTGTATCTAGAGCTCACCTTAAAGTGCACTATTGTTAAATTCTAGTTCACAATAATCTGGTGGTATTGTAAAGTTAGAATAGCAGCAACTCAATTTCCAACAATAAGGTTTTGACTCTTGAAAGAAAAATAATAGCCACAAAATCATTTTTTTTAGTTTTTTGTCACTTCATAAATTTTGGAAGTACTTGTGAAGTGCTTAACGCACCTAAAATTTGAATTGAATAATTGATTAACAAATGGTGAAGCAAAAATGTGCAAGGAGAGAGCATTGGAAAGATGTTAATTAGGTATATGTCTACCACCTAAATCAAAATAATAAACAACTAAATAAATATTATTATTTATTTAAATAATATTTATTCAATTATTCAAAAAATTATTTGAATAATTAATTTTTTTTACCTTATTTGATTTTACTAACATGGTTAATGGGTGAATTCATGGTGAAACAATTCATGGAACTAAATTGTGTCATTTGTCAACATTTAATTAGTTAACAAGTCTTGTCAACTAATTAACTGATGTACTTAACATTTAAATCTAGACAAGTGCAAAAACTGAGGAACCCTGAATCAAATTTTCAGTTTGCTGAAACGTTTTGGATGGAACTGTTCAATCCATAATGCTGCTCTAATGCACAATGAGTACACTTCATGTTGTGTGACTTTCTAGGTCCATGCCCAAATTTTTATATGAAACTCCTCTATAGGTCTGTGAACGCTGCCCCACACACACGTTACGAATATTACAAAGCGGCGTGTTAGACCATACAAGTTGAGGTTATGACATGTTTGTATAATTCCTCCATTATTTAAATCTGGGTAGAGGAGAGATATAGATAAACACCGTTAAATCTCCATATGCCCAACCATAAGCTTATTTGTAGAATTATTTTTCAATAAATAATATTTCCAAACACTTTTGTGATATTATTTATCCCTAGAGTTAAACTCTTTTCTCAGGAATTACTGCTTATGGCCTTAAGACTTTCTAAAATACAATCTTAGAGTATTAGAAAATATTACATACCTAAATGAGCTGATGGATCTCATATCTGTGTACACCGGACTCCATAAGCATCAGACCATACCCAGTGGCAACCAGCTGTCAGACCATGAAAGGTTTCTAACATGTATGAAGCCAAATCATGGTGGATCACTCACAAGCCCATCGTGGCACTCAGGTTAAAGAACCACGAATATTACTCAACTTGAAAGACCCTCCATTGACGACTTTAAGGGATTTTTATTGGAGGTTTATGTGAGTCTGTTTAGTATTCAGTCCTTACTAAATACTTATATCTCTATACGAGCTTTTACTAAACTCATTGTCTGCTAAGACTAACCATCTGGACCATTCATATATAGACATATACACCGATCTATATATTTATTAAGGTATTCACTGATAGATCTATTAAGGTTGGTGCTTACGTGTCATCCCTGAATTTACATATACTTATATATTTATACATGTATACATTCCCATTAAATCACTAATACTCATTTAAATGGTGCTATACAATGTAAGATTACAGACATTGTATGATCTGAAGAAATTTAGATCTGATCTAAACGAGTTTAGATAAGGGCCCTCAATTGGCCACGTTGAGAGATATAAATGCTAAATGTTAGCATAGCTAATTGTTAGCTGGTTATAATACTTGAAAAAGATCCAAGAGTTGGAGCCTTATCTGTAATGGGACATAGACCTGGGAATATACTAGTAACTGCATAGTTATAAAAGTTGCAATCAAGTGCCAGGAAATGACAGTTGTGCAAGTATGTTATCAAATATTGCCCCCGATCTATTTCTACCGATATGGTTCTATCGGTGGATACCTTTATATAGATCAGCATATGTCATACCTAAAGGGTATAGATGGTTGTTCCTAGCTGACCCTGAGCTTGGAGCTCGTATTGACATATGGGTATACAGTTAGGACTGGATATAGAACTGGTTATAGGACGGACTCACAAGGGCCTCCGATAGACACCCTATGTAAACCATCAATGGAGGGTCCTCTCGAGTTGAGTAGTATATGTGGTCCTTTGACCTAAGTGCCACAGTGGGCTTGTAAGTGATCTACTATATTTTGGTTCCACGTATGTCACAGACCTTTCATAGTGTGTTCGCTGGGTATGGTCCAATACTTATAGAGTCTGGTGTGTACATATATGGGATCCTTCAGCTCACATAGGGAGTTAGATATCTAGATGCTTTGAGACTATATCTCAAAACGTCTTGTGGCCAAAAGTATTAATCACAGGAAAGAGTTTCCGTCAGGGTAGAAAAAATTGGCAAAGGAGTTTGCATATATTATTCAGTGAGATATAAGCTTGGGGATATGACATGGATGAGCATATGAAGATTTGACGATAATAATCTATATCCCTGCACATCTAGGATATCATGACGGAATGACTATATATATACGTTGTGACCTCAGCTTGAATGGTCGATGCGCTGATTTGTATTTTTGTGACGTGTGCGTAGGGCAATAGTCACAGACTCATAGAATAGTTTCATTTGACGAATCGGGCATAGACTTAGGGAGTCCCGCGATATGGAGTGTACTCATTGAATACTAGGGTAGTGTACCAGATTAAATTATTTAATCTAGTAATATCCAACACTACCACGAGAATGCGTGTGTGTCTGTATTTAAGCATTAAATACAACAATTAGTCGATAATTATTATTTATTAACTGTATAATGACACATGGTACATTATAGACCATCGGTTGAGTTTACCCAAATGCAAGTATGGTGGAATCCGCTACGGGGTATACTTGGTAACTATTTATAAGGGGCAAAATGATCTTTTCACACAATAATTATTTAATTATTAAATAATCATAAATATCTCATTATAATATATTATTATATATTATTATATTATATATTGTGATATTGTTGTCATACATTTTTTATTATTATATTAATATTTTTTATAATAATATTATTTCTTTAATAGGTGGCCTTGTTTTAATATTATAATATACAATATTATTATTTTAATATAGTGAGATATATATATATATATGTGTGTGTGTGTGTGTGTGTGTGTGTGTGTGTGTGTGTGAATCGGTGGATCATTAGAGAAAGAATGGAAAAATGAAAAAAACTGTTTTCATTTTTCATTTTTGGTTGTTGTAAAAAGAAAATGGAAATGTTGATTTCAATTGGTGGCCAACAAATTGGTGAAGAAGAAAAAGAGATTTGATCTCTTGTGAATTGATTTCAAATATTGGAACTAGTTTATAAATTATCTTCACTACTGGCTACTAGTTACAATAACCAGGAATTTATTTTATTGATCAAAGAGTTGATCAAAGAAAAAGTAAATTCAAAAGGGTTTAAGAGTTAAGCTCAGTGCTAGATTAGGAGTTGTTGTTCTAGCTTACCAATCCTACCAAGTTGGTGACTAGAACTGTCAACGAGTTGGTCTCTAGGTGGACTCCCAAGATATACATTTATAACGTTACACGTTTTGGTGATTTCTCAACCCTTCAAATATATTAATATGATCAATATATTATTTATTGTATGATTTAATTATTTCGCAGCGTTAAATATGTATGAGATACGTATTTTATACAAAAAATATTATTGCACATGCATACACTCACGTAAATTAGATCCCCGACAAGACCAGCATTGGTGAAGATAGATCAAGAATATAATATTTAAGAATATATTTATATAATGACATTTCTTAGTACTTTATATGATTTTTTACAACTACATCATTACTAATATCTCCTCAGGTCTTCGTTCCATTTCAGACAAGGCTATAACTCTTTAGATATTGCTGACTCTTATAACCTGATATCTCTTATTAGTGTCAACTCTTAGCATTTATAACTCTTAGCGTTGCAAATTCTTAGCACTAATTTAACTCATTTAGACTAGATCTGAACTCTTTTAGATCATACAATGTCTAAAACATTACAAACATCTTACCATATATAAAATATAATTAGCTATTTAATGAAATGATAATACTAGTATAAATATTAAACAAATAATCATACATAAAAGGATGACACGTAAGCATAAATCCCAACAACTCCCATTTGCTTAGTGCTATTCACGATGGTATCGTATGCCCATTGACTCCACATGCTTTTCAAATACTTTTGGAGTTAAGGCTTTAGTAAGTGAGTCCACTACATTATTTATAGAGTTTACTCTATAAACTATTACATCTCCTCTAGCCAAGATTTCTTTAATGATATAGTATTTCTTTTCCATATGTATAGACTTTTGGTGTATTCTCAGCTCTTTAGCTTGTGCAACGGCTCCATTGTTGTCGCAAAATAATTATATAGGATCCATTGCACTTAGAACTATTCCAAGTTTAACGAGCAATTTGTATATCTACATCGCTTCCTTTGCTACTTCTGAACCCGCAATATATTCTGCCTCTATTGTAGAATCAGTTGTGGACAACTGTTTGTTGCTCTTCCAACTAACTGCAGCATCGTTGAGAATAAATACATACCCAGATGTAGATCTTCTATCATCTAGATCAAACTGAAAGTCTGAATCTATGTATCCGCTCACTTGTAAGTCATTTTCTCTATATATTAGAAACTTATCCTTAGTACCCTTAAGATATTTGAAGAGATGTTTCATAGTCATCCAATGGCCTTTATCTGCATCAAACTGATATCGACTTGTAACACTTACAGCCGTACTAATGTTAGGTCTCGTACACATCATGATATACATCAAGCTTGCTACAGTTGATGCATATGGTATGTTAGACATTCTAGCCTTTTCATCTTCACTTTGAGGACACATTTTCCTCAAAAGATGAATCTATATCTAAAAGGTATACCTTTCCAGGACATTATATATGTACGATGATTGAGAGAGTCCTATAAGCCTCTTAACTCTATAAAAAGGCTTTTAACTGATTGTAACATACTAATATCATTTTTAATAATGAGTATGTCATCCACATAAAGAACCTAGAAGACTACCATGCTCCCACTGCTCTTTTTATACACACATGATTCTTCTTCTCCATAAATAGACTTCTTCAGTTTGCATACTAAACCACAAGTTTGGCTAGATATAAAACCTTTAGGTTGTTCCATATAGATCTCTTCTTCAAGATATCCATTTAAGAATGTCATTTTTATATACATTTGCCAAATTTCATAATTATAATATACAACAATTGCCAGTAAAATTTGAATTAACTTAAGTATCGCTACTAGTAAGAAGGTTTCCTCATAATCAATCTCAAATCATTGAGTATACTTTCACCATCAAACGGGCCTTGAAAAGTCTCAAATTTTTTATCGAGCCTAGTTTTCGCTTATAAATCCATTTATAAATGATAGGAACAATTCCTTCTGGAATCTCAACCAAGTCCCAGACTTGATTTTGATGCATTAAGTGAATTTCAGATTTCATGGCCTCTTGCCATTTTCCCGAATCAATATGCAACATCGCCTCTCTATAAGTTGAAGGATCTTTTTCTTCAATCAAGAAAACACCAAAAATACCTTCAGGTATTGAACCATACCCTATCAGATGTCCTTGATATCCTCTCTGACCTATGTGGAGGGTGTGTCAAAGGTATTCTACTCGATTGAGCCTTAGGTTCCATCGTTGATTCCTTTACATCCTGATTGAGTTCATCTAATTCAATCTTTCTACAATCTCTATGATCTATAAGAAACTGTTTCTCTAGAAAAGTGGCATTTTGAGTAACGAACACATTTTGTTCCTCAGGATCATAGAACTAGTAGCTCATAAATTCTTAGGAAATCTAATGAACCGATACTTGCATCCTTTAGGTGCTAGTTTATCCTATTGCGTAACTTTTACGTAAGCAGGACAACCCCAATTATTAACATATTTAAGAATCAATTTCCTTCCATTCCATATCTCATAAAGATTAGAAGGAACAACTTTCGATAGAACTCTGTTCAGTATAGTACTCTAGAGCATAGCCCCATAGATATTTAGGAAGATTGGTGAAGCTCATCATTGATCGGACCATATCCAATAAAGTTTGATTCCTCCTCTCTGAAATGCCATTGTGTTACAGAGTATCTAGAGGACTATATTGAACGAGATTCCCATTCTCCTTTAAATAATCCAAAAATCCACTGTTTATGTATTCACCGTCTCGATCTGATTGAAGGTATTTGATATACATTCCAGTTTGTTTCTCTACTTCGATTCAAAACTCTTTGAACTTTTCAAAAGTTTCTGACTTGTATTTTATAAGAAACATGCATCCAAATCATGGTCGATTATCGATAAAGATAACTATTGAAATTTGTGCTTACATGCCATCCCTTTATTTATGAATATTTTTTTTATATTTGCACTAGTATTATCATTTTATTAAATTGCTAATTATGTTTTATATATGGTAAAATGCTTGTAACATTTTAGATATTGTATGATCTGAAAGAGTTCAGATCTAGTCTAAATGAGTTTAGATCAATGATAAGAATTTGCAACGCTGAGAGTTATTAGGTTAAAAGTTAGCAATAATAATAGTTATTAGGTTATATGGCCTGAGAATATATTAGTAATAACGTAGTTGCAAAAAGTTGTAAATAGTGTAATGAAATGTCATTATGCAAATATGTTATCAAATATTATATTCTTGATCTATCTTCACTGATACTGGTCTGTCAGTGAATACCTTAATAAATATATAGATCGGTGTATATTTATATCTGGATGGTCCATAATGGTTAGTCTTAGTAAACCATAAGTTTAGTGGAAGCTCGTATAGAGATATAGGTATTCAATAAGGACTGAATACTGAACATACTCACAAAGAACTCCAATAGACATCCCATAAAATTGTAATTGAGGATCTTTCGAGTTGAATAGTATTTATGGTCCTTTGACCTGAGTACCACGGTGGGCTTGTGAGTGATCCACTATTCTTTGGTTCCACACATGTCAGAAACCTTTTATGGTTTGACCGCTGGGTATCGTCTGAGGCTTATGGAGTCTGGTGTATACAAATATAAAATCTATTAGCTCATTTGGGTGAATAATATATCTAAATGCTCTAAGATTGTATTTTAAAAGGTCTTATAGCCATAAGCAGTAATTCTCGAGAAAAGAGCTTAACCCTGGGAATAAATAATATCACAAAAGTGTTTGGGAATATTATTTATTGAAATACAATTCTAGAGATAAGCTTACGGTTGGGCATGTGTATATTTGACGGTATTGATCTATATTTTCACTTTACCCGAATATAAATAATAGAGGGATTATACGAATATTTTATAGCCTCAACTTGGTTGGTCTAACGCACCGCTCTGTAATATCCATAACGTGTGTGAGGAGCATCGTTTGTGAACATATGAAGGAGTTCTATTGATAATTCGAGTGTAAACCAAAAGAGTCTCACAATATGAAGTGTACTCATTGTACACTGGGGCAACATTATGGATTGAACAAATCCATACTAAAAATTCCAGGAAACCGAAAATATATTTCAGGGTTCCTCGGGTTGTGCACTTATCTAAACTTAAATGTTAAGTACATCACTTAATTAATTGACAAGATTTGTTAACTAATTAGATGTTAACAAGTGGCACAATTTTGTCCCATAAATTATTTCACCATGAATTCACTTATTAATCATGTTAGTAAAATCAAATAAGGTAAAAAAAAATTAATTATTCAAATAGTTTTTTAATAATTGAATAAATATTATTTAAATAAATAATAATATTTATTTACTAGTTTATTATTTTAGTTTAGGTGGAAGACATATACCTAATTAGGTCTAATTGCCACTAAATTTTATTTTTTAGTTTTTTGGCCAGTTAATCAAATTTGGGAGCACTTGTGAAGTGCTTAACACACCTAAAAATTATTTTGAATAATTGATTAACAAATGGTGAAGCAAAAATGTGCAAGGAGAGAGGATTAGAAAGGGTTTTTGATTTTGGAGAGTTTTTCTTTGAACAAAGTGTTGTGAGAAAAAGTAGAGAGAGAAAAATAAATTCTTCTTATTTTTCTTTCAAGAAACAAAAATTTGTTGCTAAAAATTCAATTTCTGCTATTCTAACTTCACAATCCCATCAGATTATTGTGCACTAGAATTGAATAATAGTGCACTTTAAGGTGAGCTCAAAGTTGGAGATAGGAAGAATTCGAAATTGAAATCTTCACCAAATTTCTTTAAGGGTATGTTTTTTGTCAACTTATGTATTTAATTTTATAAGTTACATGTGTATATGTTAATCATATACTTAATTTCGCTGCGACATCGTGTATATGATACATGTATTTAGTTTTTTTCAACATGTATATAATCACATGCATACACCCTAAAACACGTTAACAAGTGGTATCAGAGCATGTTTATTATATTTCTGTGTTGTTGGAGTGTTATATAAAGTGTTTAGAATGCCTGCAAATAGTAAAAATTGCATTTTAAAGTGTTTAAAGTGTAGAAAAATGTTTCTGTCGAATGAACACCACGACGCTTGGAACCGAATGCTACGACATTCAATAGTGAACACCGGAGCATTCTTCGAGGAACATTGGGGATTTGTTATATAACGCTGGGGCATTAAGGTTCTGAACATAGGGGCATTAAAAGGGCAGAATGCAGGGGCATTCAAGTGTTGAATGCCAGGGTGTTCATAAGTCAGAAACCCAAGCCGCTTAAGGTTGAAGACCAATATATATATATATATATTGTATAATGCTATAACGTTCAACTTTTAATTCTAATCATTCTGAACAATACACTCTGATGCGATATTTCTATATCATAAAATTAAGTGCAAGTATACACTATCGTATGCAAGTAATAAAGAGACTAAATAAGTCGGATGTCGAACCCACAGGGATAATTTTTTCTTTTTAACCAATTACTAAAATTATATCTTCCTAATAATTATTCAGATAAATAAAAACCTAAGAATGAATGTAGAAAATATAAAAGTAAAAACACAATGCAAAGAGAATAAGAAGATAGCAATATAGAGAAAACCTAGGATTAATATTATCCCTCAATATGTTTCTAATGATTAATCTTCTAATATTTAACTCACTTAGTCTTTATTATTGATCAAGACGCTAATGTATTCACAAGCCTCTTCCAAGGTCATGCAAGTATACCTTAATTTACCAAATACCTATATTCCTATGGTACTTGTAATAAATTAGGATTCATTAAGATTAAGTCTTATTGATCATACATGCCAATTAGGTATATTCCTATCCTAAATTGAAACTTGCATATGCAACATTGAATGTTACTCTACAATCATGCATCAAATTACCTAGGTCTAAATATTATGATTCCTCTTCCGAGTTTATCAATAATATTACCAACTCATTCACCATATATTGGCCAGATATATTGAAGCATTAAACACAAGTAATTTAAATAATAAATGACTAAGTTTATTAAATACTAAAAAGATATGGCAATTTAAGCGCACATATTGAGTTCAAATATTAACCCTAGAAATAAGTTAGCTCATGGCTACAAGAGAACAGCAGTAAAAATAATTATAAATCATGATACAATTATTAGCAAACCGATATAGACGTCGAATTGCTCTTAATTGCGCTGCCTAAGAACTCTTGATGCCGAAGAACGTCTTGTAATTTCTCCAAAGTTGCTTCAATTAAGCTCCTATTACTCTCCAAGACTCGTGCTCTGTATTTTTGGTGCTTTTGGGTCGTCTTGGATTCATTCTTGAAGGTTGGGAACGAGTGGCTTTATATAGGGATTGATATGAGCTTGAAAATCTCAATTCTCGTCGGACTAGGACTCGCACTACCGCTGGCGCGCTATGCATCTGTCGCTGGGGCGACACGTGAAAAAGCTATTACCGCTGGAGCGGTGGGATCTTGGCGCTGGGGCGCTGTCTCGACGCTGAGGCGGTGACTGTATGCCGCTGGGGTGCTAGACGCGACTTAATCAGGTTGTTTTTCTTATTTCGATCACTATTTCAGAGCTGGGGCGACAATACTTGTGGCGCGGGGGCGCTGGACTCATAATTTGAAAACTTTACATTTTAGTCCCTATTTTCGCTCCTTTTGCGTTCTTTCTTTAAATTTCGTTCAAGTCCCTATAAATAACAATAATACACATAAATAGCTATCTATTCTCATAAAATCATAAAATATCAATAATAAAAACATGAGAAAATATATGACAAATTTGCCCTTATCACACTCCAATTTAAAATTTGTGCATGTGAGGTTTATTTAATACAATTATAATTGTTATATCATTGCATTAAATGTTGTATATATATTTATTTATGCTTATTAATCACAATGGGAGCCCTATTAGTAGGGTTAGTTGTGCTTATATAAACAAATATTCTAATTATAAATTAGATTCGTATGAGATGCAAAAATTTATTATAATTGTTAATAGTAATAATAATTATAGTAATTATTAAAAATTCTCTCTAAATCAGATTAAATGATATTATATTATGAGAAAATATTATATAATGATCTGTTTTGTCAATACGGTATTAGATGGTTCACTTTGGTCTTTCCTAATATTGCTACAGCATGAGGGTTATACAGATAGCATATATTTGATGATTGACAAGTTCATTTGGAATACACTTATCCAATATTTCTACAGTGTGAGGATAAGGTGTATTTAGGATCAGTGGTAAAAGCTGCATAAGATGCAATTGACAAGAGTTGTCTACCTTTTGGGTTTACAAAGGCTAAAGTTCTTTTAGGGTATATTTTTTGTCATCTTATGTTGTTAAGGATATAAGTTACATGTGTATATGTTGATCATATGCTTAATTCTGCTACAAAATCGTGTATATAATACATGTATTTAGTTGTTTTCAATATGTACACAATCACATGCATACATATAATATCCCTCACTATCCAATACAGGAATTGAAATAATTTGCCAGATAATATTTGGCACATAATTACAATTATTCAATATAACAATTTTATTACATGAAAAAAGTAAATTAAAACGTCGAATAGTCTCGACCTGTAAGAAATTTTCATTTTTAACACGAAGCTGTATTTCTCCAAGTTATAATAGTCTAACTTCTTCAGAACCTGTAACACATTGCAGATATGAAAAGGATAAACAGTATCGAATACCCAGCCAATATTAGCATTAAATGCTAAATAAATGTCAATGATAAGCAAGTACATACCTGATGGGGTCTTCTTAATCGTGACAAGGTAGTATTTTGGGCAATTCCACTTTCAATACCCATCCTCGCTGCAATTGAAATATTTTCCTTTTACTTTGTTCTAATGTTGGGGCTTGGACATGTACCTAATTTTGGTGCATACTTTATTTTCTTTTTATTCTTTCCCTTGAACTTCTTAGAATTAACAGAAGATGAATCACCTTGAATATAGAGGGTCGTGCCCCCTTTATACTTGTCCTCTTGAGATATTTTCAGTATGTTATGTAGATCAGCATAAGTAACGGTCAATCCTTGCATGTTGAAGTTCATGATGAACTGTACGAATGACCCTGGAAGTGATTGGAGAATTAAATTGTTCCTCAATGTATTGCTCAGTGAGATATCCATAGTTTCTAATCTCTTAATATAAGATATTTTCTTAAGGACGTGGGGACTCACTAGACTTCCCTCGGGTAGTTCAGTTTGAAAGAGAGATTTGGTAACCTCGTATATTTCAACATGAGATCAGTCACCAAATAATTCTTTCAAGTGGAGCATTATACTCTCAGCACTATCCATGTAGGCATGCTTTCTTTGGAGCTCCGTAATCATTGAGTTAAAGATGTATGATTTGACTTTCAAATCATCATCCAACTATTTTCGATATGTCTCTTTTTTTTCCAGAGAAGCATCATTAGAAACAGCTCGTGGCAGGCACTGATCAATTATATGTCCAAGCTTCTCAGAATTTAAAACTATTCTAAGATTCATAAGCCAGTCAAAATAATTTCCTTCACCTTTGAGCTAGTGCACATCAAGTATACAAACGAATGGGTTACTTGAACCCATTTAATCTTGACAAGACAAAAAAAAGATATTAGTGGAATATTTCAATTGCTAACAAATAATATTTTAGATCAATGGTATAATAGTTATACATTTTTTTAATATAAAAACGCCCTCCCATTGGTCTACATAATCCTTTTAATCTCTTAAATAGAAAAACGATAGTTTTAGATTCTTTAAACTATACAGTGAGAAGTGGATCCCATTGGCATTTTACTCTAGTCTCACACTGTAGTAATTTTGGCTTTTGTAAACCCAAAAGATAGACAACTCTTGTCAATTGCATCTCATGCAACTCTTACCACTAATCCTAAATACACTTTATCCTCAGGTTATAGCAATATTGGATAAGTGTATTCCAGATTGACTTGCCAATCATCAAATATATGCTACTAATATAACCTTCAGGTTGCAGTAATATTGGGCAATACATTTGTATATATTTGCCTTATCTCATGTTTAACTTGCATAGCCCAAATTACCCCGACCAATCCCTCACGCTATAGTAATATTGAGAAAGACCAAAGTGAACTGTCTAATACCATATTAACAAGACGAATCGTTATATAATATTATCTCATAATACAATATTATATAATCTGATTTAGAGATTTTTTTAATTTAATATATATATTTTCTTAATAACTATTATAATTATTATTAACATTAACAATTATAATAAATTTTTGCATCTTATACGAATCTAATTTATAATTAGAATATTTGTTTATGTAAGCACAACTAACTCCCACAAATAAGGCTCCCATTGTGATTAATAAGCATAAACAAATATATATACAATATTTAATACAATGATATAACAATTACAACTATATTAAATGAACCTCACTTGCAAAAATTTTAAAATGTAGTGTATTATCCACAATGATCAGCGTTAAAAGTTGAACGTTATAGCATTATACGATATAATGCTCCAAAAAAATTTTTTGCTCTTGTCTTCAACCTTAAGCGGCCTGGGTTTCTGAATTTTGAATGCCCCAACGTTCATCATTAAGAACGTCCCAGCATTTTGCCCTTTTAACGCCCTTATGTTAAGCACATTACCTCCCTAGCATTATCACAAATAATACCCCAGCGTTATATAAATAATGCCCTAGCGTTCACCGATGAACACCCTTGCATTCACCAGTGAACACCGCGGCATTTATGTTAACATATGAACGCCCTAGCATTTGGTTCCTAGTGCCGCAGCTTTTTTTTTATAAAAACTATTTTTCTACACTTTAAACACTTCAAAATGCAATTTTTACTATTTTCAGACATTCTAAACACTTCATATTACACTCTAACAACCCAAAAACACAATAAACATATTTTGATACCACTTGTTAACGTGTTTAAGGTGTATGTATGTGATTGTGTACATGTTAAAAAAATTAAATACGTGTATCATATACATGATTTCGTAACGGAATTAAGCATATAACCTACATATACACATGTAACTTATATCATTAATAACATAAGATGATAGAAAACACACCTTTGAAGAACTTCTGTGAAGATTTCAATTTCGGATTCTTTCTAGCTCCAACTTTGGGCTCACCTTGAAGTACACTATTATTTAATCTGGTGGAATTATGAAGCTAAAATAGTAGCAACTAAATTTTCAGTAATAAAGTTTTATTTCTTGAAAGAAAAATAAGAAGAATTTATTTTTCTTTCTCTTCAATTTTTCTCGCAGCCCTTTAATTAAAGAAAAACTCTCCAAAACCAAAAACTCTCTCCAATACCCTCTCCTTGTATGTTTTTGCTTCACCCTTTGTTAATTAATTATTCAATTTAATTTTAGGTGGGTTAAACACTTCACAAGTGCTCCCAAAATTGATTAAGTAACTAAAAAACTAAAAAAACAAGATTTGGTGTCTATTATACCTAATTAGGTAAATGTCTTCTAGCAAAACTAAAATAATAAACAACTAAATAAATATTATTATTTATTTAAATAATATATATTCAATTATTCAAAAACTATTTGAATAATATATATTTTTTATCTTATTTGATTTTACTAACATGGCTAATGGGTGAATTCATGATGAAATAATTTATGGAACAAAATAGTGCCACATGTTAACATTTAATTAGTTAAAAAGTCTTGTCAATTAATTAAGTGACGTACTTAATATTTAAGTCTAGACAAGTGCACAACCTGGGTAACCCTAAAATATATTTTTGGTTTGTGAGAATTTCTAGAATGGAACTGTTAAATCTATAATGTTGTCTGAGTGCATAATGAGTACACTTCATATTTTGAGACTCGCTAGGTCCACGCCTGAATTGTCATATGGAACTCCTCTATACATCCATGAACAATGCCCCCCCCCACACGTTATGGATAATATAAAATGGCCGGCCGTAAGCTTATCTCTAGAATTGTATTTTAATAAATAATATTTCCAAATACTTTTATGATATTATTTATCCCTAGGGTTAAACTCTTCTCCCATAATTTGCTGCTTATGGTTATAAAACTTTCTGAAATATAATCTTATAGCATTAGGACAAATTACTCACCCAAATGAGCTGATGGATCCCATATCTATTCACACTGAACTTCATAAGTATCGGATTATACTCAGCGACACCTAATTGTTAGACCATGAAAGGTTTATGACATATGTGAAACTCAAGTCATGTTGGATCACTCACAAGCCCATCGTGGCACTCAAGTCATAGGACCACGAATACTACTGAACTTAAAAGACCCTCCATTGATAGATTTATAAGATGTCTGTTGGAGATCTTTGTGAGTCTGTTCAGTATTTAGTCCTTACTGAATACATGTATCTTTATACGAGCTTCCACTAAACTCATTGTCTGCTAAGACCAACCATCTGGACCATCCTGATATAGACATACACCGATCTATATATTTATTAAGGTATTCATTAACATACCAACATCAATAAAGATAGATCAAGAACATAATATTTGAGAACATATTTTTATAATGATATTTTCTAGCACTATTCACAACGCTTTGCAACTACATCATTACTAATATATTCTCAGGCCTTTGTCCCATTTCAAATTAGGCTCTAACTCTTTAGATATCACTAACACTTATAACCTAATATCTCTTGTCAGTGCCAACTCTTTAGATATCAGCATTGCTAATTCTTAACACTGATCTAAACTTATTTAAACCAGTTTTGAACTCTTTTAGATCATACAATATCTTAAACATTACAAGCATCTTCACATATATAAAATATAATTAGCGATTTAATGAAATGATAATACTAGTATAAATATTAAATAAATATTCATATATAAAGGAATCGTACGTAAGTACAAATCCCATTAGTTTTATGTGATGTAATGTCAATGCATGTAGAGTATATTACGTTGACTATGGCAGTATGATAAGCATGTAATTCATGATGGTTACACAAATAGATACTCTTTCGTACTTAGTGAAAAATTAATTACTCTTATACCTTTAATCCCAACACAAGTGTATGAAGACCAAGTAAGGTTAAAAATAAAGAGTGATATGAAAACAGAGAGTGGGAGTTCAAAAGTAAGAGAGACTGAAACTAAAAGAAGAGAAAAATATGGTGAAAAAGGAAAGGAAATTTCAGTTAATGAGAAAAAAAGAAGAGAAAACAAGTTAAATAATATGCAAGAGAGAGTGAGATAAAAAAAAATATTTGTTTTTAAATCAACCTATAATTGTACTTTTGTATAAACAGGCTTGATTTAGTACTAATGAACTTAACCCCTCTTAGCCTAGTATTGTCGTTTCTCTTTCACAAGAATTTGAGGATGTGTTTCCTGAAGAGAAATCTAATGGTTTACCGTCAATAAAGGGAATTGAGCATCAAGAAGTAGGAGAATGTGCATGAAAGCTTGAGTCATTGTGCGATTTCGGTATTGGTTGTACCTATGAAGGATGGATTATGGAAGAAGTGTGTTGATCATCACGCCATCAATAATATCACTGTAAAGTATAGGCATCCTATTCCTAGATTAGATGACATGTTTAATGAATTGTATGGTTCTTGTGTTTTATTTGAAAATTAATCTTAAGAGTGGCTATCATTACATCAGGATGAGAAAAGATAATGAATAGTCAACAGCAATCAAAATAAAAAAAATGGTTTCTATGTGTGGTTAGTTATGCCATTTGGATTAACTAATATATATAGTACTTTCAAGAGATTAATAAATCATTTTTGTGTATTTTTATTAGCAAATTTATGGTTGTATACTTTGATAATATTTTGATTTATAGCAAAAACTTAGATGAACTTGTTAAACATTTAAAACTTGTTTTGGATATTTTAAGGGGAAAAAAACGTTGTTTGCTAACCTCAAAAAGTGTACATTTTGCACTGATAAACTTGTATTTCTTAGTTTTGTTGTAAATGCTAAAGGAATGGCGACAGATGAAGAAAATATTAAGGCAATCCAAGATTAGTCAAAATCTACAAGTGTGGATTGATACGAATCAGGTTGTCAAAGCTTCAAAAGATCCATTGAGCATTCCTAGGGGTCTAATGACAATGGCAAGACCACAAAAATAAAGGATACATTAAATGGGTTAATTGAGTACATCTTAAATTCTTGCTTTGTTCAAGACACTAATCTGACCAAATTAAGTTTTCAAGATGATCAATGCCTTGTCAATGTTATTCAAGTTTCTTTAAGTGATCTGGAGTAATTAACATGCAGAATAAAATAAGGTGCATATCAATTTAGGAAGGAAGATCTGGTTCCATTGTTCACACATCAATATTCACATATTGTTGTTCATGCGGCTTTATTATCATCCTTATTTTCTTTGTTTCCTTTTTTTAAGATCCTCATTTTCTTTGTTTCCTTTCTTAGGTTAAATTTAGAAATAAGGATACATAAATATTTGTTTTCTTAATATGCTTGTTATTTATTTTCTATTTTTGTAATCAATTCCTACTATGACTTAGGATTTGATTTAGTTTTTCATTTTATGCTCTCGGTAAATTTGGCTATATAAGGCCTTGTAACCCTAAGAGAAATTTAGAGTTTAACATTAATAATAGTGAGAGTTTTCTCTTGGTTCTTCAAATAACTTTTCAAAATTATCAAGATTTCTTCTCCTAACATTCATCATTGACTACACTTACAATTTTTCTCATCTTTCTTGAGTGTAGTGTCTACCATAATTTCTTATAACTTTGGTTCTTATCTCTTTATAGATAACAGATCAATATTTTTTTTTTTGGTGAATCTGAATTAGAACGATCCTTGGCAAACGAACCTTATTGACTGTCGAGTCTTACTTTTCTTTGTAAGGTTCACATCACAGGTTATGTTAGAAATTTCTATGGTTTGGACTTTTATAGGAGGTTTGTAAAAGATTTCAATAACTTAGCCACACCTTTGACTGAAGTTATCAAAAATAATATAGGTTATAAGTGGAGTGAATAACAAGAAAAGACATTTAATTTTATCAAGGAAAATTTAACTAATGCACCTTTGCTTGCTTATCTAACTTCACTAAAACTTTTGAAATTGAGTATGATGCTTTAAGAATAGGTATTGGAGCTATACTTATGCAAGAATGAGGTCCCATTACATATTTTAGTGAAACACTAAGTGAGGCATCCTTGAATTACCTATATATAATGAAGAGATGTATGCACTATTTAGGCATTGTAAACTTGGCAGCATTATCTTTAGACAAAAGAGTTTGTGATTCATATGGATCATAAATCATTAAAGCATTTAAAAGGTCAACACAAGTTGAACAAGTGGCATACCAAGTAGGTAGAGTTCATTGAAACGTTTCCTTATATGATCAAGTATAAGCAAGGTAAGGAAAACGTTGTTTCTGAGGCAATATCTCAAAGGTACGTCTTACTTTTTGGTTTAGATGCAAAACTATTAGGTTTTGAATACATTAAAGACTTTTATGTTAATGATTCTAATTTTGGCAATGACAAAGGCAAGATCTAAGAAAAGGAATGAAGCATTAAATGCATTAATTGAGTACATCCCAAATTCGTGTTTTATTGAAGACACTAATCTGCCCAAATTAAATATTCAAGGAAAAAAATGCCTTATCAATGTTATTCAAGTTTCTTTACGATGGATATCAAAGTCAAACCATACCAGTATCGGCCCATGTGATGGAAGCCCGGGAAGAAGATGAGAAGTCATTTTAGGGGCTTGCAACTGTATTTATCATAGTAGTAGTTAAAAGTTTGTAGTCAGTCTTAATTTCATTTTTTGTTGAACTTTAAAAGTTGTAAAAAATGCTTGGCATCCCAAGTGGTCTCTAGAAATATAATAAAGGATGAGAAGTAAAATAGTTTATGACATTAATATTATTGAGAGTATTCTCTTAATTCTTCATATAACTTTTCAGATCTTATCAAGATTTCATCTTGTGGCGTTCATCATTGACTTATTACTCACAATATTTCTCATGGATTTCATCTTGTGGCATCTACCCATTTTCTTATATCATTGTAAATTATAGGCATAGGCGGACCCATTCCTAGATTATATAACATGCTTGATGAATTGCATGGTTCTTGTGTTTTTTTTTTCAAAATTAATCTCAAGAGTGGCTATCATTAGATCAAGATGAGAGAAGGTAATGAATGGAAAATCGCATTTAAAACAAAAAATGGTTTATATGAATGGTTAGTTATGTTGTTTGGATTAACTATGCAGTACTTTCATGAGATTAATGAATCATGTTTTGCAAGCTTTTGTTGGCAAATTTATGGTTGTATACTTTGATGATATTCTTATTTATAGCAAAAGCTTAGATAAGTGTTCAACATTTAAAACTTGTTTTGGATGGTTTGAGAAAAGAAAAGTTGTTTGCTAACCTCAAAATGTGTACCTTGTACACAGAAAGCTTGTACTTCTTAGTTTTATTGTTAGTGGTAAAGGAATTGAGATAGGTGAAGAAAAGGTTAAGGTAATCTAAGATTGGCCAAAATCTAAAAGTGTGATTGTTAGAAGTTTACATAGTTTGGCTAGCTTTTATATGAGGTTTATGAAAGATTTCAGTAGCTTAGCCGCACCTTTGACTGAAGTTATAAAATATAATGTAGGTTTTAAGTGTAGTGATGAAAGAAAATGTATTTAATTTTAAGTGTAGTGATGAACAAGAAAAGGTATTTAATTTAATCATGAAAAAAATAACTAATGCGCCTTTGCTTACTTTACTTAACTTTACTAAAAAATTTAAAATTGAGTGTGATGCTTCAGGAATAAGTATTGAAGCTGTACTTATGCAAAAAGGATATCCCATCACATATTTTAGTAAAAAGCTAAGTAGGGCAGCCTTAAATTATCCTACATATGTTAAAGAGATGTATGCATTGTTTGGGGCATTGGAAACTTGGCAGCATTATCTTTGGCCAAAAGAATTTGTGATTAATACAGATCATGAATCATTGAAGCATTTAAAGGGTCAATATAAACTGAACAAGTGGCATGCCAAGTGGGTGGAGTTCATTGAAATATTTTCTTACATTATCAATACTAGCAAGGAAAGAAAAATGTTGTGGCTAATACATTATCTCAAAGTTACGCCTTACTTTCTATTTTAAATGCAAAATATTAGGTTTTGAATACATTCAAAACTTGTATGTTAATGATTTTGATTTTGGCAATGTATTCAATACATGTGAAAAAGTTACGTTTGGCAAGTTTTTTAGGCATAGTGGATTTTTATTTAGAGAAAGTAAGTTATGTTTGCCTAATTGATCATTGCGTGAATTGCTTGTGAAGCTTATAGAGATGGTTTGATGGGGCAGTTTAGTATATCTAAGAATTTAGATATTTTGCATGAACACTTCTTTTAGCCTTATATTAAACATGATGTAAAAAGAATTTGTGACAAGTGTGTCACTTGTAAACAAGCTAAATCTAAGGTTAAGCCTTATGGTTTGTATACCCCTTTGCCTATACCTAGTGAACCTTAGAGTAATATATCTATGGATTTTGTGTTAGGTTTACCTAAGGAAAAAAAATGGGGGTAAAGATTCCATATTTGTGCTCGTTGGTATATATTCTAAAGTGGCACATTTTATCCCTGTTATAAAACCAATGATGCATCATATATTACTGACTTATTTTTCAAAGAGATTGTAAGATTACATGGCATACCTAAGATTATTCTTCAGATAGGGATACAAAGTTCTTAAGATATTTTTGGAAGATATGATAGGGTAAGTTAGGAACTACACTTTTTATTTTCTACTACTTGCCATCCACAAACTAATGGAAAAACTGAAGTAATTAATAGAACTTTATCTATTTTATTGCATGTTATAATACAAAAGAACTGAAAAATATGGGAAGAATGTTTATCACATGTAGTGTTTACATGTAATAGGAGTATGCATTTAACAACTAAGTTTTCATCTTTTAAAATTGTGTATGGTTTTAATCCATTGATGCTTTCAGATTTAACTTCTTTACCTATGGATGAACATGTTAATTTAGATAGAAAGAAGAAAGCTGACTTTGTTAGGTACATCTATAGAAAAGAACGGCAAAGCATTGAATGAAAGGCTGAACAATATGCCAAACAAGCTAATAAAGGGCGCAAGAAAGTTGTATTTAAGCAAGTGATTAGGTTTGGTTGCTAATGAGGAAGGAAATGTTCCTAATTCAAAGGCGCTCTAAATTTTCTCTAAGAAGAGATGGTCCATTTCTAGTGATTGAAAGGATTAAAGATAACACTTATAAGTTAGACCTTCCAAATGAGTAGAATATAAGTGCAAGTTTTAATATTGCTGATTTATCTCCTTCAGATGTAGGGGAAGATTTGAAGACAAATTCTTTTCAAGAGGGGGTGAATACTGCGAATTAGGTTGCCAAAGCTTCCCAAGATCCGTTGAGCATCCATGCTAATAACATGGGCAAGATCTAAGAAAATGAAAAAAAATGTTAAATGAGCTTATTGAGCACATCTCAAATTCATTTTTATTGAAGAAATTAACTTTCCCGAATTAAATATTCAAGAAGATCAATGTCTTGTTAATACTATTCTAGTTTCTTTATAAAAGACATCACAATCAGAGTATACTAGCGTCAGCCCATATGATGGAAGCCCAAGAAGAAGATAAGAAATCATTTTAGGAGCGTGCAACTGCATTTATCATAGTAGTTGTATTTACTACTGAATTTACTTATCTTGATAGTAGTTAGAAATTTAACAGTCAGTCTTAGTTTCATTTATTGTTGAACTTTGAAAGTTGTAAAGAATGTTTGGCATCCCAAGTGGTCTCTATAAATACTATAAGGGATGAGAAGTAAAATAGTTATGATATTAATATTATTGAGAGTTTTCTCTTGGTTCTTTAAAGAACTTTTCAGAACTTATCAAGAATTCACTTTTTGGCATTCATCCTTAACTTATCACTCATAATATTTCTCATCTATCTTGAGTGTGGCATCTACCCATTTTTTTATACTTTTAGTTCTTATCTCTGAATAGATAATAGGTCAAGGTCCTTATTTTTATTTGTTTATTAATCTAAATTAGAATGATCCTTGGTAAATGAATCTCATTGAGTATCGAATCTCACTTTTCTTTGTGAGGTTCACATTATTTGGTATCAAAGCAAATCAAATTTACATCATTTGTAAACCAAGGAACCTCATTGAGCGTTGGCTCTCACTTTTCTTTGTGAGATTCACATTAGGCGCTCTAAACTACTTTCAATAGGAGATGTCCATTTCAAGTAATTGAAAGAATCAATGACAACATATATAAGTTAAACCTTCTAGGTGAGTATAATGTCAGTGCAAACTTTAATGTGCATGATTTGTCTTCGTTTGATGTAGGTGAATATTTGAGGAAAAATCCTTTCAAAATAGGTTGAATGATGCAAATTAAGTTGCTAAAGTTTCACAAGATCCGTTGAGCATTCATGGAGGTCTAACGACTAAGGTAAGATTCAAGAAAATGAAGGAAGCGTTAAATGGGCTTAATTAAGTATATCTCAAATTTATGTTTTGTTGAAGACACTAATCTATCTGAATTAAGTTTTAAAAAAAATCAATACCTTGTCAATGTTATTCAAGTTTCTTTATAATGGACATCATAATCAGACCATACTAGTATCAGCCCATATGATGAAAGCCCAAGAAGAAAATAAGAAGTCATTTTAGGGCTTGTAACTACATTTATCATAGTAGTTATATTTACTACTGAATTTACTTATCTTGATAGTAGTTAGAAGTTTGTCAGTCAGTCTTAGTTTTATTTATTATTAAACTTTAAAAGTTGTAAAGAATGCTTGGCATCCCAAATGGTCTCTATAAATACTATAAGGGATAAGAAGTAAAATAGTTTATGACATTAATATTATTAAAAGTATTCTCTTGGTTCTTCAAAGAACTTCCAAAACTTATTAAGATTTCATTTTATGGTGTTCATCCTTGACTTGTCATTCATATTATTTCTCATCTATCTTAAGTGTGAAGTCTACCATTTTTCTTATGTAGATAACGGGTCATGGTTCTTATTTTCATTTGTTTGTGAATCTGAATTAGAATGATCCTTGGCAAAGGAACCTAATTGAGCGTCAGGTCTCACTTTTCTTTGTGAGGTTCATATCACTTCCTATGTCTTAATGGGTCTTTCACAATTCTGTCTCCTGCTTAAAACTAATCAATCCTACCAAACAATAACATAGTCAGTAAATTCTATGGCGGCCAACTTTACCTTTTTCAATTCAAAGTAGTTATGACAATCAAATACTAACTCCATATTTTTCTCCCACCCCAAATGCTTCAAGATCGCTTTTGCCTTAGGAAGATGAAATCCTCATCTTAATGCTTTCCAAGTTGTTATCAACTCTATCTCCATATGCAACTCTTATATCTCCATACCTATACCTAAATTTACCTAAATTAACATTAGGACATGTTTAATAACCTATAAAGAAACTTAGAAAAGAAGTATACAAAAATTCATAATTCAAATGATTTTAATTTGCTATTTTGAATTCTGAATAAAAACAAAAGAGTATTAAAATATGAATTAGTTAAAGTGTTATTTGTTATTCAAGTTTTGTTTGCATATAGTATGGATTCTACCTATTTTATGCAATTCAACCTAAAACAAAATAAACAACCTTAAATTGCATCAAATTTTATATTTCAATTTATTTTTCTCTTTGGTTCTTAAATTCTATCTATTCTTTTATCTTTTGCATTTAACCCATTCTCATTCTTAATTATCTGATTTGTTGAGTTTGGATTGTTACAAAGTAATTTTGATTAAGTTTTTTATGTTCAATAAAGAAATAAAGAGAAGATTAAAGAGTGAAAAAAAAAACGCAAGAGAGTGTGAGCTCATAAGAAAGTAAAAGCCAAATTTGAGTAAACATGAGTGTGAGTGCTATCAATCTAGATAAAAAATGCATAAGGGGGTGTTTGTGAGGTTTTTTTAACTTTTTTATCACAAGTTATTATGGCTCGTCTAATAATGCTCAAGAAAAGATAGATTTCAAACTCTTTTTTAAATCTTTATAACAAAACTTTAATCTACTAAAACTAAGGTTTAATAAGGTGAATGAGAGAATAGATAAAATTGAATCTATTTCACAAAGATGGACTGCCAACTAGAGCTCCTAATATGCAACAAAGAGAGGAATACACTTAGGTATGATTATGAAGATGACTATAGAGATGCCTAGATAATGATGATCATGCCTCTAATGTTAATTTAGGCAGATTTAGGCATAGGAATGGAGATAGAGGAGTTAGATATGAAGATAGGATTGATAACAACTTAGAAAGCAATAAAATAAAGATTATACCTTTTTGAGGCAAAAACAATCCTGAAGCGTATTTGGAGTAGGAGAAAAAGATGAAATTGGTATTTGATGATCACAACTACTCCGAATTGTAAAAAGTAAACTATGCTATTATTTAGTGGGATCAACTTGTCTTGAGTAGGAGACAAAATCATGAACGACCCATTGAGACATGAGAAGAGATAAAGGCTATTATGAGAAGACGATTCATTCTAAGTCAATACTATAGACTTATTTCAGAAGTTACAAAGTCTTAAGGGTCTAAAAGTGTTGAATACTACCACAAGGAGATGGAAATAGTCATGATTCGAGCAAATGTAGAGGAAGACCGAGAAGCTACTATGGCTAGGTTCCTAGTTGGTTTAAATCGTGATATTACAAATATAGTAAAGTTACAACATTATGATAAGTTGAATGACATGGTGCATATGGCTATAAAAGTGCAGAATAATTGAAGAGAAAGGGCTCCACACGAATTGGGAAAAATTTGGGTTCTTCTTCAACATGGAAACCAAATTAGAGCAAAAATGATGAAAAGCCTAATTTGAAGCCTAAGGTCGAAACCTATAAAAATAACTAAGATATAGGCGAACTAAATAAAGCTAAATCTGATTCCTAACCTTCTAGAAATAAAGATATCAAATGCTTTAAGTGTTTGAAAATATGTCATATTGTATCTCAATGCCCAAAACGAAGAGCGATGATATTAAAAGATGATAGTAATATTAAGACCAAAAGTGAATCTAATGATGAGCCCATACCATATTTACAGAATGCAAGTGACATTGAATATTTGGTTGTTAGAGCTCTTTTAATTGCAAAAAGAGCTCTCAAACTGCAAATAAAAGAATATGATAAGGTATAACGTGATAACATTTTTCATACTAGATGCTATGTTAATGATAAGTTATGTAGTATGATTATTGATAGGGAGAGTTGTACTAATGTAGCTTGTACCAGTTTAGTAGAAAAATTGAATTTGACAACTTTGAAACATCTTGAGCCATATAAGCTATAATGGCTGAATGATTATGGAGAAGTTAAAGTAAATAAACAAGTGCTAGTTTCATTCTCAATTGGAAAGTATAAGGATAAGGTTTTGTGTGATGTAATGCCAATACATGCGAGGCATATTCTTTTAGGGCGACCATGGCAAGATGATAGGCATGTAATTCATGATGGTTACACTAATAGGTACTCTTTTGTACTTAGTGAAAAACCAAATACTCTTTTACCTTTAACCCCAAAACAAGTGTATGAAGATCAAGTGAAGTTAAAAAGGGGGAGTGATATGAAAAAAAAAAGTGATTGTTCAAAAGCAAGAAAGGCAAAAAAAAAGGAGACGAAAATAGAGTAAAAAAAGAAAAGAAAGTTTTGATACGAATCAGGTTTTCAAAGCCTCACAAGATCCGTCGAGCATCCATAGTGGTCCAATGACAAGGGTAAGATCCAAGAAAATAAAAGAAGCATTAAATGGGCTAATTAAGCACACCTCAAATTCATGTTTAGTTAAAGACACTAATTAGCCCAAATTAATTCTTCAAGCAGATCAATGCCTTGTCAATTTTATCTAAGGTTTTTTATGATGGACATTAAATTTAGACCTTACTAGTAGCCTATGTAATGAAAGCCTAATAAGAAAATAAAAAGTCATTTTAGGAGCTTGCAATTGCATTTATCATATTAATTGTATTTACTACAGAATATAATTATCTTGGTAGTGGTTAGAAGTTTAACAATCAGTCATAGTTTTATTTATTGTTGAATTTTGAAAGTTGTAAAGAATGCTTGGCATCCCAAGTGGTCTCTATAAATACCGTATGGGATGAGAAGTAAAACAGTTTATGACATTAATATTATTTAGAGTTTTCTCTTGGATCTTCAAAGAACTTTTTCAGAACTTATTAAGATTTAATCTTTTAGCATTCAACCTTGACTTATGACTCTAAGTGTGGCATCAACCCTTTTTTCTTATACCTTTGATTATTATCTCTAAATAGATAATAGGTCAAAGTCCTTATTTTCATTTATTTATGAATCTGAATTAGAACTATCATTGGCAAGAGAACCTTATTGAGTATCGAGTCTCACTTTTTTTGTGAGGTTCACATCATTTGGTATCAGTGCTTAGGTTCTAAATCAAGTTTGATTTATCCATTATTTTCTATCTTGTTTTTTCTTTCTTTTAATTTTGCATCCTTTGTTTTATTCCCTTCAATTTAATCCTATCATCTTTGTTTCTTCTTATTTGCAACTTTTATCTATTTCTTCACCCTAAATCGTTCAAGTTCTATTATTTATCATTACATATAAAAAATGACAAAAAATTCCAAAAACATATGTATAAAAAAAAATTAGATTTAATTAATTTCAAGTTTGCTACTCTGAATTTAAAAATAAAATAGTAAAATATAATTCTGAATTAGTTGAAGTGTTATTCAAATTTTGTTGCATCAAATGTGTATTTTGGCTATTTTGTGCAATTCAGCCTAAATTATATCAAAAATTCATATTTCCTTTGTCTTGGTTTCCCTAGTTTATTATTTTATAATCTTGTTCTCTTTGCTTCGTAAATTCAGCGTTTTCTTTCCTTTGCATTAACCTATTATCATCCTTATTGATCTGAATTGTTGAGTTTGAATTGTTGCAAGGTAATTTTGATTGAGTTCAATAAAGAACTAAATAGGTACTAAAAAGTGGAAAAAGGAAAATATGTGAGCTCATAAGAGAGTAAAAGCCATTTTTGAGTAAACATGAGTGTGAGTGCTATCAATCTTAAGAGAAAATACATAAGGGAGCATTTGTGAGATTTTTTAACTTTTTTAATAGGTTATTAAACATTTCAAACTTTTCTTTAAGTGCTTAGAACAACAATTTAATCGTATAAATTTGATGTTAAATAAGATGAATGAAAGAATAGATAAAGTTGAATTTAATTCAAAAATGGGAAAACCACCACCTAGAGTTCTTAATGTGTGAAGACTTAATAGGCGTGTTTTATAGATGATGATAGCATTGATGAAGATGATTGAGATGATGACGACCTGACCACTATTGTCAATATAGATAGATTTATATGTAGTAGGGGAGGTAGAAGAGATAGAGCAAGACTTAAAGATAAAGTTGATCATGACTTGGATAGTATCAAGCTAAAGATTCATTCTTTCCAAAGTAAAAATGATCCTGATGCATATTTGGAGTAGAAAAAAAAGGTGAAACAAGTTTTTGATTGCTATAACTACTATAAGAAAAATAAGGTAAAGTTGGTTGCTATTAAATTCGCTAATTATGCTATTATTTGGTGGGATCAACTTATTTTGAGCAGGAGATAAAATCATGAATGGCCTATTGAGACATATGAAGAAATGAAAGCTATTATGAGAAAGCAATTTATCCCTAGTCATTATTATCAAGATTTGCACCAAAGGCTATAAAGTCTTACTCAAGGTTCCAATAGTGTTGAAAACTATCACAAAGAAATAGAGATAGCCATGATTTGAGCCAACGTTGAGAAAGATCGAGAGGCAACTATGGTAAAATTTTTGTAAGGTTTGAATCGCAATATTACTAATGTGGTCAAATTGCAGCATTATGTAAAGTTGGAAGACATGGTGCATATTGCAATGATGGTAGAAAGACAACTCAAGAGGTAGAGTTCTGCAAGATATGGTCAGAACTCATGTTATACATCCTTTTGGAAGCTAAATTAGAATAAAAATGATGAAAAGCCAAATTTTAAGCCTAAGGCCGAAACCTCCAAAAGCAACCAAGATGGGGGGCATACCAAATATAGGCAAATCTGATTCCTAACCTTCTAGAAATAGAGATATCAAATGCTTTAAGTGTTTAGGAACAGGTCATATTGTATCTCAATACCCAAAAAAAGAGTAATGATGTTAAAAGTTGATGGTGATATTGAGACCAAAGGTGAATTTAATGATGAGTCCATGCCACCTTTGAAAGATGCAAGTGGCATTGAATATTTGATTAAGGGAGAGATTTTAATTTTAAAGAGAGCTCTTAGTGTGCAAATAAAAAAAGATGAGAATGTATAATGTGATAATATTTTTGAAACAAGATGCCATGTCAATGATAAGGTATACAACATGATTATTAATGGGGAAGTTGTACTAATGCGACTAACATTAGGTTGGTGAAAAATTAAATTTGACAACTTTGAAACATCTTAGGCTATATAAGCTAATGTGGCTTAATGATTGAGGAAAAGTCAAAGTAAGTAAGCAAAGGCTTGTCTCACTCTTAATTAGGAAGTACAAAGATAAGGTTTTGTGTGATATAGTGCCATGCATGCAGGGTATATTCTATTAGGGTGACCATAGAAGTATGATAGACATGTAATTCATGATGGTTATACCAATAGGTACTCCTTCATACTTGGTGCAAAATCAAAAACTCTTATACCTTTAACCTCAAGACAAGTGTATAAAGATCAAGTGGGGTTAAAAAAAGAAAGTGATATGAAAAATGAGAGTTATAGTTAAAAAGCAAAAGAGATTGAAACTAAAATGAGTGAAAAAGGAAAGGATATTTCAATTAGTGAGAAAAGAAAGGAGAGAAAAAAAAAGTGAATTTCTATGCAAGAGCGAGTAAGATAAAAAAAAAAGGTTTGTTTTTAAATCAGCTTATGATTGTACTTCTATACAAAGTAGCTAGTTTTAGTGCTAATTAACTTAACCCCTCTTTGCCTTGGTTTATTATTTCTCTTTTACAAGAATTTAATGATGTGTTTCTCGGAGAGATATCGAATAGTTTACCACCAATAAGGGGAATCGAGCATCAATTCCAAATAGGCCAGCCTATAGAAGCAATTCTAAAGAGACAAAGGAACTTCAAAGGCAGGTTAGTAAGCTTATGGAGAAAAGGTATGTGCATGAAAGCATGAGTTCTTGTGCGGTTTCAATATTGCTTGTGTCTAAGAAGGATGCATCATAGAGGATGTGTATTAATTGCCACATCATCAACAATATCACTATAAAAATATAGACATCTTATTCCTATATTAGATTATATGCTTGATGAATTGCATAATTCTTGTGTTTTTACCAAAATTGATCTTAAGAGTGGATATCATCAAATAAGGATAAAAGAAGTTGATGAATGGAAAACTACATTTAAATATAATATGGTTTATATGAGTGGTTACTTATGCCGTTTGGACTAACTAATGCACCTAGTACTTTCTTGAGATTAATAAATCATGTTTTACATAATTTTGTTGGAAAATTTGTTGTTGTATACCTTGATGATATTATGATATATAGTAAAAACTTATATGAGCATGTGGAATATTTAAAACTTATTTTAGATGTTTTAAGAAAAGAAAAGTTATTTTCTAACCTCAAAAAGTGTACTTTTTGCATGGATAAGCTTGTATTTCCTAATTTTATGATTAGTACTAAAGGAATTGACATAGATGAAGAATAGGATAAGGCAACAAAGATTGGCCAAAACCTAAAAGTGTGGGTCATGTTAAACTTTTCCATAGTTTGGCTAGTTTTATAAAAGATTTGTGAAAGATTTTAGTAGCCTAGCTACACCTTTGACTGAAGTTATCAAGAAGAATACAGGTTTTAAGTGTGGTGACGAACAAGAAAATACATTTAATTTGATTAAGAAAAAATTAACTTATGTACCTCTACTTGCCTTCACTAAAATTTTTGAAATTTTGTGTGATGCTTCAGGAATAGGTATTGGAGCTATACTAATGCAAGAACTGTTGGGATTTGTGCTTACGTGTCATCCCTTTTATGTATAAATATTTGCTTTATGTTTATACATTTATGATTTCAATATATCACTAATTATTTGATATACAAATATGGTAAGATGCTTGTAACGTTTTAGACATTGTATGATCTGAAAGAGTTCAGATCTGATCTAAAGGAGTTTAGATCAGAATTAAGAGTTAGTAAAATCTAAAGAGTTAGAGCCTTGTCTGAAATGGGACAAAGCCCTAAGAATATATTAGTAATGACATAGTTGCAATGAGTTGCAAATAGTGCTAGAAAATGTTGTTATGCAAATATGTTCTTAAATTTAATGTTCCTGATCTATCTTCACTAATGCGGGTCTGTTAGTGAAGACCTTAATATATATAGATCAGTGTATGTCTATATCTGGATAGTCCAGATGGTTAGTCTTAGCGGACCATGAGTTTAATGGAAACTAGTATAGAGATACTAGTATTCAATAAGGACTGAATATTGAACAGACTCACAAAGATCTCCAATAGACATCCCATAAAGCCATCAATGGAGGATCTTTCGAGTTGAGTAGTATTCGTGGTCCTTAGACCTGAGTGCCACGGTGGACTTGTGAGTGATACATCATACTTTGGTTCCACATATGTTAGATACCTTTCATGGTCTGACCGCTGGGTGTCGCTGGGTATGGTCCTATGCTCATGGAGTCCGGTGTGTACAGATATGGAATCCATCAACTCAATTCGGTGAGTAAAATATCCTGCAACTCTAAGATTGTATTTCAGAAAGTCTTATGACCATAAGCAGACATATCCGAGAATTAATTTTATCCTCGGGAAAATAATATCGTAAAAGTATTTACGGATATTATTTATTGAAATACAAATCTAGAGATAAGTTTATGGTTGAGCAAATGGAGACTTGACGGTGTTGATCTATATCTTCGCTCTTCAAGCATATTTAGGATGGAAGGATTATACGAATATGTTATAACCTCAACTTGTATGGTCTAATGCGCCATTTTGTAATATCTGTAACATGTGTATGGGACATTGTTCACAGACGTGTGAAATAGTTTCATATGACAAATCGGGCATGGACCTAGAGAGTCTCACAATATGAAGTGTACTCGTTGTGCACTGGGGCAGCAAATTGGATTGAACTATTAATCCAACAATTTCTAGCAAAATGAAAAATGTTTCAAGGTTCCTTTTATTATTCACTTGTCAATAATTGAATATAAAATATATTATTGGTTTACAAGAGTTGTTAACTAATAAGAAATTGACAAGTAACGTAATCTTGCTCTATAAATAATTTACCATGTATTTACCTATTTACCTTGCTTGGTAAATACATATATGGTAAATGTAAATATTCAAAATAGTTTTTGAATTATTAATATTTTATATATTAATCAAATTATTATTATTAATTGGAATAAGTGGCAAACACCATTTACTAATGGAGAATGCATTTGTTATTAATAATAAGGTATGTTGGCCACTTAGTAATTCTTAAATGATGCACTAAGGAAGTGGTAAAACCACTTAACATTGTTTAAATGCCATTTACTCTCTAGAAATTGATTCAAATGGTTGAATTAAATTGATGAGTGAAAAATATGATTGATTAATGTTTATAATGGCAAACATGGATAAGTGGTGGTGGAGCATTAAGAGTAGTAATCATTCTTTGCACTTAATTAAGAATTGAAAGAGTTCAATTTGTGTAAGAGAGAGTGAATTTCATTCAAGGAGAAAAAAGAGAGAATTGAGAGCATTTCCTAAGTGTTTTTCTCAAAGTGTTGAGAGAAAATACAAAGACTTACCAAGGTTCAACATAAAGAATTGTAAAGAACTAAAGACAACTCTTAACTCTTCTCATCTCTTGGTAGTAATCACTCATAAAGACAAATTGTTTTAAGTGTTAAAATAATCCTTTGCTGGAAATTCAAGGCTGCCATTCTAGCTTCACAATCCCACCGAATTTAATTGTGAACTAGAATTGTGCAAGGGAACACTTCAAGGTGAGCTCAACAAATTGAAGCTTAGAGTTCTTGAAGAATTGTAAAGCTACCTTCATAACCGGGTAGGCTATTTATTTGCTATTCATTTTATATCATGCATGAAAATATATATGAGATATATATGTGCTTGAATGATCATACATGTGATTACATGCTTGAGTTTGTTACATATTGTATAACATGTATGAATACTTTCGTTGCGTATTTAATTTTTAAAATTATATGCATCTATACACATTACTCACTATATCACAACAAGAACGACGTCCAATTGCATACTTTAGTGAGAAGCTAAGTAGGGAAGTCTTAAAATACCCTACATATGATAAAGAGATGTATATCTTATTTAGGGCATTAGAACCTTTGTAGCGTTATCTTTGGCCAAAAGAGTTTGTAATTCATACGGATCATGAATTATTAAAGCATTTGAAGGGTAAACACAAGCTAAACAAGCGGCATGCCAAGTGGGTGAAGTTCATTGAAATGTTTCATTATATGATCAAGTACAAGCAAGGTGAGGAAAATATTGTGGCTAATGCATTATCTCAAAGGTACACCTTACTTTCTACCTTAGAGGCAAAATTATTAGGTTTTGAATACATTAAAGACTTGTATGTTAATGATTCTGATTTTGTAATGTATTTAATACATGTGAGAAAGTGGCATTTGGCAAGTTGTTTAAGCATAATGGGTTTTTGTTTAGAGAAAATAAGTTATGTGTGCCTAAATGTTTGTTGTATGAATTACTTGTTAGAAAAAATCATAGGGGTGGTTTGATGGGGCATTTTGATATATCTAAGACTTTAGATGTTTTTCATGAACACTTCTTTTGGTTTCATATGAAACTTGATATAGAAAAAATTTGTGAGAGATTTATTACTTGTAGACAAGTTAAGTCTAGAGTTAAGTCTTATGGATTGTATACAACTTTGCCTATACCTGGTGAACTTTACATTGATATATCTATAAATTTTTGTGTTAGGTTTACCTAGGTCAAAAGAGGGTAGGAATTCCATATATGCAGTCATTGATAGGTTTTCTAAATTGGCATATTTTATTTTATGTCATAAAACCAATTATGCATCACGTATTGTTGACTTATTTTTCAAAGAGATTGTAAGATTGTATGGCATGCCTAGACTATTTTTTCAAATAGGGATGCAAAGTTCTTAAGCTACTTTTAGAAGACTTTGTGGGGTAAGTTAGGAACAAAAATTTTATTTTATACTATTTATCATCTACAAATAAATGGAAAAATCAAAGTAATTAATAGGACTTTATCTACTTTGTTGTGTGCTATAATACAAAAGAACTTGAAAACATTAGACAAGTATTTGCCACATGTAGAGTTTGCATATAATGGAAGTATGCATTCAACAACTAAGTTTTTACCTTTTGAAATTGTGTATAGTTCTAATCCATTAATTCTTTTGGATTTAACTCCTTTACCTATGGATGAGACTTTATTAGACACATCTATAAAAAGGCATGATAAATATTGAAAAAAGAATTGAAAAATATGCCAAACAAGCTAATAAAGGGTGTAAAAAAGTTATATTTAAGCTAGTTGATTGGGTTTAATTGCATATGAGGAAGGAACGATTTCTCATTCATATACTTCTAATGGAAGATGGACCATTTCAAGTGATTGAAAGGATCAATAACAACACTTATAAGTTAAACCTTCTAGGTGAGTATAATGTTAGTGCAAGTTTTAATGTTGTTGATTTGTCTCCTTTTGATGTAGGTGAAGATTTAAGAATTAATCCTTTTCAAGAGAGTGGAAATGATGTGAATCAGGTTGTTAAGCTTCACATGATTCGTTGAGCATCCATGGGGTCCAATGACAAGGGAAAGAACCAAAAAAATGAAGGAAACATTAAATGACCTAATTAAGTACATCTCAAATTCATACTTTGGTCAAGAAATTAATCTTACCGATTTGAGTATTCATAATGATCAATGTTTTGTCAATGTTATTCGGGTTTCTTTAAGTGATTTGGATTAATTTACATGAAGAACAAAATGATACGAATATAAATTTAGGAAGGAAGATATAGCATATATCAATTTAGAAAAAAAGATTTGGCATCACTATTTATGAATCATTGTTCATGTGTTACTATTTATGTGTTACTGTTTATGTGACACTATTTACAACTATATTAGATCCTTACTTTCTTTGTTTCCTTTTTTTAATTCTTAGGTTTTATTTAAAATCTAGGATATAGAAATATTTGTTTCCTTAATATACTTGTTATTTATTTCCTTTTTTTGTAATCAATTTCTATTATAACTTAGGATTTGATTTAATTTTTCCTTTTATGCTCTTGGTAAAATTAGGTATATAAGGCCTCATAACTTTAAGGGAAATTAAGAGTTTTAACATTAATAATAGTGAAAGGTTTCCCTTAGTTCTTTAAAGAACTTATCAAGATTTCTTCTTGTGGCATTCATCTTTGACTTATCACTCACAATCTTTCTCATCTTTCTTAAGTGTGATGTTTATCCTAATTTTTTATACCTTTGGTTCTTGTTCTTTTATAGATAATGAACTAGAACTATCCTTGGCAAAGGAACCTCATTGAGCATCGGATCTCATTTTTCTTTATGAGGTTCACATCATCATTTGTCAAGTATCGTTTTAATTCAGATTCGTAAACAAACAAAAACAAAGTACCTTGACCTGTTATTAATAAAAAGATAAGAACTAAACATATAAGAAGTTAAGGCAGACGCCAAACCCAAGAGATGATGAAAAAGACTGTCAATGATAATTTAAGGATGAACGCCACAAGATATAATCTTGATAAGTTTAGAAAAGTTTTTAAAGAATCGAGAAAAAACTCTCACTATTATTAATGTTAATACTCTTAAATTCTCCTTAGAGTAACAGGGCCTTATATAGCCAAATTTACTAAGAGCATAAAAGAAAAAAAATAAATCAAATCCTAGGTCATAATAGGAATTGATTACAAAAATAATAAATAAATGACAAGCATAATAAGGTAACAAATATTCTTATTTTCTAGTTTTTAAATTTTACCTAAGAATTAAAAAAAAATAAAGAAAATAAGGATCTAATAAAGCTGCATGAACAACAACACATGAATATTGATGTGTGAACAGTAACGCTATATTTTTCCTTTCTAAATTGATATGCATCTTATTTTGTTCTTCATGTAATTTACTCAAAATTACTTAAAGAAACTTGAATAACAATGACAAGGCATTTATCATCTTGAACATTCAATTCGGTCAAGTATCTTAAACAAAGCATAAATTTTAGATGTGGTCAATTAGCCCATTTAATGCCACGTTCATTTTCTTGGTTCTTGCCCTTGTCATTAGACCCCGCGGATGCTCAATAGATTTTGTATACCTTCGGCCACCCGATTCGCATCATTCCCCCTCTCGTGAAAATGATTTGTCCTCAAATTTTTGCCTATGTCAAAATGAAACAAATCAGCAACACTAAAGCTTGCACTTATATTATATTCACTTAGAAGGCCTAACTTATAGATGTTGTCATTGATCCTTTCAATTATTTGAAATAGACCATCTACCCTTAAAATTAATTTAGAATGCCTTTGAATGAGAAACCTTTCCTTTTCCATATGAAACCAAACACAATCACCCAGCTCAAATACAACTTTTTTGCGCCCTTTATTAGCTTGATTGCCACATTGTTCAGTTCTTCTTTCAATGTTTTACCGTGCCTTTTCATGGATGTGCCTAATAAATTCTATTTTTGTCTTCCCATAAAAATAAACACGTTCATCCATAGGAAATGAGTTAAATCCAAAGGAATTAATAGATTAAAACTATACACAATTTCAAAAGGTGAAAACTTAGTTGCTGAATGGACATTCCTATTATTTGCAAACTCTACATGCAATGAAATATTCTTCCCATATATTTTTACATTCTTTTGTATTATAGCAAACAACAAAGTGGATAAAGTTCTATTAATTACTTTGGTTTGACCATCAGTTTATGTATGACAAGTAGTAGAAAACAAAAGCTTAGTTCCAAACTTACCCTAGAAATTCTTCCAAAAATAGCTTAAGAACTTTGCATCCCTATTTGAAACAATACTCTTAAGAATGCCACGCAATCTTACAATCTCATTGAAAAGCAAGTCAACAATATTTGATGCATCATTAGTTTTATGACATGGACTAAAATATGTCATTTTAGAAAACCTATCTATAACCACATATATAGAGTCGCTACCCCCTTTTGACCTAGGTAAACCTAACATAAAATCTATAAATATGTCAATCCAAGGTTCACTAGGTATAGGCAAAGGTGTATATAATCCATAAGACTTAACTCTAGACTTAGCTTATCTACAAGTAATACTTCTCTCATAAATTCTTTGTACATCATCTTACATATAATGCAAAAATTAGTGTTCATGCAAAACATCTAAAGTCTTAGATATACCAAAATGTTCGATTAAACCACCCTATGAGGTTTTACAACAAGCAATTCATGCAACAAACATTTAGGCGCACATTATTTATTTTCTCTAAATAAAAACCCTTTGTGCTTAAAGAACTTGTCAAACGCCACTTTCTCACATGCATTGAATACATTACCAAAATCAAAATCATTGACATACATGTCATTAGTATATTTAAAACCTAATAATTTTGTATCTAAGATAAAAAGTAAGGCATAACTTCGAGATAATGTATAATGTATTAGCCATAACGTTTTCCTTACCTTACTTATACTTGATCACATAAGGAAACGTTTCAATGAACTCTACCCACTTGGCATGCCACTTTTTTGGCTTGTGTTGACCCTTCAAATGTTTTAATAATTCATGATCTGTATGAATCACAAACTCTTTTGGCCAAAGATAATGCTACTAAGTTTTCAATACCCTAAATAATTTATACATCTCTTTATCATATATTAGGGTAATTTAAAGATTCTCCGCTTAACTTCTCACTAAAATATGCAATTGGACGTCCTTCTTGCATTATTACAACTCCAATACCTATTCCTAAAACATCACAATCAATTTCAAAAGTTTTATTGAAGCTAGGCAAAGCAAGCAAATGTGTATTCGTTAATTTTTTATTAATCAAATTAAATGTCTTTTCTTATTTGTCTCCTCACTTAAAACCTATATTCTTTTTTATAAATTCAGTTAAAGGTGCGGCTAGACTGCTAGATTCTTTCACAAATCTCCTATAAAAACTAGCTAAACTATGAAAACTTCTAACATTACACACACTTGTAAGTTTCGGCTAATCTTAGATTGCCTTAACCTTTCTTCATCTACCTCAATTCCTTTAGCACTAATATCAAAACCAAGAAATACAAGCTTATTCTGCAAAAGGTACACTATTTGAGGTTAGTAAAGAGCTTTTCTTTTCTTAAAATATCTAAAATAAGTTTTAAATATTTCACGTGCTCATCTAAGGTTTTGCTATATATCATAATATTATCAAAGTATACATAACTTTTCCAATAAAAGTATGCACAACATGATTCATTAATCTCATGAAAAAACTAGGTGCATTAGTTAACCCTAACAGCATAACTAACTACTCATGTAAATCATTTTTTTTAAATGCAATTTTTCATTTATCACCTTCTCTCATCCTAATCTAATGATATCAACTCTTAAGATGAATTTTGAAAAAAATACAAGAACCATACAATTCATCAATCACATCATCTAATCTAGAAATTGGGTGTCTATACTTTACAATGATATTTTTGATTGCATAGAAATCAACACACATCCTCCATGACCCAACTTTCTTAGGTACAAGCAATACTAGGACCGCACAATGACTCATTGACAAGACCCGACCCGAGACCCTCTACTATAGATACTAGCGGCCCTGCCGGGCACCCTGACGGAAGTTCCTTAGAACTTAATTGGGTAAGTTGAGAAATTCCGCGAGGCGAACCCCTTTTTAGTTCTTACTACTACTGAGAAAGTCTTGTAATATACATGAAATTGACATCTTAATTTTTAAAAAAACTGACAGAGTTTCCCCTGTTTTTCAAAAAATCCATATAAAACCTGCAAAGAAGTTTTACTTTTATTTCAAACACTTCTCAATACTACCAATTCGAACCTCCGGTCCTTTCCAAATCAAATCCAACACAACTCAGTAGTTTCATTTAAATCACAAAATGAGCATACTCATAAAAAGGTAAAAACAATCATCATAATATCAAAATCTCTTCTGGTTGGTTCAAAGCATACACACAAATATTCATGCCTACAATTACTATGCAGAAAGCAAAGGGTGCTATTTAGCACATTTACATATACAAAAATGATCTTCGGATTTGGCCTATTACTCGGCAATAGGCGAATCAGCAACTTGCGTACCGTGACCTGCACCTGTGAAGGGGTTTAGAAAACATAAAACACAAAACGAGTGAGCTAAAGGAGCTCAGTGAGTGCAATTACGATTTCAAATAAAATAACATTATGCATAGATAGTAAATTCTAAGTACATGCATAAATCATGCTTCTAAAACCGATGTAAAGTTGTAAAATGGTTTCTAACATCATGTGTTGATGAAATTTTGCCGAGCGGGTTTTATCTACATCTTTGAAAAACAATATCCAAAATCTATGTAACACAATAACTACCATGTGCATATAAATGCAAAAAATGCTATCGGTAGATCGAAAACTAGTAAAGTCCTCGCTCGGCCATTTTCTTTCTGAACTGTACAAATGGTAACCCTAAAGCTCTATACTCATGCGACGACTCAACTAGCACCGCACACGTGAGTAGATCACGGGGCACCTCAACTAGCAGCACCCACAGTGACATCTCAAGACATCTCAGTGGCTATGTAGCGGAATCCTACATCGCATACATATAGCGAGATAATACCCTATACACATAGAGCGACTCACATGACTCGACACCCTGACTTCTCGGAGTTAGTGACACGCCCCCATGACCTGCCCATGTGTACGGGATATACCGGCCGGGTCTAATACAATCACCATCACTATAATCTGAGGGTACCAATGGCCTTTAAAACGGATGCAAAAATGTTAAAATTATTTTTCAACCCGAACGTGTAAAAACATGTCTATGGATACATATCAAGATCATAAATCATGTTTATGCATCGAAAGCTCATAAAACATACATATTCATTATGCAAAAATATAATAAACGAAAAGTAAAAGAAATGGCAGATTTCCACTCACAACTGCTCTGCGCTCAATTTTGCTCCCGATTTCTGCTCCCGTTACTGTTTTTGGTTATCTTCACCTACGCGCCATAAATGACATTTAGAACCAAATCGAATGCTAAAATCTCATTTAACTACTAAACGCCCTAATCGGCACACAAAGTCTGGATGGATACTACTTTCCAATTTTTATTTACGGAGCCATTTAATCTAATCTAACTCACCATCCGGCGCCCTGAAAATTATGGAACGCCTTATAACTTGGTTGGACATAATTGCCCTTCACCTTTCCAAAATGGACAATTATGTCCCATTTTCTTCATTTTTGGTCTTTCCATCAACCATATGCATTCAATTTACAATATGCATCATCTACGCACAACAACTCAATCAAAACACCACTCAATCCCTAACTTCCCTAAAGTGGCAGAATTTCACCCTAGGTTCCAACACATTCCTTTTCTCAATTTCTTGTTCCAATTACAATAAAATCAAGCCAATTTCATTCTAAAGCCCTAATTATAGCCAATTGAAATCTCTACATCAAAATCACCAAAAATCTTAATTCTTACCTTGCCAATTTCTTCAAATTGATGACTCCTTCAAGCTCCACACTAGAATTCAACTCAATCTAAGCCAAGAGTACACACAAGAATATCAATTGAAGCATTCTTGAAAGCTCACTTATCAAACTCATAAAATAATACTTTTCTTACCTCTTTTTCTTGATTTTTCACTAATGGAGGCTTCAATTAAGCTTAGGGATTCATATGTAACCTTATTTTAGCTTGCTTACACATGACAAATCATAAAAAAAAAAAGTTGAAATTTCACTGTAGCAACACCTTCAACCTTTGCACGAATTTGCTCTCTTTTTGCTATAAGTGTTGGCTTTTGATCTCTTGAAAACTCTACACACTTCCAACATATATATAGTGCTCCCTTAATTGACCATTTTTCCCTTCAACTTACTCAAAACTTCTAATTTGCCATTAGTTCAAATGGAAGGATTTAATTGGTTCCTTTGTAACTATCTAGTTAGAATAGTCAAAGGAACTAACTAGAATTCCCAACTTGGCAATCCCTGAGATTGCTTCTAATTGGTCCATTCCTTAATATATAGATTGTATTTCTCAACAAAGGCTTGTTCCATACATAACCTTTAAATGGAAATTCATGTAGTAAATTAGAATTTCCTTTTCCAAGACAATAGAGAAAAATTCTAAAAATATTCTAGGGTCGTCCGACGCTCCGACCACGTGTGAAATTACCAAATTGGGTCTAATATCTCTCACGTGCACCATAACAAAAATATGTCTAATAGGGTTAAAATCGGGTAACCCTACGGTGCCTTCCTTACTCTATACCAAAATCTAAGCGCCAATACTACTAATAGGGATTGGATATTACACTCATGCTTTGATGCATATACCTCTTTTCTATGAGCTCACTAACCTACCTTTGAAGTTCTTTTTTCTCTTTGGATCGCTTCTATAGGATAGTCTATTTGGAATTGATGCTCTGGGTATAAAGTTAATTTGATGCTCAATTCCCCTTATTGGTGGTAAACCATTAAGTATCTCTTTGAAAAATACATTATCAAATTCCTTTAAAAGAGAAACAACAATACTAGGTAAAGAGGGGTTAAATTCATTAGTACTAAAATAAGCCTTTTTGTACAAAAGTATAATCATAGGCTAATTTAAAAAACTTGGGGCTGTAGCCCCAAGTTGGGTGGTTAAGGTCGTAGTACTGCCATTGCAGATCTATTTTGGGACTTGTGCCCTAATTTTAAAAGGGGTTTTTTTAGAGAATCTATAAATAGAAGATAAAAAGCCTCTTTTGGGGAGGAGAGCACGAAAATTGAAGAAAGAACTAAGAGTTTTTAGTAAGAGAAACTTACTTAGAGATTGGAATCTTGAAGTTCTTTGAAGATTGAAGGCCCCTCAAAGACTTCTCCAACTAGTTCCTTCTTTCTCTCTACCTCATTTACTTTAATTTCAAGTTTATAATTGTAATTTTTTTTGTTTGAAAATATGATTACTTCTATGAACTCTTGGACTATGGTATTTGTGGATTTGACTATAGATTGCTAGATTACATGTTCTAGGGCTTAATGTAAATCTAGTTAATAGTATATTTTGATATATTATGTGAATAATAACTATTGTATTTGTCATTTATACTTTTTATGAGTTTAATGCTTCTAATTAGATTGAAATTTTGATTAGATAAATTAGACTTGTAGGTTATATGCTTGGGAGAGTTTAACCCATGTGTTGGATTTAAAAAGCATAACCTTAAGTTTATTGAGTTGGGAGACTAATAGACTTAGGGTAATCACTTAAGGGTAACTTAATGCATGTATGTATAACAAGTTAGATATGGATATTAACTTTATTGTGTGATGAACACATGAAAATGCATGTTGTTAAAAGATTCAATCACCATTTAATGTCACCAATTTTAGTATTTTCTGTATTTTTAGCTTGAAATAAAGTGTTCTCCTTAAATTGTGATTAATGAATGTTATTTGGACAGGTTTAGGTAAATTGGACATAACTCTCAATGTAGAAATCGAAATGAAGAAATTCTTGAACCTGGTGCAACATGACTCAATCTTACACAAATTTTAAGAATAGTGGAAAAGCCAAATCCAACATGTTATGGGCCAAAAATTGAGATACAACAGAATCGGACTACAACTCTTACCCAGCTTGACCCAACTGACGTATTTGGACCGTATCTCCCAAAATACGTACTCAATTGGTATAATTCTTGAAGCTGTGAATTTCTGACTTAACTATCAACAACTCGTATGTTTATGGTAAAGTCCAAATCAGCCGTTATCATGGACCAAATCGCATTGCAAGTGGGTAAAATGGTTGTTGGCCGAATTCTGGTGTATCTTTGGAATTTTGCTCATATCTCATTGGACACTCATCCAATTTGCATGAAATCAGTGCCTATGGAAAGAAGAGTCAAAATTCTACAACTTTTATGTCGGCCGCAGAAGCTGAATTGATCATTTACATTATCAAAAACGTGCTGCAAGTGGATACACGAGTTATTGACTTAAAATTATTGAAGATTGATGTCATCCATGACATATGTCCATTCATTGCCTATATAAGGAGACCCTTAGGACGTTTTTAATAGATAATTTTCTCTCTTCTTTTATTCTCATTAACATGTATTGTAATTTAGGCTAGAGTTCCTAGCAAGGCTAAGAGATGAACTTTTATGTGTAGTAAATCTACTTTCATGCTTTGATTCGGTGTCAAGAGCTATAAATGTTGTAAGTTTGGTTTTGATTAAACTCTTATCTATTTTATTTTCTATAATCCAGAAGTTATAATTCTTATGTCTCATATATGTTCAGTCATGCTTTTCTTATGTGATTCATGTTGATTTATAATTGTTACTGGTTATATTGTTTTATATGTTAATCTTTTACTGCAGTATTGTCAATTTGATATATTGTCGATCTTGGATAACATGTAAGGGCAATAAATGTTTGATATTCAAGTTAATCTTTTACTGCAATATTGTCAAAATGATATATTGTCGATCTTAGATAACTTGTATAAATAACATGATGTGTGTTAATGCTTGCAAAGAGTTTAACTAAATCAAATACGTGTGTTATCAAATGTGTTATATATTACATACCTTCCGATTGATTGTTTGGGATGTGAAACTTTCAGTTGAGTTATAAATATCGAATCAAAGTATAGAGTAGATTTATAAAGCATAATTGTGATTCTCAAAGCCTTGTTTAAATCATCATAAGACATTTTCCTCAATTCATAGACAATTCTATCTCATCCGTTTAAATCAATTACCCTTTTGCTACTGCTTTAATATTTTACTTCACTGACCTATTTTGCCAAGAGCTTCCTCGTGGGATCGACACCTCAATCTATACTGCGATAGCCGCGTTATATTTTGAGCGTAAACAAAAATTTGGCGCCGTTGCCGGGGAAGCACACTAAGCGAAAGTCGGTTGCGATTATAAATACTAAAGTGGTAACTTTGTATATTTTCTTTTCTTTGTAAACTCTTAGTTTATTTCCTTTGTTGTAATTTATTTATTATTCATGGTTGGTTCTACCACCTAATTTATTTTGTTTTCTTTAGTTAATTTGTTATATTTTATATTATCTTAATGGCTGGTTTTACCGCCTAACTTCGTTCACTTTCTTTTATTTATTTATTGCACTTTATTTTTTTTGGATGGTTTTACCGCCTAACTTTGTTCACTTTCTTTTATTTATTTATTGTACTTTATTTCTTTAGTTAATTTATTGTATTTTCTTTTTATTTTGTGGCTGGTTCTACCGCCTAACTTAGTTTCTTTATTTCTCATTGTACTCTATTTATTTATTGCACTTTTTTTTTATTGTACTTTATTTTCATTTTCTTTAGTTAATATGTTGTATTTTCTTTTTATGGCCGGTTCTACCGCCTAACCTTTTATTTATTTACTTATTGTATTTTCTTTTTATTATTTATTTATTGTACTTTTTTTTTTCGTATTTTATAGTCTTTTGTTTAGTTATTGTATTTATATTTCATGGTTGGTCTTACCACCTAACTTATTTCTATTTCTTGTTGTGTTTATTCCACTTCTTAATTTTCCTTAAGCATTTCTTTCCTAAAAAAAAAAAAAAAAATTAGGATGTATGCATCGACCTAGAGACAAACGAGGAAGATTTGTGAGAGAACTAGAACTAGAACTAGAACCACTCCCACAATTTGTAAGTGAAGAGAATTCACCTTCTAGTTCATCTTGTAATTCTAACACAATGAGCCAACACGAAGAAAACCCCGTTAGAACTCTAAAAGATTACTTGCATCCTACTCGCACAGCCACACCATCATGCATTATATTTCCACCTAACATACCACATTCGGATTTTAAACCTGGAATGATACAACTTCTTCCCACTTTTCATGGTCTAGATAGTGAAAATCCTTATGTACATGTTAGGGAATTTGAAGAGGTAATTGCCACCTTCCATAGCCAACCTGAAGCCATAGACACTGTTAGGCTTAAATTTTTCCCTTTTTCTTTGAAAGACAAAGCAAAGAGTTGGCTATACTCTTTGAGGCCGAGGTCTATAGGAACTTGGGCAGAAATGACCCAAGCATTTTTCAATAAATACTTCCCACAACACAAAACTAATGGCCTGAAAAGACAAATTTCTTCATTCTCCCAAAAAGACAGTGAAACCTTATATCAAGCATGGGAAAGGTTTAAAGAGTTGCTAAATCTGTGCCCTCACCATGGGTATGAAAATTGGCGCTTGGTTAGTTATTTCTATGAGGGACTCACAATTAGAGAGCGCCAATTTGTTGAGATAATGTGTAATGGGGAGTTCCTTCACAAAGATCCTGAGGAAGCCATAGAATTCCTTAATGACTTAGCCGAAAAAGCCCATACATGGACTGGACCTAGCATTGCTAAAAGCACAAATAGGTCACGACCCAATGGAGTTTTCCATCTTAGGGAAGAGGATAACCTCAAAGCCCAATTAGAGGTCTTAACTAGGGAGTTAGAGGCCTTGAAATCCAAAGATAGAAGGGTCACCCACACGGTTGCTAGAGTTGAGTCACACGATGTCTGTTTTGTCTGTGGAGGAGCAGAACACTTAGCTCAGGATTGCCCCACGTATAGTGAGATGAGAGGGATATATGAGGAACAATGTAATGCCCTAGGGATGTACAAGAAGCCTTATTCACCCTACTCTGAAACATATAATCCTAGCTGGAGAAACCACCCAAATTTCAGTTGGAAATCTGACCAACAAGCCAACAACCAATGGAAACAAGAACAACAAGCACCCAAGTCTTATGTCGCACCTCAATATAATGCACGACCAACTAGAAATTCTTTAGAGGATACATTACAAGCATTTATGGAGGCACAAAGTAAGACTAATCAAAAATTTGAAACAATTCTTGCACAGGTGGTGGACGAAAACAAAGAAATCAAGAGTCAAATCACAAAATTGACCAGTGCCTTAACTGTACAAGAGCGAGGTAAGTTTCCATCTCAACCTCAATCCAATCCAAAAGGACAATTCATGGCACAAGTTTCTACTTCTGATGTTCAAAATCTCAAAGAAGTCAATGCCATTACTACTCGAAGTGGTAAGATTGTAAGTGAGCCTACTCCTGAAATTAACACATCTACGAGTAGTAAAGATGCCCCCCTTGAAAAAGAGGCCACAATGGAAAAAGAGCCCGAAAGTAAGTTTTCAATCCCAGTGCCTTTTCCTCAAGCTCTTCGACCGGTTGGAAAAAATTCAGAAATTCAAGGTGAGATTTTGGAACATTTAAAACAAGTTAAAATTAATCTTCCCTTGTTACATTTGATTAAGCAGGTTCCAACTTATGCCAAAGTCATCAAGGATTTATGCACTATCAAAAGAAAACACCATGTGAAGAAAACTGCATTTTTGGCAGAACAGGTAAGTGCAGTGATTGAACAAAAGACACCACCCAAGTATAAAGACCCAGGATGTCCCACAATCTCCTGCCAAATTGGGACACATGAGTTTGGTCAAGCTTTATTGGACTTAGGAGCAAGTGTAAATTTAATGCCTTATTCTATTTACTTGCAGTTGGGACTTGGTGAGATTAAACCAACATCTGTAGTCCTACAATTAGCTGACCGATCAATCAAGAAACCACGGGGAATAGTAGAAGATGTTTTGTTGCAAATTGACAAATTTTACTATCCTGTTGATTTTCTTGTTTTAGATACTCATTCTGTTGTTAACATGGAGTCAAAAATCCCTCTTATTTTGGGGAGACCTTTTCTAGCCACTGCTAACGCTCTTATTAATTGCAGAAATGGTCTAATGAAATTATCTTTTGGGAATATGACTCTTGAGGTGAACATTTTCAACATTGGCAAACAACCACGAGAAGAAGACGAGTGCTATCATTCATATATGATAGACACACTTGTAGCGGAGGAAGCTTATAAAAATCATGGCTATGATTCTTCGAAAAACCTTCTCAATTTTGATTTTGAAGAATTGTATTATCCTGATGTAATAACTGATGTGTTTAGTAATTTTGACTCACAGGATAAACGGACTCGATTTTGGCAGCCACACTTTGAAGAGTTGCCACGAGAGAGGGAGAGACCGAAACCATCAAACCTCGAGACACCACAAGTTGAGCTTTCTCCACTGCCCAAAGGTTTGAAACACGCATTCTTGGGACCAGGTGATACCTTTCCTATCATCATTTCTTCTGAACTTAGTGCTGAACAAGAGAAAAAATTGATAAAATTGTTAAAAGAACATAAGTCTGCATTAGGTTGGACCATAGCTGATATTAAAGGTATTTCTCCATTGATATGCTCCCATAGAATTCATTTAGAGGAAGGTTCCCAACCTCGTAGAGACCCACAAAGAAGACTTAACCCAACAATGAAAGAAGTAGTGAAGAAAGAGGTCTTGAAACTATTAGATGCGGGTATAATCTACCCAATTTCTGATAGTCAATGGGTAAGTCCAACTCAAGTAGTTCCGAAGAAATCTGGGGTTACTGTTGTTGAAAATGAGAATGGGATACCTGTTCCAACTAGGGTAGTAAGTGGTTGGAGAATGTGTATTGATTATAGAAAGTTAAACACAGCCACTAGGAAAGACTATTTTCCATTGCCTTTTATCGACCAAATTTTAGAACGTGTAGCTGGACATCCTTTTTATTGCTTTCTTGATGGGTATTCAGGGTATTACCAGATTGAGATAGCTATAGAAGATCAAGAAAAAACTACTTTTACATGCCCTTTTGGTACTTATGCTTTTCGTAGAATGCCATTTGGATTATGTAATGCACCAGCTACTTTTCAGCGTTGCATGTTGAGTATTTTCTCTGATATGGTTGAAAAATGCATGGAAGTTTTTATGGATGATTTGACTATTTTTGGTAATTCTTTTGATTTATGCCTACTTAACTTGAAATCTGTTTTGAGTAGGTGTGAAGAAAAAGGACTTGTGCTAAATTGGGAGAAATGTCATTTCATGGTATCTTCAGGAATCGTTTTAGGGCACATTGTATCTGAAAGAGGGATAGAGGTTGACAAGGCAAAAATTGAATTAATCTCTAAATTACCTACACCTAAAACGGTAAAAGATGTCCGATCCTTTCTTGGACACGCTGGATTTTACAGAAGGTTTATACAAAATTTTTCTGCCATATCTAGACCATTGTGTAACCTTTTGCTAAAAGATGCAGAATTTACATGGACACAAGAGTGTGAGGAGGCATTCCGAACACTCATTGCCAAACTCACCACCGCTCCTATCATGCAATCACTGGATTGGAACCTCCCATTTGAAATTATGTGTGATGCAAGTAATTATGCTGTAGGAGCAGTTCTTGGGCAATGGAGGGAGGGAAAACCCTTTGTTGTTTATTATGCTAGTAGGACTTTGAATGATGCTCAAATGAATTACACTACTACTGAAAAAGAACTACTAGCTGTTGTTTTTACCTTAGATAAATTTCGTTCTTATTTGATTGGTTCACCTATTGTTATTTTTACTGACCATGCAGCCCTTAAGTACCTTCTTTCTAAGAAGGATGCTAAAGCCCGTTTAATTAGGTGGATTCTTCTTTTGCAGGAATTTGATATAACCATCAAAGATAAGAAAGGCGTTGAAAATGTTGTTGCTGATCATCTATCCCGCCTTGAGTTCACTGACTCTACTGATTTGCCACCCATTCGAGATGATTTTCCAGATGAACATCTTTTTGCTATAAGCCAAATACCTTGGTATGCACATATCGTAAATTATTTGGTTTGTGGTGAACTTCCATCTGACTGGAGTGCACAAGATAAGCGTAAGTTCTTGGTTGAGGTACGTAACTTTTATTGGGATGATCCATATCTTTTCAAATACTGTCCTGACCAAATCATGAGACGTTGCATTCCTGAAAGTGAAGTTTCTAGTGTCTTAAATTTTTGCCATAGTGCTGCTTGCGGTGGCCATTTTTCTATGAAGAAGACAGCTGTGAAAATTTTACAGTGTGGTCTTTATTGGCCCACTTTATTCAAAGACACTAATAATTTTTGTCGTTCCTGTGAAAGATGTCAAAAGTTAGGTGCTTTATCTCGAAGAAATATGATGCCTCTTAACCCTATTCTTGTTATCGAGATATTTGACTGTTGGGGTATTGATTTTATGGGTCCATTTCCTTCATCTTTTGGCTATCTTTACATCCTTTTAGCTGTTGACTATGTATCAAAATGGGTGGAGGCTGTAGCTTGTCATACTAATGATAATACAACTGTGGTAAAATTCTTAAAAGAAAATGTGTTATCTAGGTACGGTACGCCACGTGTCATCATTAGTGACCAAGGAACACATTTTTGTAATCGTTCTTTTGAAGCTTTGATGCGCAGGTATAGTGTTCTTCACAAAGTTTCCACTGCATACCATCCACAGACAAATGGACAAGCCGAGCTAGCAAATAGAGAAGTTAAACATATTTTGGAAAAGACGGTTAACCCGAATCGCAAAGATTGGTCTCTACGCCTTTCTGATGCATTATGGGCATATCGTACTGCATACAAAACCATCTTAGGAATGTCCCCATACCGGCTTGTTTATGGGAAAGCTTGCCATTTACCTGTTGAGCTAGAACATAAAGCTTATTGGGCTGTCAAAGCCCTTAACTTTGATTTAAATGCTGCAGGTCTCCAGAGAAAGTTACAATTGTCAGAAATAGAAGAGCTACGAAATGACGCATATGACAATTCCAAAATTTACAAAGCTAAAATGAAAGTAGCTCATGATAAACAGATCTCAAGGAAACACTTTGAGCCAAATCAACGAGTCTATCTTTATGATTCTCGATTGCATTTACACCCTGGAAAGTTGAGATCTCGATGGACTGGTCCATTTATGGTAAGACATGTTTTTCCTAATGGTGCTGTTGAAATAGAAGACCCCACTGATGGACGGACTTTCAAAGTGAATAGACAGCGGCTAAAAAGCTACGTGGAAAAGGTAAACGACTCTATGTACCTAGGCGAGATCCCTCTTGTGGATCCTGTCTATCGTGATTGATCAGGTTCAATCTATCTGTACCATATTTTATATTTTGTCTATATTTTATCTTTTGACTTTCTTTTTTTGCTTTTATTTTCTTGCACATTTTATTTTACTTTATTTTCTTCTTTTTATTTTTTCTTCAGTGTGATTTTATTTCCCGGTCAAGTGGCGGATACGGTACTCCGTGACTATTAAAGTCGGTTTCTCAGTTCCCTAAAAACTGTCCCTCAAACTGTGCATTCATCTCTTTTCTTTCTTTCAAAATGGATCGCATTCTTGCCAACCTTAAAAAACGTTTTCCTTCATTTCCTCAAAATGCTCTACTTAAGATTTACAAAGCACGGTGTGAAAGACTAAGGCTATTGATGTTAGGTAATATCCCTGTGGACCTTCGTTGGTTAATTGAAGCCAAGGTTCGGTTGTCTGGTGAGTTTGAAAATGATTTTGTTTCTCATATGCCTGGTCTTGGAAGAAGCTCTTATGCCAAAAGGCGACGAGCAAAAAGGTTACAAGTCTGTCATAAATGTGCTCGATGGAATTGTAATCGGAGTTGTCGTTCTTTAGGATTCGTATCTAGAAATCGAGAAGATAAAATTCAGTTCATTAAGGATGGACTGAGTAAGGAGTCTTTGGATGATATCCTATTGACTCTTGAGACGCATCCCTGTGGGCTCGTGCAACGTGAACTTCTCGATTTATGGAACAAATTCAAAAATGAACATCAACGGTATAGTCTCGGGAATCTGACTCTAAAAGACCCTGTTTGCCAATTTATAAGAAAATTGGATGGGAAGCCTATCCCCGACCCATAGAGGGCGTTTAAGCCGTTACTGGACGTAAAACCAGAGGAAGATGTGAGCCACAATCACAACTACTTGTAAATACATGTGTTTTAATTTCAAACTTTATTTTATGAATAGTAGGGCTACTCATGTAGATGTCTTAAATTCAAATCTTTTTGTTCAATAATGCATGCGGGTCATTATGTTTAAATTTTTGTGTTTTATTTTTAACTCTCTTTTGACAAACTGTCGGGTTACTATAATCATTATTGTCATTTGGCACTCTATAAATACAGCACCTCAGTTTCTTCATTTTCATATATTGAGATAAAGGTGAGAGTAGATATGGAGGAAACCCAAGTTCGACAATTTCGAAATATATGTGTATTTTGTGGATCTAGTCCTGGGGAGAGTAAAGTGTTCGTAGAAGCAGCAAACAATCTAGGAAAAATATTAGCTGCAAGAAAAATTCATTTGATTTATGGAGGAGGTAGCCTTGGGCTAATGGGGTGTGTGTCAACAGCTGCACATTTAGGAGGAAGTCAAGTTTTAGGTATTATTCCTACAGCTTTGGCCGTGGGAAACCTGACCGGGAAAACAATAGGGGAAGAATTACAAGTCTCATCCATGCATGAACGTATAGCCAGAATGCTTTGCAATGCAGACGCTTTTATTGCTTTACCAGGTGGTTTTGGTACCTTGGAAGAAATTTTTTAAATTGTCTCTTGGGCCCAACTGAATATCCACCGAAAACCCATAGGTTTGTTGAATGTTAATAACTATTTTGATTGCTTACTTTGTTTTCTTGATCAAGCTGTGGAACAGAATTTTATTTCACATTCGGCGCGACAGATCCTGGTTTCTGCTACTGAGGCGGATGAATTGATTAACAAATTACAGGCAGTTACCTACGAACCTGACCCAGCAATAACTCGGATCGATTGGTCAGTGGGCCTTAACAAGCAAAAATTAGATCTGACACTCCGTTTGTAAATTTTTCTTTTTATTTATTTATTTATCAGTACCATCATTTTAGTTTATATTTGTTTAAGTGTCTCTCAGGTTTGTTTCTTTCAAATAACTGGCGTTTCAGGTAATGTCTCCTATACTTTATCTCTTTCTATTTAAACATTGAGGACAATGTTTCATCTGGTTTGGGGGGAGGATAGTAGACATACGTTGCATTTTGCAAAAAAAAAAAAAAAATTGTGGTCCGACATTTGATTAAAACGGCAGAGTAAAGAGTTCATTCTTGAACTCTTGAGACGCATTCTAGGTCAAATTAGAATGGCAGAGTAAGGAGTTTTAGTACTAACTTTTGAAATGCATTTTAACTAACTTTTTGTTATTTTGTTTTATATTTCATGCATTGTCGTTTACTGCTTGTAATCTTGGTAATTCTTGTATAAAGGAATTTGCTTTTCTGCCTAAGTATGATTTCAGAATTATTTAGGTTGAGTCACTGTTTCTATCTAGGTTACTAAAGAATGACTTCCAAAATATGTTTGAGCACAATGCTAAGCCTTGTGGTAAGATGGATGATTCAATTTATATAGCCAAGAGAATTCCCATGTTTAAGTATATATTTTTCTAATCTCACATATCTTTTGTGAGTAAGTGGAAAGGTTGAGAAAACAGCTTATGAACTTTCATTGATCCTTTGAATTGGTTAATTTTTGTTTAGAATGATATTATTTGAATTAAGGGATAAGTTGGTTACATTTGTGCATAATATAATTTGGTGAGAAACCTTTGTAATGCTTCCTTGTATTCTTCAAAAAAAAAAAAAACACAAAAGTACCAAAAACAAGAAAAAAAAAAAAAAAAAAAAGCAATTCAGTTTAATAAAGTCTTCATTCAATTTTAGAAGACAAATACCTTGTAAAACAGTTTTCTCACCAAGTTATAATTGTATTGTTCTCACCAGCCAATTAAAGTTCTAAAGTTGACGTATGATATGAATAATTGATTTTTAAACAAATAATTTTCCTATCTTCGGATCAATGTTAGTTTATATGTCTGTCCTTAAAATTGACTTTTTCTTGAGTGCTTAACTGTTTTCCAACTCCATAAGAGAAGTCCTAACCTTTTAAACAGTCATACACATGTGAGGATATGGAGTTGAGGCTTTTACTTGGAGAAATTCTCAAGGCTATATCTATTGTGGTTTGTGGTTAGATGGTTATGGCTTAGTTCACACACACACAAATTATGGAAGTTGTAATTGAAAAAACCATGATAGCAACAGTGATCTCGAACTGACGTTTTGATTGAAGTGCTTAGGTAGTTTTGCATATTCTATTTACGCTTGAATTGCTAGAGACTAGCAATAAGCTGGTTGGGGGCTGTGATGAACACATGAAAATGCATGTTGTTAAAAGATTCAATCACCATTTAATGTCACCAATTTTAGTATTTTCTGTATTTTTAGCTTGAAATAAAGTGTTCTCCTTAAATTGTGATTAATGAATGTTATTTGGACAGGTTTAGGTAAATTGGACATAACTCTCAATGTAGAAATCGAAATGAAGAAATTCTTGAACCTGGTGCAACATGACTCAATCTTACACAAATTTTAAGAATAGTGGAAAAGCCAAATCCAACATGTTATGGGCCAAAAATTGAGATACAACAGAATCGGACTACAACTCTTACCCAGCTTGACCCAACTGACGTATTTGGACCGTATCTCCCAAAATACGTACTCAATTGGTATAATTCTTGAAGCTGTGAATTTCTGACTTAACTATCAACAACTCGTATGTTTATGGTAAAGTCCAAATCAGCCGTTATCATGGACCAAATCGCATTGCAAGTGGGTAAAATGGTTGTTGGCTGAATTCTGGTGTATCTTTGGAATTTTGCTCATATCTCATTGGACACTCATCCAATTTGCATGAAATCAGTGCCTATGGAAAGAAGAGTCAAAATTATACAACTTTTATGTCGGCCGCAGAAGCTGAATTGATCATTTACATTATCAAAAACGTGCTGCAAGTGGATACACGAGTTATTGACTTAAAATTATTGAAGATTGATGTCATCCATGACATATGTCCATTCATTGCCTATATAAGGAGACCCTTAGGACGTTTTTAATAGATAATTTTCTCTCTTCTTTTATTCTCATTAACATGTATTGTAATTTAGGCTAGAGTTCCTAGCAAGGCTAAGAGATGAACTTTTATGTGTAGTAAATCTACTTTCATGCTTTGATTCGGTGTCAAGAGCTATAAATGTTGTAAGTTTGGTTTTGATTAAACTCTTATCTATTTTATTTTCTATAATCCAGAAGTTATAATTCTTATGTCTCATATATGTTCAGTCATGCTTTTCTTATGTGATTCATGTTGATTTATAATTGTTACTGGTTATATTGTTTTATATGTTAATCTTTTACTGCAGTATTGTCAATTTGATATATTGTCGATCTTGGATAACATGTAAGGGCAATAAATGTTTGATATTCAAGTTAATCTTTTACTGCAATATTGTCAAAATGATATATTGTCGATCTTAGATAACTTGTATAAATAACATGATGTGTGTTAATGCTTGCAAAGAGTTTAACTAAATCAAATACGTGTGTTATCAAATGTGCTATATATTACATACCTTCCGATTGATTGTTTGGGATGTGAAACTTTCAGTTGAGTTATAAATATCGAATCAAAGTATAGAGTAGATTTATAAAGCATAATTGTGATTCTCAAAGCCTTGTTTAAATCATCATAAGACATTTTCCTCAATTCATAGACAATTCTATCTCATCCATTTAAATCAATTACCCTTTTGCTACTGCTTTAATATTTTACTTCACTGACCTATTTTGCCAAGAGCTTCCTCGTGGGATCGACACCTCAATCTATACTGCGATAGCCGCGTTATATTTTGAGCGTAAACATTGTGTATAGATAGGATCTCATTCGATACTCGGGAGAGGTAATGAGATTAATTCTAAACCTTTGATTAATATATTCACAAGATTAATTATTAATCACTAATGATAAGAACATATGAACGGTAGAGTAAAATCAAAACCCTAGGACCCTTTACCATAGAATTTTCACCTCTTTAATTTACTAAATTATTTGTTTTAAGTATTTTTTTAGTTTATAATTCACGTTAGACTTTATATTAGCTTAGATAAAGTTAGCTTATCAACACTATAGTACTTATCATTAATTTATGACATCAATCCTCGTGGGAAGGATACTCATTCTTCACTTTAGTACTTGATCACAACTCGTGCACTTGTGGTTACAATTCATGTATGTATAATTTCATGAACATGATTTTGGTGCCGTTGCTAGGGATTGTGAATTTTGAATTTTTACTAATATTATAGATATGCATCTTGATTTTAATTTAGACATTTTTATTTTTCTTTTGTTCTTTAGGAGTTATGGCTATAGTTTAGTTATTTATGAGAAGAGCTCATAGTTTAGAGCTTTTGCCCTTTGATCCGAAAGTTAAGCACACTTTACGGAGGCTTGTGAGAGAAAGAAGAGATTAAACTCAAGCTATAGCTGATGAAGGCAATAACAACCAACAACTACAGGCATTACATTACTATTTTAGGTCTGTGGTTAATGAGAACTATTCAAAAAATCCGACGTCAAGGAGTCCAAACCAATAATTTTGAATTAAAGCCAACCCTTATTAATATAATGCAACAAAACCAATATAGAGGCTTGCCAAGCGTGGACCTCAAATGTTCATCTTGCTATGTTCTTAGAGGTTTACGACATCATCCAGATAATGGAGTCATAGAGGATGTTATTCGCCTATATTTGTTCTTATTCTCTCTTAGTGATAAGCAATGGGATGGCTCCAATCTTTACAACCAGAAAGCATCGCAACATGAGAAGAGCTTGCACAAAAATTACTCACCAAGTTCTTTTTGGCATCTAAGACTTTGTAACTTTCAGGGGAGATAGCATAATTTAGATAATTGGATTCTAAACCTTTCTATGAAGCTTAGGAGCGGTTTAAGGACCTTATCCAAAGGTGCCCTAACATGGATACCAAGATTGGTTCTAAATACAAATCTTCTACAATGTAATAAATAGGCAAACATTAACCATTATAGATGTGGCAACAAGTGGAACATTGTTGTCAAAAACTGCAAAAAAAAGCCCAATCTTCATTAAAGGAAATGGCATACAATAATTACCAATTGCCTAATGAGAGGTCCATTGTGAGGAGGGTCGTCAAAGTACATGAAGTTGACCCCATTATTACATTTTCAGGTCAAGTTTCAGCCTTAACGAACTAAATTTCTGCACTTAATACGAGAGAGGCTTTAACAAGTAAAGATCCAATGATAGTTACAAATATGTCTTACACCAATGGTGAAGAGAGTGATCTAGAAAATGTCTAATATGTCAACAACCAACACTTTAACTACTTAAGTAACAACTTGCCTATACATGATCATCCCTAGCTCCGGAATCATGAAAATTTCACCTATAGCAATCTAAGAAATGCTTTACAACCTCTACCAAGATTTAATCAATAAGTGACCAAGAAGAAGCCTTCTTTGAAGGACCTTTTAGACACTTTTATCGTTGAGACAAAAGAGAGGTTCAACAAAGATAATGCCCGACTTGATAATATCAAGATACATTGCACTCACATGAATACAACATTAAAGTCACTAGAAGTGCAAGTTGGTCAACTTACCAATACAATCAAAGATCAATCTTTCGATAAGTTTTCAAGTGACAAAGAGGTCAACCCAATAAAGTATTGCAATGCCATCACCCTTAAGAGTGGTAAGGAAGTTGAAGCTCTAGAGAAAAATGTGATTAAGGGCAATGAAGAAGAAGTTGTTGTAGAACCATCTAAGGTGAATCACAAACCCAACTCCATTTCTTTCCTAAACAACCCTCTTATCATTACCCCACCATTACCATACCCTAAATGCTTTTACAAAAAGAAGTTATATGCTCAATTCTCTAATGTCCTTGAGAACTTTAAAAAAATTCACATCAATATTCTCTTTATGGATGCCTTGGAGAAAATGCCAAACTATATGAAATTTATCAAAGAAGTGATATCAAAGAAGAAAACGTTAAAGGACTATAAGATGATGAGGCTAACAGAGGAATATAGTGCAATTATTCAAAGTAAGTTACCTCAAAAGATAAAAGATCCAGGCAGCTTCACTATTCTTTGCACTATTGAGGAGTCCACTTTTGAGAAAGCCTTATGTGACCTTAGAGCAAGTATTAATCTTGCCTCTATCTGTCTTCAAAAAGTTGGGTCTTGATGAGGTGAAGCCCATTACAATTTGTTTGCAAATGGCGGATAAATCTATAACTTATCCATAGGGTATCATTAAGGATGCGTTAGTGAAAGTAGGTTAATTAATCCTACTAGTAGATTTTGCTATCCTTGATATAGAGGAAGATCAAGAGGTTCTAATTATTCTTGGATGACTATTCTTAGCTACCGAAAGAGCTCTCATTGATATGGAAAAGGGAGAGATGAAAATGAGGGCACAAGATGAAGAGGTAACATTCAAGGTTTTTAAGGAGATGAAGTTGCCAAATAACGATGAAAAATGTTTGAAGATTGACAATATGCATCCGGATATAGGAACATGGCCCTCAAATATGAATGAGTTAATCATGAGAAAGTAAAGATGGAATAAAGAAGGAAAAAGATGAGGCATGGTAAGATCATGATGGAAAAGCAATCAAATATTGGCCACCGTGGTTCATTCTTTCGGTCAATGCTAAAAATCTTTCTGAGCAAGCTCAAAATAAGAGAGTTGGAGTTATTCCTTAATGATCATCTTATAGAGCTTTGGAAATCAAGAAAAGAGATTGAAACGGCTAAGGAATACGCACCAAAGTACTAAAATGGATGAGTGTTCCATAGGTAAAATACCTCTAAAGTCTGGTTTCATATCATATGAATCTGAAAGACGTCAAGCCGAAGACGTTAAATCAAGCGCTTATTAGGAGGCAACTCAAGTGATTTTTAATTTTAATTGAAGTACTTTTTTTTATTTCTTGTAGTATATTAAAATAACAAGTCGGAACCTCGTAAAGCATGGAAAAAGAATCGGAAGCAAAGTCAAGCGAGGTGCAGCCAAATAAAGTTCAAAACCAAAATACCAAAATATGGCAGTAACTTTAGGCCGCAACCCTAATCCTTTAAGGTTAGAGCCCCAACATCTAGAAAAAGGCCTATCAAAACCTAGGTTGTGGTACCGCAGCCCCACTTATTCTAGGTCGCAGTGCTACTTGATTCCCCTTACCAAAAACTCCCTCACTCCCCATTAAGCCACTTTAAACACCCCTTCACTTTCCCCAATCATCCTTACACCCTCTGAACATAAAATTATCATCAAACCCACCTCAAACATCATCAAAAAACATGACTCGTCAAACTTCATGCTTTGGGGAGCATCACTCAAAGGCTTTGGGCACCAACTCAAGCAACAATTTTGACCTCACGATTTGAGCACCACCGTACTACGCCATCATTTACGAGGGAAGTTTCTTTCATTCACTTTTATTTTTGTCATTGTGAACAATGTCAACTTTAAGTTTGGGGGAGGAAAACACTATTCGATGTTCATTTTCCATGCTTAATCATGCTAACTCCTTACGATTGTTGTTTTTAGTTATTTTGTTTTGCATGCATTTTTTTTCCATTTTTGTCATTGGTTGTAGGTTAGTTGAATGATTAGTAGTCAATGAAATAGAAATATAATTTCAAATGCTACTTTCTTTTGGAAGCAATAAATGTTGTGATTGTTTGCTTTGTAATCTATGATAAGTTCGACTTCACTTTGTGACCACTTGATCTTTTGAGCACGTAGTTAGGATTATATGGTATTTATGCTTACTTAAAAGACATTTATGCATAACAAGAATAATTAGGTTCTCAAAAATACGCTAGAACTTATTTGAACATCATTCAAGGCGAAATCCTAGGACATACATAATCTAGGGTATGATTTTAGGTCATCTTTGCACCGATTGAGCCTTTTAAGCCAACCTTTGTATATTTTTACTCCTTGTCACCTCCGTTAAGCCTAATAACCATTTCTTTGCTAATCACATCAATACATAAGCCTTTAATTTAATTATTCTTTATATTACCCATTACACCATAGGCATAATACTACTTTTAAAGAGTTATATTGACTTTTGAAAATGAATTAAAGAAGGGTTAAGGGTTGGGTTATGAATTTTGGTTGTTATAATATTGAAAAGCTTAAGTTTGGGGGTATAGTGTCTCATATTAAAAAAAATAAAAAAAAAGATCATAAATCTTATATAGATTGAGTTTGCTATACCCCTAACTTAAGCTTTTCGATAATAGAAAAGATGAACAACAAAATAGTAAGGGAATAAAAGAAATAAGTTTGGGGGAAATTGGATTAAAAAAAATAAATGGTTCGATTTGAGTAATCTCTAGAGGAATATGTATTGATGGTGTGAGTTGAATTGAAATTGTTCTATTTTATCCTACCCTCACCTTAACCATGAATCACAAGTTAGATAAAGTCCTATTTGATCCTCGATTATGTGTGTTTCTATATTAGTAGAGAGTGATGTGAAAACCAAGCTTATGGAGTGTTAATTAAGTAAAAATTCACAGAGACCATTTCATTATCTTGTGTTCATAAACTAATCTGAGTGCATGTGACTAATGATTTTAGCTTTACACACACGAGCATCAAGTAGGTCAATTATGGGTTAGAATAAGTATTGGATTTATTAGGTGCCGATTAAACTAAAGGTGCATGCATGTGGTGCATGTTCATCACATAAAAATTTTCATATATATGTAATCCATGCATCTCATACATAAACATATAAGCAGCGGAAGTGAGAAATCTAATTTTTTTAAACAATGAACACAATAAATTTTTATCTCATTACAATAATGAAATCAAATTAAAGATTGAGAATTCACCTCACAAACCTTTACAGTGATGGATTAAGCTAGAGTTCTACCTAAAATGAACCTGTTAGCAAATCTAGCAATCAACAGAGGTGGGCTTACTTAGCTAGAATAACAACTTTAATTCCAGCACTGGTTTTAACACTTAAACCATCTAGATTAACTCTTAATCTATAGTTTAACGCTTAAATTATATTTAAGCAATGAACTTTACTTTGTTTTATTCAATACTTGAATTATAAAAGCAAAAATTCAAAGCTTCCATGGCTAGCTTAATTGAAGAAGAAGAAGAAATAGTGTGTTCAACAATTGAAAACAAAGAAATACAATTTTCTCTTTACCATTTAGCTAAATGGTTGGCCATCACATTAACCTAACCTTAGTTAACAATTAACCTAGGTTAAGTTAAAAATTATTTCATAAATAAATATCTTGAATATTTAATAATTAAATAATCAAATATATAAAATTACCCTTAAACCCTTACTTGGTTACCAAGTTAACCCAAGTAGACCCCGCTTAACCACACACTTAAGTAAACTTAACCAAATGCTCACTATATAACACGTGTCATTATTTGATTGGTCAACAATAATTGTTAACTAATTAATGTACTTAACACTTAAGTATTGACATGTGCGCATCTCGAGGATTCATGAAAAAAATATTCTTTATTGCTGAAATTTATTAGATTGAACAATTCAATTTGGTACGCTACCCTAGTGCATAATGAGTACACTTCATATTGTGGGACTCCTTAGGTCCACGCCCGATTCGTCAAATGGAACTATTCCATGAGTCCATGATCGATGCCCCACATACACGTCACAGATATTACTATCAACATATTAGACTATACAAGTTAAGGTCAAAACACATACGTATAATCCTTCTGTCACCTATATTCTAGAATAGCAGCGATATAGATTATAACCATCAAATCTCTATGTGCTCAAGTGTAAACTTATATCCAGATTTGTATTTTATAAAACAATATCCACAAACTACTTTGCACTATTGTTTAACCTTACGAAAAACTCTTTTATGAAATTTATGCTTTTGGCCAAAACAACTTCCTGAAATATAAGTCTTGGAGCATCAGGATATACAATATTCCTATGTAGGTTGACGGATCTCATATCTATACATACTAGACTCCATAAGTATCAGACCATACTGAGTGACACGCAGTGGTTAGACTATGAAAGGTCTCTAACGTTCGTAGAACCTAATATGGTAGATCACTCACAAACTCACTATGGTACTCATGCAAAGGATTACAAATACTACTTAACTCGAGAGGACTTACCATTGTCGACTACATAAAATGTCTATTGGGGTCCTCGTAAGTCTGTTCAGTGTCTAGTCCTGACTGAATACCCGCATACCTATACGAGCTTCAAGATTATGGTCAGTTAAGAACAACCATCTGTATCCTGCATATATAGATATACACTGATTTATATAAAAAGAATTTTTCGATAAACCCGCATCGATGAAAATAGATAAGGAATATAGTGTTTGAGAATATACCTGCATAATGACATTTATTAGCATCTATTGCAACTTTTTGCAACTATGTTACTACTAGCATATTCTCAAGTCTTTGTCCTATTTCAAACAAAGTTCTAAATCCTTAGATATCTTATAACCTACTATCTCTTAGTAGTGTTAACTCTTAGTATTTATAACTCTCAGTGTTGCTAACTCTTAGTACTTATCTAAACTCCTTTAGACTAGATCTGAACTCCTTCAGATCATACAACATCTGTAACGTTACAAGCATTGTACTATATATTTTTTATATTAATGATTTTATTCAAAATATTTATTTTATAAATATTAAACAATTAATATTCATACGCACGTAAGCACCAGCTCCAACAAACTTTCACTTGCTCTAGTGTCATTCATACTGGTATCTCATACCAATACACTCCACATGTTTCTTAAATACCCTAAGAGTTAAGGCCTGAGTAAGTTCGCTACGTTATCCATGGAATATATCCTAGATAGTATTACATCTCTAGTAGCCAAGAACTTTCTAATTATGTGGTATTCAGAGTCCACATTATCAGAATTCTTATGTGCCTTATCGCTTCTTAGCTTGAACAATTATTCCGTTATTGTTCCATTATAGTATGATAGGATCCACTAAGCTTGAAACTATTTCAAGCTCTGGAACTAGGTTGAATGTCTATAGTACTTCTTTACATGATTCTCAAGCCGCAATATATTCTACCTCCAAGGCAGAATTAGCTATGGACATCTAAATTGCATATTTTCAACTAGCTTCGGTATCGATAAGGATAAACACATAACCAGATATAGACTTTCTACCATCCAGATTAGATAGAAAGTCTAAATATATGCGTCCTTTCTCCTGTAGGAAACTTTCTCTATGATTCAGAAACTTATCCTTTCTATCTCTCAGGTATATCAGATATGTTTCATAGTTATTTAATGGTCGTGACTTGGATTAAATCGATACTAGCTCGTAACACTTACAACCATCTAAATCCAAATCTCGTAGATAACATGGCACGCATCAAGCTACCTCTAGTTGATGCATATGATATGTTAGACACTCTAACTCTTGCATCCATCTTCTTATTGAGGTCACTTTTTCTTAGAAAGATTAATGCAATGTTTGAAAGGCATATTAACTATCTCACAATCAATATAATTGTACCTTTCAGGACTCAATCTATGTACGAAGATTGGGAGATTCCCATTAGTCTCCTAACTCAATCTCTATAAAGTTTTATACATAGTATATAGAAAGTCTTTCCTAAATCTTTTATGAAGAAGTTCTTACTTAGATAACTCTTAATTGATTGACTTGCAACATACCAACATTATTTCTGACATTGAGTATGTCTTCCACATAGAGAACTAGTAAGATAATCATGGTTCCGCTGTCTTTCTTGACACACGTTTTCTCTTTGTTCCTAATAAAACCAAACTTTTGATTTTGTCATGAAGATTCCAGCTTTGAAAAAACTGTTTAAACATATAAATCGATTTCCTCAGTTTGCACACTAGATTAGAAGTTAGGCTAGATGCAAACCTTTTAAGCTATTCTATGAATATCTCTTGCTCGAGACATACATTTTGAAACATCATCATTACATCCAATGGTCAGACTTCAAAATCTTAATATGCAGCAATAGCCAACAAAATTAAAATTAACTTTAGCATAGTTACTAATGAAAAAAGCTTTTTCATTACCGATCCTAGATCTCTAAGTGTAACTTTTCATTACCAGTCGGGCCTTGAAGGTCTTTTTCTTCATATGGGGCTCATGATTTTGCTGCATAAATGTATTTACAACTAATAGAAATTATTCCCATGGGAAGCACAATTAAGTCCCAGACTTGATTGTTATGCGTAGAGTCCATTTCGAATCTCACAACATCTTGCCATTTTCCTGAATCAATATCAAACATCGCCTCTTTATAAATCAAATGATCATTTTCTTTAATTAAGAGAACACTAAGAACACCTTTAGGTATCAAGCATACCTAAATGATGACCTTAATATCCTTTTCAACCTATGAGGATAATGTGTTAAAAATATTTTACTCAATTGAACTTGAAATTTCACTGTCGATTCATATGCATTCTGATTGACTTCATCAAATTCAATCCTTCTGCAATCCCCATGATCTATAAGAAACTATTTCTCCTAGAATGTGGCATTATGAGGAACGAACATGTTTTATTTCTCTGAATCACAGAATTGGTATCCCGTAGAATACTTGGGATACCTAATGAACTGATACTTATACCTTCAAGTTATAAATTTATCCTGTTGCGTAAATCTTATACAATCAAAACAACTATAAACCTTAACATACTTAAGACTCAGTTCCTTTTTAATTTATATCTTATATAAAGTAGAAGGAGTGGCTTTTGATGGAACTATGTTCAATAAGTGAACAACATTTTCTAAAGCATAATCCTATAGATATTCTAGAAGATCAGTGAAGCTTAACATCAATCAGACCGTATCTAATAAAATCTAATTCCTCATTTCCAAAATACCTTTATGTTAAGGAGTATCTTAGAGGACTATGTTAAGGGAGAATCTCATTCTACTTTAAATAATTTTTGAGTTTACTGTTTATGTATAAACTGTCTCGTTCTAATCAAAGGCGAAATATACATATAGGTTGGTTTTTGTACTTTTTAGTCAGAACTCTTTGGAGACTTTAAAAGTTTTCGACTTGTGTTTCCTAGAAACCTATGTCCATATGGTGAAAAATCACTATAAAGACAATAAAGTATTAAAATCCACCCATGACAGTTTGATTCATTACACTAAATAATGTTGAGAATTGTGCTTACGTGTCATCCCTTTATGTATGAATATTTGCTTAATATTTATACTAGTATTATCATTTCATTAAATCGCAAATTATATTTTATATATGGTAAGATGCTTGTAATATTTCAAACATTGTACGATCTGAAAGAGTTCAGATCTGGTCTAAATAAGTTTAGATTAGTGCTAAGAATTAGCAACGCTAAAAGTTATAAATACTAAAAGTTGGCATTGATAAGAGTTATCAGGTTATAAGAGTCAACGATATCTAAAAGGTTAGAGCCTTGTCTGAAATGGGACACAGACCTGAGAATATATTAGTAATGATGTAGTTACAAAGAGTTGTAAATAGTGCTAGGAAATGTCATTATACAAATATGTTCTCAAATATTATGTTCCTGATCTATCTTCATTGATGTTGGTCTGTCAGTGAATACCTTAATAAATCTATAGATCGGTGTATGTCTATATCTGGATGGTCCAGATGGCTAGTCTTAACAAACCATAAATTTAGTGGAAGCTCGTATAGAGATATAGGTATTCAGTAAGGACTGAATACTGAACAGACTCACAAATATCTCCAATAGACATCTCATAAAACCGTCAATTGAATGTCTTTTGAGTTGAGTAGTATTCGTGGTCCTTTGACCTGAGTGCCACGGTAGGCTTGTGAGTGATCCACCATACTTTGGTTCTACACATGTCAAAAACCTTTCATAGTCTGACCGCTGGATGTCGCTGGATATGGTCTGATGCTCATGGAGTTCAGTGTGCATAGATATAGGATCTATCAGCTCATTTAGATGAGTATTATATCCTAATGCTCTAAGATTATATTTCACAAAGTCTTATGGCCATAAGCAGTAATTTTTTTGAGAAAATAGTTTAACCCTAGGGATAAATAATATTATAAAAGTGTTTAGGAATATTATTTATTGAAATACAATTCTAGAGATAAGCTTTCAGTCAAGAATATGGAGATTTGACGACGTTGATCTATATCTCCGCTTTACTCGGATATAAATGATGGAAGGATTATATGAATATATTATAACCTCAGCTTGTATGGTCTAACGATCTACTTTGTAATATCCGTAATGCGTGTGTGGGGAATCGTTCACGGACATATAAAGGAGTTTCATATGACAATTCGAGCGTGGACCTAGAGAGTCTCACAATATGAAGTGTACTCGTTGTGCACTATGGCAGCATAATAGATTGAACAATTTCATCCTAAAAATTCCAGCAAACCAAAAATATGTTTCAGTATTTCTCGGGTTGTGCACTTGTATAGACTTAAATGTTAAGTATATCATTTAATTAGTTGACAAGAGTTATTAACTAATTAGATGTTATCAAGTGGCACAATTTTATTCCATGAATTATTTTACCATGAATTCATCCATTAACCATATTAGTAAAATCAAATAAGGTAATATTAATTATTCAAATAGTTTTTAAATAATTAACTAAATATTATTTAAATAAATAAAATATGGTTTTATTTATTTGTTATTTTATTCCTAAATGGAAGACATACCTAATTTGAGAAACATAAATTAAATTTAGTGGAGCACCATTTTGTGATTAATAGTTAATTTTATTAAACTATTAAAATGGCCACCAAAAAGTATTTTGGTAGTTGGCCACTTAATCTAATTTTGGTAGAGCACTTGTGAAATGTTGAGAGCACTAAAAATGGTTGGGTTTCATTTGTGTTAACAAGTGTATAAATCAATTTTCGTGTATAGGGAGGAGAGGAAAAAGAAGAGTTGGTTTTGAAAGAGTTTTTTGATTGAATAAAGACTTGTGAAAAAAATTGAAGAGAAAGAAAATTAAATTCTTCTTATTTTTCTTTCAAGTAATACAAACCTTATTGCTGTAGATTATATTACTGTTATTCTAGCCTCACAATCCCACCGGATTGTTGTGAACTAGAATTGAACATAAGTACACTTCAAGGTGAGCTCAAAGTTGGAGCTAAGAAATCCGGATTTGAAATCTTCATCGGAAGTCTTTAAATGTATATTTTCTGTATTCTTAAGTTATTAAGAATTTAAGTACATGTGTATATGTTGATTACATGATAAATTTGCTGCGAAATTCGTGTATTATGATACATGTGTTTATTTTTTAATATGTACACAATCACATGCATATACCCTAAAACACGTTAACAAATACGTCACTATGTACTAGTTCCAATAAATTAGTGGCTCGGTGTCTAATACCTTAAACAAGGATTTGGTCATATTTCCTTGAATTTAGAATTCATAAAATGGCCAATGTTTTATAGTCAGATAAAGTATTTGACTATACGTAACCAAATAGGATAGTTGTCTCACAACTACCTGACTTAATCTTATATGCCACTATTCTTTATTATTTAAAGTTCTCGAACTACTATTTGTCAGTTTACCTATGCATTAAAGACATTCATTAGCTGATATTCAATTAGCAAAATATTATTATTATCACATAAATATAAGGAATTATTCCTAACGTATTTATGAAAACCATCTCCGTCTATTATAGGGAGTGATATGATTTTCCTAATAATGCTTGGTATAAAATAGTAATTATACAATATAATGCTTCTATCAAAATAGAGAAGTGGCATAAAAGCCCTAATAGCTACTACGTCTAGGAAATCTTCATTTCCTACGCGAAGCAATACTTCTCTTTTCATAGCTTTATAGCATTCCTCAAATCATGCAATAACTTATAGATATGAGAATGATATACGGTATCTCATAACCCTGCACTTTTAGCATCATATGCTGTTGAAATGTCAATATTTGGTAAATAAATATCTAAAGGGCCTATCTATTCTTAGTAAAGTGCTTTGAACAGTAATGCTTACTATTTTAAACCTTATCATAGTGGAAACACTTTCCATTGTGACTATTCTCTATCTATGATTTGGATACATCAAATAATTATTCAGACAGAGCACAATACTACTTGCACATCTCACGTGCATATGCTCGTGCTGAAGATCATTAAACATTAAGGCCAGGATATATGATTTATCACTTAAATAATTCTTTATCCATTTCTAATCAATTTCAACCTCTTTTGAAGAAACATTATCAAAAACACATGTTTATTATCTTCATATCAATAATATATCTCAATTTTTCTAAATCCAGAACTATTCTATGATTCATACGCAAGTCATAATTTTTCTTAATACTCTATAGTTGATGTGCCTAGATCAAGCATACTAATGGATTGCTCATACTTATCTTATTTCTACAAGACAAGTATCTTATCTCTATAAGATAAATAAGGAGATATATAGCGGAACATTTCTAATTATTAATAATAACGCTCTAGATCATGGGTATAACTATTATACATTTTTTAATCTAAAGCGCCCTCCCACAGCTTTACATAATCCTTTTAATCTCTCGAATGAGATAACAACAGTTTAAACTCTTTAAATTATACAGTGAGAAGTGGACCATATTGGCATTTTACTCATACCTCACGTTGTAGTAATATTGGCCTTTGTAAATCCAACAAGTAGACAACACTTGTCAATTACATCTCATGCAACTCTTAGTACTAGTTCTAAACACACCTTATCCTCACACTATAGCAATATTGGGTAAGTGTATTTCAAATTAATTTGTTAGTGATCAAATATATGTTACTGATACTACCCTTACGCTGTAGTAATATTGGGTAATATGTTCGCATATATTTACCTCATCTCATGTTTAATTGGCATAGTTCGAGTCACACCAACCAAATCCTTCATACTGAAACAATATTGGAAAAAGAATGATGTGACCCGTCTAACACTGTATTGACAAGACAGACCAAGTAAAATATTATCTCATAATGTAATACTATTTAATCTCATTAAAAGATATTTTTAAATACTAGGTCTCATTTTATGAGAAGGTGATTTTCAATCAATCATTTATTTCTATGCAAGTACAACTAACCCTCACCAGTAGGACTCTCATTTTAGTTACCAGCACAGAAAAATGATCCCAGTTCATAATATAGTGTAATAACTGTTATTACTGCATCTCATGAACCCTTACATACATAATTAATTTAATTTTTTTTAACAATTTAAAAAATTAATGCTAAGTAAATAGTGTCAGTACCGTAACGCTAGGCTATCAGAGCTGCAACATTAAAGGCAGAGCTATAGCGCCGTAGCGCCAGCCCTGAGTGCTGCGATGTCCCAGCTGTTGTCTTTTTGGTTTAATATTTTTAACACTTGAAATGCACCACCACAACCCCGAGACTTCACCAACAACATAATTAACACACCAAAACACCCAATCAACACCACAAAATGCTCTGATACCATTTGTTGAGTGCTGATTAAACTAAAGGTGCATGCATATGGTGCGTGTTCATCACATAAAAATTTATGTATATATGTAATCCATGCATTTCATACATAAATATATAAGGGAAGTTTGAAATCTAATTTTCTAAATAATGAACACAATAAATTTTTGTCTCGTTACAATAATGAAATCAAATTAAAGATTGAGAATTCACCTCATAAACTTTTGGAACGGATTAAGCTGGAGTTCTGCTTAAAATAAACTCGTTGGCAATTTTAATAATCAACAGAGATGGACTTGATTTGCTAGAATAGCAACTTTAATTTCAACACTAGTTTAACACTTAAACTATTTAGATTAAACTCTTAATCTATAGTTTAACACTTAAACTATATTTAAGTAATGAACTTAGCTTGGTTTTATTCAATACTTGAATTATAAAAGCAAAAGTTCAAAGCTTCCATAGCTAGCTAAATTGGAGAAAAAGATGAAATAGTATTTTCAACAATTTAAAACAAACAAAAGTAATTTTCTCTCTACCATTTAGCTAAATGCCCTGCCATAACTTTAACCCAAAAATTAACTTTTCATTTTCTCCACTTAATGGTCAAATTCATCAAAAAGAATCTTCTCCCTTCGTTAAGTTAAATGGCCGGCCACTTATTGCCCAAAAAGGTCTTGATTTTTTATTTTAATTTCACATATATAACAAGTCAAAATTAACTCTTTAATTTAACTTAATTATAGTTAACTTTTAACTTAGATTTAATTTAACCTAACTCAAGTTAACATTTAACTCAAGTTAAGTTAAATTTACTTGTCACACAAGTTAATAATTAAATATTTATTTAACCTAAATCAAGTTAAATTTTAACTATAGTTAAGTTAATTTACTTTTTCATCAAGTAAATAATAAAATATTCAATTCACCTAACTCAAGTTAACATTTAACTATAGTAAAGTTAACTTACTTTTTCAACAATTAAATAATTAATTAACCTAACCTTAGTTAACAATTAGCTTAGGTTAAGTTAAATATTATTTAATTATTAAATAAATAAATATCTTGAATATTTAATAATTAAATAATCAAATATGTAAAATTACCCTTAAGCCCGTACTTGGTTATTAAGTTAACCCAAAGTGGACTCCATCTAACCACACACTTGAGTAAACTTAACCAAATACTCACTATGCATCATGTGTCATTATTTGATTGGTCAACAACAATTGTTAACTAATTAATGTACTTAACACTTAAGTATTGACATACGCACATCCCAATGATTTATGAAATAAATATTTGGTATTGCTAAAATTTACTAGATTGAACAATTTAATTCGGTATACTGTCTTAGTGCACAATGAAATGTAGGTTCTAATTCTGGTAGTTATGTTATGAATTGAAAAAATATATAGATACTGACTACTTTTATACCTTGAATGCACAATAATAAAGAGAATTTGATATTTTGCCATAGTGAAAATCAAATAAAAGGATTTATCCTGTGTTATCTATCATAGCTCGAGATCTACTAACACCTTTAGTGTCCATTGTAGCATCGAAATATTCTTTTAGTACAGAGAGCAAGATATTAGACGAGAATCGATCAAGATTGGTATTAGATACTTTGGAGGCTTTAGTTTACATAAAAAATTGAGAAGATACAGATAACCAAAAGTAAAATTGGTAAGAAGAAATGGTCAAAATTTTCAAAATTTTAAACTTTGAGATTTGATCACTAAAATTTAAAAATATAAATACGTATTGTAATTATAATAATGTAATAAATGTTGAATTTACAAATGATAGATAGTTCAATAAGTGTCAACTTAATTGGGATGTATTATAACCATACTAATATAAATTTGACCATTTATTTTTTATTTGTATCTAATAATTTTAAATTTAAAATAATATCAATAAATTTTTATCTTTAATGGAATTACAATTTTAAATTTTTAATAAAAAAAATATATGAATTATGATTATAATTTATAAACACATTCAAATTTTCAATTCAATAATATAAATTATAAATTATAATCTTAATTTTTATTGTAACTATTTATTTTAATTGTTATTACAATTAAAATTATTGTAATTTAAAATTTAAAATTTTTATAAAAAAAAATAATTATAAATATTAAAATATAAACATAACCCACGAGCTATATCGTACCAAAATGTGAGCCGTGTTTGACACGACACTCTTAAGCCATATATCACAACTCAGCACAAAAAGACTTTGTGGACCATATCATTTTAGTACAGTAGACTGCTTTATTACGAATGACACGACTTATTTGTCATCTATTCTTTAACTTATTTTTAAATAATTTAATGTTATCTTTTATTTTTTAAAAAATGAAATAAACTAAGAAACGTTTCTGATAAACTAGAATCCGTATTTCCAATATAACACGTCAAGCGGGTCCCAATGACCAACATTTCAACGGTCCAGATACGAAAAGCGTGGCCACTGACGAAAACAGAGCCGTCCAAATTTAGTCATTCATAATATTACCACGTAAATAGAACAGAAAAGGCTGAACCATATAAACAGTGAACTCATTCTCTCTTTGTGGGGCCATAATAAATAAAACAAAGACGGGGTCACAGCCCCGCTTTTCCCGGGCTAGATTTCGGATTTTGGCGCCAAAACGAAACAACCAAAACTTCCTCTTTCCCGCCAAATTTGTACGGGCATCTTGGGCAGGTAAAAAATTGGGTGTTGGGCTGAAACCGCGTAAAACGAAAATATAAAAAATAAAACCCCAAAAATAAAAAATAATAATAATAAAAAGCAAGAAAGAAGAATGTCAGCTTGGGAAACAAAAACGATGATTGTTTTGCCTTTGAAAATTTGCATTTCTTGTCTACTGCTGTCCATTAAATCATGCTAAAGTAGTAACGTTTATAATAACAAATTTCATAAAAACTCTTTAGACTTTCTTATAACTACAAATTTCACATGAAAGATGATAAATTATTGCTAAGACCATTACTTGTTTTCTCGAAAAACCCATTACACATCTTAAGTTATTATCTAAAATTCTTTATAAATTATTTATCAATTTGGCAGTGAAAATTAGGTATATTAATCATCTAAATTCCAATTACTAAATGTTACAAATTTTAAAAAATAATTTAGAATGTGTAATGTTACTCTAAATATAAAATTAACCTCCTTTATTTTAATAGAAGTCAAATTCAAATTTAAATCTTTTGTGTTATTCTAACAAATTTTACAAAGTGAAAGTTCACTAGCATCAACTCTTTGATATTAGTTTACAATTGGAAAGTCTATGATATAAGTTAAAATGAAGATACTAAAGAGTGTAATTCTTGAAATTGGTGAGGGTGTTTGAAGAGGTTTTGAAATTCAAATTTCCTCCATCTTAACTAATAAAAGCATATATCTGCTGATAATCTTTTTACGATTGGCATTGGAATAAACTTAAGGGGTTTAAGTGAAGTTAAGACAACGTAGATTTTATGATATCAAAAATTGAGAATCTTGTTGCGCTTAGGATTCCTTGGGTGGCCCGTGTGTACATATCTAGTTCCCTTTTCTTTGTACATTGGATTCCCCTAAACCCAGAAGAAAGAAAAAATACTAATCTTTCTGAAATAATAATAATAATAGCTCAAATTAACCCACAGCAAAACAAATATATCGGCTGACTGATATTCTTGGCTTAGACCTTTTTTATAGTTTTAGTATTAGTACCATACTGATCTTGAAAGTTGTGCTAACAGATCCATAATGTTGAATCAAAGATATTTTGGGAGAACAAATCCTTCATAATCCACAACGAATGACAATTTGTTTTTCTTTAATTGTTATTCTTTTTTTCTGTTCCATTAGTTTCAAAGTGCGGGCATAGGTCTAAATGACATAAGCGGTTCAACATATCTTTTATAATGGCCCTTTACTCCTTAGTCTATCAAATTAACTAATTTTATATATATAAAAACTAATACGTAGAAAACACAGTTTTCTTTTGAGTGTTTTTGATTAAAAAATAAAATAAAAGTGCATCGAATTATTTGAGAACATGTGGAATCTAATTGTATTTTCTCAAAGACATCCAAATTGAATTGATGTGAAAGAGAGGTAGAATGGAAATATATTTGGATAAATGAATGTTAGAATTTGGTGATACAAAATTGAATTTGAATTTTATTTTGAGTTAGAGATTAATGGGAAGTCGACACAAGAAAGAGTATACGTTGGACATATAAGAAAGGGATAAAAATAAAAAGTCGAAAGTGAAAAAAGATGCAAAAATACAAGAAAAAGCCTTTTTCAAGCCTTTTTACCATAGCGCCACCACAGGTTCGCACCGGCTTCGTGATGCTAACTTTTGAAAAATTTACATTAAGACGATTTAAATTGTTTGAGTTAATTTTAAACTCCCTAAATACGTAGACTTCTATTTTAACAAGATTTAAAATTTTTAGGGACGTTTGAAGCCTATATAAACCCTTATAACTCCTTAGGATAGTTATGCATCAACAAGAGAGATAATAAAGAGTTGAGGCAACTCTTGGGTACTGAGTGCATTAAAGAGTATCATGAGAGTGTTTGAGTACTAAGTGCGCAAGAGAGTACTCATATAACCTTTGAAGAACTTGTCTATTATTGTATTCCTTGATAACCATTAACACCGAGGATGTCATATTTATTAATGCTGAGGAAAATTAATGCTAAGGACATTTTAAGGTCGAGGAGTGTGACGAGTTTCTAGAATATTTCTTTGTTTAATATTAGGTCTCTCAATAGTGGTGGACCAGGCTCGAAGTGTTTGTGTACTAAGCCTTTTGTGAGCTCCAGGTAAAGCATTCTTAGAATGTCCGAGCTCGTAGTCCGTGAGCAGCATTAGGCTTTTTGGTGGATTAGGCTGGGGCTAGAAACTTAAAAGGGAATAAGGGTTTCTCAATTTTCATTGTTGACTTGTTGACATTAGAAACTTCAGTTGTAGTCCTCGATTTATGACTCATCCTTAGACCCTTTGTTCTTAAAATGTTCTTAAAATTAACATATAATAATTAGAAATTGCTTATCCCATCTGAAGTATGGCCCCTCCCCCCTCCCCACTATAAAGGTGTTAGGATTTGTTAAATCATTTCCCAATTAAGAAGTTGAGGAGTCTCTATTACTTTTAGTCTTTTGATGTCTTGTTCTACTTGTCTTTGAACTTCTAAGAATTGAATTTCACTTATCTTTTGAACTCCTTAGTGTTGTGGTTTAGTATGATTCTAAGATTTGGAATATTCTTGGACAAAGGAATTGTTTAAATACTAGGAGTCTCAGAAGTACTCCGAAGTACATTTAGTCTTCATTGTTTATTGTGTTCATTTACATAAGTATTGACTCTTCAGTCTTTAATTAAGGATTGTTTACTTTTAAAAAAGGGATCCTCTGTAGTAAATAAGGAAATTTCTTGACTGAAGGAGAAAGTAAAGATCATAGGAGATGACTTGGTCGGTCTTTAAATTCCTTTGCTATTGGGCCTGGCTTAGCATGTTATTTAGCCCAAACATATACCTCCTAAGTTATAATGGGAGCATCCGACAATTTTAGACCCTAATGGGTTAGAAAAGTCAATCTTTCATGGTTTTAGATTTGTCTTGGGTCTTTTGGGTTGCCATTTGAATAGTTTCACCTTTTTAATTTTTGTAGACATAGCCTCATCTTGGGCCTGTTGATCATGATCGAACAGTTGGTATTAAACTGATCATTACATTCAGTTAAAGGGACTGCTATATTTGAGTGTTTGACCATAACTAGGTGCTTCTCTATAACCTTCATTTGAGCATGCTCAGTAATGGGTGATTATGTAGTCCAAATAATTTTTATCTAATCCAAGGAATATAGATGTATACCATTTTGACAAAAATATCTTTTTAACGAAGGTGGGTATGTCTAGTCATTAGTGATTTGCTCTAGATCTTTGGCAAGTTATTTGGCGAGGTAGACTACAGTGACTTGATCTTGGCAATTTATCTGATTAATGTATGCTTATGGGGACTTATTCTTGGCAGGTTGTATATTCTACAACCTATTCTTGGCGAGTTATATACTTATGACAACCTACTATTGCAAGTTTCGACGAGGAATCTTAGTCATTTTTTGGGAAACCATTCTAATATAGATTATGGTAAACTGTTGTTCTCAGGAAAAAAAATTTTGATGTAAATTTGTTCTTGATTATTGTCGACCCAATTTTTTTTTCAAGTTTTGGGGGATATTGGTCATTCTCGGAGAAAATTATTCTAATGTAGATTTGTTCTTAATTATTGTCAACCTAATTTTTTCAAGTCTCAGGGAACATTAGTTATCCTCGAGGAAAATTATTTTAATGTAGATTTAATCTTGATTATTATCAATCCATTTTTTTCCAAGCCTTAAGGAACACTAGTCGTTTTTAGGGATTTCACATTGTCGTTCACCTAATGGTTCCTAAGTCGATGTTCATTGTTCTGAGGGTTTTATATTATCGTTCACCTGATGATTCCCAAGTCAATGCCGGTCATTATCGAGGTTTTCACTTTGTCGCTCACTTGATGGTTCTCAGGCCAATACCAATCGTTCTTGAGTGATTTTTTTTTTTTACTTTTTTACTCATCTGATGGTTCCGAAGTCAATGCTAGTCATTCTCGGGTTTTCACTTTGTTATTCACTCAATGGTTCTAGGTCAATACTAGCCATTCTCGGGGATTTTACATTATCGTTCACCTAATTTTTTCCATGTTTTGAAGGGAAACCATGGTCATTTTTTGCGGTTCTCATATTATTGTTCACTTGATGGTTCCCAATTCAATGTTGGTCATCCTCGGGGTTTCACTTTGTCATTCACTCAATGATTCCTAGATCAATGCTGGTCACATTCAAAGTTTTCACTTTGTTGTTCACTCAATGGTTCATAGTTCAATAATGGTCGTTCTCAAGGTTTTTACTTTGATGTTCACCTGATAGTCCTCAGGTCAGTGCTAGTCAATCTCGAGGTTTTTACTTGGCCGTTCATTCGATAGTTCTAAAACTAATATTGGTTGTGCTTGAGGTTTTTGTACGGGCAAGATGTGGTGTTGTCCTTCTCAAACGAAAATTGTTTCCTCCTAGAAGGCTCTCGGTCTTCTCCTAATTTTCTTGGCGACTAGAGTCCTCTTTCTTGGTAATCTTGTTCCTCTTCTTCACGATTCTTTGAATTAAAATTCGTAATGTATTCTATTATGATTTTTGTTTCTCATTATCTTCTTTCTGGTGTTCTTTTTATTCAATTTTGGATTGTTAATTTCTACAACTTTTTACACCGATTCCTACAAACACTGCTAAAGCATTGACCATAAATTTTTGCTCTTTGGTCAAACCTAAAAAATTCTCAGTCAATGATTGAATTTATAATCATGGAAAATGATGTTAACACATGAACATACCAATATTATTCTTCATGTAGATGCTTGAAGTCATATGCTACAAAATAGAAATCGGTTATGACTAGGTCAATGGTGTTGTTAGCAAAGACCATCCGATGCCTAAGTTAGAAAATAGTATAAAAATTTAAAATTGATGAAATGCATGAGAGAAAAATGTTTACTTCTTTTCTTAATTGTTTTAGTCTCATTGTTATGGGTTTTATTGTATTAGGCTATAGAGTTCTATTAGAATTAAGATATATCTTTACTTTTCTATTTTGAACTAATCCCAAGATTATAGGAATAGTGTTTGCATTGAAAATCTTGAAACTTTGAGATTCTCATAGATAAGAACAATTTGAGTCTTTAGTTAATGGTGGGTAAATATCTTCTCATCTACCCTTAAGAGTTTTTAATGGTCAGCTTAGCTGGAACCAATTGTTGAAGATACTCGCTAATACAAAAAAATACCATATTTAGTAATGCTGAGAACAATTAATGTTGAGGACATTTTGGGCTGAGAAGTACGTACGAGTTCTAATGATATTCTTTTATTTAATATCAAATCTTTCAATGGTGGCAAGTCAAAGCCTGTGGTGTCTATGTAATGGACCTTATTGACAGTTAAAGGCAGAATATTCTTAGAATGTCCGAGCTCGGAGTCCATGAGCCACGTTAGGTCTTTTGGTAGATTAGGTTGGGGCTAGAATCTAGGAGAAACAATTATTATTATTATTATTATTATTATTATTATTATTATTATTTCTTTCATTCTGGATTTGGTGGTGGTGCCCATGAATATGCCCATAAAGTAGGGCAAAGGATATTTTTACCTTAATATTTTGAGCTAATTGATAACTTTACTCTAATTAAATTTGAAATACCTAATTTTAACGTTGGTTTTAGCTATTGAAGGGTAAACGTGTAATCTAACATAGAAATAAATTACAGTTTAGACACGTGATACAATCTTACACATTCATTGTCTTTTTAAACATGTAATGCAATCTTATCCATTAATTTAGTTTAAAATAATTTTAAAAAATAAACTTTAATAAAAGGACAAAGTGTCACAATGTGATTAATTGCTTTGAACACGTGTTAACATATAATTTGTTTATATTTTTATTAAACATAAATTAAAAAACTTTAAAAAGAAAGTCAGATTGTCGCTAAAAAAGGCTAGAGCGGCTGTTTTTCGGTGACACTCTGATGATAAAAAATAATCAAATTTATATAATTAGACCATTTTTTTCTGATTTACACAATGGTGTAATCATTTTTGGTTAAAAAAAGACCAGAAAACGGCCAAAATTAGTGGAGATAGGGTCACCACCATTAAAAATGAGGTGGTGACGGTGGCTGGCACTGGCCGCATCCTCTCTTTTGAAATTTTGTCCATTTTTTGGCCTTTTTTTAATTAAAAAAATAACTATATCATTGTGTAGATCAAGAAAAATGGAGTCCAATGATGTAAAATTTAAATTTTTTTACTATCCTAGCGTTATCAAAAAACAGCAATCGGTGACCGGTCGACCGCCATTTTTCAGTGGTAATTTTTTAATTAATAATTAACTAATTATATAATAACACGTATTCATTTTTCACAATTTTTTGTAGTCTATTAATAATAGAATAAAATAATAAATGACTATTAAAAATAGATTTTACATCTAACAAAAATGACAAAATAGAATAAAAGTATATATTAAAATTTTGTATAAGGTACAAGTGTGAGTGCTTTTAAACCTATGGTGCATGCATGTGGGTTTGTATCTATCATTCAAATATGCATACGTATCACATACATATATGTGCAGCGGATGAACAGAATACTAATTTTCTAATGATAAACACAAATAAGTTTTATATGTTATCTCATAAATGTAAAATATATAAAGATTGAGAATTTATTACCTAGACAAGCCTTTGGTTTTTGGTCGAACCGGAGTACCCGCCTTAAAGTAACTCATTCACAATTTTAGTTCTTCAACATGGTGGGCTTGGGGAAGCTAGAATAATAGCTTTTTCAACAAAAAAATTCAACCATTGAATCATTGTTTCTACCTTATGGTATAAGTGGCCAAAAGAAGAAGAATAGAAGAAGTGTATTTTAAGCTCTCAACACTTAGCCAAATTATCACGCTTCTCTCTCTAAATGCCTTAGCCGTATATCTCCTCCTAATTGGGCAACCTATTGCTCATTTATTTATTTTTTACTTAATGGACAACACTTGTCCCATTTAATTATATAATGGCCTTTATTATCTTGGTCAATGTTTGCTATTAGTGTTTTATTTATTATTATTTACAATAAACCAAATGAAAATAAAACAAAATGAGAAATCATTTAGATGAACTTGGCCTAAATCTAGGCCAAATGAGAAACACTTTCTCATTAGTAAGAAACATGTTAAGGCCTACCATTTACAAGTGGCACCCATTTATTCTTATTATATCATTTAATGAATATTAAATAAATGATTCAATCATCTTAAATCATGGTAGAAACACATGCCAATTTAAATAAAAAATAAATTGTTTGACTTTAATAATAATATCATATATTATTATTTTATTCAATAAACATTTTAATGAATAAAATAATGATATTATTTGTCCAACAAATAAGGTCATTTTGGTAATTTCTAAGTCAAACAATAATTGGCCTACAATGTGCCATGTGTCAATATCTCATTGGTCAATAACTAATTATTAACTAATTGATGTACTTAACTCTTTAAGTCTTAACACGTGCACGACCGGAGGAAGATCGAAGTAAATGTTCGGTCTGCTAGAATTTTTTAGATCGAACTATTCAATTTGGTACGCTGACCCACTGCACAACGAGTACACTTTATATTGTGGGACTCTCTAAGTCCACTCCCGATTTGTCAAGCATAACTATTCTGTGAGTCCGAGATCAATGCCCCACGCACACATTATGGATATTACAAATCAGTGCAGTAGACCATACAAGTTGAGGTCATAGCGCCTACGTATAATCTTTTCACCAATCATATCTTAGAAGAGCAGGGATATAGATCATTATCGTGAAACCTCTATGTGCTCATCCGCAAACTTATCTTCAGACACATATCTTGATAAAACAATATATGCAAACACCTTTGCACTATTTTTTAACCCTGTGGGAAACTTTTTTCCTGGGTTTGTTTCTTATGGCCATAAGACTTTCTAAGATACATTCTCTGAGCATCTGGATATATAACTCATCCATGTGAGTTGACGGATTCTATATCTGTACATACCAGACTCCATAAGTATCAGATTATACCTAGCGACAACCAGCGGTCACACCATGAAAGGTTTGTGACATGCATGAAACTAACGTATGATGGTTCACTTACAAGTCCACCATAGTACTCAGGTTAAAGGATCACGTATACTACTCAACTCGAGAAGACCTTCCATTGACGGCTTCATGGGATGTCTATTAAGGTCTTCGTTGAGTCTGTTTAGTATTCAGTCATTACTGAACACCTGTATGTTATACGAACTTTCAGTAAGCCCATGGTCAACTAAGAACAACCATCTAGACCATCTAGATGTAGTATATACCAATCTATGAAAAAATATTCTACCGACGAATCTGCATCGATAAATTAAGACCAGGAATATATAATTTAAGAATAGACTTATATAATAACATTTCTTAGCACCTATGCAACTCTTGCAATTATGTTATTATTAGTGTACTCTTAGGTCTTTGTACCGTTACAGACAAAGTTCTAACTTTCAGACTTCACTAATTATTATAACATGCTAACTCTTTAGCATTTATAGTTTTTCAGTGATGTTAAGTTTTAGTATTGATCTAAACTTCTTTAGACCAAATCTGAACTCCTTCAGATCATATAATGTCTATAGCGTCACAAGTATTGAACTATTTAATAATTATAATTAGCGATTTAACAAGTAATGTGTTATGATTAGTGCTTACGTGCCATGCCTAAATGTACATATACTTATGTATTTATACAAGTGTACATTCCCATTAAATCACTAATACCTAATTATATGGTACTATGCAATGTAACGTTACAGATATTTTATGATTTGAAGGAGTTCAAATCTAATCTAAAAAAAACGTTTTGATAAGGGCCCATAGTTAGCCACGCTGAGAGATATAAATGCTAAATGTTAGTATAACTAATTAGTAGCTGATTATAATACTCAGTGAAGATTTAGAGCCTTGTCTATAATAGGACATAAACCTGAGAATATACTAGTAACTGCATAGTTGCAAGAGTTGCAATCGGGTGCCAGAAAATGTCAGTTACGCAAATATGTTCTCGAATATTGTCCCTGATCTATTTCTACCGATACAAGTCTATCGGTGGATACCTTTATATAGATCAGCATATGTTGTACCTATAGGGTATAGATAGTCGTTCCTAGCCGACTGTGAGCTTGAAGCTCGTATTGACATATGCGTATCTAGTTAGGACTGGATATAGGACAGACTCACGACGGCCTCCGATAGACACCCTAATAAGCTGTTAATGGAGGGTCTTCTTAAGTTGAGTAGTATACATGGTCCTTTGACCTGAGTGTCATAGTGGGCTTGTAAGTGATCCACCTATACTTTGGTTCTATGCATGTAATAGACCTTTCATGGTGTGATTGATAGGGCATAATTGTATAAATTATTTTATCCTCCTAACTTGATGTTTGTTCAATTTATCCCAATAATTTGGCTATTTATGCATATTAATGTTGTTTTATAAGTTTAAGCACTATCGGAGAAAAAATATCAGAAACCGGATGCAAATGAAGCTATTTGAGATAAGAATTCGAGAAGGGACTAAAATGGTCAAAACTTGAATTGTGTAATTTTTATAGTGCATGAACAGTGTAATGCCGGGGCATTGGCCGAGTGCCAGTTCCAGAAGCTCCACACCACGGTATTGAGTCCTAATACCGTGGCATTGAATTCTGGGCACTCTTTAAAGGCATTTTTGTCCTCTTTTTGTAACCCTACCTATATAAACACCCATTGTTGAGCCAAGAAAGAGGAGGGGGAGAAGAGGCACGAAATTGGCAATGAGGAGAAGGCTTGAGCTCGAATTTAAGGAGAAGAAATAATGTCTCCAAGGTTTCATGTGCATCATTGAAGATAATTGAAGGATTGAAACCTTGGAGACATCCCCAAATTCAGTTTTCTCTTTCCTTTTATTTGTTTTTCTCTTTTGTTTTAATTTCTTAGTATGAATATTGTTTAAATGAGTTGTATCTATGGATGATTGGATAATGTTAGTTATAGTTGAATTTTTATGTGATTAAACTTGATTCTAAGGCTTGATGTAGTCTTATTTATATTATGTTGGATGATTTAGTGTAAATACGTGTAATTCATTTATGTTTCTTTATGCTTAATGCTTCCAATTGATTGGAAAATGAATTGGTTATTGTGAATTTATGAATTGATGCTTGAAAGAGATTGATCCATTTATAGGATTTGGGAGAAACATAGCCTGAGGTTGTTATTGAGTTGAAAGGCCAATAACACTTAGGTAATCATTATGGTTTTCCTTAGGATTTGTATGAGGTGCACTCTAAGTGTTTGATAAAATGTGTGACAGGCACAAACTCTTTGGGGTGTCCCATTATGCCTAGGGTTACATGTGGTGTTCTCCTTTTTAAAGTGTTTGATAAAATACGTGACAGGCGCAAACACTTTGGGTATGCCATTATGTCTAGAATTTCATTTGATGCTCGAGATAGGTAATGAAATTAATCCTTGGGTAATCAATTTAAGGGTTGCATAATGAATGTCTATGTAAACAAGTTAGATAGACGTATCAACTTGAATATGTATGCATAGTATCTCATTTGGCACTCGAAAGAGGAAATGAGATTAATCTTAAGCCCTTGATTAATGAATTGAACGAATTTGCTAAATAGGAAGAACATAGGAAGAATAGAATGAAATCAATACTTTAGGATCCCACTTGTATAGAATTCACCATATCACAAGATTATCATTTTGTTGTAGATTGTATGTTCTAGGCCTTAATGGAATTTTATTGAACAATATGTGTTAAAGTTGCTATGTGATTAATGGCTATCTTGTGTTATTCGTTTATGTTTTTTATGTGCTTCATGCTTCTAATTGCATTGAAAAATAGATTGGATGAATTTAACATTTGGGTTATATACTTGAAAACATTTAATCCATATGTCAGTTTTAAAAAGCATAGCTTTGAGTTTGTTAAGTTGAGAGACTAATGAACTTAGGGTAGTTGCTTAACGGTAGCTTAATGCGTGTATGTATAATGGGTTAGATAGAAATATCAACTTAGTTGTATATGCATAGTATCTCATTCTCACTCGAAAAAAGGAATAAGATTAATCATACACCCTGGATTAATGAATGCATAAATTGGTTGTTGATTACTAATGACAAAGACCATAGGAATAATAGAGGGAAAACCAAGTCCCTAGAACCCCATTGCCATAGATATAACATATCTTTAATTTACCGGTTTATTTAGTTTTAAGTATTTTTAATTTAATAAATTATCCTACCCTTTTGATTAGCCTAGATAAAGTTAGGTTGCCAACATCGTAGTACTTAGCATTAATTTAGGACACAATTCTCGTGGGAACGATACTCTATTCATCACTTTATTCCTTCTTGCGATAACGTATACTTGTGTTAGTTTGTATTATGGAAATCACACAACAGTGACCATTGGGTGTCATTGGGTATGGTCCGATGTTTATAGAGTCTGATGTGTACAGATAGGGGATCCGTCAGCTCGCATAGGAAATTAGATATCCAAATGCTTCGAGACTGTATCTCAGAAAGTCTTGTGGCCACAAGCATTAATCCCAGGAAAGAGTTTTCGATAAGGTGGAATAATATGGCAAAAGAGTTTGCACATATTGTTTAATGAGTTACAAGTTTAGAGATATGACATGGATGACCACATGGGAATTTGACAGTGATAATCTATATCCCCGTACATCCAGGATATCATGGCGAAAAGACTATACGTATGCGTTGTAACCTCAACTTGTATGGTTCAATGCGCTGATTTGTATATTCGTGACGTATGCATGGGGCAATGTTTACGGACTCATGAAATAGTTTCATTTGATGAATTGGGCGTGGACTTAAGGAGTCCTTCAATAGGGAGTGTACTCGTTGTGCACTGGGGCAGCATACTAGATTAAACTGTTTAATCCAATAAAATTCAACACTATTACGGGAATGCGTACATGTCTATATTTAAGCATTAAATATAATAATTAGTTAATAATTATTATTTACTAATTATATAATGACACACGATGCATTGTGAACCCTCAATTGAGTTTACTCAAGTGCGAGTATGATGGGACGCACTAAAGGGCAGACTTGGTAACTATTTATGAAGGACAAAGTAGTCATTTCATATAATAATTATTTAATTGTTAAATAATCATTAATATCTCATTTTTATATTATTTTATTATATAATATATATAATATTATTATTACATATATATAATGTGAATTGATGGGTGTGTGTGTCGACAATGAAATGGAAAATTGAAATTGTTTCAATTTCTTTATGTGCTGAGAGAGAAGAAATTAAAAAAAAAATGAAATTGTTTTCATTTCTCATGTGCCATATGATAAGATGAAGGAAAAATGAAAATTGTTTCATTTTTTTTATCTTGTGCCAAGAGAAGTAGAAATGGAAGAAATGAAATTGTTTTATTTCTTTTCATTTTGGTCCCTAGAGAAGAAATTGTGAATTGCTTCAATTTTCATTTCATTTTTTTTTAGAGAAAAGAAAAAATATACACAACTGTTTACACTCAAAATATAACGCGGCTATCGCAGTATAGATTGAGGTGTCGATCCCACGAGGAAGCTCTTGGCAAAATAGGTCAGTGAAGTAAAATATTAAAGCAGTAGCAAAGGGTTAATTGATTTAAACGGATGAGATAGAATTGTCTATGAATTGAGGAAAATGTCTTATGATGGTTTAAGCAAGGCTTTGAGAATCACAATTATGCTTTATAAATCTACTCTATACTTTGATTCGATATTTATAACTCAACTGAAAGTTTCACATCCCAAACAATCAATCGGAAGGTATGTAATATATAGCACATTTGATAACACATGTATTTGATTTAGTTAAACTCTTTGCAAACATTAACACACATCATGTTATTTATACAAGTTATCTAAGATCGACAATATATCATTTTGACAATATTGCAGTAAAAGATTAACTTGAATATCAAACATTTATTGCCCTTACATGTTATCCAAGATCGATAATATATCAAATTGACAATACTGCAGTAAAAGATTAACATATAAAACAATATAACCAGTAACAATTATAAATCAACATGAATCACATAAGAAAAGCATGACTGAACATATATGAGATATGAGAATTATAACCTCTGGATTATAAAAAATAAAATAGATAAGAGTTTAATCAAAACCAAACTTACAACATTTATAGCTCTTGGCACCGAATCAAAGCATGAAAGTAGATTTACTACACATAAAAGTTCATCTCTTAGCCTTGCTAGGAACTCTAACCTAAATTACAATACATGTTAATGAGAATAAAAGAAGAGAGAATTATCTACTAAAAATGTCCTAAGGGTCTCCTTATATAGGCAATGAATGGTCATATGTCATGGATGACATAAATCTTCAATAATTTTAAGTCAATAACTCGTGTATCCACTTGCAGCACATTTTTGATAATGTAAATGATCAATTTAGCTTCTGCAGCCGACATGAAAGTTGTAAAATTTTGACTCTTCTTTCCATAGGCACTAATTTCATGCAAATTGGATGAGTATCCAATGGGATATGAGCAAAATTCCAAAGATACATCAGAATTCGGCCAACAACCATTTTACCCACTTGCAATGAGATTTGGTCCAGGATAACAGCTGATTTGGACTTTACCATAAACATACGAGTTGTTGATAGTTACGTCAACAATTCACAGCTACAAGAATTATACCAATTGAGTACATATTTTTGGAGATACGGTCCAAATACGTGAGTTGGGTCAAGCTGGGTAAGAGTTGTAGTCCGATTCTGTTGTATCTCAATTTTTTGCCCATAACATGTTAGATTTGGCTTTTCCCCTATTCTTCAAATTTGTGTAAGATTGAGTCATGTTACACCAGGTTCAAGAATTTCTTCATTTCGATTTCTACATTGAGAGTTATGTCCAATTTTCCTAAACCTGTCCAAATAACATTCATTAATCACAATTTAAGGAGAACACTTTATTTCAAGCTAAAAATACAGAAAATACTAAAATTAGTGACATTAAATGGTGATTGAATCTTTTAACAACATGCATTTTCATGTGTTCATCACAGCCCCCAACCAGCTTATTGCTAGTCTCTAGCAATTCAAGCGTAAATAGAATATGCAAAACTACCTAAGCATTTCAATCAAAACGTCAGTTCGAGATCACTGTTGCTATCATGGTTTTTTCAATTACAACTTTCATAATTTGTGTGTGTGTGAACTAAGCCATAACCATCTAACCACAAACCACAATAGATATAGCCTTGAGAATTTCTCTAAGTACAAGCCTCAACTCCATATCCTCACAGGTGTATGACTGTTTAAAAGGTTAGGACTTCTCTTATGGAGTTGGAAAACAGTTAAGCACTCAAGAAAAAGTCAATTTTAAGGACAAACATATAAACTAACATTGATCCGAAGATAGGAAAATTATTTGTTTAAAAATCAATTATTCATATCATACGCCAACTTTAAAACTTTAATTGGCTTGTGAGAATAATACAATTATAACTTGGTGAGAAAACTGTTTTACAAGATATTTGTCTTCTAAAATTGAGTGAAGACTTTATTAAACTGAATTGCTTCTTCTTTTTTTTTTCTTCTTGTTTTTGGTATTTTTGTGTTTTTTTTTTGTTTTTGTTTTTTTTTTTGAAGAATACAAGGAAGCATTACAAAGGTTTCTCACCAAATTATATTATGCACAAATGCAACCAACTTATCCCTTAATTGAAATAATATCATTCTAAACAAAAATTAACCAATTCAAAGAATCAATGAAGGTTCATAAGCTGTTTTCTCATCCTTTCTACTTACTCACAAAAGATATGTGAGATTAGAAAAATATATACTTAAACATGAAAATTCTCTTGGCTATATAAATTGAATCATCCATCTTACCACAAGGCTTAGCATTGTGCTCAAAAATATTTTGGAAGTCATTCTTTAGTAACCTAGATAGAAACAGTGACTCAACCTAAACAATTCTAAAATCATAGTTAGGCAGAAAAGCAAATTCCTTTATACAAGAATTACCAAGACTACAAGCAGTAAACGACAATGCATGAAATATAAAACAAAATAACAAAACGTTAGTTAAAATGCATTTCAAAAGTTAGTACTAAAATTCCTTACTCTGCCATTCTAATTTAACCTAGAATGCGTATCAAGAGTTCAAGAATGAACTCTTTACTCTGCCATTTTAATCAAATGTCGGACCACAATTTTTTTTCTTTTTTTTTTTTACAAAATGCAACGTATGTCTACTATCCTCCCCCCAAACCAGATGAAACATTGTCCTCAATGTTTAAATAGAAAGAGATAAAGTATAGGAGACATTACCTGAAACTCCAGTTATTTGAAAGAAACAAACCTGAGAGACACTTAAGCAAATATAAACTAAAATGATGGTACTGATAAATAAATAAATAAAAAGAAAAATTTACAAACGAAGTGTCAGATCCAATTTTCGCTTGTTAAGGCCCACTGACCAATCGATCCGAGTTATTGCTGGGTCAGGTTCGTAGGTAACTGTCTGTAATTTGTTAATCAATTCATCCGCCTCAGTAGCAGAAACCAGGATCTGTCGCGCCGAATGTGAAATAAAATTCTGTTCCACAGCTTGATCAAGAAAACAAAGTAAGCAATCAAAATAGTTATTAACATTCAACAAACCTATGGGTTTTCGGTGGATATTCAGTTGGGCCCAAGAGACAATTTGAAAAATTTCTTCCAAGGTACCGAAACCACCTGGTAAAGCAATAAAAGCGTCTGCATTGCAAAGCATTCTGGCTATACGTTCATGCATGGATGAGACTTGTAATTCTTCCCCTATTGTTTTTCCGATCAGGTTTCCCACGGCCAAAGCTGTAGGAATAATACCTAAAACTTGACTTCCTCCTAAATGTGCAGCTGTTGACACACACCCCATTAGCCCAAGGCTACCTCCTCCATAAATCAAATGAATTTTTCTTGCAGCTAATGTTTTTCCTAGATTGTTTGCTGCTTCTACGAACACTTTACTCTCCCCAGGACTAGATCCACAAAATACACATATATTTCAAAATTGCCGAACTTGGGTTTCCTCCATATCTACTCTCACCTTTATATTAATATATGAAAATGAAGAAACTGAGGTGCTGTATTTATAGAGTGCCAAATGATAACAATGATTGTGGTAACCCGATAGTTTGTCAAAAGAGAGTTAAAAATAAAACACAAAAATTTTGACTCTTCTTTCCATAGGCACTGATTTCATGCAAATTGGATGAGTATCCAATGAGATATGAGCAAAATTCCAAAGATACATCAGAATTCGGCCAACAACCATTTTACCCACTTGCAATGCGATTTGGTCTATGATAACGGCTGATTCGAACTTTACCATAAACATACGAGTTGTTGATAGTTAAGTCAGAAATTCATAGCTTCAAGAATTATACCAATTGAGTACGTATTTTAGGAGATACGGTCCAAATACGTGAGTTGGGTCAAGCTGGGTAAGAGTTGTAGTCCGATTCTGTTGTATCTCAATTTTTGGCCCATAACATGTTAGATTTGGCTTTTCCACTATTCTTCAAATTTGTGTAAGATTGAGTCATGTTGCACCAAGTTCAAGAATTTCTTCATTTCGATTTCTACATTGAGAGTTATATCCAATTTACCTAAACCTGTCCAAATAACATTCATTAATCACAATTTAAGGAGAACACTTTATTTCAAGCTAAAAATACAGAAAATACTAAAATTAGTGACATTAAATGGTGATTGAATCTTTTAACAATATGCATTTTCATGTGTTCATCACAGCCCCCAACCAGCTTATTGCTAGTCTCTAGCAATTCAAGCGTAAATAGAATATGCAAAACTACCTAAGCATTTCAATCAAAACGTCAGTTCGAGATCACTGTTGCTATCATGGTTTTTTCAATTACAACTTTCATAATTTGTGTGTGTGTGAACTAAGCCATAACCATCTAACCACAAACCACAATAGATATAGCCTTGAGAATTTCTCTAAGTACAAGCCTCAACTCCATATCCTCACAGGTGTATGACTGTTTAAAAGGTTAGGACTTCTCTTATGGAGTTGGAAAACAGTTAAGCACTCAAGAAAAAGTCAATTTTAAGGACAAACATATAAACTAACATTGATCCGAAGATAGGAAAATTATTTGTTTAAAAATCAATTATTCATATCATACGCCAACTTTAGAACTTTAATTGGCTTGTGAGAATAATACAATTATAACTTGGTGAGAAAACTGTTTTACAAGATATTTGTCTTCTAAAATTGAGTGAAGACTTTATTAAACTGAATTGCTTCTTTTTTTTTTTTTCTTGTTTTTGGTATTTTTGTGTTTTTTTATTGTTTTTGTTTTTTTTTTGAAGAATACAAGGAAGCATTACAAAGGTTTCTCACCAAATTATATTATGCACAAATGTAACCAACTTATCCCTTAATTCAAATAATATCATTCTAAACAAAAATTAACCAATTCAAAGGATCAATGAAGGTTCATAAGCTGTTTTCTCAACCTTTCCACTTACTCACAAAAGATATGTGAGATTAGAAAAATATATACTTAAACATGAAAATTCTCTTGGCTATATAAATTGAATCATCCATCTTACCACAAGGCTTAGCATTGTGCTCAAACATATTTTGGAAGTCATTCTTTAGTAACCTAGATAGAAACAGTGACTCAACCTAAATAATTCTGAAATCATACTTAGGCAGAAAAGCAAATTCCTTTATACAAGAATTACCAAGATTACAAGCAGTAAACGACAATGCATGAAATATAAAACAAAATAACAAAAAGTTAGTTAAAATGCATTTCAAAAGTTAGTACTAAAACTCCTTACTCTGCCATTCTAATTTGACGTAGAATGCGTCTCAAGAGTTCAAGAATGAACTCTTTACTCTGCCATTTTAATCAAATGTCAGACCACATTTTTTTTTTTTACAAAATGCAACGTATGTCTACTATCCTCCCCCCAAACCAGATGAAACATTGTCCTCAATGTTTAAATAGAAAGAGATAAAGTATAGGAGACATTACCTGAAATGCCAGTTATTTGAAAGAAACAAACCTGAGAGACACTTAAGCAAATATAAACTAAAATGATGGTACTGATAAATAAATAAATAAAAAGAAAAATTTACAAACGAAGTGTCAGATCCAATTTTCGCTTGTTAAGGCTCACTGACCAATCGATCCGAGTTATTGCTGGGTCAGGTTCGTAGGTAACTGCCTGTAATTTGTTAATCAATTCATCTGCCTCAGTAGCAGAAACCAGGATCTGTTGCGCCGAATGTGAAATAAAATTCTGTTCCACAGCTTGATCAAGAAAACAAAGTAAGCAATCAAAATAGTTATTAACATTCAACAAACCTATGGGTTTTCGGTGGATATTCAGTTGGGCTCAAGAGACAATTTGAAAATTTTCTTCCAAGGTACCGAAACCACCTGGTCAAGCAATAAAAGCGTCTGCATTGCAAAGCATTCTGGCTATACGTTCATGCATGGATGGGACTTGTAATTCTTCCCCTATTGTTTTCCCGGTCAGGTTTCCCACGGCCAAAGCTGTAGGAATAATACCTAAAACTTGACTTCCTCCTAAATGTGCAGCTGTTGACACACACCCCATTAGCCCAAGGCTACCTCCTCCATAAATCAAATGAATTTTTCTTGCAGCTAATGTTTTTCCTAGATTGTTTGTTGCTTCTACGAACACTTTACTTTCCCCAGGACTAGATCCACAAAATACACATATATTTCAAAATTGCTGAACTTGGGTTTCCTCCATATCTACTCTCACCTTTATCTCAATATATGAAAATGAAGAAACTGAGGTGCTGTATTTATAGAGTGCCAAATGACAACAATTATGGTAACCTGACAGTTTGTCAAAAGAGAGTTAAAAATAAAGCACAAAAATTTAAACATAATGACCCACATGCATTATTAAACAAAAAGATTTGAATTTAAGACATCTACATGAGTAGCCCTACTATTCATAAAATAAAGTTTGAAATTAAAACACATGTATTTACAAGTAGTTGTGATTGTGGCTCACATCTTCTTCTAGTTTTACGTCCAGTAACGGCTTAAACGCCCTCTATGGGTCGGGGATAGGCTTCCCATCCAATTTTCTTATAAATTGGCAAACAGGGTCTTTTAGAGTCAGATTCCCGAGACTATACCGTTGATGTTCATTTTTGAATTTGTTCCATAAATCGAGAAGTTCACGTTGCACGAGCCCACAGGGATGCGTCTCAAGAGTCAATAGGATATCATCCAAAGACTCCTTACTCAGTCCATCCTTAATGAACTGAATTTTGTCTTCTCGATTTCTAGATACGAATCCTAAAGAACGACAACTCCGATTACAATTCCATCGAGCACATTTATGACAGACTTGTAACCTTTTTGCTCGTCGCCTTTTGGCATAGGAGCTTCTTCCAAGACCAAGCATATGAGAAACAAAATCATTTTCAAACTCACTAGACAACTGAACCTTGGCTTCAATTAACCAACGAAGGTCCACAAGGATATTACCCAACATCAATAGCCTTAGTCTTTCACACCGTGCTTTGTAAATCTTAAGTAGAGCATTTTGAGGAAATGAAGGAAAACGTTTTTTAAGGTTGGCAAGAATGCGATCCATTTTGAAAGAAAGAAAAGAGATGAATGCAGAGTTTGAGGGACAGTTTTTAGGGAACTGAGAAACCGACTTTAATAGTCACGGAGTACCGTATCTGCCACTTGACCGGAAAATAAAATCACACTGAAGAAAAAATAAAAAGAAGAAAATAAAGTAAAATAAAATGTGCAAGAAAATAAAAGCAAAAATAGAAAGTCAAAAGATAAAATATAGACAAAATATAAAATATGGTACAGATAGATTGAACCTGATTAATCACGATAGACAGGATCCACAAGAGGGATCTCGCCTAGGTACATAGAGTCGTTTACCTTTTTCACGTAGCTTTTTAGCCGCTGTCCATTCACTTTGAAAGTCTGTCCATCAGTGGGGTCTTCTATTTCAACAGCACCATTAGAAAAAACGTGCCTTACCATAAATGGACCAGTCCATTGAGATCTCAACTTTCCATGGTGTAAATGCAATCGAGAATCATAAAGATAGACCCGTTGATTTGGCTCAATGTGTTTCCTTGAGATCTGTTTATCATGAGCTACTTTCATTTTAGCTTTGAAAATTTTGGAGTTTTCATATGCATCATTTCGTAGCTCTTCTATTTCTGACAATTGTAACTTTCTCTGGAGACTTGCAACATTCAAATCAAAGTTAAGGGCTTTGACAGCCCAATAAGCTTTATGAGGTTTTCTAGAATTGAAATGTGTTCTTTGGTCACCAATGATGACACGTGGTGTCTCGAGTTTTGATGATTTTGGTTTCTCCCTCTCACATGGCAACTTTTCAATGCCTGGTTTCCAAAATCGAATCCCTTTATCCTGTGAGTCAAAAATACTAAACATATCAGTTGTTTCATCAGGATAATACAATTCTTCAATATCAAAATCAAAGAGATTTTCTAAAGAATTAGAGCCATGATTTTTATAAGCTTCCTCCGCTCCTAGTGTGTCTATCATATATGAATGATAGCATTCGTCTTCTTCTCGTGATTGCTTATCAATATGAATAATGTTCACCTCAAGAGTCATATTCCCAAAAGATAATTTCATTAGACCATTTCTGCAATCAATAAGAGCATTAGCAGTGGCAAGAAAAGGTCTCCCCAAAATAAGAGGGATTTTTAACTCCATGTTAACAACAGAATGAGTATCTAAAACAAGAAAATCAACAGGGTAGTAAAATTTATCAATTTGCAACAAAACATCTTTTACTATTCCCCGTGGTTTCTTGATTGATCGGTCAGCTAATTGTAGGACTACAGATGTTGGTTTAATCTCACCAAGTCCCAACTGCAAGTAAATAGAATAAGGCATTAAATTTACACTTGCTCCTAAGTCCAATAAAGCTTGACCAAACTCATGTGTCCCAATTTGGCAGGAGATTGTGGGACATCCTGGGTCTTTATACTTGGGTGGTGTTTTTTGTTCAATCACTGCACTTACTTGTTCTGTCAAAAATGCAGTTTTCTTCACATGGTGTTTTCTTTTGATAGTGCATAAATCCTTAATGACTTTGGCATAAGTTGGAACCTGCTTAATCAAATGTAACAAGGGAAGATTAATTTTAACTTGTTTCAAATGTTCTAAAATCTCACCTTGAATTTCTGAATTTTTTCCAACCGGTCGAAGAGCTTGAGGAAAAGGCACTGGGATTGAAAACTTACTTTCGGGCTCTTTTTCCACTGTGGCCTCTTTTTCAAGGGGGGCGTCTTTACTACTCATAGATGTGTTAATTTTAGGAGTAGGCTCACTTACAATCTTACCACTTCGAGTAGTAATGGCATTGACTTCTTTGAGATTTTGAACATCAGAAGTAGAAGCTTGTGCCATGAATTGTCCTTTCGGATTGGATTGAGGTTGAGATGGAAACTTACCTCGCTCTTGTACAGTTAAGGCACTGGTCAACTTTGTGATTTGACTCTTGATTTCTTTGTTTTCGTCCACCACCTGTGCAAGAATTGTTTCAAATTTTTGATTAGTCTTACTTTGTGCCTCCATAAATGCTTGTAATGTATCCTCTAAAGAACTCCTAGTTGGTCGTGCATTATATTGAGGTGCAACATAAGACTTGGGTGCTTGTTGTTCTTGTTTCCATTGGTTGTTGGCTTGTTGGTCAGATTTCTAACTGAAATTTGGGTGGTTTCTCCAGTTAGGATTATATGTTTCAGAGTATGGTGAATAAGGCTTCTTGTACATCCCTAGGGCATTACATTGTTTCTCATATATCCCTCTCATCTCACTATACGTGGGACAATCCTGAGCTAAGTGTTCCGCTCCTCCACAGACAAAACAGACATCGTGTGACTCAACTCTAGCAACCGTGTGGGTGACCCTTCTATCTTTGGTTTTTAAGGCCTCTAACTCCCTAGTTAAGACCTTTAATTGGGCTTTGAGGTTATCCTCTTCCCTAAGATGGAAAACTCCATTGGGTCGTGACTTATTTGTGTTTTCAGTAATGCTAGGTCCAGTCCATGTATGGGCTTTTTCGGCTAAGTCATTAAGGAATTCTATGGCTTCCTCTGGATCTTTGTGAAGGAACTCCCCATTACACATCATCTCAACAAACTGGCGCTCTCTAATTGTGAGTCCCTCATAGAAATAACTAACCAAGCGCCAATTTTCATACCCATGGTGAGGACACAGATTTAACAACTCTTTAAACCTTTCCCATGCTTGATATAAAGTTTCACTGTCTTTTTGGGAGAATGAAGAAATTTGTCTTTTCAGGCCATTAGTTTTGTGTTGTGGGAAGTATTTATTGAAAAATGCTTGGGTCATTTCTACCCAAGTTCCTATAGACCTCGGCCTCAAAGAGTATAGCCAACTCTTTGCTTTGTCTTTCAAAGAAAAAGGGAAAAATTTAAGCCTAACAGTGTCTATGGCTTCAGGTTGGCTATGGAAGGTGGCAATTACCTCTTCAAATTCCCTAACATGTACATAAGGATTTTTACTATCTAGACCATGAAAAGTGGGAAGAAGTTGTATCATTCCAGGTTTAAAATCCGAATGTGGTGTGTTAGGTGGAAATATAATGCATGATGGTGTGGCTGTGCGAGTAGGATGCAAGTAATCTTTTAAAGTTCTAACGGGGTTTTCTTCGTGTTGGCTCATTGTGTTAGAATTACAAGATGAACTAGAAGGTGAATTCTCTTCACTTACAAATTGTGGGGGTGGTTCTAGTTCTCTCACAAATTTTCCTCGTTTGTCTCTAGGTCGATGCATACATCCTAATTTTTTTTTTTTTTTTTTTTTTTAAGGAAAGAAATGCTTAAGGAAAATTAAGAAGTGGAATAAACACAATAAGAAATAGAAATAAGTTAGGTGGTAAGACCAACCATAAAATATAAATACAATAACTAAACAAAAGACTATAAAATACGGAAAAAAAAGTACAATAAATAAATAATAAAAAGAAAATACAATAAGTAAATAAATAAAAGGTTAGGCGGTAGAACCGGCCATAAAAAGAAAATACAACATATTAACTAAAGAAAATAAATTACAATAAATACGTAAAAGAAAATGAAAATAAAGTACAATAAAAAAAAGTGCAATAAATAAATAGAGTACAATAAGAAATAAAGAAACTAAGTTAGGCGGTAGAACCAGCCACAAAATAAAAAGAAAATACAACAAATTAACTAAAAAAAAGTACAATAAATAAATAAAAGAAAGTGAACGAAGTTAGGCGGTAAAACCAGCCATTAAAAAAATGCAATAAATAAACTAAAGAAAATAAAGTGCGATAAATAGATAAAAGAAAATAAACTAATTAGGCGGTAAAACTAGCCATTAAGATAATATAAAATATAATAAATTAACTAAAGAAAACAAAATAAATTAGGTGGTAGAACCAACCATGAATAATAAATAAATTACAACAAAGGAAATAAAACTAAGATTTTGCAAAGAAAAGAAAATATACAAAGTTACCACTTTAGTATTTATAATCGCAACCAACTTTCGCTTAGTGTGCTTCCCCGGCAACGGCGCCAAATTTTTGTTTACGCTCAAAATATAACGCGGCTATCATAGTATAGATTGAGGTGTCGATCCCACGAGGAAGCTCTTGGCAAAATAGGTCAGTGAAGTAAAATATTAAAGCAGTAGCAAATGGTTAATTGATTTAAACGGATGAGATAGAATTGTCTATGAATTGAGGAAAATGTCTTATGATGATTTAAGCAAGGCTTTGAGAATCACAATTATGCTTTATAAATCTACTCTATACTTTGATTCGATATTTATAACTCAACTGAAAGTTTCACATCCCAAACAATCAATCGGAAGGTATGTAATATATAGCACATTTGATAACACATGTATTTGATTTAGTTAAACTCTTTGCAAACATTAACACACATCATGTTATTTATACAAGTTATCTAAGATCGACAATATATCATTTTGACAATATTGCAGTAAAAGATTAACTTGAATATCAAACATTTATTGCTCTTACATGTTATCCAAGATCGACAATATATCAAATTGACAATACTGCAGTAAAAGATTAACATATAAAACAATATAACCAATAACAATTATAAATCAACATGAATCACATAAGAAAAGCATGACTGAACATATATGAGATATGAGAATTATAACCTCTGGATTATAAAAAATAAAATAGATAAGAGTTTAATCAAAACCAAACTTACAACATTTATAGCTCTTGGCACCGAAACAAAGCATGGAAGTAGATTTACTACACATAAAAGTTCATCTCTTAGCCTTGCTAGGAACTCTAACCTAAATTACAATACATGTTAATGAGAATAAAAGAAGAGATAATTATCTATTAAAAATGTCCTAAGGGTCTCCTTATATAGGCAATGAATGGTCATATGTCATGGATGACATCAATCTTCAATAATTTTAAGTCAATAACTCGTGTATCCACTTGCAGCACATTTTTGATAATGTAAATGATCAATTTAGCTTCTACAGCCGACATGAAAGTTGTAGAATTTTGACTCTTCTTTCCATAGGCACTAATTTCATGCAAATTGGATGAGTATTCAATGGGATATGAGCAAAATTCCAAAGATACATCAGAATTCGGCCAACAACCATTTTACCCACTTGCAATGCGATTTGGTCCATGATAACGGCTGATTTGGACTTTACCATAAACATACGAGTTGTTGATAGTTACGTCAACAATTCACAGCTTCAAGAATTATACCAATTGAGTACATATTTTGGGAGATACGGTCCAAATACGTGAGTTGGGTCAAGCTGGGTAAGAGTTGTAGTCCGATTCTGTTGTATCTCAATTTTTGGCCCATAACATGTTAGATTTGGCTTTTCCACTATTCTTCAAATTTGTGTAAGATTGAGTCATGTTGCACCAGGTTCAAGAATTTCTTCATTTCGATTTCTACATTGAGAGTTATGTCCAATTTACCTAAACCTGTCCAAATAACATTCATTAATCACAATTTAAGGAGAACACTTTATTTCAAGCTAAAAATACAGAAAATACTAAAATTAGTGACATTAAATGGTGATTGAATCTTTTAACAACATGCATTTTTATGTGTTCATCAACAACCGACCATTTTGGGGTTAAGAGTTAATCCCGTGCTAGATTGGAGCTGCTGCTCTAGCTTACCAACCCCACGGAGTTGGTGACTAGAACTGCCAACGAGTTGGTCTCCAGGCAGACTTTGATTATATACATATATAACGTTACACATTATGATGATTTCTCAACCTTTCTAATATATTATTTATTGTATGATTTAATTTTTTTCGTAGCATTAAATAAGTATGTGATACATATTTTATGCAATAAATATAATTGCACATGCATACATCCACGTATATATCCTCGACAAAAATTGGTATCAGAGCCATATATTTGATATTTTGGTATTGTTTGAGTGAACGGATGTAAAAGACTTAGTGTAAATGGCGCGTTTCAAGTGTTGAAACGGGTATGCCAAAAGGGTGCACTGGGCGCTGCAGCGCCAGAGGGTTGGCACCACGGCACTGGGGGATCGATCTCCCAGCGCTGCAAAGCTGAAGATTTGCGTTAAGGCATTGAGGGTTCTGGAATTCACGCCGCAGCGGTGATGGATGGGCACTGCAGCGTTGGGGGTTCGACCTCCCAGCACTGCAGTGCTAGTAATCCAGCACCACTGCGCTGGGGGTTCGACCTCCTAGCGCTGCAGCAATGTAATCTGGCGCCGTGGCGGTGATACTGTTCACTTGAACAATATCAAATGAACAATATTTGTACTGTTCACAGCTATAGTATTTTTGAACAGTATTTCAAAATTAATTTTGCATGTGTAGGTTTATGAGATGTACTGATAAAAATTATCAGTCTACATTATAAATCGAGATTTATGAGATGCAATGATAAGGGTTATTGGTATGTATTATAAACTAAGATTAATTTTTCTGTGTTGATAACCACAATGGGAGACCTACTGGTGGAGGTTAGTTGTGTTTGCATAGAAAATTTGATTAATTGAGAATCACCTTTCCCATAAGATGGGAACCTTGAATATATGATAAAAAATATCTCTTAATCACATTAAAGAATATTACATTATGAGATAATATTTTATTATGATCTGTCTTGTCAATACTTGTTAGACTAGCTACGTCAGCCTTTTCTTAATATTACTACAGCGTGAGGGACTTGGTCGATTAGGCTTGAACTATACCGGTTAAACATGAGATGAGGCAAATATATGTAAACGTATTGCTCAAAATTGCTATAGTGTGAGGGTAGTATCAGTAACATATATTTGATTATTGACAAATTAATCTGGAATACACTTATCCAATATTGCTATAACGTAAGGATAAGGTGTATTCAGGATCAAGTGGTAAGAATTGCATGAGATGGAATTGACAAATGTTGTCTACCTGTTGGGTTTACAAAGGCTAATATTGCTACATCGTGAGGCCCGAGTAAATTTCAATGGGATTTACTTCCCGCTGTATAATTTAAAAGAGTTTAAACTATTGTCTTTCCGTTTGAGAGATTACCGAAATTATGTAAAGTAGTTGGAGGGCGTTTTAAATTGAAATATGTATAATTATTATACCCATGATTTAAAATATTTTATTAGCGATTTAATGACTATTCCGCTTACATCTCCCGTTATTTTGGCCTGTCAAGTATAATGGCCACTACGAACTAGTTGGTGTGCATAATTGATGCAGTCCAACTAAAGAGTACTATAAATTATTCTGACCGACAGATGAATCTAAAAAATATTCTGAATTAAGAAAATTTTGGATTTATTGTTGATCGTGGAATAAAAATATTAGCGATATGAATAGGATATGAATAGAGGGGGTGTGACCCTCTTTGTTCAAGGTGTTTCATCTTTTACTCTAAGTATATCTGGTGAGACCAGATATGTGAGGAGAAGAAGATGAGGCAGAAACCCAGGATAAGTCCTCAAAGGCAACATTTATCCAAAAGTCAACAAGAGAGCAATGTAAATAAAAAGTGTTTCCATAAAAGTAAGGTTGGGTATTGAAAATTTCAATTACCCTAGAAGCCTTATAATTGTTAGGAAGACTCCCACAAGTTTGTATTTGACAAACATAGACATTTCTAGAGTATAGGATGCCAATTCAAGTGAGTATGAGATACCACATATCCCTATCATATCTACAATATGTTGCAGGGATTGAGAGAGACTAAAACCCAATAGCTTGTAGAAGTAAGGTTAAGAACAGGAAATGATGATTTCTTTCTAAGTTCAACTTGTATTGCATAATTTGTATTATTAGTGTACTCTCAGGTCTTTGTACCTTACAAACAAAGTTCTAACTTTCAGACTTCACTAATTATTATAACATGCTAATTCTTTAGCATTTATAGTTTTTCAGTGATGCTAACTCTTAGCATTGATCTAAACTTCTTTAAACCAAATCTGAACTCTTTCAGATCATATAATGTCTATAGCGTCACAATTATTGAACCATTTAATAATTGTAATTAACGATTTAACAATAATATACTGTATAAATATTATAAAATAAAATATTCTTATAACAATGAGATGACACGTGAGTATAAATTTCAACAAATAAAATACGTATAACCTTTACTCGTATACTTAACACTCACCCTCATTTTTTATTAACCATTTGCAACAACTAGAGCCTAGAAGATGGCATTTTATTTATATATTATGTTATGGGAGTTTACAATCACGATACAGTTATCGTGGAATAAAAATATTAGCGAGCTAAGTGAGAGTAAATGGATTCTTTTATAAATATTAACATAATTTTATTTTTTTATCTAATTTTTTTATCATATATCTATAAAAATAATATCACTTAATTTTAAAAATAAAAATTTGTACTTTCAAATTAAATAAAAGTCCAACGATTTTAAGACCAGCTTAAATCAGAAATAATTTTTTTATTCTTGCAGTTAATCGAGATATTTTTTATTTTAAAAATATAAAACATCAAATATAAATAGCTCCACCCCAACCTTAATGTGAGTAAAGTTTAAACTCGTGTCTTTTGTATTAACTAAAACTTTTATTAATTAAATCAACTAACACTAAAATTGACATCTTTATTACATGTCACAAGATAGATACCTTTATAAAAAAAATATTTTTAGTAAAAGTACATAAAATGAGTATTTTTACATTATCATATAAATTTGTAATAATTCTAGCATATTCTGCTTAACATGTTTATATTTAGAATAAGCTTGGAATACTTTTGTAAATAGATGATATATATAGGTTTGATTGTATAGCATTATAGAGATATCTCAACATTACAAATCATTAAATTATCCCACACTACTTGTTAGTTATTATGCAAAAAAATAAAAATAAAGAAAAAAAATTATAAACATATTTTTAAACTCTTTAATATCTTTTGCCACTTTGAAATCGAATAATTGAAAATGCAAGGTGATAGAGACCCCAAAAATTTGGACACAATATATATATGGAGCTGCTGCATCATAGTGATATAACTATAAAGTTTTAAAAACATTAAGAATATAATTTGTTTTATTCTAACAACATATTTTATTATTTGAAAATTATTCTTGTTGTTGATAAAAATATCCTCAAACGTACATTGGGAAAAAATAAAGTGGGTTTTACATATTGTAGTATTATCTCCATGTGAATTGAAAGAGAAATGTCTACTTCTATTTGTAGGGACAAGCTACAGTACAATCGATTGTGCCATATAGCTGGTTGACGTAGTTAAAATGACTGACAATTTAAAGTATTGTCGGTCATTTTGGTTTTTTTTTTCATAAAAACCCTTTATATTAATATAATTAATACATATAATTATATTATAAATTTAAAATCATTTCAGTCCAAAAATAAATTAATAAAAAGAAAATAATTTTATTATAATATTTATTTTGAAAAAATATTTTATATAAAAATTTATAAACACAAATTAAATATTATTTCAATGATAACAATCAATAAAAAAATAATGACAAAATACATACAAAAAACTTTTACTTTCAATTATAATAAATGTTATAATTTCAAATTCAATTTATATTTTGGTTATGTTAAATGTTATAATTTTAATTTTAATTTTAATTTTAATTTTAATTTTAATTTTAATTACGTAAAATATTATAATTTTAAATCCAATTTCAATTACGTTAAATGCTATAGTTCAAAATTTCAATTTTAGTTTTAATTTAAAGTAGGTTAAATATTATAATTCTAAAATCAATTTCAATTTTAATTGTGTTAAATATTATAAATCTAAGTCTAATTTAAATTTAATTAAATTTTATAATTCTAAAATTAATTTTAATTTCAAATTTAATTACATTAAATGTTAATAGTTCTAATTTTAATTTTAATTTTAATTACATTAAATTTTATAATTTTAATTTCAATTTAAAATTCAAATTTAATTATGTTAAATATTGTAATTCCAATTCTAATTTTAATTTTAATTATATAAAATATTATAGTTCTAAATTTAATTTCAGTTTCAGTTATGTTAAATGTTATAATTTTAATTTCAATTTTAATTACATTAAATATTACAATTTGAATTCTAATTTTAATTATGTTAAATGTTATAATTTCAATATTAATTTTAATTATGTTAAATTTACAATTTCAAATACAATTTCAATTTTAATTACTTTAAATATTATATTTAATTACAATGTTGATTTCAATTACGTAAGATGTTACAATTCTAATTCTAATTTTGATTTTAATTATGTTAAATGTTATAATTCTAATTTCAATTTTAATTACGTTAAATGTTATATTTTCAATTCAAATTTTAATTTTAATTATGTTAAATATTATAAATCCAATTCTAATTTCGATTTCAATTACGTAAAATATTGTAATTCTAATTCTAATTTTAATTTTAATTATGTTATATGTTATAATTTTAAATTCAATATTAATTTCAATTAGGTTAAATATTATAGTTCTAAAATCTAATTTTAAATTTAATTTCAACTACATTAAATGTTATAATTACAAGTCCAATTTTAAATTTCATTTCAACTACGTTAAATGTTATTGAAATTCAATTTCAATTGTAATTATATTAAATGTTATAATTTTAAATCCAATTTCAATTTCAATTTCAATTATGTAAATGTTATAATTCAAAATCTAATTTTAATTTTAATTATGTTAAATATTATAACTTCAATTATAATTTTAATCTCATTTACGTTAAATGTTATATTTCAAATCAATTTTTAATTTCAATTACATTAAATGTTATAATTCTAAATTTAATTTTAATTTCAATTCCATGTACGTTAAATGTTGTAATTCTAAATGTAATTCTAATTACAATTTTAAGTACGTTAAATGTTATAATTCTAATTTTAACTTTAAATTTAATTTCAATTACATTAAGTACATTAAATGTTACATTTGAAATTCAAAGTCAATTTTAATTTTATTAGATGTTGCAATTACAATCCAATTTTAGTTTCAGTTAGTTTAAATGTTATAATTTCAATTCTAATTTTAAATTAAATTCAATTTTAAATATGTTAAATGTTATAATTTTAATTCTAAAATTAATTTCAATTATGTTAAATGATACAATTCCAATTTCAAATTCAATTACGTTAAATATTATGATTCCAATTTTATTTTTAATTTCAATTTGAATTATGTTAAATGTTACAATTTCAATTATATTAAAATGTTATAATTTTAATTTCAGTTACGTTAAATATTATAATTTTAATTATAATATCGATTACAATTACGTTAAATGTTATAATTTTAATTTCAATTACTTAAGTGTTATAATTCTAATTTTAATTTTGATTTTAATTACGTTAAATGTTATAATTACAATTCAAATTTTAATTACATTAAATGTTATAATTTCAATTTTAATTACATTAAATGTTATAATTTCAATTTTAATTACATTAAATGTTATAATTCTAATTCCAATTTTAATTTTATTTACATGTTATAATTTCAAATTAATTTCAATTTCAAATACGTTAAAAAATAAAATTCTAATTTCAATTATGTTAAATGTTATAATTATAATTTTAATTACATAAAATATTATAATTCAATTTCAATTTTCATTACGTTAAATGTTATAATTACAATTCCAATTTCAATTACATTAAATGTTATAATTCTAATTTTAATTACGTTAAATGTTATAATTCTAATTTCAAATTTATTTACATGTTATAATTTCAAATTAATTTTAATTTCATTTAAGTTAAAAGATAAAATTCTAATTTCAATTATGTTAAATGTTATAATTTTAATTTCAATTTTAATTATAAATTTTAATTACATAAAATATTATAATTCAATTTTAATTTCTATTACGTTAAATGTTATAATTATAATTATAATTTTAATTACATTAAATATTATAATTCTAATTTTAATTACGTTAAATGTTATAATTTTAATTTTAATTTCAATTTTATTTACATGTTATAATTTGAAATTAATTTCAATTTCAATTAAGTTAAAAAATAAAATTCTAATTTTAATTATGTTAAATGTTATAATTCCCAATTTAATTTTAATTCTAATTTTAATTACATAAAATATTATAATTCAATTTCAATTTCCATTACGTTAAATGTTATAATTCAAATTCTAATTTTAATTTCAATTACGTTAAAGTTATAATTCCAATTCCAATTTAAATATAAATTTTAATAAATGTTAAATGTTATAATTCAAATTTCAATTTTAATTTTAATTACATAAAATAATATAATTCTAATTTCAGTTTTAAATATGCTTTTAATTTCAATTACGTTAAATATTATAATTTCATTTTCATTTTCATTTTCATTTTTATTTAAATGTTATAAGAGATAAGATTAAATTTACCCTAATGTTTTAAGCTAATTTATAACTTTACCCTAGTTAGAGATAAAATACATAAGTTTACCATATCCGTTAATCTTTGTCGTCAAATTGGATGAAAATATTAGTTTTAATGGACAATTACCAATTTACCTTCATTATTTATCATTTAACTTTAGACACATGGCACAATCTCACTCGTTCATTGTCATTAAATACATAGTGCAATCTCATTCGTTTATTTAATTTAATATAATTTTAAAAAAATAAATAAATATTTTTAACAAAGTAACACGTGTCAAACACTGATTAGTTACAAATTACATGTGTCATCCTGCAATTGGTTTATAATTATAATAAATATATTTAAAAAATTAATTAATAATTAAAAAACCTACCACCGTCATTGAAAAAATGGCAATCAGTTGGCGAATATTTTTTTGGCGACACTCCGACAACCAAAATGACAATTTTATGAGTGGGAATACATAATATATTAGTAGAAATATTTAGTATATTAAGTGAGAACACGTAGTATATTAAGTGGGAACATAAAATATATTGAGTAAAAATATTTAGTATATTAAGTAGAAACATTTAGTAAATTGAGTGGGAACACGTAGTAAATTAAGTGGGAACACGTAGTATATTGAATGGGAACACGTAGTATATTAAATAGGAACACATAATATCTTAAGTATGAACACTTAGTATATTAAGTGGGAACACGTAGTATTTTAATATATTCACATTTAGTATATTAAGTGAGAAGAACATTTAATATAATGAGTGGGAACACATAGTATATTAAGTGAGAATAATTTAGTATATTGAGTGGGAACACGTAGTATATCAATATATTGAGTGGGAACACGTAGTAGATTTAAGTGGAAACACATAGTATATTGAGTGGAAACACGTAGTAAATTGAGTGGGAACACATAGTATATTAAGTGGGAACATTTAGTATATTGAGTGGGAACACGTAGTATGTTAAGTGGGAACACATAATATATTAAGTGAGAACACGTAGTATATTGAGTGGGAACACGTAGTATATTAAGTAGAAATATGTAGTATATTAAGTGAGAACACGTAGAATATTAAGTGGGAACACGTAGTATATTGAGTGAGAACACGTAGTAAATTAAGTGGGAACACGTAGTATATTAAATGGGAACACATAGTATATTGAGTGGGACCACGTAGTAAATTAAGTGAAAACACATAGTATATTAAGTGGGAACACATAGTATATTAATATATTGAGTGAGAACACGTAATATTTTAAGTGAGAACACGTAGTATATTGAGTGGGAACACCTAGTATATTGAGTGTGAACACATAGTATATTAAGTGAAAACATTTAGTATATTGAGTAGGAACACGTAGTATGTTGAGTGAGAACACGTAATAAATTAAGTAGAAACACATAGTATATTAAGTGGGAACACCTAGTATATTGAGTAAGAACACGTAGTATATTAATATGTTGAGTGAGAACACATAGTATATTGAGTGGAAACACGTAGTATATTGAGTGAAAACACGTAGTATATTGAGTGGGAGCACGTAGTATATTGAGTGGGAGCACGTAGTAAATTAAATGGGAACACGTAGTATATTAAGTGGGAACATTTAGTATATTGAGTGAGAACATTTAGTATATTGAGTAAGAACACGTAGTATATTAAGTGGGAACATTTAGTATATTAAGTGGGAACACGTAATATGTTAAGTGGGAATACGTAGTAAATTAAGTGAGAACACGTAGTATATTAAATAAAAACATTTAGTATATTGAGTGAAAACACGTAGTATTTTAAGTGGAAAAACATACTATATTAATATATTGAATGGGAACACGTAATATATTAAGAGGGAACACGTAGTATATTAATATATTGAGTGTCAACACGTAGTATATTAATATACTACGTTTTCCCACTTAATATACTACGTGTTCACACTTAATATATTAATATACTACATGTTTCCACTCAATATACTAAATGTTCCCAATTAATATAATACGTATTCTCACTCAATATATTACGTATTCTCACTTAACATACTACTTGTTACTACTTAATATACTACGTATTCCTACTCAATATACTACGTGTTCCTAGTTAACATATTACGTGTTCCCAGTTAACATATTACGTGTTCCCACTTAATATACTACGTGTTCCCACTCAATATATTACGTATTCTCACTTAACATACTACTTGATCCTGCTTAATATACTACGTATTCCCACTCAATATACTACATATTCCCAATTAACATATTACGTGTTCCTAGTTAATATACTACTTGTTCCTATTTAATATACTATTTGTTCCCATTCAATATACTAAATGTTCTCACTTACTATATTATGTGTTCTCACTCAATATACTACGTGTTTCCACTCAATATATTACGTATATACTACGTGTTCCCACGTACTATATTACGTGTTCCCACTTAATTTACTACGTGTTGCCATTCAATATATTACGTGTTCCTACTTAATTTACTACGTATTTCCACTCAAAATACTACGTATTCCTACTCAATATATTATGTGTTCCCACTCAATATACTATATATTCTCACTTAATATATTATGCGTTCCCACTTAATATACTATGTATTCTCACTCAATATACTACGTGTTTCTACTCAATATACCATATTTTCATATCATTTGCTATTATCCACACTTTTACATTCTTAGCACATTGTCGATTACCACTGAAAATATGTGATTTAATATGATGAGTTCCAAATTTATGAGTGTTTTACATACGTATGATTTTCATATATGAAAAAAAAAAATTACAAACAACATCATGTTCTCACTTAATATACTATATGTTTCTACTATTTACCTGTTGTATGTTAAGTGAAATGTAACATATAATGGTTAGTGGGAATATAAACTAAATGTTATAATTTTAAATATAATTTTAAAATTAATTATGTTAAATATTATAATTTTAATTTTAGTTTCGTTAAATGTTATAATTTTAATTTTAATTTTTAATTTAGTTTCAATTACGCTAAATATTATAATTTTAATTCTAATTTTTAAATTTTATTTCAATTATGTTAAATCTTTTAATTTCAATTCTAATTTTAAATTCAATTTCACTTATGTTAAATGTTATAATTCTAATTGCAATTTTAAATTCAATTTCAATTACAATAAATGTTATAATTTTAATTCTATTTTTAAATTCAATTTCACTTATGTTAAATATTATAATTCTAATTCTAATTTTAAATTCAATTTTAATTACCTTAAGTTTTATCGTTTCAAAGCTAATTTCAATTTTAGTTATGTTAAATGTTATAATTTCAATTCTAATTTTAATTTCAATTTCAATTACGTTAAATGTAATAATTTCTATTTCAATTTTAAATTTAATTTCACTTACATTAAATGTTATAATTCTAATTCTATTTTGAAATTCAATTTCATTTAAGTTAAATATTATAATTTTAAATTTAATTTTAATTTTAATTTTAATTACATTAAATATTATAATTGCAATTCCAATTACATTACATTTTATAATTCCAATTCTAACTTTAATTTTAGTTACATTAAACCCTGACGGTGGGGACCTATGGGGAGAGCCCAACCCAATATGGATAGCACACTCCCTACTTCAAGTGCACCCCTTTATCGACTGAATCACTCTAAAGGTCTAGTCGGTGGAACTAGTGAACCACGCGAACTGGTTAGATGCGTGGGGCAGAGGGCTCGTAGTATCCCCTTCTCTTGATCCAACATTTTCTTCAATTCGTTAAAGCAATTTTAGCAACTCTAAAACCCATTGATTTTGCACATTCTAACATCTCGAATTGAAAATTCTCGTCATGCTTTTCACCTTACTGTGTAAGTATGTTATGTTATGTTAAAATTGAAATTATAATATATAACATAATTAAAATTAAAATTTGAATTATAACATTTAACGTAATTGAAATTGGATTTAAAATTATAATATTTTACGTAATTAAAATTAAAATTAGAATTGAAATTATAACATTTAACATAATTAAAATATAAATTGAATTTGAAATTATAATATTTAATTTAATTGAAATTAAAATTTTTGGGTATGTATTTTTTCTTTATTTTTTATTGGTCATTATCATTAGAATAATATTTAATTTATGTTTACAAATTTTTATATAAAATATGTTTGATTTATAAAAAAAAAATTATAATAACATTTTTTTTTATTTTTTTGGACTTAATTGAGTCAAAATATATTTTTATAATTTTATTAATAGAGAGACCTTTATGATAAAAGTTAAAATAACATGCAATATCTAAGATTGCTAGTCACCTTAACTGACGTCAGCTAGCTGTATGGTACAACCGACTATACTATAGTTAATCCCTTGTTTATGACACTCATAAAATAACTTCCCCTTATATCATGTAATATGTTTTCACTTTTTACATCCACAACTTATTATATATTGTATCCCACTTAATGTAGGACGTATTCTCACTTTTGCACCTCTCACCCACAAATATAAGAGGGTGTCCCCACTTATTTATAAATTGTAAATTTGTATTTAACTTCACAAAAAATATAATATAATACAAATGGATGATATTTTATATGTATCCTAAATAACTATAGTTAACATAAAAAAGCCACATCACGTGGCGCCACCACAGGACGTCATGTAGTATTTAAATTTAAATTTGTTTATTTAATCTTTAATTTCTTATTAAATTTTATTTAACTTCATACTTAAAATAGTAATTATTGTTCTAAGTTAATGAATAATTAATATTTAATTAACCACCTTTTATTAAAATTATAAATAAAATTTAAGTTACATTAAATTTAAAAATATATAACAAAATATTTTAATTAAGCTAAATTAAAATTTTGGGGTTGTTTTTAACTTTTGACTTTTACTTTTTTTGGGGTGTTTTTATAATTTGGATATATATATATTTTAATTTTCAAGGCATTTATTAAACTATCTTAACATTCCAACTCTTAATTTTAAAAATATATAACAAATTCAAAATTTTAATTTCCAAAATAAATAATTCACAAAAAAATTTCTAATTTTCAAGAATATATTTATAATCTCTAATTACTGATTTATTGCAAAAAATATATAACAAGTCCAAAATATATTTCTAACTTACAATTTCAAATTTGTTGAAATCTAAATTGGACTTTTAATTATAATGTTTAACTTTATTAAAATTTAATTTAAATTTAAAATTAAAATTACAACATTTAACGTAATTAAAATTTAAATCAGAAATAGAACTGGAATTATAACGATTATATACTTGAAATTGAAAGTGAGTTTGAAATTACAACATTTAATGTAATTAAAATTAGAATTGTAATTATAATATTTAACGTAAAAATTAAATTTGAATTTATAACATTTAACGTAATTGAAATTGAAATTATAATTGACATTAGAATTATAATATTTAACGTAATTAAAGTTGAAATTGAAATTAGAATTATAATGTTTAACGTAATTGAAGTTGAAATTGAAATTATAACGCTTAACGTAATTGAAATAAGAATTGTAATTATAACATTTAACATATTTGAAACTGAAATTATAATTATAATATTTTATGTAATAAAAATTAGAATTAGAATTAGAATTATAATATTTAACATAATAGAAATAGAAATTAGAATTATAACTTTAAAATAATTAAAATCGAAATTGGAATTACAATTATAACATTAAATGTCAGTGAAATTGAAATTAAAATTGGAATTGGAATTGGAATTGGAATTATGATATTTAACATAATTATAATTGGAATTATAACATTTAATGTAATTGAAATCGAAATTATAATTAAAATTATAACATTATATGTACTTGAAATTGAAATTGAAATATTAATATTTAAAGTAATTAAAATTAAAATTTGAATTATAATAATTTACATAATTGAAATTAAAATTATAACATTTAAATTAATTAAACTTGAAAATGAACTTGTAACATTTAACGTAATTAAAAATGAATTTGAAATTAAAATTAGAATTATAACATTTAACGTAATTGAGATTAAAATTATATTATTTAACGTATTTGTAATCAAAATTAGAATTCGAATTATAACATTTGATGTAATTGAAATCAAAATTGAAATTAAATTTAGAATTAAAATTATTTAATCTAATTAAAATTAAAATTATAACATTTAACATAATTGAAATTAGAATTAAAATATGAATTATAAGATTTAAGGGATAACAATAAATTTACCTTAATCATAGAATTAAATTAAAAATTGGAACGTGGCACAAAATAACATGTGTCACTGTATAATTGGTAATATTTGTAAAAATATTTTTACAAAAAATTATATTAAATGATAAATCATTAAAAAAAAGAATATGTAACTGTCATCAGAGATGATGGCCAGCGTCATTTTTCGGCGATTCTCTAGCGTAAAAAGGATCATATTTTAAATTATTAGAGTCTATTTTTTTTTCTAATCTACACAATGGTAGGGATATTTTTAGAAGAAAAAAACTAGAATATGATAAAATATAGTGGTGAGAAGCGGCGGCCTTCGTTTCTCGCTATTAAATGGTGGGACGGTGACTTGTATCGCTTCCATCTATGGATAGATCGACGATCTACTCATAAGTAGGGGTGGTGCAAGTCATTGTCCTACCATTTGACGGGGGTAGTGGTGGCCACCACCTTTAATCACTATATTTGATATTTTTCAATCTTTTTTTTGGGTAAAAAATGACCTTCAATTGTGTATATTAAAAAAAATAGGGTTCAATAATGTAAAATTTGATATTTTTTATCACTGAAGTATCGTCGAAAAATGGCATCTAGCCACCGATCGGCCGCCGTTTCCGGCGACAATTACAGAATATTTTTTTAAATTTTTATCATTTAATTTAATTTATTTTTAATTTATTTAAATATAAACCAATTATACAATATCAAATTAAAATTAAATTTGAAATTCTAACATTTAATAAAACTGAAATTGAAATTATAAGATTTAACGTAATTAAAATTAGAATCAGAATTATAGCATTTAACGTTATTGAAATTTGAATTTAAATTATAATATTTAACGTTATTAAAATTAATATTTGATGTTATTGAAATTAAATTTAAAATTATTAATTATAACATTTAACATAATTGAAATTGAGTTTAAAATTAGAATTAGAATTATAACGTTTAACGTAATTAAAGCTGAAATTGAAATTGAAATTATAATGTTTAACGTAATTAAAATTAAAATTGAAATTAAAATTATAATATTTAACGTACTTAAAACTGAAATTGATACTATATTATTTTATGTCATTAAAATTAGAATTGAAATTGAAATTATGATATTTAATATTTTATTTAAATTTAAATTAGAAATAAAATTATAATTTTAACGTAATTAAAATTGAAATTAAAATTTGAATTATAATATTTAAAGTAAGTGAAATTAAAATTAGAATTATAATATTTTATGTAATTAAAATTAGAATTAGAATTATAACATTTAACATAATGAAAATTGAAATTGTAACTTTTAACGTAAATAAAATTAAAATTAAATTTAAAATTATAACATTTAATATAAATGAAATCAAAATAGATTTAGAATTATAACATTTAACGTAATTGAAATTAGAATTATAATATTTAATATAATTGAAATTGTAATTATAACATTTACTATAATTAAAATTGAAATCAAAATTAGAATTGAAATTATAACTCTTAACGTAATTGAAATCGAAATTGAAATTGAAATTATAATATTTAATGTAATTAAAATTAAAATTGAATTTAAAATTATAAAATTTTAACATAATTAAAATTAAAATTAGAATTATAACATTTAATATAATTAAAATTGAAATTGAAATTGATAAAATTGAAATTAAAATTATAATATTTAACGTAATTGAAATTAGAATTGTATCATTTAACGTAATTAAAATTAAATTTAGAATTAAAAGGATAATATTTAACGTAATTAAAATTAAAATTAAAATTAAATTTGAAATTACAATTATTTAACCTAATTAAAATAAAATTAAAATTAAACTTATAATATTTAATGTAATTAAAATTAAAATTAAAATTATATAATTTAATATTATAATATACAATGTAAGATATTATTTTTAATTTTTTAATATCATAAAAAGGTATTTTATTAATGATTTAATTTTAAAAAATTTATTTTATATTTAATTAAATATTAAAAAAAATTAATTTTTTTTAATTAACATATCGTATAAATTTATTTCATTAAATTTTAACCATTAATTTAATTTAATGACTGAAACAGCCACCGTACTGAAGGGCTCCCCCATTTGTATATTTGTTTTGAGGACTTTGAAGAAATAGTTACTAATAACCTGACATTGCAGATATTTTTTCTTTTCTTAATGACCTTGATTCATGGATAGGGCACTAAGATCAATGATATGGATAATGACTCTAACTTTGCCCCTACTCTTCAGTATGAGAAATTTAGATTTAATTAATGAGACTAGCAGAAGTAGTTGATGGGGTTTAGCTTTATTGAAGAAAATTATTTATAAAAAAGAGAATTTATTGGCAGAATCTGTTGCTCCACAAATGTCAACAACGATAGAAGTCAAAATTATCAAAACGAAATGATTTCATGGGAGAGCACTAAATCCACACTACCACTTTCACTTAGCATCTAATTGCTCCATTACACACAAACATTATCGTGGTTTTATTCAATCAAATAATAAAAATTAACCAAATTCTGACAAAGTTGGACCTTTCTTTTTGGTACAACTTTACTATAAGCTAATCCCTAGACTTCTTTGTTTTAATATGCAAAAATAACCTCAAACTAAGTTAACCAAAACCACCCACTTTTACTTTCTTTTCTTTTTTTAAGAAAAAAAAGAAAAAGAAAACAAATTCTTTCATCATGCATAAAACGACACATTCTGTATTCTCCACTACAAACAATATTTGATTGTTTGTGTTTATGATAAACATGCCTATAATCTTATCCACAAAGTCAACCATATCAAAAACAAAAATTCACAATCTGTCCTTATCATCAATTGCTTTGAACGTGTAATTTTTAATAGTGAAACTAAACAACCCTTTGAACTCCTCGTAGGATTCTTCTTCTAATTCATCACCCACTTTTCTTTTTATTTTATTTTTTCTTCTTGTCTTTTTATAATGAGAGAAGCATTTACTAGGAACTTGGCTGGGCGGTTCATGCGAGTGGGACTTTGAAGAAGATTAAAGAAAGATGGCAAGGCATAAAAGAGGTACTTGGCATATAGTTATTGAGGAGTTAGGTCACACTCAAAACAATGGGAATTGATGTTGGTTAGTAAATAATTTTTTTTATTTAATAAAAATAAATACAGTGAAAGTCAAATCATTTTATTTATAATTATATGTATAGTGATAGAATATTATCTTAATTTTTTGTTATGGCAAATCTTGAATTGATTGGCTATAATTTTTTTTATTATTCTCAATCTTCAAACTCAACACGTGTGGACGTGTGGATCTTTTTTAATATCTAAAACTACTAATACAAAAATATGAGAGAATTGTATTAATTAAATTCTTTTTTCACGTAAGAATACGTAAAAAGAATTTTTCTCTATATGGTTGTGATTTTTTTTTTATTACTCCATATCTCCTATATATATATGGATATTCTTTGGATATTTAGAATTTAATTTGGATTAAGAAATTAGAGTTTGATTAGAATTTGAGCTAATAGAGGGACTGTAAAACATATAGACTTCCTAACTCCAACTTAAAAGGCTTAATCCTTATTATCTCATAATACACAAATTCTTCTAAGTTAACCACAGGCTATGCCACTAAAAGTCAAGGGTTGTACTCTAGTAATCCATGTTGTAAAGTAAATGCCTATTTAATTAAAACTCTTTTTAATTAAATTGAGCTTGGTCTTTAGACCAATAATAACCACTTAATTGACCATTTAATTAATGTCTATAATTAAAGTTAGGCCATGAAAAAAATGTCTTACCTTTTTAATTACTTATTTTCACTAAGTCACTGAATACTCTAATAATCACTTTTAATATGTCCATATTTGTAAATAAATTTACAAATAAATATTATTATTCAATAAATAATTTATTGAATAAACTATGACCACAGATTCTAATGATCAAGTACTGCAAATAACTTAGGTGCATATTAATTATTAGATTCCATCTTTCAAATATATATTCCTACGACTTATGAAATTATATCTCTAAGCTATCGTAGTTTTTACCGTTTATTTGGATCTCACTTCGTGATAACTCAAAAGATACAATACATAAATGTAAGTTCATTACCTGTTCAAGATTAAGATCAATTAAGCTTATTAAAGTTTTTGTGAATTAAGATCTACGACATTTAGTTAACCTGATCGAAATTCACAGTAATATCGTTCAATGTAATGTATACACTAATTTTTCTACTCAAAATCTCTACTTCGATGATTAAGGTAAATAATCTAATATAAGAAGTAAAAAAACTACAACCTTACATAATGAAATGCCCTTTTTATTAATGATTGTGAACATGATTTAATTTATAAAGAATTTGTGATCTATATCTTCTGTATTAATATCATATATTTAATACATAGATCACATACTTTGTAAATATAGGCTTTCAATGTATGCTCAATTATATGTATGTATAAACTTTTATTAATCAAATAAAATATTATTTCACATGCTTTAAGATATGATAACATTATATGTTTAACAATTGAAACATCCGTGCACCACATTAGGCTCAACCATGAAAAAGATTTAATTTCACGTATTTTTTGGACAACTTTTTGGCCTACTTATTTTTTATTATTCTTTCACGTATGCAAAACCTCTCTGTATATACTCTGCACGTGTGTACTATTTGTGTAGAGAAAGAAAGTTTGGGCTTTGCTATTATACAAATTGGTGTCTTAAACCCATTTTTTTTTAGCAAATTGATGAATTATTATTAAAATTGAAAGTGGGAAATTTTAATTTATTGTTCCCACTTCGACTACATTGCTTAGCCAAATCCAAGAAATATAAGTTGGAGAGTTGACAATAGAATGTAGAAGATGTGATAAAGAAGGTGAAAGCCTGAAGAATCCAAGTCTCTGAGACTATGGTTAAAAACCGTCTATGCTTAATGTTTATTGAGAAAGAGTGTCTGTATTGTGTGCTAACAAGTGAAGCAGCAAATAAGAGAGTATAATGGAATTAAAAAGATTGTACAAACAACTAGCAAGCAAAACATGGAAGAAGAGCAAGTGGAAAAAGTGCTTTAGTAAATTAACTTACCCACAGTATCGATATTAAAACTTGCAAGTAAAACTAGTTCATTCCTCATTCCATCCCAATACAAGCAGTAGAAAAGAAAAAAAAAAAATCTTCTACAGCAAGCAACTTGGGAATTAAGTACTTCTCATTAACTAAACTACACTACCCATTTCATAAATATCATCATCTTTGTACATCATTCATCATCAACTCTAATACAAAAGAGGCCACTAAAACAAAAACTCAAACCAACAATACAAAAAACAAAAAAGGGCCCTACTTTAACTTAAAATCCTTTTTCTTCTACTAATGATCTCAACTCGGTTAATTTGCTTTCTCAACATGGAGTTTAAAGACTGATTCCAAATCAGGTGGAGTAAAAAACTCCCTGGATCCATTAAAATTGCATCTTGAAGAAGGCCTACGCTTTCTGGGCGCCGGCGGGCAAGGCAACCTCTCTGGTATTCTTGCTTCTTTGGCCGTAGGAGTTGTTGAAGAGGCTTCTTCCTCATCAAATTCATTCTCTTTAGCTCTAGATTTGGTGTTAATAGGCCTCAGCGAAGTCCGTATCCTGATTCCTGCAATCACCCATTTCTTGCCTTCAGATTCCAACCCACTATCCGTTTGTGATTTTTTTGAAAACCCCATCTTTGACCACAGTATTTTTCTTCAGAACAGGGGAAAAAACAGAGTATATGGGATATATGATAGAAGAATCAGTGAACCCAGAAATGAAAACAAGAGGAGGGGTTTGAGTATGATCAAAGAATCAGAACAAAATCCAGGGGGGAATAAGGGAAAAGGTGAAAGGAAATGTGAAAGGACTTTGAAGGAGAGCAAAAAAAGAGAGGGTTTTTCTGGGTAAATAACAAAGAGATGTTTATATAATTGCTTTAATTGAGAGTGTGGCCGTGACCCAAGCAAACACGAGTGCTAGCCCAAATTGCTGAAAAGAGAGCTGCCCGGTTTATTTACGGGCAGCCGAAACCGAGTGTAAAGGAATTTTGGCGGCAATTTCTATGGTTAGTCAGCAACGGCTCTTTTTCCCGCGTTTTTTTGTTGGGTTGTTATTTTGTTTCCAGTTTTACCCTTATTTTGACGTTATTATTATTCTGGAAAATGACGCTGGCTGCTGCCACAGAACAGTCCGGGGACAATCACCGGCGATATTGACCAAGAATTAGAAACATTGCCGTTCCTATAAATCAAAATGTTAGATATTAAAATAGCGTTGCAGTACGCTCAAATTAAAAAACGCTCTTACTCCAAAACGAAACCCTAGCGCCCCTTAAGCCTCCCCGGCTCTCTTTGGAGATCACACCTCCCCCCTTTACGATTCCCCTTTGTTTTCTCCTTGGTTTTTTTTTTTTGTGGTTGGGACTTGGTCTGTGCAAACTTTTAAAGATGACTGTTAGACATTTTATAAGAAGTTGTCTGATAAATATTTTATATTATTTTATATTTTTAAAATATGTGTAATAATATTTTATTAAATTAATAAAATTTATTTATATATATAATTGAGTATACATTGATGAATTAATATTTATAAAGTAGGTGATTTATATATTATGCATATAATGCTAATATATAGGGTATAGATCACAAATTTTTTATAAATTAAATATAGTTCACAACTATTAATAAAAATAGTATTTTATTATGTAAGGTTGTAATTTTTTTACTTCTTATAGTGGATGATGTACCTTGATCTTCGAAGTAAAGACTTTGAGTAGAAAAACTAGTATATATATCACATTGAATGGGATTACTGTGAATTTTGATTTAGTTAACTAAATGTTAATTCACAAATGCTTTAATAAGCTTGATTGATCTTAATTCTAAGCATGTAATGAACTTACATTTATGCGTTTTATCTTCTGAGCTATCATGAAGTGAGATTCATATAAACGGTCAAAACCTCGATAGCTTAGAGATATAATTTTATGGGTCGTAGGAACATATATTTACAAGATAAAATCTAATAATTAATGTCCACCTAAGATGTTTGCAGTACTTGATCATTAAAATCTGTGGTCACAGTTTATTTAATAAATTATTTATTGAATAATAATATTTATTTATAAATTTATTTACAAATATAAATATATTAAAAATGATCATTAGAGCATTCAATAATTTAGGGGTAAATAAGTAATTAAAGAGGTAAGAATTTTTTTTAACAGCCTAGCTTTAATTATGGACACCAATTAGAGGGTTAATTAAGTGGTTATTGTTGGTCTAAATACCAAGCCCAATTTAATTAAAAAGAGTTTTAATTAAATAAATTTTTATTTTATAACATGGGTTACTAGAGTATAGTCCTTGGCTTATAGTGGAATAGCTGAGGTTAATTTAGAAGAATTGGTGTATCAGATAATAAGGACTAAGCCTTTTAAGTTGGAGTTAGGAAGTCCATGGGTTTTACAGTCCCTTTACTAGCTCAAATCCTAATCAAACTCTAATTTTCTAATCCTAATCAAATTTTAAATACTTAAGGGAGATCTCTCTATATATGAGAGGTATGTAATAAGAAAAAAGTGATCACAACCATACAGAAAAAAATTCTTTTACGTATTCTTACGTGGAAAAAGAATTTAATTAATATCATTCTCTCAGATTTGGGTATTAGTGATTTTAGAGATTAAAAAAGTTTCACGCGCCCACACGAATTGAGTTTGAAGATTGAGGATAGTAAAGAAGAATGCAGTCATTCAATTCAAGATCTCCCATAGCGAGAAATTAGGGTAATCTTCTATCTCTATATATGTAATTATGAATAAGACGATCTAGCTTCTGATGCGTTTATTTTTTATAAACAGAAAATTTTTATTTACCATACTAACAACTAGTATTAGAGTCGTCTTGTTTCATATTACATGTATAATTTATTTTGTGTATGGTAGTAATTATTTATTGTGGCACCAATTGTATACTAATCTATATTTTTATTTTTATTAATTATGTGATGAATGGTTATGCCTAATAATTTATGATTAGATATTTGTTTGTATTTTTTTCTTGAAATTGTAACAAGAGGGGGTGATGAAATTGTATCACAGTTTCCTCTCTTGGTTACGTTAATTCTTAGTGATTCTTTAAGATTTCTTTGTAAATCAAATAAATGGCTTTGGGTTTTATTTATAATCTAAAGAATATATATTTTTATTATTATTTTGGTTGTAATAATATAAAAAAGAGAAGAAAAAAGGATCAGAAAAACGTAAAGAAAAAAAAAGAGAAAGAATGGGCGGCGAGGCCAGAGAGAAACGGGAAGAATTTTACAATTCAAAAAATATCATTTAGACCCTTTTATCTTTAATTAATTCTAATATAGTTAAGATATTTTGCATATGTTACAAATTGATCCTTAAAAGTTTATAAATTATGCACAGACTTTAACAGAATTATTTTATTTCACTCAACCCCCTCCAAGACTTGGGTAATCATAGTTTGGCTAGATAACTTTGAGATATTTGTTAATAGGTCCCTAAATTTGACCAAAATTTATTTTTAGACTAATTTTGGGTATTTATAAATTCAAAGTTAGCCCAAACTCTTTTTAATATTGGTCTAATTTTATAAAATTTTATTTGAACTATTTTATTAAAATTATTGGGTCTAAAAATATTTTTATTTAAACATTTTTTAAGAAGGCCCAAAGAAATTTTAAGCTTAAAATATGCTAAATTTATTTTTAAAATAAGTGGACCAAAGAAAATTAAGAAGCCCAAAATTCAAGCCCATAAAAGAAGACAAGTAAGGAGGTAATATTATAGAAGAGCTCAAATTGACTTCAAGGAAGATTTTGAAAAATTTAGGCTTAGTTTTAATGTTTTTCTTACTAGGAAAAGTCATGAATTATGAGTTATTTATTTATCTAGTTAATTGATTAGATGAATAACATGTCATATAGATTAAGGGTGCCACATTTACATGTCCATGCATAAAATATATCATATTATATGACATTAATATTCTAATAAGATTAGGATAAGATTATTGTTATACTTTTAATATTATATTAATTTATTATTTGACGTGGCCTTATTAATTATTTTATAAAAATAAAATTAGATATTAATGAGTAGAACGTCATTTTATAAATTAATTAAAAAAACTCTAAGAATTAACATATTGAGTGAGAGAGGGCTTTAGGCATAAAGCCCATGGCCTTTATTATTGGTCTTATAGTAGTAAGGTAGATTAATAATTTACCTCAAATCTTGTGAGCTCTCTACAGAGGGTATTAATCAGAACTGGTTACTAGATAGGACTTCCTTAAAGGATAAGATCCAATATAGGACTCATGCGAAACTGACTATCCTACGGTGACTTTTTTAATTGAAAAATATAAAGGATTGAAATAATGGTTGTATACTCAACTTAAGTTGATTGATATCCTCCTTAAGGAGTTCTTGTCAATTAAATTCAAGGGCTAAAGAATCAATAGTTTATTATTATTTGATATGAGATATTTAAATAATAATAATAAATTAGTATGATATTAGTCTAATTTATGATGGATACAACCACCATACGGAGGCGTATTCTGAATGGAAACTAGATTACTGATGCATAATGTAGTTAAAGAGCTTTACATAAAATGCATTCATGCAAAAGTTTTATATGCTATCAGATAATGTATTCTCATGTATGAATTTATTTTTTAGAATTATGTCTTCATTCATTCCACTAGCATCCGTTCTAAACTAAAACAAGTTAATTGGGAATAATTATGTGGATTGAAAAAGGAACTTAGATATTGAACTCACAGTTAAAAAGCACAAATATGTCATAACTGATAAATGCACTCAAATACCTAATGAAAATGCACTCCAAGATGAAATAGATGCTTATAGTAGTCAATTGACTAAGGGCTCATCTTTATATTCTAGTCTCAATGATAGAGGAAAAAGTATTAAGAAGAAGAAGAATAAGTCAAAGAAAGCATCTAATTCAGGATTTGTGCAAATTCATAAAAAAGTAGCAAGGCCTAAAGGAAAGTATTTCGAATGTGGCATTAAAGAGCATTAAGAGAGAAATTATCTTTTAGTTAAGTTTTCAATAGCTAAAAGAACAGTTTCAGCTTCTGGTAAAATTCTTTTCATCGAGACATGTTTAGTGGTTGATTCTACTGATTCCTGGATAGTAGATACTGGATCCACTAATCATATTTGCAATTCATTGCAAGGGTTCCAGGAAACCAAACAACTCAATGAATGGGAGACAAGTCTAAGGCTAGAAAATGGCCAACTGTTGCAGCCAAGGCAATGGGAGTTGTTCAACTTTATTTTGATGATTTTAGAATTTTAGTATTAGATGATTGTTTGTTGGTGCCGGAACTCAAACACAATTTGATTTTAGTTAGTTATTTGAATAAATTTGGTTATTCTGTTATTTTTTATTCAACTGTGGTGGTCAAAAGAAGTAAGTCGTTTATATGTTCTGGTACACTAGTTAACAATCTATACTGCTTATATCCTAAAATCAACTCACTGCATGACACAGAATTGAATAATGAATCTAATCACCATAAGAGGGTTAAAGTGACTCCCACTAATCAAACGTATCTATGGCATCTACGTCTTAGTCATATTAGTCTAGATAGGATCCAAAGACTGGTCAAAGATGGACCTTTGAGTTTATTAGACATTGAACCATTACCAATTTGCGAATTCTGTATAGAAGGAAAAATGACTAGAAGACTCATTAATACTAAAGATAATAGAACCATTGAAATGTTAGAATTAGTGTACTTTGATGTATGTAGGCCCATGAGTACACAAGCTAGGGAAGGTTATGAATATTTCATCACTTTCATTGATGATTATTCTAAATTCGGTTATATGTACCTAATGCACCATAAGTTTGAGGCGTTTGATAAATTCAAAGAGTTTTAGGCAGAAGTGAAAAGGCAATCAAAAAAATACATAAAGACACTTCGATCCGATCGAGGTGACGAATACCTCTATAATGAGTTCAGGACCTATTTGTTAGAAAATGAAATATTATCCTAGTTGACTGCACCAGGTTCACCTCAGCAAAATGATGTAGCAGAAAGGAGAAATAGAACTCTTCTTGAAATGGTGAGGTAAATTGATGAGTTATTCAACTTTACCTATCTCGTTCTAGGGTTATGCCTTAGAAACAGACATGTATCTTCTTAACTTAATTCTATCTAAGTCAGTCTCTAAAACATATCTGAAAAAATGGATAGGATGTAAACCAAGTTTACGTCACATACATATATGGGGTTGTCCAGCTCATGTGCTAAAAGGGAAGACAGATAAGTTGGAATTTAAGTCAGAAGTTTGTCTGTTTGTTGGCTATCCTAAAGGAACAAGAGGAAGTTTTTTCTATAGTTATCAAGATAAGAAAGTATTAGTTAGTACTAATAAAATCTTTATTAAAGAAGACTATACGGAAGACTTCAAACTTAGGAGTAAGATAATTCATAAGTTATTTGGGAACTCTAATATTGTGCCTGATAAAGTTAATGAGTTAATTCCCAATCTAAATTATAATAACTAACCAGAGCCAGTTACAGAACAACAACCACTAGTACTTCGTCATAGTGTGAGGATTATTAGATGTCCAACTAGGTACATGTTAATTGGAGAGTCATTTCAAGCAGTCTCTATTGAGCATAAACTAGGTCCCACTAGTTATAATAAAACAATGGTTGATAAAGATGCAAATCATTGGCATAAAGCTATGAAATCAAAAATGGATTCCATGTATTCTAATAAAGTTTGGAAATTTGTAAAGAAACCTGAAGGGATAAAACCCATAGGGTGTAAATGGGTCTATAAGAGAAAGAGATGGGTCGATGGGAAGGTGAAAACCTTCAAAGTTAGGCTTGTTGCTAAATGGTACACTAAAAAAGAAGGTATCGATTATGAAGAGACCTTTTCGCCGGAAGCCATGCTTAAGTCTATTATAATTCTCTTATCCATTGCAGCAAATCTTGATTATGAGATTTGACAAATAGATGTCAAAACTGCATTTCTTAATGCCAATCTTGAAGAAAGTATCTATATGATACAATCAGATGGTTTTATAGCTATAGGCCAAAATCATATAGTTTGTAAACTGTAAAAATCTATCTATGGGCTTAAACAAACATATAGATCGTGGAACATCAGAATTGATCAGGCAATCACATCATTTGATTTTGAACAAAATCTTGATGAACCTCGTGTTTACAAAAAGATAGATAAGCGATTGATGGTTTTTCTAGTCCTATATTTTAGATGATATACTACTAATTGAAAATGATGCAGGAGCATTATCTCAGATAAAATATGATTATTTAATTATTTTGATATGAAGGACTTAGGTGAAGCTAGTTACATCATTGGAATTAAGCTATTGCGAGATTGTAAAAATAGGATGTTAGCTTTATCTCAAGCTACATATATAGACAAAATTCTGGTTAGGTTTGCTATGCATGAATCCAAAAATGGATCACTTCCTTTTCGATATGGAATTGATCTATCCAAGAATCAGTGTCCAAAAACGCCTAAAGAGATAGATCACATGAGAGGAATTTCTTATGCATCAGCAGTAGGAAGTCTTATGTATGCAATGCTATGTACTAGGCCAGATATTTGTTATGCAGTCGGCATGGTTAGCAGATATCAATCTAATCCAGGACTAGAATACTGGACTGCAGTAAAATATATTTAAGTACCTTCGGAGAATGAAAGATTATATGCTCGTGTATTCCAGTGAGGATCTTATACCTATTGGGTATATAGATTCAGATTTTCAATCAGATAAGGATGCTTGGAGATCTATCACAGGATATGTGTTTACTTTAGGTGGTGGAGCTATAAGTTGGAGGAGTATAAAGCAATCATGCATCGCAGACTCTACTATGGAAGTTAAATATGTAACTGCGTCAGAAGCTGCAAAAGAGGTTGTATGGCTCCGCAAGTTTCTCATAGAACTTAAAGTGGTGCCTAGTGCTAAGATCCCATTGTTATTTATTGTGATAATAGCGAAGCTGTAACACAATCCAAGGAACCAAGATACCATAAGAAAGGAAAACACATTGAGAGAAAATACCATTTGGTATGGGAGCTAGTGCAAAAGGGTGAAGTTATGGTATCCAAGATTGCATTAGCAAAAAATCTAGCAGATCCATTCACCAAATAATTTCCAGGAAAGTGTTTTGAAACTCATATATATGATATGGAGTTCGACAGATGCCTGACATGCTTTAGGGCAAGTGGGAGATTGTTGATATTTTATGTTATTTTATGCCCTTAAAGCATGTGTAATAATATTTTATTAGATTAATAAAGTTTATTCATACATATAATTGAGCATACATTAATGAGTCCATATTTATAAAGTATGTGATTTATGTATTAAGTATATGATGCTAATACAGAGGGTATAGATCAAAGGTTTTTTATAAATTAAATATAATTCACAACCATTAATGAAAAAATGTATTTCATTATGTAAGCTTGTAGTTTTTTTGTTTCTTATAGTGGATGATGTACCTTGATCATCGAACTAGAGACTTTAAGTAGAAAACTAGTGTATATATTATATTGAACGAGACTACTGTGAATTTCGATTTGGTTAATTAAATGTCGTAAATCTTAATTCACAAATGCTTTAATAAGCTTGATTGATCTTAATTCTAAGTAGGTAATGAACTTACATTTATGCGTTGTATCTTTTGAGCTATCACGGACTGAGTTCCATATAAACGGTCAAAACCTCGATAGCTTGGAGATATAATTTCATGGGTCGTAGGAACATATATTTGCAAGATGGAATCTAATAATTAATGTCCACCTAAGATGTTTGTAATATTTGATCATTAGAATTTGTGGCCACAGTTTATTCAATAAATTATTTATTGAATAATAATATTTATTTACAAATATAGATGTATTAAAAATGATCATTAGAGCATTCAAGGACTTAGGGGCAAATAAGTAATTAAAGAGTAAGACATTTTTTTTAAAGGCCTAACTTTAACTATGGACATCAATTAGAGGGTCAATTAAGTGGTTATTGTTATTCTAAAGACTAATACCAATTTAATTAGATGAAGTTTTAATTAAATGAACTTTTATTTTATAACATTAGTTATTAGAGTACAACCTTTGATTTTTAGTGGAATAACTTAGGGTTAATTTAGAAGAATTTGTGTATTATGAGATAATAAGGAATAAGTCTTTTAAGTTGGAGTTAGGAAACTCATGGGTCTTGCAGTCCCTTTACTAGCTCAAATCCTAATCAAACTCTAATTTTCTAATTCTAAATACCCAAAGGAGATCCCTATATATATGGGAGGTATGTAATAAAAAAAAAGTGAGCACAACCATATAGAAAAAAATTCTTTTAGGTATTCTTACATGAAAAAAGAATTTAATTAATACCATTATCTCAGATTTGGGTATTAGTGGTTTTAGAGATTAAGAAAGATCTACACACCCATACACGTTGAGTCCGAAGATTGAAAATAATAAAGAAGATTGCAGCCATTCAATTCAAGATCTGTGATAACAAAAAATTAATATAATCTTCTATCTCTATACATATAATTATAAACAAGACGATCTCTAACTTCCATTATATTTATTTTTTATAAATAAATTAAATTATTTTTATTTACGATACAAACGCTGTCAACCTTTGCGTGGCTTCTAAATATGCTAATAGCCTCTGCCATGCAAGCTCCTAAAGCTACCCCGGCATCCGCCGTGCAAGCTCGTAAAGTTGTCATGCAACCTCAGTCGTGCAAGCTTTCAAAAATGTTGCTGGTCTCTGTCGAGATCTATCGATCTTTGCTGAGACATCGCCAACCCTTGTTATGGCTTTGTGGGCCTTAGCCAGGCTTTGCCAGACTTTGTCAGACGCCACTGCCTATGTCATCATCTTGCAATTTTTAGAACCTGTCTTCACTGTCATTCACCGTCGGGCAAGTACTGTTTTATTGTGGAAGAGTATAGTTTTAGTTTCTTTGATTTCTTATTCACATTGGCATATTGATGTCGAAGTCAATGGCCCCTTCCAAAGCTCTTGGCTATTTACTGGATTTTACGGCAATCCTGATTCTGCTCAGCGTCCTCATGCTTGGCAGCTCCTACGTAGAATCAGTTCCTTGTCGCATCTGCCATGGCTTTGCAGGGGAGACTTTAATGAAATTCTTAACCCTAGTGAGAAGTCCGGTGGCCAGCCGAGGGATAGGTATTTGATGTCAAATTTCTGCGATGCGCTGGATGATTGTTCACTCCTAGATTTGGGGTTCTCGGGTCTTAAGTTCACTTGGTGCAATGGCCAACTTTCTGGTAACTTTATACAGCAGCGGCTAGATCGTTTTGTCTGTAGCAAAGCTTGGTCTGATAATTTTTGTGCTTCTATTGTCCAGCATCTGAATTATTGGGGGTCTGACCATCGCCCGTTACAGTTGAAAGTGCAGTATGGAGGAGAGACAGGCCACCATAGATCCCAACGTCACTCACTGTTTCATTACGAGGAGTTTTGGGCAACCTTACCCGAGTGTACAGAAATTATTTCAGATGGGTGGAATGCGACAGGGGAATCCTTGGTTTCTATTAAGTGTAACCTAGCAGCTATTGGTAGTAAGTTACGTGAATGAAATTTTCAACAACTGAATAACATGTTAAGGGAGCTGCGGGAAAAACAAAAGAGACTCTCCTGCCTTAACCAGGATGTTTCTGAATCTTCATGGGTGGCTATTCAAGAACTTGAAAATGAGATTGATCTTTTACTGGAACAGAAGGAAACTTACTGAAAACAGCAGTCCCGTGTTGAATGGCTTAAGCAGGGGGATAGGAATACAAGTATTTTCTACCATAAGGCCTCTCGGCGGAATTCTAAAAATAAAATTCTGGGACATACAGATAATAGTGGGGTGTGGCATGAAACTCCTGAGTAATTCCTACCAATCATCCAAGATTACTTTAATACTTTGTTCTCTTCTCAGCATTGCCCTACTTCAGAGTTAGAGGCAGTTTTACGAAGTGTTCCGCCTAAAGTCTCTGCAGCAACAAACAGAATATTATATGCTCCTTTTCATACTAATGAAATTAAGAAGGCCCTATTTCAGATATTTCCCACAAAGGCACCTGGTCCTGATGGTTTTCCTGCTCTGTTTTACCAAAGGCATTGGAGGGAGATTGGTCTTAGAGTTATCAGCTCATGCCTTCAGTTTCTAAATTCGGGTGGTGATCTTAGTGAGATAAATGAAATTCTTATTGTTTTGATCCCTAAACTTTCTGAACCAAAAGGGTTGCTAACTTTCGGTCTATTAGCCTTTGTAATGTCCTATATAACATAATCTCTAAAGCTCTTTCTAATAGGCTAAGGATTGTGTCGCAAGATATTGTCTCTGAACCCCAGAGCACTTTTATCCCAGGTCTCTAAGGCTCTTTTTAATAGGCTAAGGACTGTGTTGCAAGATTGTCTCTGAACCCCAGAGCACTTTTATCCCAGGTCGGGTTATTGTGGACAATGTAATTCTAGGTTATGAATGTCTCCACTCCTTTAAAAAGGCGTTCAAAAAAGCAAGAGGGAGGGTTTCTTGGCATTGAAATTTGATATGTCAAAGGCTTACAATTAGATTGAATGGTCTTTGCTTGATTCTATGTTGCGAAAGTTGGGATTCTCAAATTTTTGGTGTCAGAAAATCATGCACTGTGTTTCTTCGGTTTGTCAAAAAAAAAAAACGAAAAAAGAAAAAGGGAGGAAATTCAAAATTTGTCAAAAACAATTGAGGGCAAAGCCAATTTTTTATTTGTCCTTAAATTAGAAATTTGCCGCGTCCAAGTCTTGATTGACAACACAATGAGGCTCTCAGGAATGTCAACTCTGAAAAAGGAAAGAGTTTCGCATTGAACTCGAATGAAAGAGAATGCACTTTTTTTTTTTAAAATTGAAAGAGAGTGCACTTAAGATCCTGATATCAAGTGGTGTCCTTCGATTACATTAAATAAATAAAAAAGGTCCATAGAAAGGCAACAGAATAATTAAAAACATTGGCCAAGTACAAATTACAAAAGAATCAATTTAATTTACAGCAATTTTGACAACAATAAGATGGATGGGGTATTATCTTAAATACCGTAAGGTCTAATATCAATAAAATTTATTAATTGCTAAAATATGTAATAATACTTAATTGTTACGAAATCTGTTGTTAAAGACAACGAAAGAAAAAGTAATTATATTATTTTGAATTTATATTTGACTTTTTTTAACATATGTCGAATCAAATTAAAATATGTGCTAAAAGGGCCGTCTCCCTCTCTCTCTCTCTCTGACGACATGTCTTTTTTTTTTTTTAATAAATATATTAAAATACCATTATCTCAAAACAATTAATATATTTAATAGAAGTAAATTTTTAGGGCTTCTCATTTCTTATTTTTTTTCTTTCCAGCGAGGTCATTTTTTTTCTTCTTTCTCATCATCACACCGCCATTTCTTCCTCCTTATCATCTCATTTCCAAATGCAGTAGCGACCATTAAATTACTAGATGCAGGGCGGCCATCGGCCATTGGGCTTGTGGGTGCTTCAAGAGGTCATGCTCTTCTCAGGAAGAAAAGTGATGCTTTGACTGTTCAGTTTCATCAAATCCTTAAAAAGATTGTTAATATAACACAATTCTAAATACAATAATAAATAGTGATAATGCTTTGGAGAATGTTGTCAGATTCCTAGACTGAAATGGGTTTAGGTTATTTTTTATTTATTACGTAATTTTATGGTGTTCTTGCTTATTTTGCGGTGGCAGTTAATATTTGACTCAAAGGATAACCTTTGTCACAATGGTGCTTTGATTCTGATTCGGATATTTTTCTTTATATATATATATATTCTACTTTTATATTTTAATTGAATTTTTCGATTGAAGAATAGAATTAGTTATATTAAGGGTGATTGGGATGAGCTTGAAGGAAGGATTTCTTTCGCTTGAAGAAGATTCAAGGTTATAAGAAGAGGGAAATAGAGAGATAGCTTGTACAAAATATGCAAAAAAAATGAGGATTTCAGAGCAAAAAAAAAAAGAGGATTTAGGATTTGATTTTAATTTTAATTTGTTTTTGGTGAAAAAAGTTTATTGGCTAGAGTTGTTTTTGGAGAAGTTTAGGTACTGAAAATTTTTAATTGGCTTCTGAACTGTTTGTTGGTGCTGGTAGAAAAATTTGATGGTGAAGCTATTGAGTTATTGTTTGTTGTTGTTGCTGGAGAACTTTTAAAATTTCATGTGCAGCTTTTGAATTTTGGATGAAAAAGAATAGAATTTGTAATTATTAATTTTGAAGAAATTTTTGGATGCATTATATAGGGTTCTTTTCTTTGCAAGCAAATTCATTGATTAAATTTTTTTCCTTTTTTTAATAAGTCCTAATTACTGAGTTAGCATGTTTTTTTAAATTTTTTTACAATTAAAATATAATTAATTTAAAAATAAAAATTAAAAAGAATATTATTAATTAAATTAAAAAGTTAAATTTTTTACAAAAAAATGGTGCCCCTCATTTGTTGCGTAAGGATAATATAATCATTCTATTATTTTATTTTTTTGAGTTAAAAGAAAGTTATATTAATTCAAACACGAGGAGGAATCCTCAATTACAAGATGTTCAATTTGAATTGAAAATTTACCAAACTAGATTTTCTCATAATCTAAACTCAATGCTATATGTGCTAGTTCATAGGCGACACGATTAGTAGAGCGATGAAAAAAGCTAAAATTACAACATGAGAACAAAGATGAGATTGAGGCGATGTCCTGAAGCACTGGGCCGAGTTTCAAAGCCGACTGGATTTTGTTATTAATGTCTCAAATAATGCCAACAGAATCTGACACCACTTTAATAATTGAAATGCCTAACTCCAAGCAAGCGAGAGGTCCCTTATTAATGTCAAGGCTTCCAGAAAATCAACTGAAGGCTTGGTATCAATAAGAATAGATGAAGAGACCAAAACTGCCTCTTCATTATAGCGTAAAATCATACCTAGTTTGGCTTTGATTTTTCTGGAAGAAAGCCCAGCTTCAGAATTCAATTTTATCTCACTAGGTCTAGAAGCCCTCCAAGTTCTGTTGTCTATCACAAGAGTTACATTATGGCCTTCACCAGTAGTTCTAAATTCGCTTCAAAAATATTTAGCCCAGCATAGCACCTTAGGCGCTGTTAAGTCTTTCTATTCCATCACGAATTGATTTCTGATATACCAAAGTCTCCAAAACATGATTAGTAAATCTCAAGATCCATTGTAGATAGAATAACTTTACATTCCACAAAAAGGTCTAAAATTGGTGTGTTGTGAAGAATATTGATACCATGCATGAACGAACATGCTTTTCGCACTTTTTTCAAAGTATCACAGAGCCATATTGCATGGATAGAATTTTTAGCAACTTTAGCACACCGATAACAAAAGATATTGACAGGGACATGATGCTTTTGGAGATTATCAAATGTAGGAATCCAGCCATTGGAAAGTCTCTGAATAAAATATTTAATTTTGGGTGGAAGCTGCATACTCCATAAACATCGTCACCATGAACGTGAATCAGAATTGCCATTACTAAAAGATGCCTTGTTAGAAACATGAGATAACCAATAACTCATTTTGACTGTGTAATGTCCATGTTTATTATAATGTCACATGAATGAATTGCTCTGTTGGCTCCAAGTTGTGGAGTGTGGAATGCTTAAAATTAAGTCACCTTCTTCAGTGCCAAATAAGTTATGAACAGGACCAATGTTCCAGTATCTTGAGGGGAGAAGGAGGTCAGCAACTATAGAATGCTTTAGCAATTTGTGGGAAAATAATGGTTTGAAGGAGAAGAGATGAGGAAGCCACTGATCATAATAGATGGAGATAGAGGAGCCATCACTAATGCGCCAACGTAGCCCCTTAACCAGTAGGTTTCTTCCCCAAAATAAGCTTTTCCAAACTAGTGAGTCAAATTAGTAGGCCGAGCCTGCAGGAATGAGGAGTTAGGGAAATATATGCTCTGAAGAATTCTTGCCATTAGAGAGTTTGAATTTTTCATCAGACGCGATCTCTGTTTTGCAAGAATAGCTTGGTTGAAGGAGTTCAGTTCTCGAAACCCAATTTCGCCATCCATCTTATGACAACATAATGTATCCTAAGAGCACCAATGAATTTTTCTTTTGTTTTCATCACCTCCCCAGAAAAATCTTGCACAAAGTATTTTGATTTCTTTTATAAGGCTCTTCAGGATCCTGAACAAGTTCATTTCATAAGTCGGAATTATTTGAATCACTGCTTTAAGAAGGACCTCCCGACCACTAGCAGAAAAAAGTTTCCTTTTCCACCCCTTTAATTTATTCCACACCTTTTCTTTTATTGCAACAAAGAGATTTTGTTTGTTTTTGCCAGACACACAATGAAGACCCAAATATTTGTTATGGTGAGGAACTTGGGCTACTCCAAGGTAAAGAGAAAGCTGAGAAGCGAGTTCAGCTGGAATGGATTTACCAAAGCATACTGCTGATTTTTGACTTTAAATCTGTTGGCTAGAGGCAAGCTCATAGGAATCAAAGATTGCTTTAATCGTCATGCAATCATTCATCGAAGCCTTAGAAAATAGCATACTGTGATTAGCAAAGAGTAAATAGGTAATTGTTGTCATTTAGCAGAATTGAGTTGAGCAGAGAAACCTTCAGTACAAAGGAGAAACAGGTATGATGAAAGGGGATCCCCTTGTCGTAGGCCCCTGGTAGGAAAGATGTTAACTTTTGGTACACCATTGATGATAACAGAGTATAAGACAAGAAATGCATTGATAAGTCTTTTGGCACCAAGCAATAGAGAATCCCAGTCTTCACATCATAACTATAAAAAAATGGCCATTCCACCTGGTCGTAAGCCTTGGACATATCCAGTTTCAAGGCCATATAGCTGTCAGTAGAGAATTTGTTATGTTTGAGGGCATAGAGACATTCAAAGCTAATTATTGCATTGTTTGTGATCAAGCATCCATGGATGAAAGCACTCTGAGAATCAGAAATCACCTTATCCATAACACAGCGTAGTCTGTTAGTCATCGTTTTTGCAATAATTTTGTAAAGAACATTACAGAGGCTAATTAGGCAGAGTTCCAAACACTCCTTAAGATCGTCAACTTTAGGAATCAAACAAATGAGGGTTTCATTGACTCCGCCCAGGTTGTCACTGTTATTGAGAAAGCCCAAACATACCCTGCAAATATCTTGTCCCAAAATGTCCCAATTTTTTGACAAAATAGGGCAGGCATACCATCTTTACCAAGGGCTTTCGTTGATGACATCTGAAAGACTACCTTGTAGATTTCATCTGCATGGAAAGGCGAATCCAACCAAAGGCACTGTTGTTCGGATAATTGCTGCTCCACACATGATACAATTGAGGTAATCACCGATTCAGTAAGGTTGGAAGAGGTAAAGGTATCAGTAAAGAACTCCAGAAAGGTCTTCTCAATTGATTCTTGTCTGTGGACCAAACACATCGCTACCTTGGATCCCGACAATGGAGTTTTTCTTTCTATGACCTGATGCTTTAGAATGAAAGAATCATGAGTTTTTGTCCCCTGCCTGGAGCCATTGAACCCTCGATCGGTTTCTCTAATAGATTTCTTTGTTATATAATAAGACATCCAAGGATTTTTGGACCTTGGTGATATTTTGCCAGTTTTGAGCCTCTACTTTCTAATTCAAACCCGCCAACAAGCGTTTCTTTTCCTTTATTTTTGATTGTAATATTTGGAAATGGTTTATGTTCCATTTTCGAAGCTTAGATCCAATATGCTGTAGATTTCCATATACTGAATCTAGGGAAGTCATATTTTGGGACCAACCTTCCGAAATAAGATCTTTGCAGTTTGTATCATTAGCCCAAGCTTCCTTAAAATAGAATCTTCTTTAAGAGTGTTAAGATAAAGTTTTGTCAGCTAAGGTGCTAGAGTCTCCAGTAACTAGCAAAAGTGGCCGATGATCTGAGCCCCAAAAGTCCAGATGTTACACAAAGGCATTAGAGAAAAGGCAATGCCATGAATATGAGCAAAACATACGGTCCAGTATTTCTTGAATAAAGTCACTTGTTGTATGCCCATTACACCAAGTGAAAGGGGGACCTTTGTACTGGATTCCTGAGAGTTCACAATTATCAATAACATTCTTAAAATTCTGCATCAGATAGAGAGCTTGTGGGATGCCACTCTCCTTTTCTGAATTTGTAAAGATCTCATTAAAATCTCATCCACATATCCAAGGAAGAGAAGACGTAGAATACAGGTGCTTTAAAAGTGCCTAAGAATGAATGCGTTCAGAAGCTTCAGGATGGCCGTAAAAGCCTATAAAGTGCCATTTTTTCCCAAGCCTTGTAACAATAACATCAATATGAAATTGGGAGTAGGATAAAAGAGAAACATCCACCTTATCAGTCCATAGCAATGCCAAGCCACCGCTACGACCAACTCTTTCAACAAAAAGTTTTCCAACGCAACCAAGTTTGATGCAGAGATATTCCAATCTTGGTCTGTATACATGTGTTTCTATTAGAAAGATTGCATATGGGCAATGTTTATGTATCAAGTCGTATAGAATGTGGAATATGCGAAGGTTGCCCATCCCTCGCACACTCCAACTTAGGGTTATCATTGGTATCGACAGCCCTGTAGATTAGCAGGAGTCCCCGTTAGAGTTTCAAAAAAGGAGTCATTTAGTCTTGCTTCAGTAATAATCAAGCCCACATCTTGTTGCCAAGCAGCATCCCGAATATTCAGAGAAGGGTGTTCGGCAACTCTAGTCTTGAATTCATACCCTGCAATGCTGAGTGGAGTCCTTTTCGGTGGGAATATATTTCCTACGTCATTGCATTGCTATTTCCGTTTAAGCTTTAGCTTGTTGACCTTGGCAATGTATAACTGACTATCCTTACTTAGTTTGTGTAAGGAACTTGCTTTCATAATTTCTGCCTCGAGGATCTTCTTAGAGAGCAAAAGTGATCTATTTGTGTTTCGGTATTGCGTTGGACAATTTTTTTAGAGCCAGGGTCAATAGATGAAGTTTGTTTGGACACGAGTACTCCACTTGGAAGAGGTTCTGAAGATTCCTCCTGAATCTGAAATCCCTTCGAAAATTTTTTATTCAAGGCAGCCTCTGCATCCACGTTTGACCTACCAATGAGTTGTTGCTTCGATGAATAAAGTGGTTTGATGGTAAGGGTTATATTTGTGTGTTGGGTGCCATCAATGGGGTCGGTCTTCTTGGGAAACAAAGGAACAATTCCTGAAGCCGATGCCTTTGTGTGTGGGGAGCCATCACTTGGTTCGGCTTTTTCGGTATACAAGGGAATAATTCCTGAAGCCGACAGAAGTTTGTTATTTGGCTGCATCTGCTTCACGCCTGTATCAGCTTTGCATTCCTCAAAAGGTGGCTGACAAAAATTACCGCTTCTTCCATCATTCTTTCCGCTGAGAGTTGTCCCTTTTTTTCTTCATTCTATGCTCAGCATGTGGTTATCCTAGTAGGCTGCTGTCGTCTGTCTCCATTTCCTCTTCAAGGCCTTGTGAGCTCGCCCCAATATCAATGCTGCTATCAGCTACACGTGAAGCTTCACCAGCTTTACCACTTTCGTTTAATACCAATTTATTCATTCCAAGCACTGGAAAGTGGCTAACGGCTTTCTTCGGTTTCTCACCTGCACGTGAAACTCCGCCAGCTGTGGTTTGTCTTGTAAAAGTTTCAGTAGCATGCTTTCCATATTCATTTAATACGGCATTGTTCTTTCTAAGAACTAAATAAAGGCAAGGCTTTGGGCTGCTAATGGCTTCACTCAGCTGATTCCCTACCCCGCATGACTCTTCTGCTAGCTTTATTTTATTGCTTAGCATATGCCCGCTGTCCCTCCGTTGTATGTTCCCAACCTCACATGCTCTTTCTTGGCTATTTACGGGCCATTCTATGTTCCTTTGTTCAGCTGCAACTGAGGCTTCACTCAAGGTAATTATCTATTCTCTCCTTTGTGTGATTTTATTAAGGACACTCGTTTCCCCATTCATTTGGTGCACGTTATGATAACCAGACGTACCACGTGCCATATTTTGTAAGGTATATACGGACCATTATCCAAATGTAAAGCATTCTTATCACATGCATCCATGGCAAAATCTTTGGAGATTTCAATTTTTTTGGCAGCCACGTTACTTGCTATTGCATGTGCCTCCCTCTCATTGATCGGCCACTTAGGGTTGCAACCATTAGAGCAACCATCATTGAGCTGCATGCTTGCACATGCATTAGTATTATAATTCGAAATGGGGTGCCTTCTTGCTGGCACCTGAGCTTTCTCCAGGTTCTTTTTTGTCATCAAACCATCCGCCATTGTTTCTGTTCTCACCAGATCAATGTCGCCGTTGGCTGCCACCCCGAATAACCCTTTATCTGATCGAGAGCCAGTGTCCCTTGTCCCAATCCTTATATTTCGGTCATCCCCCTTTGTGATGGGGTCTCCTTTTGTGGTTGCGTAGGGATGATTTATTGTATTTGGCCGTTGTGTTACCCTTGGTTTGGGTTGCTGCCCCTTGTAGCTCCCTACTACTCGAATGTTGTCTGAGTAGTGATGATTGCCAGGTTTCTTCAAGATTGGTGGAAAATATTGTAAGCACTCTCGGTACCCATGGTCTAGGAAGCCACAGAGTGTGCAAAACACTAGCAACTTTTCGTATTTGAAATCTAACCAAATCAAACCTAAATTTCACTTGATTCGAGTTTAAGAAAAATGTCTTTCTAAATTGGTTGGTCGAGGCATAATTTTACTCAGATTCGAATGAATCTCCCAGTACAAGATCCAGAATCGTCGAAGTTCGCATCTAAGAACTTCCCAATTTTGTTCCCAATCAACTCAGTTGTCTCAACATTCATATGGTTTATAGTACGTTATAAATTTAGATCCAAAAGGATATATATTGGAATGTAGGGTTCGCAGCCGAATCTTCATCTAAAGCAGGGTCTATGGCTATGAGAAATTTATTGAAGTTCCAGGGTTCGGACATTAGAACCCTTTTTCGATCATCTTCCAACGTAAATTCACATAAAAAATTATCACCACCCAACCATCAAAATCTCAGCTCTCTGGTAGGCCACCAGAGACCCTGCATTATAGTTTGGAAGGCATCTCGTTGATAGGTTCTTCTGGTAAGGACTTTAACAAAGAGACCGAATTTCGCTGCTGAGCAATGTCTTCTAATCATCGCATCTGGAAGCCCTAAAACCTCCTCATTTTAAGAGTTATCAATTGAGAATGAATTCCATAAGTCTTCAATGTCTTCGATGAATCTGGAAGGAATGGTAAAGTTTGCTAGGCGAACGAGAGTCTGATCTCTAGGGACCCAGAGAGAAGATAAACTTTGCTTGTTACTTTTATTGGAACTACTTGATAGTGTTTTCGACCATTGACATGTCTATTGATTTGTACATTCTTAGAAATGTTAACACATGTATCATTCTATTATTAACTCCAATATATCATTCTTTCACAATTGGATATTATTATTTATTTCACAAATTAATGAGTTTTATTTATTTCACAAACTAATGAGTTTTACCGAGACCTTACTTTGAGGATATTCAAAATAGTATTCTAAAGATGAATATGTTATTAAAATGTAATAGGGCAGTTGAATCGATCAATTTAAACAAGTAAATATACCTGCCCAATAATAAAAATTCATCACATTTAATTTATAGGGAAATTTTTTAAAAATAACCATTTAGTTTTAAAATATATATATTTTTAACCATATTTTATTTGATAATTATTTATTAGCCAAAGAAGAGATATTCGGACTATTATACCCCTTTAAATTAAAAAAAAACTATATTTCTCTACTCAAAACTCTCTCTAAATTAATTTTTTTTAAAAAAACTTTCGATTGGATCGAAGATTTGAAAGCTGGTATTGTACAGATTAGACATTGCCCAATATTTTCACTATGACAACTAGAGCAGTGGCCAGCCACTTTTGGTATTCTGCATATCTCGGAGGCATTTTGTGGCCTAGAGATATGCATCTCGGCTGCTCTACTTTTTTCACGGAGTGCACTTGAGATACTCCCACTGGGCATATGAGGGTCAACGTTGTAGACCCATGATCCACGACGTGGCACTGTGTGTGCCACGTAGCTCGTCCTAGGGTGCCACGTGGTGCACGCATGTCAAATTTTTAAAAATTAGGAAAAAATTAAATTAATTTTTTTTTAATTTTAAGATGATTTTATATTTAAAAAGTAAATTTATTTATTAATTAATTATAATTTGATTAATTAATAATGAGTTGATTAATATTATATGTTAGTTAATTTAATATAATACGTATGTTTTTTATTTATTAACAATAATTTAGTTTTTACAAGAAAAATAACGTCTCTATACAATATAGAATTTCGTAGAAAGTATTCTTTTGTGCATCGATTATATGTTATTTGAAAATGTGGGCTCTGAATTTTATAAGATCCAAACTGAGTGTTAATCAGGTGGAGTTGTTTAGATAGACCTGTACTGGGTATTTTTTAGATATGCATGATATTATATTCTCTGGTATTTTAGTATATGAGATATTGTTGCGTGAAGTGCAGACCTCTAATTTGTACGAGAAGATGTAATTTTACATCATTAGGCACATCTGATTCACCTAGAATGAGTTTCTATTGATTACCGGGCTAAAGATAAGAGATTACTTGCTCGCCCATCAACTAAAGAGAGAATTGGGTAACAGCTTGTGTTAGAAGTACTTTTATAGCTGAAGAAATTTTTTGTGCACCTTTGTTGATAATAGGTATAAAGATGGATTTATCAAAAATAGATGATGAAGACATAATCAAAGTTGAGTTTATTATATTTTGTTCATCGTGTTTTGATCCCATGCGACGAACGTCTTTGGATTCAAAATTTTGTTCTAAGTTTAATGGACGACCTTAAAGAGTTTAATTACTATCCACAGGGCAATATTACATGGGACAATATTACATGAAGCATACTTCATATCTCACTTAAAAATGACATATTCTAGAAGTTGGACAAAAAAGAAAAAATCTTGTAAGAAGTAAGATAAAGAGTTATAACGTGTACGAATTTGCGCGTGCATTTCTGGTACGTAATAATTTTTTTGTATTCAATATCTTGATCTTAATTATTTATAGTGAACTTATGTTTTGAAATTATTTTAGGTATGAATATATGAGATCATTATGGTCTGTGGTCAGGTTTTCGGTTTGCATTGTAGTGACCACTTCTTTCGTATTTTGAATTTGAGAAGTAAAGGAACTCTATTGTTCACGGACGTTGAAGAGACAATATAGGAAAAATCTTTGGTATATTTTTAATCCATTCATATTAATTATATTAATCTTATTCCGTAATACGTGTAATATAATTTAAAATTTATAGGTTCTTTCGGTACATCGTAAAGTTAGTATCAAAAGATCATGAGAATAAGGAGAAGGTTATACGACTGGTTAGACATTTGGGCATTCTAACTGGGAGCTATGTTAGAGACTTATTGTCAGGAATCTAATATACGTGGGTGTATGTATGTGCAATTGTGTCTATTACCGAAAATACGTATCATACACATATTAAACGTGGTGGAAGCATTTAAACATGCAATAAACACAATAAATAAAATATATTAATCACATTCATATATTACAAGGGTTGAAAACACACCTGAATGTGTAATATTATATACGTATTTTCACGAAGTTTGCATGGAGACCAACTCGCGGGTAGTTCTAGTCACTAACTCATGGGCAGTTCTAACTCGGTAGGCTTGGCGAGCTAGAACAATAGCCCTATATCTAGCACTGACTTTAACTCTTAAACCCATAAAATGGCCGGTGGTGTGTGTTTATCATTTTCTCTAAAAGGATAAGAAATGGAGATTGAAACAACTCACAATTGCTTCTTTTGATACTAAGAAAAAAATGAAACAATTTCATTTTTTCTCATTTGTTTTCTTTCTTTCTTAGCACCATTTCTTTTGCTTTCTCTTTCTCTATTTCTCTTTCTCGGCCAAAAACACACACTTGCAAAACACACACAATTTCACACTTTTTATATCTCACACAAATAAAATAATAAAATAATATATTATATAATAGTAATAATAATAAAATAATATAATGGATGCTAATTATTTGGCACCCAAAATAAAATAATAATAAATAATAATAATGGGTGTCAACTATTTGGCACCCAAAATAAAATAAAAATAAAAATAAAAATATAATATTATAAAATAATGAGATATTTATGATTATTTAACAATTAAATAATTATTATATGAAATGACCATTTTACCCCTCATAAATAGTTAGCAAGTACCCCTAGTGGGTCCCACCAAATCTCAAACTTAGGTAAACTCAATTGAGGGCCCACAATACGCCATGTGTCATTATACAATTAATAAATAATAATTATTGACAAATTATTGTATTTAACGCTTAAATACAGACACGCATGCATTCCAATGTTAGTGCTGAATATTGCTGGATTGAACACTTTAATCCAGCACACTGCCCTAGTGCACAATGAGTACACTCCATATCGCGGGACTCCCTAGGTCCACTCTCGATTGGTCAAATAGAACTATTCCATGAGTCTGTGAGCAATGCCCTATGCACATGTCACAGATATACAAATTAGCGTGTTGAACCATGCAACCTGAGGTTACAACGCATACGTATAATCCTTTCATCATGATATCTTGGATGTACTAGGGATATAGATTGTCACCGTCAAATCCCCATGTGCTCATCCATGTCTTATCTTCAGACTTGTATCTCACTGAACAATATGTACAAACCCCTTTGCCATATTGATCCACCCTGGTGGAAACGCTTTCTCGGGATTAATGCTTGTGGCTACAAGATTTGCTGAGATACAATCTCGAAACATATGGATATCTAACTCCCTATGCAAGTTGAAGGATCCTATATTTGTACACATTGGACTCCATAAGCATCAGACCATACCCGGCGACACCCAGCGGTCACACCTTGAAAGGTCTATGACATGTGTGGAACCAAAGTATGGTGGATCACTTATAAGCCCACTATGGCACTTAGGTCAAAGAACCACGTATACTACTTAACTCGAGAGGACCCTCCGTTGATGGCTTATATAGGGTGTCTATCAGAAGCCCTCGTGGGTCTGTCCCATATTTAGTCATAACTAGATACCCATATGTCAATACGAGCTCCAAGCTCACAGTTGGCTAGGAATGACCATCTATACCTTATAGGTATGACATATGCTGATCTATATTAAAAGTATCTACCGACAGACCTGCATCAGCAGAAATAGATCAGAGATAATTATTTGAGAACATGAGCCCTTATCTTGCATTTCCTAGCACCTGATTGTAACTATGTAGTTACTAGTATATTCCCGGGTCTAGTCCTATTACAGACAAGGCTCCAACTCTTGGATCTTCGCTGAGTATTATAACCAGCTAACACTTAGCTGTACTAACATTTAGCATTTATATCTCTCAGTGTGGCTAACTATGAGCCCTTATTTAAACTACTTTAGATCTGATCTGAACTCCTTCAGATCATACAATGTCTGTAATGTTACATTGCATAGTATAATATTAATAGGTATTAGTGATTTAATAGGAATGTACAGTTGTATAAATACATAAGTATATGTACATTCAGAGATGGCACGTAAGCATCGACCCTAATAATCTCCCACTTGCTCTAATGCCATACCTGATGGTATCTCATACACATCAACTCTATGTGTTTCATAAACACTTTTGGTGTCATGGCCTTAGATAGTAAGTCCACTAAATTATTTATAGAACACTTCTACGAATAATTACTTCTCCCAAAGCTAAGATCCCTCTAGTTATATGAGACTCATTTCAATCATGATTAGAGTACTAGTGTGCTCTTGGCACCTCGACCTATTCAACAGCCTAGTTTTATTGCCAAACTATGGGATATGATCCATCTGTCTTGGAACTCTTCCAAGTTCAACGATAAACCTACGAATCCACACTGCCTCTTCTGTTGCACCCATTATAAATTAGCAGTGAATCCTAGTTTGGTGCAAATTCAACTCACTTACTACTATTGAGAATGAGCACATTCCCAGATGTAGACTCTCTATCATCTAGGTTAGACTAGAAGTCTGACTCTGTACTTCTTCTCACTTGTAAGCTACTTTCTCCATATTTGAGAAACTTATCCTTTGCACCTTCAAGGTATCTCAGGATATGTTTGACTACCATTAAATAGCAGTCACCTGAATTAGACTGAAATCAGCTCATAACTCTTATAGCCATACTGATATCAGGTCTCAAATATGTCATAGCATACATTAAGCTCTCAAGAGCTAATGTATCTGGTGTGTTCTATACTATAACACTCTCATCTTCCATCTTAAGAGACACTCATCTTAAAAGATGAACACTATGTCCAAAAGATATATTAACTATCTTATAGTTAACAAAACTGTACATTTTAAGACGTTATTGATGTGAAATAATTTAGGAGAGTCTTATCAGCTTTCTAGCTCTATCTATATAAAGCTTTATACCTAGTATAAAGGAAGCCTCTCCCAAATCTTTCATGGAGAAATTCTTACGAATTATTTCTGACCGATTATAATATACTGACATCATTCCCAATGACCACTATATCATCAACAAAAAGTATCAAGACGACTATCATGCTCCTACTGACTTTCATGCACACTGGCATCCCATTATTTTTAATGAAATCAAACAATCTGATTATCTCATCAAAATAATGAGTCCAGCTTCAGGAGGCATATTTAAGTTCATAAATGGATTTCTTCAGCTTGCACATTGTTGTGTATTTTATATAACACAAACTGTTGTGTATTTTGTATAACACAAACTGTTGTGTATTTTGTATAACACAAACTGTTGTGTATTTTGTATAACACAAACTGTTGTGTATTTTGTATAACACAAACTAATGCAAGTATACGTGATCTTAATAAGTAATATATGATGAATAGAGTATCGATCCCACGAGGAATTATTATTATTACTTACTGAGTATTAAAATTGTGTCATTATACTCTTATTCAAGCTATTGACAATTCAATGTTTTTGATATCTAAACTAACTAAACAAAAAGAATAATTACAAGAATTGGGCAAAGAGAACAAACGTGATAGCACCAATACTCAAAGGCCTAGGATTATAATAATCCCTTAATACTTCACTTTAATCCAACTACTCACCTTAGAACCATCAATATGAATGTTAACCAAGAACTCTAATATCCTCACAAGCCTCTTCTGATGGTCAAGTGAGTATATCTTATTCAATTAATTATCAATATTCTTATGATAATTAAATTGAAATAAGATTCATTAAGTTTAAGTTCTCTAAATGGTCATATATACTATATGAGTATATTCTTATCTCATATGAAACTCATACTTTTACACAAGGATCATACATCAATCTATTCATGGCCAACACAAATTTCCCTTTTCCAAGTTCATTAAGGTTCCCAAATCAATCTAATACATTGTCATGTAATTAGAAGCATTAAGCATAGAACAAATTGAACAATTCAATACCAATATGATGAATAAGGGAAAATAATCAATCCAAGCTATATATTGAGTTTACATTGTAATCTTAGCAATAAAATTAGTTCATAATTGAAAACATAAGTTCAGAGCATTTAACAACATCATTATACATACTAAATCAACAATGAATACGAAATTAAAGAGAAGAGGAAATTTCCCTTGATGGAATAGTGATGTTCTTCTTTCAAAATGCAGAATTTCTTTTTTTGTTGTTGATTCTTGCTTCCAAGACCCAAATGAAGTGTTAATTTCGTGCTCTCTGCTGTCCCCCCTTTTTTGGCTCAATAATTAGCGTTTATATAGGTTTAGGGTTGCAAAAATAGGACAAAAAATGCATTTAAAGAGTACCCAGCATCCAGTGCCACGGCATTCGGATTCAATGACGCGGTGCTAGAGCTTCTAACTTGAATGCCCCGGCGATGCACTGTAGTGATGAATAGTAACCCGCACATACTGTTCATGGCACTGTTTATATTTTTTGCATTTTAGTCCCCTTTCGGATTCTCATCTCAAATAACTCCGTTTACATCTGGTTTTTGGTATTTTTGCTCTAATAGTGCTTAAACCTATAAAATACAATTAATATGCATAAATAGCTAAATTATTGGAATAAATTGAACAAACATCAAGTTTAAGAGGATAGAATATTTTATGCAATTACACCCTATCACACATTAGACCAGAAGTCTGGCTGAATGTAAAACCTTCAAGCCATTCCATGAATATCTCTTACTAGAGGTATCCATTCAGGAATGCCGTCTTTACATCCATCTGCCAAACATCAAGGTCATAATATGCTACAATAGGCAATAACATTCTAATCGACTTTAGCATCAATGTCCAAAGGTTTCCTCTCAATTGATCTCAGATCACTGAGGATTACTTTTCTAGAATTAATATGGGACCTAGAAGGTCTCTACCTTTCATCTGGCTCTCACTACCTCTTTGTAAAATTTTTACAACTAATGAGAATAATTCCCACGGGTAGCTTTACTAAGTCCCTGACTTGATTCCGATGCATATAATCAAATTTTATTTTTATGGCTTCTTGCCACTTCCCGAATTGATGTCTAACATCGTCTCCCTATATGTCAAAGGATAATTTTCTTCTACCAAGAAAACTCCAAGTTCACCTTCAGACATCAAACATACCAAAAAGTTAACCTAGACATCTTTTCCGACCCATTGGGAAAGTGTGCTAAAAGGTTACTGCTTAATTGAGCCTGAGTTCCCATCCTTAATTCATTGATTTCTAGATTTACTTTACCAAGCTCAATATTTCTATGATTCCCACGATCCATAAGAAACTCTTCTTCTAAGATAGTGGTGTATTGAGAAACGAACACACTTTGCTTCTCTGAATTATAGAACTAGTATCCTATTGAATTTATGGGATACAAAATGAACCTATTACTTGTACCTCTTGGGTGTTGTTTATCCTGCTGAGTAACTCTTACAAAATAAGATACCCTGCTGCGTAACTCTTACATAAGCAGGACAACCCCAAGTCTTAACTTATTTAAGATACAACTTCCTTCTTTTCTGTATCACATACGGAATAGAAGGAACAGCTTTCGATGGAACTCTACTTAATAAGCAACTGTCTATGGAGTAGATTCTCACAGATATAGATCGGTAACACTCACTATCAATTGGACCATATCTAATAATGTTCGATTCCTCATCTCTGAAATATCATTATGTTATGGATTACCTGAAGGACTATAGTGAGTGAGAATCTCATTCTTCCTTAAACATACAAAAAACTTACTGTTAATGTACTCACTTCCTTAATCTAATCAAAGGGATGTAATGTACATTACGGTATGTTTGGTCATCTCTGTGAATACATTATTTATAAACTGGTTAAGTCTTTCTGGTTAAATTAAGAATCCAACCATCCTTAACCAGACGGATAAGCGTCTTACGTCTATATGACCTAATCTCACATACCACAGTTCCGTATCATTTAAGGATTCCGATCTACAGAAATTTTTAATTGTATATAATATTTATTTATTAACTGACATTTAGCTAATAAAACATCATCCACATCACATGAACAAAAGGAACAATTTCTAATATTCATATGATATCTTTCACAGTGAAACATAAGAAGGGACACAATATGTCAAATGATGTTTTGGATATTATATCCATTATACAATACAACCATTGTATCGCATATGAGAAGTCAAGCTACCCAATAACTTGGACTTAGGAAAACACTATTTCCTATTCTTAACATTACTTCTACAAGCTGTTGTATTTTGGTATCTCTCAATCCCTAGAATATATTGCAGATATGAGAGGGACATGCAATATCCCATACCCAGCTTGAACTAGCCTTTTATGCCATAGAAATGTCTATGTCTGTCAAACACAAACCTGTAGGAGTTTTCCTGACAATTAGAAAGCTTTCAGGGTATAAGAATTTCCAATACCTAACTTTACTGTAGAGGAAACACTTTTCATCTACATTGCTCTCTTGTTGATTTTTGGATGAATATTGCCTTTATGGATTTAACCAGGGTATTTGCTTCATCTTCTTCTCCTCACACATCTGGTCTCACCAGATATACTTGGAGTAAAAGATGAAGCATCCTGAACAAAGAGGGTCACACATTTTTTATTCAATCCTCTAGAGAGCCGTTATAAAAAATACCTTACGGCAAACTTTGATCAATAATAAATTCAAAATTTTCTGAATCCAGAATATTTCTAAAATTCATCTATTGGTCATAGTAATTTCTAGTACTTTTGAGTTAGACTGTAACTATGCACACCAACTAGTTCGTAATGGCCATTATACTTGACAGACCAAATTTAATGGAAGATGTAAGCGCAATGATCATTGAATCGCTAATGAAATATTTTAACCCAGGGTATACTAATTATACATTTTTGATTTAAAACGCCTTTCCACTGCTTTACATAATCCCAATAATCTCTCGAATAGGAAGACGATGGTTTAAACTCTTTTAAATTATACAGCGGGAAGTAGATTCCATTGAAATTTACTCGGGCCTCATCCTATAGCAATATTGGCCTTTGTAAACCCAATAGGTACACAACATTTGTTAATTGCATCTCATGCAACTCTTACCACTTGGTCCTAAATACACTTTATCCTCACGCTATAACAATATTGGATAAATGTATTCCATATTAACTTGTCAATAATCAAATATATGCTACCGATACTACCTTCACGCTGTAGCAATATTGGGCAATACTTTCGCACAGATTTGCCTCATCTCATGTTTAACCTGTATAGTCCAAGCTTAACCGACCAAGCCTTTCTTGTTGTAACAATATTGGCAAAAGGTCGACGTGACTCGTCTAACACCGTATTAACAAGACGGATCAAAATAAAACATTATCTCATAATGTAATATTCTTCAATTTGATTAAGAGAGAATTTTCTATTCATCCTAGGTCTCCATCTCATTAAGAGGGTGATTCTCAATTAATTAATTTTTCTATGTACGCACAACTAACCCCTACCAGTAGGACTCTTATTGTGGTTACCAATACAAAAAAATTAATCCTGGTTTGTAATGCATACTAATAACTCTTATCACTGCATCTCAAAACCCCGCAGTGCCAACTTACCTCGCTGCAACATTGGAAGGTCGAACCTCTAGTGCCGCAACTCCAATCCATCACCGCGGGCTTGCCAGTGCCCCCCTTTTGGCATACCCGTTTCAACACTTGAAACGCGCCATTTACACTGGGCCTTTTGCATCCATTCACTCAAATAACACCTAAATATGTCTTAAATGGATATGATATCATTCTTATCGGGGATCTAATATACGTGGGTGTATGCATGTGCAATTGTATCTATTACCTAAAATATATATCATATACATATTAAACGCGGCGGAAGCATTTAAACATGCAATAAACATAATAAATAAAATATATTAATCACATTAATATATTACAATGGTTGAGAACTCACTTGAACGTGTAATATTATACATATATTTTTACGGAGTTCGCATGGAGACCAACTCGTGGGCAGTTTTAGTCACAAACTCAGTGGGCTTGGCGAGCTACTACAACAGCCCTATATCCAGCACTAGGTTTAACTCTTAAACCCATAAAATAGCTGGTGGTGTGTGTTTATCATTTCTCTAAAAGGATAAGAAATGGAGATTGAAACAATTCACAATTGTTTCTTTTGGTATCAAGGAGAAAAATGAAACAATTTCATTTTTCCTCCTTTTTTTTTCTTCTTCTTTCTTTCTCGACACCATTTCTTTTGCTTTCTCTTTCTCCATTTCTCTTTCTTGACCAAAATCACACACTTGCAAAACACACACAATTTCACACCTTTTATATCTCACCAAATAAAATAATAATATAATATATTATATAATATTAATAATAAAAAAATAATATAATGGATGCCAACTATTTTTCACCCAAAATAAAATAATAATATATAATATAATAATATATAATAATAATAGGTGCCAACTATTTGGCACCCAATATAAAATAGTAATAAAAATATAATATTATAAAATAATGAGATATTTATGATTATTTAATAATTAAATAATCATTGTATGAAATGACCATTTTACCTCTTATGAATAGTTAGCACACTTGTAAAATACTTTCTCGCCCAAAATCACACACTTGCAAAACACACACAATTTCACACCTTTTATATCTCACACAAATAAAATAATATATTATATAATATTAATAATAATAAAATAATATAATAGATGCCAACTATTTTTCACCCAAAATAAAATAATAATATATAATAATAATAGGTGCCAACTATTTGGCACCTAAAATAAAATAATAATAAAAATATAATATTATAAAATAATGAGATATTTATAATTATTGTGTGAAATAACTATTTTGTCCCTCATGAATAGTTAGCAAGTATACCCCTAGTGAGTCCCACCAAATCTCACACTTGGGTAAACTCAATTGAGGGCCCACAATACGCCACGTGTCATTATATAATTAATAAATAACAATTATTGACAAATTATTGTATTTAATGCTTAAATACAGACACGTACGCATTCCCGTGGTAGTGCTGAATATTGTTAAATTAAACAATTTAATCTGGCACGCTGCCTTAGTGCACAACGAGTACACTCCATATTGCGGGACTCCTTAAGTCCACGCCCGTTTTGTCAAATGGAACTGTTCCATGAGTCCGTGAGCAATGCGCCATGCACACGTCACGAATATACAAATCAGCGCGTTGAACCATGCAAGCTAAGGTTACACCGTCAAATCTCCTGGATGTGCTGGGGATATAGATTATCATTGTCAAATCTCTATGTGCTTATCTATGTCCTATTCCCAGACTTGTATCTTACTGAAGAATATATGCAAACTCATTTGCTATATTATTCCACCTTGATGGAAACTCTTTTTCGAGATTAATGCTTGTGGCCACAAGATTTTTTGAAATATAGTCTCAAAGCATTTGGATATCTAACTCCTTATGCGAGTTGACGGATCCCATATCTGTACACACTGGACTCCATAAACATTGAACCATACCCAGCGACACCCAGCAGTCACACCATGAATGGTCTATGACATGCGTGGAACTAAAGTATGGTGGATCACTTACAAGCCCACCGTGGCACTCAGGTCAAAGAACCACGTATACTACTAAACTCGAGAGGACCCTCTGTTGATGGCTTACATAGGGTGTCTATCGGAGGCCTTCGTGAGTCTGTCCCATATTCAGTCCTAACTAGATACCCATATGTCAATACGAGCTCCAAGCTCACAATCGAATAGGAATGACCATCTATACCCCATAGACACGACATATGCTGATCTATATTAAAAGTATCCACCGATAGACCCTCATCGGCAGAAATAGATCAGGGATAATTATTTGAGAACATACTTGCGCAACTGACATTTCCTAACACCTGATTGCAACTCTTGCAATTATGCAGTTACTAGTATACAATGCAGTAGATAGACTTGACCATCCAATCTGAGTTTCATTCCTGGTTAGACAAGGATGAGGGTATAGTCAGCTTACTTGGCCTTGAAGCTCACTTGACATAGTTTCGGTCTTTATCATAGAATTTGTTAAATGACTTTGTAAGTGAAAATTATTTGCACATTTTTTGAATTTAATCATTTGTGTTCAAATAAATTAATTACTTTATAACTTTATTTATTGGCCAACATAGCACATTAATGAGTACCTAAAGGTACTCTGACTTAAGCAATGCCAATATACTAACTCATTGTCACAATTGTCCATTTCTATGGATTCGTACTTCTTTGTAAGTTTTTTTTATTTCATTAATATTTTTAAATTAAATTTCTTATATACATATATTGATGACTTGTTTTGTTGAAATTTTAGTAGACTTTTAAGATTCTTCATAAGCAACACGAAATAGACTTTTCTGCAATTGCATAAAACAATAGCGTGTTGTTGTATGACTTAGAACTTAAAGAAGATTTACTTGCTGAATGAATATGGATTGAGGTTGACAAGATAAACTATTATATGTTAAAAGAGTTGATTTTTTTTTTATATTATTCATAGAGTATTATTTATGAGACTGTCCAATATCATGTAAATTTATATTCTTATCAACTACAAGCAGGAGCATTAGATTGTAGTTGAGGTGGTTATCTTGTATCGGAACATCGTCATTTACTATTCTAACTTCAATGGATATGCTGATGGTATGATAGAGAATCATGTTGCATCATTATCTATGTTGTTATCCTACTACCTACATGCTTGTAGATTTTATAAGCGATACATTGCACTTAACTTCACCCACTTTCATGTAATTAGGTTAAAGGAATGAATGCCCCAATAGACAGTCATTAGTGGAGATTGTGAGGTTTATATTTTTATATTTATAGAATTTCCAATTTTGTGTTGTCATGGCCATTTTTATGAACAAGATGGCAATTGAGTTTTGGACTGGTGTCGAAAAGTAAATATCACATCAAGTTAAATCAATTAACAATCTTTTTCTTTATTCTAACATTATTATTCAATTTAATAAAGAGAATAAAATTGGTTAACTAATTAATTTAAAATGACATATCATATTAGGTATATTAAAAATGGTAAATGTATTAAGCCAAATAATAGTAACAAAGTCCAAATGTAGTAATCTTACAAATAAAAAATAAGAAATTCAAGATAAAAGACATATCAATTATCAAGCAATGCAATGGGGTTTTGACATGTTTGGTGGTTATGTCCATGTTACTTATAGTGGTTACATATATTCTTCATCGGTTCCTCAACTTGAAATAAAATTCGATTCTTCTGATGTCTCTCTGATTGATGGTGTGCACATGCTACTTAACAGCTTTCAACTCTTCTGAAACAATCCAATCTGATGGGTAGCAAACTGGATTAATTAGGTCATTGTATGTATGTAATAAAGACCCAGTCTTGTAATAGGGCGAACAAATAGTCTGAGGCTGCAATTTAGTTTGTCTGTATACTGCAAGTACATGGGCATATAGTAGCTACCGAAAATCAAACTTTCGGTAAGTGCATGACGTCGTAAGGATGTCTATTATTCTATTTCTATTTTTATCCTTAACGACAAAACGAGATTGATCTACTTAGTACACTATCCTTGAATAATCTCTTGTGTAAGATCTTAATAATCTGATAGGACTTTGTGATCTAGAGTTCTTTTGTTGAATTGTTAATAAAAAAAAGGATATTTAATCCGCCGTGGACGTAGACATTTATTGCTGAACCACATATATCTTGTATCTTGTGGTGATTGTTTTTTTTTATCTTTATTATATGTGATATTTTATATTCTTGGTTATATGTAAGTGAAGTCTTTTGCAAAATATTTAGGTAGTTTTAAAGTGCTAAATACTAACTATAAAGGTATTAGGGTTTGTAAAAACTCTAATAAGTAGTGTAGGTTAATACCTAAATAGTATCAGTTTAAAGAATGTAGTTGATTTTGTAATAAGAAGAAACAATAGTATAAATGTCTCATCAAGTAGGGCCCTATGTAGCCGATCATTTTTTTCTTTTAAAAGTAATGTTAAATTTTTTAAATAATATCTCAAATATTATATTTTAAATTGAGATGTTAAGTAATCATTAGATAATAAAATAATATAAATTTTAAAATATCTTATTATATTATTTTATTATTTAATAATTACTTGACACATTATTTAAAATAAAAAATTTAAAATATCATTTAAAAAGTGTAGTATTATTATTTGAAAGTGAGGGTGGTGACCCATTGAAATTTGAGAATTGAAAGTGAAACAATCAAGACAGCGATGTGATTTCCAACCATTTTCATGGATCTAATCGAATATAGAATGAACCCAACTCACTCGATCAGAAAAATAAAAATAAATATATGCATTGTATTAAGGGTAATTAAACAGAATCCTTAGAATGGTTCCGATTAAATTTTCATATAACATTAAAGCAGCACTTATAAGGGTAAAATATTACTTGTAATAATATTTTAAATATAGTTAAAAAATAACCACACTTTTATTAATATTGAGCAAACGAAATTTAAACTGAATGCCTAATTTACTCAATCATATTCATCCCTAAAATTATGAAAAAATATAGCGCTACTTAGGTTGCAAATGTAGGTGAATAGGATGAAGCTAAATTTTCTATAAAAAGAAATAGAAAGACTTCCAATGCAAAATGTTAAACGAGGCAATTCAATTCAAATGACGGTGAGAGTGAGGCTTTTTTTTTAAAAAAAAAATATTATGAAAGAAATATTTAAGAAAGAGTGAGATGGGTTGCAATTGCAACTACAATATAGCATTGCATGCATGTTTGAATTTGGTGAGCATTGACGAAGCCAAAAAGACAGCACCATTATTCTTGGCTTGCAACAAATATTTTAAAATTATAATTAAAAGCCAAACAAATATTTTAAAATTATAATAAAAAGCCAAAAACAAAACCAAGTTGGGAGTTCCCTTGCATGGGGCCGGGGCGGCGAAGGACAACAGAGCTTTGTTAATTTGGACAGTGAGATTGGGACGGTTTGATTGGGTTTGTCATATTTGCCATGATACTTCACACATGCATAATTGGACATAGTATTAGGGTGTATGAGTATCAACACACTAATAATAAATGATATTTCGAATATCCTTCGTACGGATGACATACTTTACAGATTACAAACACGGCAACGAGATAATTTTTTTAGTTGATTTTTATTTGTTATTGAAGCTTTTTTGTACTAACTCTACAAAAAATTACTCTATTGTTATCACAAACTTCTCGTAATAGCAAAATGACTCTATGACCTTATTAAAAAAAAAGAGTATTTCAACGCTCAAGTTAATAATTACAAATTAAAGGAGTACATGAGTGTGTCAAACTAAATAATGATGTAAATACAAGCAAGGTTGTGTGCTTTTATACTTAAAATAGTTTTATTTTTTATTTCAGGAGCATTGTTTGAGTTTCTAGAGTCAGAATTCAAAAAATTTGTTTAAAGTAGTCTTATCTTTGATAATTTTTTGGTCTTTTTATAATAGTTGAGATCAATTGACTTATTACACGAGTAATTATAGTAATAACTCAAATGATCTTTGTTATAACTTGGTAATTAAATATGTATTAAATGTGTTCCAAACTAGTTTCGAGTGAATTTATGTTGTCAAAATTAATTTTTTTTTATTAAGTATGAGTTCTGACTATTCAAACATTATTTCATATGCAATAATTTGAAAAGAATGCTAAGTTCTAGCTCATTCTCACCTTTTATGGTGTTCACGACTCGTTTAGAAGCTATAAGTTGGTAGATTCGGGTTACCTAATATGAACCTCTTGCACTTGAAGGAATGAGCCTGCTTTCATAGGCCTATTTTGAAATGAATTTTAAATACTTAGTGTGAGCTGGTTGCACTTATTTGGCTATAGGACCAACAAATATCACTCTATAATTAAATGAGTGTGTCTTTTAAATGGAAAGGTTATAAGTCGCACTTATTTACTTGTCCAATCAGTAAGCGTTACGAATTCTATTAATCTTTAACTTTTTTGCCTGTTGCTGTCTCTTGTTGTTCCATCAATCACATTGTTTCCCAGCTAACATTAGTGATTAATTTATTGCTTTATCAATGGAAAGTTTTAACTTCAATTTTACCCTAAAATTTCACCTTTAATTTTTACCTTAAAGCAGCCTTTCGATATCTTGCTTTTTATTGTTTCCTTACTAGTTAAGAAACCTTAAACTTTCAAAATTTTCTTTATCAATACAACAACAATGGCGAAGGGTTTGAACAATTTTTCCATTGATAAGTTAAAATACATTCTCAAACTACTTGATAATATTAGAATAAGAAATCTTCCTATAAGGGAATCTCTTAACGACCTACCATTTGTTCGTATGGGTGAACTTCTTCTTTTTAGGTAACACTTAATATGCTTTAGGTTCTCAATTCCTCCCATAACCCACGAGCTCCTTCATATTACTAGATTGTCCACACTTCAACTTGACCCAAACATCTCCAATGGTTTCAGGACATAGCCCATTTAAAGCACACGATCCTTTCTCTTTACTTCCTGACCTTTATGATATCTTTATTTTCTATACTCTAACACAAGGGAAACTCAACTCTTATTTCTCTCCAAGAAGCAAAAGTTGTGCTTTAATTTCTTGGACAAGAAGGTGGACTTTAAGAAGTATGTTGTCGTCCTTAATGGTGACTAAAAGAAGCTTGGTTAGCCATACTAGAAGGCCCTATTTAATGGTTTCTAAATTAGCAGAACCAATCTTTCCATTCCTTCTATTCATGGGAGAAAGAGATTCCTCAAGAAATTTATTTTTAGAGAGATGATTTCTTATACCAAATTGTGTAGCCACTAGTTTCTATTAGCTTACGCTTGCTGGTATCAAATGTATCACTTTCTATGTGCGTTAATCATAGAGGATTGAATACTGGCTCTAATGCCCTTAAACCTTTGAATTCTTGTGGGCTTTATAGCTTTTGACATAAAGGCATTCTGCAATCGTATCCTATTCTACGAATGCCTTTTTGATGAAATTTTGTCCCCTCATAATTTCACTAAAAGGTTTCTGTTGTGTGTTTTCTTTAACACAAATTAGCGCAAGTGCACGTTGTTGCAACAAGTAATATATGATGAGAAAAGTGTCGATCCCACAGAGAATGATTTATCTTTTCTAGTTTAAGTACCGAAATGGTGTCTTTCTACTATTATCCAGAAAATGATTTAATGTATGATGATTAAACTACTCAAGTAAAAGAACAACTTAATTATGCTAAGTGATAAACTAAATTACCAACAAGTTAAATTCAATATGAGAAATCCTAGGATTACAAACTATCCCCCATTATGCAAATAAATTCAGCAGAATCTCTTTGATGTTTATTAGTTCTCAACTTGATATATTGACCAAAACACTTAACACATCACAAGCCTCTTTTGCAGGTCAAGTGAATCTATTCCATCCAATCAAATATCTATATGTCTATGATAAATAAATTGAACAAAATTCATTAAGCACAAGTTTTATGAGCCATACATGCCTTATGAGTATATGTCTATCTCATATGAAACTCAAGTGTACTACACTATGATCATGCATCAATATGCTTAAGACTAAATACCTAAATGCCTTTGTCAAGTTTATTTAAGCATTTCTAGATCAATTTAACCACTGGCCAAGTAATCAAATAGCATTAAGCACAAGCACAATGAATATATCAAAAGCTGAATTAATACCATAAAAGAGAGAACTAAAATCAATCACATAATGAGTTCAAGGATGTAATCCTAGATGAACGAAATTAGCTCATCATTAAACTACACAATCTTGAAGCTAATTCCATCAATACATGTAAACTAAACATCTTACAACAAGTAAAGAATCAAAGCAAAGAAGACATCCCTGTCAAATGCCTTTGTTGTTGAAGCTTGCTTCCCTCCTCTTTGATTTCTTCAAACTTAGAAGTTAGGTGTTTCTTTGTGTTTCCAGCTGCTGTCCCAGCTGGAGTCCTCCTCCAAAATGTAAGTTTTGAGCAAATAAATAGGTAAGAGCACGGAATTAGGGCGCATTTTGGGTTGCTTTTGGGTTTCCTGATTTTCAGGAACCTGTCAAAACTTGTTGCCCAGGTCCCGGCGCCGCGGCGCTGCGATTTGGCGCTGCGGCGCTGCACTGTTGCTACAGTGTTACTGTAGCTATGCACTGTAGCTACAGTGTTACTGTAGCAACAGTGCCTCCATTCATATTTTTATCTCTAATGCTCCGATTTGCGTCCATTTTCCGGTATTTTTGCTCCGATAATGCTTCAACCTATAAAACAACATTAATACGCATAAATAGCCCAATTATTGAGATAAATTGAACAAATATCAAGTTAGGAAGATAAAATAGTTTATACAATTACGCCTTATCAGTTTCATAGTGAGGATTTCTATAAAAGCTACACTTACACGAGGGTCTTCCATAACATTAGTAGGTTTCCTCTAGTTTTTGCTTTCTTCACTTAGTTTTATTCCATTACGTTCCTAATATCTTCTTTCTTTTATAGCCTTTGATTCTGAAGATGTTTGAGTCCTTTAAGAAGGTGAGATTCCAGTTTTCATTCACTTTGACCATCCTCTAAATACTGACCAATCTTCTTCTACAGGTGGAGAATTAGAAGATAGTTCTGCGACTCTAAATACAGTTCTATCATAAGATCATAGAGTTCATACTTTTTCTATTCCAATTTCTTTCATCAGTCCATCTGTTCTAGAGGTGACTATAACTAGTCCTTCCACTGCTGAATCTACTCCTATTTCTAATCCCCTAGAGGGAGAAGCTACTTCCTTCTGCCATCAACTGATAAAGATGGTAAGTAATCTCATATTTGAGTTCCTATCATGTTGAATATTATTTTCACATATTGAATTTTGCTTTCCTTTTACTAGAATTCCAAGCTTACATAGAGGACCTCATTAATGTGATTCCTAACCTTTCATGTCATGGAGCAATAAAGACAAGGATTCCAAAGAAGAAGAGGAAGACTTTAGCAGTTTCTAAAAGTGTGGAGGCCATTCCAACCTCTAAGAAGCAAAGGTCAAAAGCCACTAAGGTTCCAATTCTTGAAGTCACACCAGAACCTACTTAAAGGGAGGCTCTAGAAGCTTCATAAAGGCCTCATCCAATTGAAGCTGCTCTTAAGAAGACCATAGAGGTTATTTAGGAGGAAATTTCAAAAGTTGTTTAGGAGCCTCAATTTTTAGATATTGCTCCTCCTCCAAACACTAAAAAAGGAGTTCTTGTTGAAGAGTATGGTTAAAATCCTATAGCCGAGCCTTTTTATGTTAGAAAGGACTTCGTTCCTCATAGTAGGTGGCAAAAACTTTAGTTATTCTTATTTTTCTAGACAACTTCTTTTCCTTTACCTATTATTCATTTTTGATTTTGCAAAGAAATTAGTCGATGTGAGCAACAACTTTAATTTTAGCTCCAACCCTAGAGGCTTCAGTCCTCTACCCACTCAAAAGGAAAATGAGAAGTGAGGGTGTTAGGGGAAGTCATAAGGGCCCCTCACATAAATATTCACTACCAAGTTCTCATTCTTCTTATTCTCAAAGGTATGTGATAATGGCATATTTGTCATCTATTGTTTCATGTTTTTATCTTGATATTTTATTATTTTATGAGAAAAAATGACTATTTATATGCTAATTGTTTATTTATAAGGACATAAATGAAAATATAAATTAGGGACTAAAGTGTAAAATTTTCAAAATATGTATTTGTCGCCCCAACGCTGGAACAGTGATCAAAATAAGAAAATAAAAAAATGACCTGTTTAAGTCACAATTCATTGCCCTAGCATTAATTAGCTACTAGGCTAGCAATGGTCAAGTGCCCTAACACTATGTCTTCACTGCTTCAGCGATATAGGCTTTTGAACGCAGCACCCCAATAATAATGCAATTTATAACGTAATAAGAATTGGAGATTTCAAGCTCAAATCAATCTCTATAAAAGGCCACCCATCCTCAACCTTCAAAGGGCATCCAAGAAGATACAAGACACACAAGCACAAGTCTTAGAGAGAAATTATAGCATAATTGAAACAGTTATAGAGAGAAATTCAAGGCATTCTTCGGCATCAAGAGTTCTTTAGGCAACACAATCAAGAGTAATTCGACATTTATATCGGTTTGTTAGATGTCGAATTGTTTTTTGTTGCTGTTAGATGTCGAACAGCAACAATATATTCTTTAGGCAAAAACAATATATTGATTGTATCATATATTATTTTTTGTTGTTGTTCTTCTATAGCCATGAACTAATTTTCTTACTAGGGTTAATACTTGAACTCAATATGTGTGCTTAATTGTCATATCTTTCTAATTTTTTATAAACTTAGTTTTTTTTTATTCAAATTATTTGTTCTTAATGCTTCAATATATTTGGCCAATATATGGTGAATTAATTAGTAATACTTTGATAAACTCGGAAGAGAAATCATTATATTTTGACCTTGGTAATTTGATGTATGATTATAGAGTAACATTTAATATTGTATATGCAAGTTTCAAATTAAGATAGAAATATACCTAATTGGCATATATGATTAATAAGACTTAATCTTAATAAATCTTAATTTATTACAAGGACCATAGGAATATAAGTATTTAGTAAATTAAGGTATACTTGCATGACCTTGTGAGAGACTTGTGAATACATTAGTGTCTTAATCAATAATAAGAACTAAGAGAATTAAATATTAGAAGATTAATCACTGAAAAGCATATTGAGGGATGGTATTAACCCTAAGTTTTCTCTATATAGCTATTTTTCATAACTCTTTACATTGTGTTCTTGCCTTTACATTTTTCAAATTAATTCTTAGATTTTTTTTAAATTGTTTTGAATATTTACTAGAAAGATAAAATTTTAGTACTTGGTCAAAAAGAAGAAATTATCATTGTAGGTTCGACGTCTGAGTTTATAAGTCTCTTTATTACTTGTTATGATATTATATACTTGCATTTAATTTTAAGATATAAAAATATTGCATTAGTATAAAGATGAGTTTGCTCTAAGATTTATCAAATGGAGCACTAGAAAAGCAATGAAGCACTCTATTGTACTTTTGACAAATGGAGAAAGCTATATAACAATCTCGTCATGGTTGTTCACCAAAGCTGATGGAGCAATGCCGAGGAGGCTTCCAAATATGAGTTATGAAGCTTGGAAGTAGAAAAGTTCAGCTTCCTTAATAATGGCAAGTGACTTATTCTATGTTTGTTTACTTATGAAAATTGCTTTTCTTTAGTTCCTAATGTATGTTATTCTTTAACAATACTTGCAAGATAACCTGTCCTCTGTGGATGCATTTGACAACCCAATAGTAGGTGAATGTACTAAATGGGTAACTGAAGAACATAACTGAGGAGGACCAATTTAAGAAAGGTTGGATTCTTTTGCTAGAAAGGGGGCTACAAAGACTTGAGTAAGAGAATAAGAAGCTGAAGGTAAATGCTACAAATGCTTCCTCTATTATAGAGCTGGAAAAAAGACTATGGAACAACTGATCACAAATAACAATGTGTTAGGGAGGATCAATGATAATCTACTTAAGGAGAGGATGGACCTACATGTTTTCCCTTAATGCCAATGAAGATAAAGTCACTTCCTTAGAAAAAAAAGTTAGTGAGATGAAGGGAAGAGTTGATAGTCCCAAGAATCAGGTAATAAAGTCACTTCCTTAGAAAAATAAGTTAGGTAATGAAGATTTAATGAACCAGGTATTTTCTAGCAAAATCTAGCTCTAGAAGGAACAAAACTAGCCTTAAAAAGCTAAAAACCATGCTGTCGTTGAAGTAGATATCTAAGGGCTGCACAGGGTAGATTAACCGAATTGGAAAATTTCATTAAAAAGCAAGCATTTGACCATTACATCATGAATCTAGAAGCTACAAATAGTAAATGACAGAAGAAGGTTATGCTACCTATATCCTTTATGAATGCTAGGTCTAAGTGTCCTCATCTCAGTCTTTTAGGCATTGCTTAGATCTAGGTAGGATTCGATTAAATATCAGGATTGCCAAAGGACTTTGATACTGTGCTTGATTGGTATCGTGGGTAGTCACTTAAGCATTTTGATAATAACATCTGCGATATCAACCATGACTCAGCTAGGTATGACACCTTTGAAGTAGATTATAATATAGTAAACCTCCTTAAAGACTCCTCCTCTTATGGGAAATAATTGCTAATGTGTTTACCACCTTGTAATTGTTTATGTTTTTGGAAAATGTGCTATGGATTTTTTTAGAATATTAATGTAAGGACTTTATTTCTTCATCAATTATATTTTATTAGTGATGAATTATGCTCATGAATGCTATGAATTACAAATCTTATGAATAATTAGTTGTATGTAATAATCATCAATTCCATCAATATACAATCAGTTTTAAAGCAAACAAGTAATCATCAATGCAGTAACCCATAAGCATGAAGCATTTTGCTAATTATTAGTTCCTTGAATGGTATATAATAACTCAGTGGATTAAGAATACTTCATTGATCCTAGAAAAGTTTTGCCTTTGGAGTTTGATGTCTGTACCTTCATTTAATCGTCCTTTAATCTATATATCTTGATAGTATGATCCTATAAATTTTTTTTTGTACCTCTATAGGAGAAGTGCATCTGTTGGTTTATCATTCCTCACTTCCAAAGAAGAGTAACCCATAAGTTAAAGAGCTTTGAAGGAAGGTATCAATGTTAAGGCTTCTGAAGAATTTCTATTTGAGGATCAAAAAGTTCTAAGGAAGACTTTTAACCTCTTCAAAAAAGGTTGATCTAACAATCTGAGCAATCTTATCACTCATACTTCTGAGGAGTGCAACCTAAGTGTCAATAATCCTCTAAGGAAGACTGTTAATCCTTTGGAAGAAGATTGATCTAATAATCTTAATAATCTTGCTTTTGAGGGGGTGTAACCTAAGGGTCAACAATTCTCCAAAATATTCTAGCAATCCCTTTAAAGAAGGTCGATCCAATAATCTTAACAATCTCGCTTCTGAGGAGGTGTAATCTAATGCTTTAAAATCCTCCCAAGAAGTCTAGTAAACCTTTCAAAGAAGTTAAATCCAATAATCCTAACAATCTCACTTCTAAGGAGGTGGAACCCAAGGGTCGAAAATCCGCCAAGGAAGATGTTTTGAAATGTCATTAACAGATATAACATAACTCAAATTATATATTAACTTAATTGAAACAATTTTAGAATTCATTTTAAACATAGAATTATTTTAGTTTTGAAATTTCCATGGTGTAGGAATCTATTCCCTATCTATGGTTTGCAATAAATAGGCTTTTCAGTCTAGTTTTTTTATAACCTTATAAGGCCCTTCCTATATTTTTGCCATTTTATTGCATTTTGTTCCTTATTGATATCAAAAGCTTCCCTTAATAATAGCTCTTCTTCTTTAATTTCTTGTCTACAAACTTTCTTATTGTAATGCTTTTGTGTATTGTTTTAATAGACCATGACATGAATAGATGTGACATCTCTAACTTCATCAGCTAAGTCTTTTTCCAAAGAAAGTTATTCATCATTAAGTTCTAGGTTGACCAGTTTGGTTTTTAGCGTTATGATGCATACTTTTATGGGATGTACTATTTTTGTTCCATAACCAAAGCATAATGGGAACTCCCTGTGGAAGTATCCTCAATTGTCCTGTATGGCTGAATACTTTAAAAAGCTTCTTAAGCTACTTTCTATTCTTTCTTTCCAGTCTTTTTCTTAATATTATAAAGATTGTTCTATTTTATAATTTTTCCTTGTCCATTCCCTTGGGGGATAACTTTCAGAAGAGAATTTTATTGAATTTTGACCTTACTACAAAAGGAAGTCATTATCTTACTAACAAATTGAGTTCTATTATCGAGAACCAACACATGAGGCACTATATATCTGGTAATTATGTTGTTACTGTTGAGATTTGTACTTACATGCCATCCCTTTTTGTATTAATATTTTTTTAGTATTTATACTAGTATTATCATTTTATTACATCGCTAATTATATTTTATATAGAGTAAGATGCTTGTAACGTATTAGACATTATACGATCTGAAAGAGTTTAGATTAGTGCTAAGAATTAGCAACACTGAAAATTGTAAATGCTAAGAATTGACACTGATAATAGTTATTAGATTATAAGAGTCAGCGATATCTAAAGAGTTAGAGCCTTGTCTGAAATAGGACAAAGACCTGAGAATATATTAGTAATGACGTAGTTACAAAGAGTTGCAAAGAGTTATAAATAGTGCTAGGAAATGTCATTATGCAAATATGTTCTCAAATATTATGTTCCTGATCTATCTTCACTGATGGTGGTCTGTCAGTGAATACCTTAATAAATATATAGATTGGTGTATGTCTATATCTGAATGGTTCAGATGGTTATTCTTAGCAAACCATGAGTTTAGTGAAAGCTCGTATAGAGATACAGGTATTCAGTAAGGATTGAATACTGAACTGACTCACAAAAATCTCCAATAGACATCCCATAAAGCCGTCAATAGAGGATCTTTCAAGTTAAGTAGTATTTTTGGTCTTTTGACCTGAGTGCCACGGTGGGCTGTGTGAGTGATTTACCATACTTTAGTTTCACACATGTCAGAAACCTTTCATGGTCTGACCACTGGGTATAGTTCGATGCTCATGGAGTCCAATGTGCATAGATATGGGATCCATCAGCTCATTTGGGTGAATATTATCTCAAAATGCTCTAAGATTATATTTCAGAAAGTCTTATGGCCATAAGTAGTAATTCCTGGGAAAAGAGTTTAACCCTAGAGATAAATAATATTACAAAAGTGTTTGAGAATATTATTTATTGAAATACAATTATAGAGATAAGCTTTCGATCGGGTATATTGAGATTTGACGGTGTTAATCTATATCTCCGCTCTACCCGGATATAAATGATGGAGGGATTATATGAATATGTTATAACCTCAGCTTGTATAGTCTAATGCGCCTCTTTGTAATATCTGTAACGCGCGTGTGTGTGTGTGGGGGGGGTGGCATCATTCACGGACGTGTGGAGGAGTTTCATATGACAATTCGGGCGTAGACCTAGAGAGTCTCACAATATGAAGTGTACTCGTTGTGCACTGGGACAACATAATGGATTGAATAGTTTCATCCTAGAAATTTCAGCAAACCGAAAATATGTTTCAGGGTTCCTCGGGTTGTGCACTTGTCTAGACTTAAATGTTAAGTATATCATTTAATTAGTTGACAAGAGTTATTAACTAATTAGATGTTAGCAAGTGGCACAATTTTATTCCATGAATTATTTTACCATGAATTCACCTATTAACCATGTTAGTAAAATCAAATAAGGTAAATATTAATTATTCAAATAGTTTTTTGAATAATTAAATAAATATTATTTAAATAAATAAAATATGATTTTATTTATTTGTTATTTTATTCCTAAATGGAAAACATACATAATTTGAGAAATATAAATTAAATTAAGTGGAACATCATTTTGTAATTAATGGTTAATTTTATTAAACCATTGAAATGTCCACCAAAATTTATTTTGGTAGTTGGCCACTTAATTTAATTTTGGTGGAGCACTTTTGAAGTGTTGAGAGCACTAAAAATGGTTGGGTTTCATTTGTGTTAACAAGTGTGTGAATCAATTTCGTGTAAAGGGAGGAGAGGAAAATGAAGAGTTGGTTTTAAGAGAGCTTTTCGTTGAACAAAGACTTGTGAGAAAAATTAAACAGAAAGAAAAAAAATTCTTTTTATTTTTCTTTCAAGTAATACAAACCTTGTTGCTAGAGATTATATTGCTGCTATTCTAGCTTCACAATCCCACCGGATTGTTGTGAACTAGAATTGAACATAAGTGCACTCAAGGTGAGCTCAAAGTTAGAACTAAGAAATTCGAATTTGAAATCTTCATTGGAGGTCTTCAAAGGTATATTTTCTGTATTCTTAAGTTGTTAAGAATTTAAGTACATGTGTATATGTTGATTACATAATATATTCCGCTGCAAAATTTGTGTATTATAATACATGTGTTTATTTTTCAATATGTACACAATCACATACATATACCCTAAAACATTTAAACAGTTACAAAGGAACTTCTTCACTTTTTTTCTAGTTATATTATTGTAGGCTTCAACTACCCATTTAGAGAAGTAATTTGTTGCAAGTAAGACGAATCGTTTCCTTCCAACTATTAGAGGTAGAGGTCCAACGATATCCATTCCTTATTAGATAAAGGGTTAGGGTTGGATACTGTATTTAACTTCTTGGTTAGAAGATGAATTAAGGCAGTGTGTTTTTGACATTTTTTATATTTTCTCGTATACTTTAAGGTGTCTTGTTGTATTGAATGCCAATATTAACCCTGCCTCATTACTTTATGAGCAAGATTTCTTCCACTAAATTGATTCTCACCAACACTTTTATGTACTTCTTCTATAATTTTCTTTTTCTTATTTAGCAGCACACATCGTATATATATGTTGGAAATAGTACTTACGTTCTATTCTAATATTGTATGAATATTAATTTTTTAATATTTATACAATAAATATTTCAAATAAAATCGTTAATATTATATATATGGTAAGATGCTTATAACATTTCAGACATTGTATGATTTGAAGGAGTTCAGATCTAGTCTAAAAGAGTTTAGACTAGGTCTAAGAGTTAGCAATGCTGAGAATTATAAATGCTAAGAGTCAGTAGATTATAAGAGTCAGCAAAATTTAGAAAGTTAGAGCTTTGTTTAAAATAGGATAAAGACTTGAGAATATATTAGATATGACATAGTTACAAAGAGTTGTAAATAATGTTAGAAAATATTATTATGCAAGCATGTTCTCAAATATTATGTTCCTGATCTATCTTCACTAATGCGGGTTTGTCAGTGAAGACCTTATCATATATAAATCAGTGTATGTCTATATTTGGATGATCTAGATGGTTAGTCTTAGAAGAACATGAGCTTAGTGGAAGCTCATATAGGCATACGAGTATTCAATAAGGATTTCGTATTGAACAGACTCAACGTGGACCTTTAATAGACATCTCATAAAGCAGTCAATAGAGGGTCTTCTCGAGTTGAGTAGTATTCATGGTCCTTTGACTTAAGCACCACAGTGGGCTTGTGAGTGATCCACTATACTTAGGTTTTACACATGTCAGAGACTTTTCGTGGTCTGATCGTTGGGTGTTGCTGGGTATGATCTAATGCTCATGGCATCTAGTGTGTATAGCTATAGGATCTATCAGCTCATATAGGTGAATTGTATATCTTGACGTTTCAAGATTGTATTTCAGGAAGTCTTATGGCCACAAGCATAAAACCTAGAAATATTTTTTTTCGTGAAATAAACAATATTGCAAAGGTGTTTGTGCATGTTGTTTATGAAAATACAAATTTGAGAATAAGTTCATGGTCGAGCAAATAGAGATTTAACAGTGATGATCTATATCTCTGCTCTTCTAGGATAAAAGTGATAGAGGGACTATACTAATACGTGTTAACCTCAACTTGTATGGTTTAACACGTTGTTCTATAATTTTTGTAATATATATGTGGGGTATTGTTTATAGATTTACAAAAGAGTTTCGTAAGGCAAATGGGTGTAAATCTAGAGGGTGTTATAATATTAAGTGTACTCGTTGAGCACTAGGGTAGCACATCGGGTCAAACAGTTTGATCTAGGAATTATTTAAAAAGTATGAATTATTTCACGATCTCTTAAAAAGCTGATAGCTTGACAAGTGGCAAGTGATGATTGGTCATTTGTGCACCACGTGTCATTGCCAAATTCATCACTTGCCACCTTTTGCTATCTTTTGTCAAGCAAAGGCATGTAAATGCCTTGAAGAGTTGACAAATGGCAAAGGCATTTGCTACCGATTCTTAATTAAAGGACATATATCAATGATGTGTCTAATGTGTAATCAAATGGCAATGTTTGGAAATTATTTAGTTAGACTAAAGAGACATGTGTTGGTTAAGTGTTTCATTATTAGTGGACCAAATGAAACACTTTGAATTAGACTTTGTTAAATGTTAACGAATGAATCACTTTGAATCAGTCTTTGTTAAATGTTAAAGTTTAATACTAGTGACTTGGTTTAGTGAAATATGACTAAGTGTTAGTTGTGAGACTAAAAGATTTGACTAGTATTTTTAATAAATGATTTTGGCCGAAATACAAATAATACTAAGTGTAATCTTATTAGTTAGTATTTTTATTTTTACTAAGTACACATTTCAACCAAATGATACAAAACAGATTTGACTATTTAAAGTACACAATTTTAAGAGTTACAATTTTGAGATGAATTTGGCCATTTAGAAAACAATTATAAGAGTTACAATTGAGAGATGTATTCAGCTATTTAAGAAGCAATTGCAAGTTATTGTAATTTGTGAAAGTCGTACTCGGCTAAAAAGAAAAGAAAAGAGTTCAAATGTTGAGCTTTTGTTCTTGCTAAAATTTAAATTCTACCATTCTAGCTCCACAATTCCACCGATGTTGCGGACTAGAATTACTCGCGGAATTACTTCATGGTGAACACCGATAACAGACAGTACCTCGAATAGTCTTCAAGGGCAATTTCTAATTCATTAGTGTAATGGGACTTAAATTTAGTATGTGTATATTGTAATAGGAAATTAGATTTTCTTTTTTTCTACATTAAATTGTATTTGAGACATACAATTATTAAATTTGAATTGTAATGTACATATTTACATCCTATGCATAGTACACTAACAATGTATTCTCGAGATGACCCTTATATAGAGATCTCCTTCAATTATTGTGAATCTTTTGGATTTGCTTCAAAGTTTCCTAGCCTCTTTATAATCCAAGGGTAGCTCTCCATTTAGAAGGAATTGGATGTATGCGATCATTCAGTTGTTAGTAATGGTAATTTTTCATTATGATGACCATTATTGGTTCCTGTTTTATAGGAATATCTTCATTTACCACTATTTTTCTTTTCTAGCTAGTACTAAAACTAATTTAAACATTATATGCTTTCTAGTCCATGCTTCTTTAGCCATTTTATATGATTTTACATTTTGTTCTCTTAGTATTTATATGACTACTACTTCCTTTAGTTGTTGAGCAATCTGTTTTACTTTTGCTAAGGAAACCTTCAACCCCTTTTCTTCTGTTGTGTAGTTACCATTCCATAGGAAAGTGACTAATGTTGAAATTTGTATACACTTAGAGCAGCTTTAACTTTAATTGTCATGCCATAGTTAATCCTTTAATTAATGCCTTATATTCAACTTTGTTATTTGATTTTAGGGGTAGCAATCTTACTATAAATTCTAAGATTAACCCCTTCAGACTCTAGATTTTGATCTCCAACCAAACTCCTTTGTTGTTGTTGGATCCATCTATGTGCATCTTTTATGATTCCTTTAGTTCCTTAGGTTTCGAGAGTAGAATATCATTCTTTACTACTAGTTCTTATTTTAAGAGGAAATTTGCCATTGCCTGGCCTTTTATTATTGTTTTTGGCCAGTACTTGATGGCCAAGTGTATCAATCTTGTTATAATTTTAGTTAATGTTCTCATGGCATATGGTCTAGATAGAATGTACTATAGCAGATAGAAAGTGTTTACTACCATGAGATGAGATTCAAAGTATTGTTTTAGTTTATCCTTGGCTTGTGAAAAGGTAAGGACCAATTTCTTTGTTATCGAGTACCTAGTTTCTGTATCAGTTAATATTTTATTGGTGTAAAAAAATGGGTTTCTTTCATCCATCATCATCTTTGAATAGAATCGAATTGACAATAACTCTGGAAACTACAAGATATAAATATAAAACCTCGTTAAGATATGGATTGGATAAGATAGATGTTTTATCAAGTATTCGTTTAATTTCTATAGAGCTTCTGCTTGTTCTTGCCCTTACAAGTTCTCTTTTAAAGCTTTGATGGCTTGAAAAAAAGGCTGACACTTTTTTGACATTCTGAAAATAAATTTACTCAAGGCTGCTATTCTTGCTATAAAGATTTTAACTTTCTTTGGCATTTTGGGAATTGTGATATTTTTCAAGGCTTGGACTTGTAAGGGATGTGCATCGATTCCTTTGATGCTGACTATATGCCACATGAATGTTCTAGATGAGATGCCAAAAGTACATTTAGTGGGATTTAATCGCATCTTAAGCTTTATAAGGACATCAAACACCTCATGTAAATCTAAAAGATGATTTTGTGCTTCTTTACTTTTGACTACTATACTGTCTATGTAGGCTTCCACAGTTTTTCTTTTTAGCTTTATAACACTTTGTGAACTAGCCTTTGGAAAGTGGCTAATGCGATATTTTATATCTTAAAATTGAGTGCAAGTATGCATTATCGTATATAAGTAATAAAGGGATAAAATAGTCGGAACCCACATGGATAATATCTCATTTTTAATCAAGTACTAAAATTATGTCTTTGTAGTAATTATTTAGAAAAATAAAATCTATGAATGAATTTGAAAAATATAAAAACAATAATATAATGTAAAGAGATTTGGAAGATAGCAATATAGAGAGAACCTAGGATTAATACTATTCCTCAATATACTTTCTAATGATTACTATTTTAATATTAATTCTCTTAGTCTTTATTATTGATCAAGACACTAATGAATTCACAAGCCTCTTCCAATATCATGCAAGTATATCTTAATTTACCAAATACACATATTCCTATGGTATTTAATAAATTAAGATTCATTAAGAATAAGTCTTATTGATTATACATGCCAATTAGGTATATTTCTATCCTAATTTGAAATTTGCATATGATACATTGAATGTTACTCTATAATTATGCATCAAATTACCTATGTCTAAATATAATGATTTCTCTTTTAACTTTATCAAAATATTACCAAATCAATCATCATATTGGCCAGATATAATGAAGTATTAAGAACAAATAATTTGAATAACAAAGAACTAAGTTTATTAAATATTAAAAAGATATGGCAATTTAGTGCACATATTGAGTTCAAGTATTAACCCTAGAAAGAAAATTTAGTTCATGGATATAAGAGAACAGTGGCAAAAATAACAAGAAAATATGATACAATCAATAGTAAATCGATATTGATGTTAAATTGCTCTTGATTGCGCTCTCTAAGAAACTCTTGATGTCGAAGAACGCCTTGAATTTTTATTTGTGGATGCTTTAATTGTGCTCCAATTGCTCTCTAAGACTTGTATTGCATGTCTTGTGGATGATTTTTTAAGGCTGGGGATGAGTGCCTTTTATAGGGATTGATGTGAGCTTAAAAACCTCAAATCTTGTCGTGTCAGGAATTGCGCTGTCACTAGGGTGCTACAATTCTGTCGCTGAGGCACCATGTACAAAAGCCTGCATTACTGGAGTAGTGAAGGTTTGGCGTTAGAGCGCTGGGTCATCACTGGTGCGGTAGCTTGCCAGCGCCAAGGCGGTGAACTGCGACTTATACAAGTTTTATTTCTTTTTGTCTTATTTTGGCTCAGATTTCAGCGTTGGGGCGATAGGTCCTTATATTCAATTAAGTTCCTATAAAAAACAAATAATGCACATAAATAATCATTTATTCTCATCAAATAATAAAATATCAAGATAAAAACATAAGAAAATAAATGACAAATATGCCCTTATCAAATTTCCCCAAAATTTTCAGCCTAAATGGCATCACTGTGTAGCAATAAGTTCCTCATTCTATCATGAAGTTTATCTTCTCTTCATTCTCTAGATCTATCTTAATTTGATTATAGCTCTTGTAGGCATCTAAGAAGGATAACCTTTCATATTATGTCATCGTGTCCACCATCTGATCAATTTTAGAAAGCGAGAAAGAATCCTTTAAGGTTACCTTTTTAAAATTTGTATAATCAACATAGACTTACCATTTCTCATTTTCTTTGCTACTACCATGACATTGAAGAGCCAATTTGAGTAATGCATTTCCTAGATAAACCATACTTCCAGCAATCAATCAATCTCATCTCTAATGATTTTGTTTCGTTCTGGCACAAACCTCATTTGCTTTTGTTATATTAGAACATAGTCTTTTTGAATGCTGATCTTACAAGTTATTACATCCGAATCAATCCTTACCATATTTTTATGATAAAGACATCTTGGTCTTTTCTAATTAACTCTACGATTTCCTCATTTTCCTTTATAGACAAATTAGCTCTCAGTATTACTTTCTTATTGGTGGTACTTGGGTCCAACATTATTTCCTTAGTTCCCTCAATATTAGGTGACATATAATCTTGCTCTTAAAGAAGTTTCTTTGGTCATTGGTCCAGTAATTACTATTTATAAATTACTTTAACCTTTGCTAGAGGCGAATTTCATTTTTTCGCTAGGTCGTCTGTACTGAGAGGTTGGGTCATTGTTTAAGCTTCTTAATCTTCAATTTTCTTTTCTTCTTTAGTTTTTAGAGGCTTGAGAAAATTGGCATAAGACTGTCGACTTGTGTTTACTCTCCCATAATGTCTACTATTCTTATTTCTATTCCTAAAATGCATCTAACTACTTGATGCACAATGGATGCCACTACTTTCATATATTATATCCAATAATGATCTACAATAATATTGTAAGCTATTGATGCATCAACTACTAGGTAGTCCACCGTAAGTTGTACCCTAAATGCTATAACGAGAAGTGTAATCATCTTTTTAACTTAAACCTTTTCTCCTTTAAATGCTATTAGTTAGTATTACATCTCTTGATATCTTTTTTATTCAATTTTATCCACTTGAAAGCTTTTTAGAAGAGGATGTCTGCATTACTTGTTTCATCTACCAATACTTTTTGGATTGTAATTTTGGCTATGTTTAGGTTGATTACCAATAGATCAAGGTGAAGCAAAATCAATATGATCAAATCTTATTGGGAATTCTAACTCAATTGATATTACTATAGTTGTTGATATTTTTGCTATCCCATACCTTTAGACCTTGGTTGCCATCCAAAATAGTAGCTTCTATCTTTTGTAATTTCCTTCTCTGTCTGGTGATCTTCCATGGAGCATTACCACATAGAATTAGATCACTACTTACTTTACAGATAGTACTTTTATGGAATCTTGCATTGGTTCATCTTTAATTTATGGCCTTTTTAAGACCTGTTATCTATCTTTTGCATTTGTCACTTCTGTCACTTGTTCCTTTGTGGCCTTATTAGAGGATCTTCTTATTAGCCCTAATTGAAGTCAAATAACGATCTATTAATTATATTAAACATTAGGGGTGCCACATTTTTTTTTATTTGTGGTTTCAATTGCATTTGCTTTCGGAACTTGTTCTTATTTCGTTTATTTTTTAGAGTTACTTTCAATCTGAATTCTACCAAATGCTCATTTCTCATAAGAGCATTAATATGATTTTTAATGGAACAACAGGCACTAATGTCATGCTCGTGTTTATTATGAAGGCTCAATGTTTAGTATGGTACCTTTGTGCCTCTAGTACTAATATTAGTTTTGGCTTCTCTGAATGCCTTGAGTCTTTGTACTTCACCTAGATCTTTTATGCTAGAGTGTTGATTAGAATTAAAGGTTAAAAAATTCGTTGCCTTTTTTCATTCTTTTCATCATTTCAGGTTGTAATTAACTTTCCAAGCCCATCTCACTATAAGGAACTTCTTTGTTTTTCCTTGTTATGATCATGAAAGCTTCTTTAGCTGTAGTTGCTTTATCTTCTTCTTTTTTAATTCACTGTTCAAATTTTTGGTTGATTATCTTGAATGAAGAAAAATTCTTCTGAACGAGATATCAGTAATATGCTATAAATGTTTTTACTATATTTCAATATGTCTAAGTAGCTATCTCTGTATCTTAACTTCCCAAGTTACTAAACTTCCTATTGAACCTATTTAAAAAACTCTTGATTGACTAATTATCCCCATACTTCATGAAAATAAGGTCCAAAGCTGTCTTTTTCTTCTTTTGATTTTGCATGTACTGGGTGATGAGCTGAGCAGTCAATCCATCGGAGGTGGATATGAAGTTTTCGTTCAACTTAAAGAACTAAGCTTGAGTTGGGCCTTTCAATCCAGAAGAGAGATTGAGGCACTTTAATGCATCATCTTGTGCATTCATTATCGTATGTGCATAAAAATAAATAATATATTTATCTGGATCTCTAGTCCTATCATACTTTTGAAATGTTGAAATGTAGAATTTATGCAAAATTTTTGCTCTTATAGCTAGAGTCATGGCATCCTAGAAAACTCCAAAATTTTTAATTTTCACATAGAGTTCTCTCACATCTTCCAAGGTGAAAGCTCATATGTCTTCTCTATCCATATTTATTAAACCTCAAAGGGTTCCCTCTTTACTAATTCCTAGATTGTAACAAAATCCACTTTAAGAGCTCAAGCATTTTAGATCTCTTCCCTGTGTTGTTTATCACTTGGAATGTCATTCAATTCTTCATACCCTTCAATAATAATCAATCTATCTCTCAGCTCTTGATTCTATTTTCTTGTCCCTTTTAACAGTTTCATTATCTAACTTAGAATGTTTGACATCTATAAGGGAACTTGATTCACCAGCATTGTTAAATTTAGGGTGCTCGATTCTCCTTTTTCTTTATTGGTTAAGTTCGCCCTCTAATTAGACATTTTTATTTATGTTGATTTTGGTGAACTTCATAAATTATTATTCAATTAAACTATGTTTTTATAGATGGTGTCATTGAAGTTCCACAAGAAATTATCCTTTTGTCCTTACGAACTTTCCGCAATATTAAAAGACCTTTCATTCTCTTGTAAAAAAAAGTACTCCAACGCTTAAGTTAGTAATTGCAAATTAAAAGAGCGCACGAGTATGTGAAAATAAATTATGATATATAAACAAGAAAGATTGTGCATTTTTATGCTTAAAATGGTTTTCTTTTTCCTTTTAGGAGTGCTGTTCAAGTTTTTAGAGTCAGAATCCAAAATATCAGTACAAAACAGAATCCCCTCTTTGTTCATTTTTCCATCTTCTTATAAGTGCTGAGATTAATTGAGTTATTACACGAGTAATTATAGTAATAACTAAATGATTTAAATTATAATTTAATAATTAAATTTGTATTAAATATGTTCCTAACTAATTTTTAAATGAATTTATGTTATTAGAATTAATTCTTTATAAAATATGAGTTCTAATTATTAAAATAACATTTAATATGCAATAATTTAAAATAAATAAAATTTAAGCTTGTTTCAACCCCTTAATAGCGTCTATGACCTGCTTGTGGAACTCCTAAATTGACAGGTCTGAGTTATTTAAAATAAACCTCTTACACTTGAAGGAATGGATCTGCTATCGTGGACCTCCTTTAAAATGAATTTTAAATACTTTGCGCGGGTTGATTGGATCTTTTTGGATATGGGCCCTATAGTTATGCTATTGCACATATTTATTGTTTATTAAATAGTATTTTTGAATTATTGTTTTAAAAAAATAAAAGTGAAATTTTTTAGATAACTATTTTTAAATTTTAAAACATGTGTGATAGTGTATAAAGTGTTTTGAAGATAACATCTTAAAAATGAAAATAAAAAATGCGTTAATAAGTAAAATATTGGAAGACGAAGTAGCTTTATGCTAAATGAAACAGCTTAGTAGTAATACAAAAATATAAACATAACAAATGGAGCTGCATTATACAAGCAAGCAATGCCTTCACAGTGCAAAATTAATCAGTTTCATGGTCTTCCTATGTTTTATTTAATTGTTAATTGACATTAACTACATTCTCAATATTTATTATTTATCAAACATCAACAAAATTTAAATAATGTTACATTTTAAAATAATATTATAAATTTTTTTATCTTAAATAATGTGTCAAATAATTATTGAATAATAAAATAATATCATAAATAATTTTAAAATTTGAACTATTTCAATACTCAATAATTAATTATGATATTATTTTATTATTCAATAATTGTTCGACACATTATTTAAGATAAAAATATTAATTATTATTTGGGAACTGTTGAATTACTTTAAATTTTTTTAAGTTGATGGCTTGATTTTTTTTTTTTGTCGTTTCAAATACGTCAATAAGTATAGTGCCATTTACATTAGAAACAGTTTAGGTTTTGAATCTTGAACCCGTTGTTATCTCAATATAGTTAGTTGCCAATTGATTTATGTTGAAGCTTGGACCTTAACCTTGCTTTCCGTTACATTCATGAAATAAATGACAACAAAAATATTAAGCAAATCTTTAATTGAGTTTAAAGAGAATATTTATATTGGTGTTTAATTGTTTCAAACATAGTGGTTAATCTAATCTTTAGATATGATATTGACCTAGAAATTTGGGCAATTTTCAAGTTAACGAATGAAATTTATTTTTTGTTGAGAACAATTTGATTAACACTAAAAAAGAAAAGATAAAGAAACATAAAGACAATAGATATATAGTAGTTCAACCCAATTTTAATTTATGTGTATTTTACTGAGTTTGATGGATTTATTTATATGCACTATTGAATGATTATTTTTACATAGTAATCGTAAAAGGCATCATAATCATTATAAAGAAGAAATAATAAGAGAGGAAAAATCACGCAGAGCTCTCCCAGTTCCCCTTTGCTTCTACATTCAAGCTCTTCATTTATAGGTGTTGTAGAGTCCTTTCAAGAAGGTGTTTAATTCTTTGATTGAAGTGATATTAATCTCACGAGTTATGGAATATTAAGCTAATTAGTTATAGGGTATTAATCTCATAATTTAAGGGATATTAATCTCATAATTTGAGAGATATGATTCCATCATTAATTCTATGATTTTAGGGATGTAATTCCCCTATTAATCAGGTTTCTAAAAAGGAGATGATGACTCCCTTTTTTAGGATTAGGGTTAACCTCGAAATCTAAGGAGGGATAAGGGTCCCTCAGTTTTAGTATTAACTTTGTTGATACTAAAAAGTTTATTATAGTTTAGGTTAAAAGATTTACTCTCAGATTTTGGGTTTTACTTGGGTTATTTTGTGGAGATTCCTTCCTTCCCTGCCTTAGATGATTACTAAAATTATCCTTGCCCTAGGCAGGCTCGAGTCTTTATAAATGTAATCCTTGTCCTGGGTGGGTTTAGGTGCTTATGTCAATTGTAAAAACTCCATCTCTGACTTGGGCGAGCTTGGGATTCATGTCAATTGTAGAAACTGCATCTCTACCTTGAGCAGGCTTGGATTCACATCGATTATAAAAACTCCATTCCAACCCTAGATGGGCTTTGGATTCTTGTCGATTGTAGAAACTCTATCTTTGCCTTGAGCAGTCTTGAGTTTCGTGTCACTTTGCTCCTTGGTTAGGTAGAGGTCCTGAGCATATGATAAAAAAAAAGCATGTAGTTAATAAATAATAGTATGCAAAAAAGGCTTACGTGATCGAGTTCGGCAAGAGCTTAAGTGGTTGGGCTTAATGAAAGCTTACGTTTTCAAGTGCTTGATCTCAGGGGGCTTAAGTTTTCAAATGCTTGGCCTTGGGGTAAATTTTAATGATTGAGCTCGAAGATAGTTTAGCTGCTCGAGATTGGGTCCTAGGTTCTCGACCTCGACCCTTAGATCATCAATTTCGTAGAAGGTCATAATGAATCATACATACTTTAGGGGTGTATTTGCAAAGGTTAAAAAATACTCTTAATCAAAAACAAATTTTCAAAACTATAGGCAATTAATTAAGGTGATTAAGATGGAGTCCTAGTTCCATCTCTTATGGGCACTTCCATTATAGATTTTTTCCTGCAAGTTTTGGTCAGCACAAGTCTTTCTGCCTCGGTGATTCTATTACTATTATTTGCTCGATTATTTTCATAAGTCTCGGGTTCAATCCCTCAGCAACTTCCCTTCTTCCTTCCTTTTTTTATAAACTCGAGGAGTATTTTATATTTTTTTCCATGTGTAATGAACGATATGGTGATGCCCATGCCTTGACATAAATAAAGAGCCCTTATTTTTAGATTGTTATTAGTCTCCATGGTTTTTTGCTGCATCCCCAAAGACAACGCAAAACTATTAACAAAAATTTGGACAATTTCCAAGTTAACGAGTTTGACAAAACCCATCCCGAGACCCTCAACTATAGATCCATGCGGCCCTGCCAGGCACCCCAACAGAAGTTCCTCAGAATCTAACTGTTTGAGTTGAGAAATTTCGCGAGGCGAACCCCTTTTTAATTTTTGTTATTATTGAGAAAATTTTGGAATGTACGTGAAAATAACTTAATAAATTTTAAAATAAAACGACAGAGTTTCCCTGTTTTTCTTAAAATTTCATATAAAACGTCCAAAGAAAATTTCACTTCTATTTCAAACAACGTCTCAACTTCCAAATAGGACCTCCGATCCTTTTCAAAACCAAATCCAAACACAACTCTACAATTTCATTTCAATCACAAAACTAGCATACTAATAAAAAGTGAAACGATCATCATAATATCTAAACCTCTTCTTATTTGTCCAAAACATATTTACAAAGTACACAAATCTATAACTACTACGTAGAAGCAAACGGTGCTACTTAGCATATTTAATTAGCAAAATGATCGTCAAACTGGCCCACTAATCAGTCGTAGGTGAATCAGCAACTTGCGCATTGAGGCCTGCACCTGGAGGAAGGGTTTAGAAAACATAAAACATAAAACATAAAACGGGTGAGCTAAAGAAGTTTAGTGAGTGCATTTAAGATTTCTAAAAAAATAAAATTTTTTATAGATATTAAATTCTAAAAGATATGTATAAATCATGCTTCTAATTGTTTTTATAAAACTGTAAAATGGTATCTAATGTCATATGTTGATGAAATTTGCTGAACGGGTTTTATTTACATCTTCGAAAAATAATATCCAAAATCTGTAAGACATAATAACTAACAAGTACATATATAAATGCATAATGTGCGTTCGGTAGCTCGAAAACTATTAAAGCCCTCGCTCGGCTATTTTCTTTCTAAACTGTACTAATGGTAACCTTAAAGCTCTATACTCACACAACGACTCAACTAGCACTGCACAACGTGAGTAGGTCATAGGGCGTCTTAACTAGCAACGCCCACAGTGACATCTCACTGGCTATGTAGTGAAATCTTACATTGCCTACATATAGCGAGACAATACCCCGTACACAAAGAGCAACTCACATGACTCGACAACCCGACTTCTCAGAGTTAGTGACATGCCCCCCAATACTTGCCTATGTGTACGGGATATACCGGCCGAGTCTTAAACCATCACCACAACTATAAATCTGAGGGTACCAATGGCCTTTGAATCTAATTTAGTAGTTTTAAAACTATTTCTTAAACCGAACATAAAAATGCATATTTATTGATATATATATATAAATATCAAAATTGTAAATCATATTTATGCATTAAAAGCATATAAAACATACAATTTCAATATGCGGAAACATATTAAACGAAAGATAAATTATGGCAGATTTTCACTCACCAACTGCTCCAAACTCAATTCTTTTCCGGACTTGTACTTCCTTTACCGGTCTCGATTTTCTTCACCGACACGCCATAAATGACATTTAGAACCTTTACAATCGTTAAAATTTCACTTTACTAATAAGCGCTCTAATCAGCTTACAAAGCCTAGATAGATACCACTTTTCAATTTTTCTTTACGGAGTCAATCAATCCTATTTAATTCACCATCCGACGCCCTGAAAATTTTTTAACACCCTATAAATTAGGTTGGATATAATTGCCCTTCACCTTATCAAAATGGACAATTATGTCTCATTTTCTTCATTTTTGATTTTCCATCAACCATATATATCCCATTAACACAAGAAATCATTCATATACAACAATTTAACCAAAACACAACTCAACCCTAAAAACACCTAATTGGCCGAAATTTCCATCTTCACCCAATGCATTTCTTTTCTCAATTTCTTGTTCCAATAGCATCAAAATCAAGACAATTTAATAATAATGCCCTAATAACATCCAATTGAAGTTTCTACATTGAAATCCAACCAAACCCTAATTCTAACCTTACTAATTCCTTTACTTTGATGAGTTATTTAACCCCACACTTGAATTCAACTCAACCTACATCAATAATTCCCACAAAAACATCAATTGAAGAAATCTTGAAAATTCAAACATAATAATTACAAAACAATGTTTTTCTTAGATTTTTTCCTTGAATTTGTACTAATAGAGGCTTCAATTGATCTTAGGAACTCATGTTTGGCTTTATTTTTGGCTTGGTCAAGCATGAAAACTTATAAAGAAGCCTTGGGTTTTACTGTAGCAACCTCCCCTTCACCTTGGTCGAAATCCTTTCTTTTTGCTCTAAACATGTTATGTTTTTAACTTAGCCAAAATTCTACACACTTCCTCCTTATATAGTGTTCTTCCAAAAGTCCAATTTACCCATCAACTAACTCAAAATTTCTAAATTGTCATTGGTTCAAAATGAAAGGATTTAATTGGTATCTTTCTAACTATTTAGTTAGAATAGTCAAAAGAACCAACTAGACCTCCATCTTGGCTATCCACTAACTTGTCTCTAATTAGTCCATTTTCTAATATATGGATTGTGTTTCTTAATAAAGGCTTGTTCCATGCATAACCCTTGAATGAAAATTCATGTATTAAATTAAAATTTTCTTTTTCAAGTCAATAGAGAAAATTTTCAAAAATATTTCATGACCGTCCAATGCTCTAATTAAGTGTGAAATTATCAATTTAGGTCTAATACCTCTCATGTACACCATTAAAAAAAATATTTCTAGTAGGGTTGGAATCGGGTAACCCTGCGATGCCTTGATTGCTTTATACCAAAATCTAGACACTTATACTACTAACAAGGTTCGGATATTACAGAGTTAAATTTATTTTTTGCTGGGAATGGTTTAGTTAAGATTAATAAAACAAAGATAACAAAACACAAGGACAACAAATATATAGTGGTGTGACTAATTTGGGCTTATATCCACTTTATTGAGCTTAATGTGCTCACTTATATACAACATTTAAATAGTCATTTTTATACAATAGCAGTACAAGATATCTGGCCTTTACAAAGAAGAAATAATAAGAGAAGGAACATTAAGCAGAGCTTTCCTTGTTCCCCTTTGCTTTTAGATCTGAGCACCATTTTATAAGTGTTGTTGAGTCCTTCCATGAGGTGTTTAATTTCTTGATTTAAGGGATATTATTCTCATGATTTATGGGATATTAATCTCAGAAGTTATGGAATATTAGTTTTGACAGGACTCGCCCCGAGACCCTCTACTATAGATCTCAGTGGGCTCTGTCAGGCACCCAAACGGAAGCTCCTCATAATCTAACTATAAAAACTGAGAAATTTCGTGAGGCGAACCCTTTTAAACTCTTGATATTACTACTAAATCTCAGAATACCAGTGAAGATATATTTACCAAATTTTTAAAAAAATGGACAGAGTTTCCTTTATTTTTCTAAAGAATCTAAATACAAAACCTACAAAGAAATCACACTTCTATTTCAAACAGCTTCTCAACTTCCAAATAGGACCTTTAGTCCTTTTCAAAACTAAATCCAAACACAACCCAACAATTTTATTATAATCACAAAATTAACATATTAATAAAAAGTGAAACTATCACCATAATACCAAAATATCTTCTTGTTTATTTAAAACATATTTACAATATGCACAAGTCTATAACTACCATGCATAAAAATCAAAAGGTGCTACTTAGCACATTTACATTTACAAAATGATCGTCAGACTTGGCCCACTAATCAGCTGTAGGAGAATCAGCAACTTGCCCACCGAGGCCTGCACCTGGAAGAGGGTTTCAAAAAATATAAAACACAAAACTGGTGAGCTAAAGGAGCTTAGTGAGTACATTAAAAATTTTCAATAAAAATAAAATGAAATTCTACATAAATATTAAATTCTGAAAAATGCATAAACATGTTTCTAAAACTATTATAAAACTGTAAAATAGTTTGTAACGTCATATGCTGCTAAAATCTTACCGAGTGGGTTTTATTTATATCTTTTGTAAACAATATCCAAAATCTGTAAAATATAATAACTAACATGTGCATATATAAATATGTAATATGCCTTCGGTAGCTAAAAAACTATTAAAACCCTCGCTCGGCCATTTTCTTTCTAAACTGCACCAATGGTAACCTTAAAGCTCTATACTCACGTAGTGACTCAACTAGCACCACACAACATGAGTAGGTCACAGGGCGTCTAAACTAGCAACACCCACTGTGACATTTAAAGACATCTCATTGACTATACAACGTAATCCTACATCGCCTACATATAGCGAGACAATACCCCGTACACATAGAGCGACTCACATGACTCGTCAGTCCAACTTCCCGGAGTTAGTAACTCACCCCCCCAATACTTTCCCATGCGTACGGGATATACCGACTAGGTCTTAAACTATCACCACACTGAAATTTGAGAGTACCAATGGCCTTTGAAGCTAATTTAATAATTTTAAAACTGTTTCTTAAACTAAACATATAAATGCATATTTCTAACTATATACCAAAACCGTAAATCATGCTTATGCATTAAAAGCACATAAAACATACAATTTCAATATGTAGAAACAAATTAAACGAAAGATAGATCATAATAGATTTTTCACTCACCAACTGCTCTAGACTCAATTACTCTTACTTCCTTTACCGCTTTTGGTTTTCTTTACCCATACGCCACAAATGACATTTAGAACCTTTACAAATGCTCAAAATTACACTTAAACTAGTAAGCACCCTAATCGGCCTACAAAGTCCGGATGGATTTCACTTTTCGTTTTTTAGTTACGAAGTCATTCAACCTTGTTTAATTCACCATCCGATAAATTTGGTTGGACATAATTTTCCTTCACCTTACAAAAATGGACAATTATGTCCCATTTTTTATTTTCCATTAACAATATACATCCAATTTATACAAGGAATCATTTATATACAACAATTTAATCAAATCACAACTCAAACCCTAAAACTTCCTAAGTGGCCGAATGTACCATTCTCCATTCAACACATTTGTTTTCTCAATTTCTTGTTCAAATGACATCCAAATCAAGCAAATTTAATTCTAATGCCTTAATAACATTCAATTGAAGTTTCTACAACAAGATCACACCAAACCCTAATTCTTACCTTACTAATTCCTTTAGTTTGGTGTCTCTCTTGAGTTCCACACTTGAATTCAACTCAATCTAAATCAAGAATTCACACAAAGACATTAATAGAATTTATCTTGAAAAATTATACACCACCATTACTACATAATGTTTTTTTTATACCTTTTTTCCTTGGATTTTCACTAATAGAAGCTTCAATTGATCTTAGGAACTTGTATTTGGCTTTGTTTTAACTTGATCAAGCATGAAAACTCATAAAAAAGTATTAATTTCACTATAGCAGCATCTCCTCTATTATGGTCGAATTTTCTCTCTTTTGCTCTAGCATGTTATGCTTTTAACTTAGCCAAATTCTAGACACTTCATCCTTATATAGTGCTCTCCCAAAAGTTCAATATACCCCTCAACTAATTCTAAATTTTTAAATTGCCATTAGTTAAAAATGAAAGTATTTAATTGGTTCATTTCTAACTATTTAGTTAGAATAGTCAAAGGAACCAACTAGGCAATCCATCTACTTGTCTCTAATTGGTCAATTTTCTAACATGTAGATTGTGTTTCTTAACAAAGGTTTGTTCCATGCATAACCCTTAAATGGAAATTTATGTATTAAATTAAAATTTCCTTTTTCCAAGATAATAGAAAAAAATTCCAAAAAAATTCCATAATTGTCCAACACTCCAGTCGAGTATGAAATTACCAATTTAGGTCTAATACCTTTCATGCGCATCAATAAAAAAATATTTCTAATAGGGTTGGAATTGAGTAACACATCTTTATCGTTTTATACTAAAATTAAGAGATATGATTCCCTCATTAATTTTATAATTTTTGGGATATAATTCCCCCATTAATTATGTTTTCTAAAAAGGAATGAAGACCCTCTTTTTTAAGATTATAGTTGATCTCGAAATTCAAAGGAAAACATGTCTTTGTAGTGTTATATTAGATGAAAAATGCCACAAAAGTCCTAAAAGAAAAATTCACAATAAGCTTTTGTATTATGAGATTGAGATGAGAAGGCACCACAAATGTAACCAATTATAACAACCTTTTATTTCAAAATTTCTACCCTTAATTCATTGCTTTTGGACAATCACAACTAGTGTTTGAAAATTGAAATGATTAGCTTTCAGATAAGGTCTACCTCTTCAATAATATGTAAAATATGCTGAGGTTAAAACTTATAAGGGATAATACTTTATTTCCATCTTGAAACTCTATTATTATTGGCTGCCCATTTTTTATATAGAGACTGTTGATCCTGCTTCTAACTTTATCACCTCACTTACCTTAAGAGGCAAGAGCTAGGTACTAGGTACCAACTCTAAATATTAAGCTACAATATAAAATCCCGAGCTATATATTCTACAGGCTTTTAGAGAGTTACTATTGTTTCAAAACTTGTATATGAATAAATGAATATATTTCACTCAATGCCCCTACTAAATGAAATTATAGTGGACAATAAATTCATTCTTTCATATGATACAAGTATTAAGTATATTTTGATCATAAGTCATTACACTAAAAGATTAATTGCCATGAACACAATGAACTCTTTTTAGGAAATTACTAGAAAAATGGGCTATAGTAGTAGATAATATCTATCACAAACAGAGTATTTGTGATATATTTATTCTATTACCTAAAGTCCCCTTACTAATCTGTGATAGATTATTTCTATCAAAAATTTGTAATAGGCAAATTTTGTGATAGATACATTCGATCGCAAATCTGTGGGTTGTAATTTTAATAAGTGACGTGACAATTGAAGTGTAGGCTTATGTGGCTGCTAATGTTGCACATGATTTGGCAAATGATATCTTAAAGATGCAAGCATAATGACGCCATGTTGAGGTCACCCTAAAAAAGTATGATGTTATCATATATCACTATTTTGTGATAGATGTCTATCAATATTTTGTGATAGATTTTTATTTTTTTATTTGTAAAATCGTTTTAGTTTTTAATATATAATTAAATTCATATATATATAATATATAAATTTATATTATAATACTTAATATGTATTATAGTTTATTTATATTTTTTATAATTAATATCTATATTTATATAATAATTTATCAAGTAATTAAATATTATCTATAAAAGCAAACTAAATTGTCAACTATTAGTATTTATGAGTGTATTTCAAATAAAAAAATGTAAATTTGAGTATTAGATTGGGGAGAAAGAGCCAAGAAGAGAAACAAAGAGAATGGGTCGAGAAAAGGCGCCTAAGCCACTATAAGCTTGGCGCTGCGACACTAGTTGTTGGGCTTCACAGCACTTAAGTGTAAATCCTGGGGCACTGCGACGCTTAATCAGGCAATTTAAAGATATGCTTGTTGAGCGTCGCAATGCTGAGGATGAGCACGGCAACATTGGGACTTAGAAATGTGTCTTTTTAGATAGTCATCTACCATTTTCAATGGGTATGGCCTTTTGAAGAGGTATTGTGTCTCTCTAAAGAGACACATTAACTCTATGAATACTACAGGCGTACTTCATTTGAGCATATAATTTCTTTTCTTCATCTTTGATCACATTTTTTCTTTACTGATCAACTACTTTCAAGTTCACTTATTGTCTAAAGAAGTTATATTTGGTATGCACCTTCACAACTTCTAATACACCTTTACAACTTCTAATTGTCATTAAATCTTGGAACTATCCTATAATTCAAACCTTACTACACCTTGATTACTATCATTGTGAGGGTAGAAATAGTTTTAAGAATAATGCCTAGCATGCCTTGACATCAAACTTATCACTTGTTGAATCCTTAATTATACAGATATCCTACCTACAAATTTTCTAACAATCTTAAAGCTATTTCCATATGGATACTATAAGTGATTCCTCTTTCTTGGCTATAGATAAATCATTTTCTGAGACTACAAAAATATCACCATTCTATAGAAATATTTCAAGATATGGTAAGTCTATGTCTTTGACACATTAGATGCTGTGGGCTTAGCAGAACATCTCACACTTCCTTCTCCATAAGTTGTTGTATTTAGTGTGTGATGTGTAGATATACGTATAATTTTAAAAAATAATAAATTCCCAGCGAAAGTATTACATATATGTTATACTCAATATAGCATACTCAAGCACATAGATCTCATATATGTTCATATGTATCATACAAATAAATTTCAAGTAAATAACCTACTTGGTTTTTAAGGTAGCTTTGAAATTCTTCCAGAACTTCAACCTTCAATTATTGAGATCACCTTAAAATGTCTTGTTACAAAATTCTAGTTCACAACTAAAACATGTGGGATTGTGAATCTAGAATAACAGCTATAAATTTCCAACAAATTGATGTTTTAACTCTTGAAACAATTTTAGTTCATATGTATTATTTCTTGCAAGAGATGAGAATAATTAATGTATCTAGTCTTTTTTCCCTCACAACCCTTTGCTTAGAACTTTGATATGACTTAGCCAAATTCTCATAACTCTTTGAAAGCCCTTAGCAAATTCTCTTTACTATTTTTTTTTCACTCCCACAGAATGATCACACCTCTCCATTTCTAAAATGAACTATTCCCTTTGTTTTATGTAAATGATGGCTCATTAAAGTGCTCCACCACCACTCACACTTGTTGACCATTTTATTTAATTATTTTCATGACCTACCATTTAATAAAGAGGAGATAATTGCTCATTATCAACCAATTTCTCCTCCCCCTCTTTAGATGGCCGACCAACACACTTGCGTATGCCAAGAAATAATGCACCTTTATAATATTATAAGTTACAATGGTCCTACCATTAAAAATTTATCAAATTATTAAAGAATAAATGGTAAACATCACTTATAATATTATATAAGTGCTTGTTACACGTTCAGAAAATAATAAGAATTAAATATATATATAATGTGTATAATATATGTATATTATTTATTCAAGAACTAATTTTTGAATAATAACTTTTTACCTTATAAGTATTTACTAGTAAGGTAAATTGGTGAATACATGGTAAAATCATTCATAAAGTAAGATTGTGCCATTTGTCAATTTCTTATTAGTTAATAGCTCTTGTCAACTAATGATGTATTTTACATTTAAGTATTGACAAGTGCATAACATAAGAAACCTGAAACATATTTTCACTTTGCTGGAATATTTTGGACTAAACTGTTCAATCCAAATTGCTGCCTCGGTGCACAACGAGTACACTTCATAATGTGAGACTCTCTAGGTCCATGCCCGATTTGTCATATGAAACTCTTCCATATGTCCGTGAACAATGTCCCACACACATATGTTATTGCTAAGGTCGGTGCTTACGTGCCATCCTTGAATGTACATATACTTGTGTATTTATACAAGTATAAATTTTCATTAAATCGCTAATACCCATTAATATGGTATTATGCAATGTAACGTTACAGACATTATAGATCTGAAGAAGTTTAGATAATGGCCTATAGTTAGCCACGCTGAGAGACATAAATGTTAAATGTTAGTACAATTAAGTGTTAGCTGGTTATCATTCTCAGCAGATCTAAGAGTTGGAGCTTTGTTTGTAATGGAACATAGACCTGAGAATATACCAGTAACTGTATAGTTGCAACAGTTACAATCAGGTGCCAGAAAATGCCAGTTGCGCAAGTATGTTCTTGAATAATTGTCCCTGATTTATTTTTGTTGATGCAGGTCTATCGGTGGATACCTTTATATATAGATCAGCATATGTCATACATATAGGGTATAGATGATCGTTCATAGCCGACCGTGAGCTTCGAGCTCGTATTGACATATGAGTATCCAGTTAGGACTAGATATGAGACTAACTCATGAAGGCCTCTGATAGATATCCTATATAAGCCATCAACAGAGGGTCTTCTCGAATTGAGTAGTATACGTGGTCCTTTGACCTGAGTGCCACGGTGGACTTGTAAGTGATCCATCACACTTTGGTTCCACGCATGTCACAGACCTTTCATAGTGTGACCACTGGATGTCGCTAGGTATGGTCTGATACTTATGGAGTATGGTGTGTATAGATATGGGATCCATCAGCTCGTATAGGGAGTTCATATCCAGATGCTGTGAGATTGTATCTCAAAACTTGTTGTGGCCACAAGCATTAATCCCTGGAAAGAGTTCCGTCAGGGTGGAATAGTATAGCAAAGTAGTTTGCTTATATTGTTTAGAGAGATATAAGTCTAGAGATAAGACATGGATAAGCACAAGGGAATTTGACGGTGATAATCTATATTCCCGCACATCCAGGATATCATGACGGAAGGACTATATGTATGCGTTGTAACCTCAGCTTGCATGGTACAACGCGCTGATTTGTATATCCATGACGTGTGCGTGGGGCATTATTGCTCACGAACTCATGAAATAGTTTAATTTGACGAATCAGGCGTAGGACTTAAGGAGTCCCACGATATGGAGTGTACTCATTGTGCACTAGGGCAGCTTGCTGGATTAAAGTGTTTAATCCAGCAATATTCAGCGCAACCACGGGAATGTGTGCGTGTCTGTATTTAAGTGTTAAATACAATAATTAGTCAATAATTGTTATTTACTAATTGTATAAGGACATGCAGTGAATTATGCACCCTGAGTTGAGTTTACCTAAGTGTGAGATTTAGTGAGACTCACTATAGGGCAAACTTAGTAACTATTTATGAGGGGCAAAATGGTTATTTTACACTTTAATTATTTAATAGTTAAATAATCAAAATATCTCTCTTATTATAGTATATAATATATTAATATATTATTATATTATTATATTATATTATATATATAATATTTTATTTTTAGGTGCCAAATAGTTGGCACCCATTATGTAATATTATATTATTATTATAATAAAATTATATATTATATTAATATTGACAGGACCCGCCCCGAGACCTTCTACTGTAGGTCTCAGCGGCCCTGCTGGGCACCTCGACAGAAGTTCCTCAGATTATAACTAGGTAAGTTGAGAAATTTCCGCGAGACAAACCCCTTTTTAGTTCTTGCTACTATTGAAAAAATCTTGTAATATACATGAAAATAACATCTTAATTTAAAAAAACAACAGGCGGAGTTTCCTCTATTTTTCAGAAAATCCATATAAAACCTACAAAGAAATTTCACTTTTATTTCAAACACTTCTCAATACTACCAATTCAGACCTCTGGTCCTTTCCAAATCAAATCCAACACAACTTAATAGTTTCATTTGAATCACAAAATGAGCATACTCATAAAAAGCAAAAACGATCATCGTAATATTGAAATCTCTTCTTGTTGGTTCAAAACATACATACAAATATATATGCCTACAACTACTATGCATAAAATAAAGGGTGCTATTTAGCACATTTACATATACAAAAATGATCTTCAGATTTGGCCCACTACTCGATAATAGGAGAATCAGCAGCTTGCGTACCGAGACCTGCACCTGGGAAGGGTTTAGAAAACATAAAACACAAAACGAGTGAGCTAAAGGAGCTTAGTGAGTACAATTAAGATTTCAAATAAAATAACATTATGCATAGATAGCAAATTCTAAAGTACATGAATAAATCATGCTTCTGAAACTAATGTAAAGCTGTAAAACGGTTTCTAATATCATATGCCGATGAAATCTTAACGGGCGGGTTTTATCTACATCTTTGGAAAGCAATATCTAAAATCTGTATAACATAATAACTGCCGCATGCATATAAACGCATAAATGCTATTGATAAATCGAAAACTAGTAAAGTCCTCGCTCAGCCATTTTCTTTCTAAACTGTACCAATGGTAACCTTAAAGCTCTATACTCACGTAGTGACTCAACTAGCACCGCACACATGAGTAGGTCATGGGGCACCTCAACTAGAAGTACCCACAGTGACATCTCACTGGCTATGCAGCGAAACCCTACATCGCATACATATAACGTGACAATACCCCGTACATATAGAGCGATGTTTACGCTCAAAATATAACGCGGCTATCGCAGTATAAATTGAGGTGTCGATCCCATGAGGAAGCTCTTGGCAAAATAGGTTGGTGAAGTAAAATATTAAAGAGGTAGCGAAGGATAAACTTAATTGACGAGATAGAATTGTCTATGAATTGAGGAAAATATCTTATGATGATTTAAGTAAGGCTTCGAGAATCACATTTATGCTTTATAAATCTACTCTACACTTTGATTCGATGTTTATAATTCAATTGACAGTTTTACATCTAAACAATCAATTGGAAGATATGTAAAATATAGCACATTTGATAGCACATGCATTTGATACGACTAAACTCTCTTGCAATTATTAACACAAATCATGTTTATTTATACAAGTTATCTAAGATCGACAATATATCATTTTGACAATATTACAGTAAAAGATCAACGTGAATATCAAACATTTATTGCCCTTACATGTTATCGAAGATCTTCAACATATCAATTTGACAATACCGTAGTAAAAGATTAACATATAAAATAATGTGACTAGTAACAATTATAATTCAACAAGAATCATATAAGAAAAGCATGACTGAACATATATGAGACATGTGAATTATAACCTCTGGATTATAGAAAATAAAATAGATAAGAGTTTAATCAAAACCAAACTTACAAATATTTGTAGCTCTTGACAATGAATCAAAGCATAGAAGTAGATTTATTACACATAAAAGTTCATCTCTTAGCCTTGCCAAGAACTTTAGCCTAAATTACAATACATGTTAATGAGAAGAAAAGAAGAGAGAATTATCTAATATTGAAAACGTCCTAAGAGTCTCCTTATATAGGCAATGAATGGAAATATATCATGGATGACATCAATCTTCAATAATTTTAGGTCAATAACTTGTTTATCCACTTACAACACGTTTTTTATAATGTAAATGACCGATTTAACCTCTATGGCCGACATGAAAGTTGTAGCATTTTGTCTCTTCTTTCCATAGGCACCAAGTTCATACAAATTAGATGAGTATCCAATACGCTATGAGCAAAATTCCAAAGATACATCATATTTCGGCCAACAACCATTTTACCTACTTGCAATGTAATGTGGTTCATGATAACGACTGATTTGGACTTTACCATTAACATAAGAGTCGTTGATAATTAAGTCCATATTTCACAGCTTTAATAATTATACCAATTGAGTACGTATTTTATGAGATACGGTCCAAATACGTGAGTTGGGTCAAGCTGGGTAGAAGTTGTAGCCTGATTCTATTGTATCTCAAATTTTGGCCCATAACATGTTAGATTTGGGCTTTTCCACTATTCTTCAAATTTGTGTAAAATTGAGTCATGCTACACCAGGTTAAAGAATTTCTTCATTTCGATTTCTACATTGAGAGTTATGTCCAGTTTACCTAAAACTTGTCCAAAAAACATTCATTAATTACAATTTAAGGAGAACACTTTATTTCAAGCTAAAAATACAGAAAGTGCTAAAACTAGTGACATTAAATGGTGACTGAATCTCTTAACAAATATGCATTTTCATGTGTTCGTCAAGCAACTCACATGACTCGACATCCTGACTTCCTAGAGTTAGTGACACACCCCAAGACCTGCCCATGTGAACGGGATATACCGACTGGGTCTAATACAATCACACCACTATAATCTGAGGGTACCAATGGCCTTTAAAAAAATGCAGAAATTTTAAAACTGTTTCTTAAACCGAACATATAAATGCATATCTATGGATATATATCAAGATCATAAATCATGTTTATGCATTGAAAACTTATAAAACATATATTTTCAATATGCAGAAACATAATAAACAAAAAATAACAGAAAAAGCAGATTTTCACTCACAACCGGTCCGAGCTCAATTTCGCTCTGGATTTCTGCTCCCGTTACCGCTCTCGATTTTCTTCACCTATGCGCCACAAAAGACATTTAGAACCAAATGAAATGCTAGAATCTTATTTAACTATTAAATGCCCTAATTGGCATACAAACCCCGGATGCATACTACTTTTTGATTTTTCATTTACGAAATCATTTAATCTAATCTAACTCATCACCTGACTCCCTGAATATTATTAAACGCCTTATAACTTGGTTGGACATAATTGCCCGTTACCTTTTCAAAATGGATAATTATATCTCATTTTCTTCATTTTGGGTTTTTTCATCAACCATATACATTCAACATACAATGCATCATTTACACACAACAACTCAATGAAAACACCACTCAATCCCTAACTTCCCTAAATTGGCAGAATTTCACCCTATGTTCTAACACATTTCTTTTCTCAATTTCTTGTTCCAATTACATCAAAATCAAGCCAATTTCATTCTAATTGCCTAATTACAACCGATTGAAGTCTCTACATTCAAATCACCCAAAACCCTAATTCTTACCTTGCCAATTTCTTCAAATTGATGACTCCTTCAAGCTCCACACTAGAATTCAACTCAATCTAAACCAATAATACACACAAGAAAATCAATTGAAGCATTATTGAAAGCTCACTTATCAAACTCATAAAACAATGCTTTTCTTACCTCTTTTCCTTGAATTTTCACTAATGGAGACTTCAATTGAGCTTAGGGATTTGTATGTAACCTTATTTTGGCTTGATTAAGCATGAAAAATCATGAAAAAAAAAACTTGAAGTGTCACTGTAGCAGCACCACCCTTCAAGCTCGAATTTGCTCTCTTTTGCTCTAAGTGTTTGCTTTTTGATCACTTGAAAATTCTACACACTTCGAACATATATATAGTGCTCCCTCAATTGACCATTTTGCCCTTCAACTTACTTAAAATTACTAATTTTCTATTAGTTGAAAACTAATTATGTAATTAGTTAATTTGTAACTATCTAGTTAGAATAGTCCAAAGAACTAACTAGAATTTCTAACTTGGCAATCCATGAGATTTCTTTTAATTGGTCCATTCTCTAATATATGGATTATGTTTCTCAACAAAGGCTCGTTCCATACATCACCCTTAAATGAAATTGATGTAGTAAATTAGAATTTCCTTTTCCAAGCCAATAGAGAAAATTTCTAAAAATATTCTAGGGTCGTCCGGCGCTCCTATCGAGTGTGAAATTACCAAATTAGGTATAATATCTCTCACGAGCACTATAAAGAAAATATTTCTAATAGGGTTAAAATCGAGTAACCCTACGGTGTCTTATTTGCTCTATACCGAAATCTAAGCGCCAATACTACTAATAGGGATTGGATATTACAATTTCACCCCTCCTTAAAAAAAATTTCGTCCTCGAAATGTAAATCATACCTGTCTAAAAAAGGTGAGGATGTTGCACTCGCATCTAATCTTCACATTCCCACGTGGCTTCTTCTACCCCATGGTTCATCCATAACACCTTCACTAAGGGAATGCTTTTATTACGAAGTACTTGCTCTTTTCGGTCTAGAATTTGCACAGGCTTCTCTTCGTAAGTCAATTTCTTGTTTAATTCTACTAATTGTTCCCTTAGGATGTGCGAAGGATTTGCTATATACTTGTGAAGCATGAAAACGTGAAACACATCAATGATTCTAGCCAGATCTTCAGGTAACCGTAGACAATATGCCACATTTCCAACTCTTTCAACTATCTCGTACGACCCAATATATTGGAGACTCAGCTTTCCTCGCTTCCCGAATTTTAGTACTCATTTCCATGGCGATATCTTCAGAAAGACCTTATCACCGATCTCAAACTCCAAGTCTCTTCTCCTGTTATATGCATAACTTTTCAGTCTATCATTAGCTAATTTCGATCCCTGCCTGATAAGTTGAATCTTTTTCGAAGTAATTTGGACAATTTTCGGGTCGATCAGCTTCCTTTCCCTTACCTTATCCCAAAAACTAGAGTTCTGCACTTCTTTCATACCATTCTTCATATCGTGCCATCCCGATGCTAGTCTGGTAGCTATTATTATAGGCAAACGCCATTAGCAGCAGATGAGTATCCCAACTCCCTTTGAACTCCATAATACACGCTCTAAGCATATCTGTCTGTGGATGAAAGGCCGTACTGATACTCAATTTTGTGCCTAGAGCTTTCTGTAAGCTGGGCCAAAATCGAGAAGTGAACCGTGGATCCCTGTCTGACACAATGGATACTGGAACTCCATGGAGTCGTACCACCTCATCTACGTACAACTGGGCCAATTTATCTAAAGAATAATTGCTTCTAATGGGTAGGAAATGGGCAGATGTCATTAGCCTATCAACAATTACCCATATTGCATCATTGCCTCTCTGGTTACGCGAAAGTCCTACCATAAAGTCCATTGTTATTCGTTCTCATTTCCACTCCGGAATCGAAAGGGGTTGCAAGAGCCCAGCAGGTTTCTGATGCTCAGCCTTTACTTGTTGGGGAGTTAGGCATCTCGAGACAAATTCAGCTATATCTTTCTTCATGCCCTTTCACCAGTAGTGCTCTTTTAGGGTACGGTACATCTTTGTGCTCCCCGAATGCATAGCATATGCAGAAGAATGAGCTTCTTCCATAATCTTTCTTTTTAACTTATTTACATTCGGAACACATAACCTCCGACCTAAGGTTACTACACCATCCTCGGTCACTGAAAGACTTTCTGCTGCCCAGACTCGATTTCACCCTTTAATTTAACTACCTGTGGATCTTGAGTTTGTAGTTCTTTGATCTGATAAACCAAGATTGGACGGACCTGAAATGTGGCTAATAGTGCTCCCGATTCTGACAATTCTAATTTTACACCTAACGACCTCATTTCTACCAACATTGATAGATATGCGACCTTCAAGTGAGCTATTGAACCGACAGGCTTCCTGCTGAGAGCATTTGCTACCACATTAGCTTTTCCAGGATGGTACTCTAGGGTGCACTCATAATCTTTAATCAGCTCCAGCCACCTTCTCTGCCTCATATTCAATTCTTTCTGGGTGAACAAGTACTGCAGGCTCTTATGATCTGTAAAGATCTTGCAAGGAACCCCATACAAATAATGCCTCCAAATTCTTAGAGTAAAAACTACTGTAGCTAATTCTAGGTCGTGTGTAGGATAATTCTGTTCATGCTTCTTTAATTGTCTGGAAGCATAGGCTATTAATTTCTCCTTCTGCATCAGCACATAACCTAGACCCTGCCTGGAAGCATCACAATATATGGTGAATCCATCATTCCCTGATGGAAGTGTAAGCACTGGGGCTGAAGTAAGCCTTCACTTTAACTCTTCAAAACTCTGCTGGCACGCTTCCAACCATACAAACTTCTCTTCTTTCCGAGTTAGTTTAGTTAGAGGAGCGGCTATTTTTTTGAATCCCTCTACAAACTTCCCATAATATCTAGCCAAACCCAAGAAACTACGGACCTCCGTCACATTCGTGGGCTATCTCCAATTCACTATTGCTTCAATCTTCTGGGGATCTACTGTTACCCCTTCTGCAGAGATTACATGCCCCAAAAATGCAACTTTATCTATCCAAAGCTAACATTTGCTAAGATTAGCGTACAACCGATGCTCCCTTAAAGTTTGCAAAACTATTCTCAGATGTTCTGCATGTTCTTCCACATTGCTTGAATAGATCAGTATATCATCAATAAATACTATCACAAACCGATCTAAATAGGATAAAAAAAACTCTGTTCATGAGATCCATAAAAGCAGTTGGGGCATTAGTAAGCCCAAAAGGCAAAATCAAGAATTCATAATGCCCATATCAGGTATTAAAGGCCGTCTTAGGAACATCTTCCTCCCGGATCTTCAATTGATGATAGCTTGACCTCAGATCTATCTTGGAAAATACTCTGGCTCCTTGTAGCTGATCAAACAAATCATCAATTCTCGAAAGTGAATATTGATTATGCATCATTACTTTATTCAGTTCCCTATAATCAATGCATAATCTCATACTTCCATCTTTCTTCTTTACAAACAAAACCGGTGCCCCCCAAAGAGAAGTACTCAGTCTGATAAAACCCTTATTCACCAATTCTTCTAGCTGAACCTTTAGTTCTTTCAATTCTGAAGGAGCCATTCTGTAAGGTGCTTTGGAAATTGGTTGCGTTCTAGGAGCTACTTCTATTTTAAACTCTATCTCTCTATCTGGAGGCAAGCCCGAAAGATCTTCTAGGAATACATCCGAAAACTCTCTAACCACTGGAATATCCTCCAATTTTGTTCCAGCGTCTCTTACATCTATGTCATAGACTAAGTACCCCTAACATGACTTCCGAAGCATCTTTCTTGCCCTCATTACCGACACCATACCGGCTGAAAGTGACTTTCACACCCCACAAAAGATAACTTCCGTTTTGCCTGGGCTACATAATCTGACTTCTTTTTGTAAGCAATCCACTGAGGCCTGATATTTAGATAACAAATCCGTCCCTAAAATCACATCAAACTCACTGATGGCCAACACAATCAAATCCGCCATAAACTCTTAGCTCTCAATATTGATTTTACTACCTCTATACACTCTTTCTGCTACAATAAAGTCTCTTGTAGGAAGAGACACTGCTACTGCATAATCTAATAACTGGGTCGCTATACTAGCACTTGCAGCAAACTCCATAGAAATAAAAGAATGGGTCGCTCAAGGATCTATCAGTACATAAACATCTCGATCAAAAATTGACATCGTACCTGTTATAACTTCTAGGGCCGCATCCGCTTCCTGTTGTGTCACTGCAAATACCCTAGCTTGGGTATGCGGTCTACCTTATGGTCCTCCAGATGATCCTCCTTGACTGGCTCCCCTACTAAGCTGCCCTTGGCCGCCACTAATTTATCCCGGAGCTGGTGGTCTATCTTCTGACTTACTGCTAGCTCTATCATTCGGGCAATCTCTCATATAGTGGCCTTCTTGACCACACTTATAACAACTGGTAGTCCCTTTCCTACAATCCCCCGGATGGGCCTTGCCATATTTATTACACACTAGAAAATTCTTCCAACTCTCCTTAGTGCTTCAGAATCCAGCGAATGGTTACCGAACGAAAGCTTGATTGGATTGAGCTCCTTAGCTAGGGTTTCGACTGCTGGACTATGAAGATTTCTCCTCTATTCGTGTGAATTTACTCGGCCCTTCTCGAGAACCACTTGACCAACCTTTTTTCTGGCCCTGCAGTTTCGGTTTAAGGATGGCAGTCATGCTTCTTTCAACCCGAGTTGCAGCTTCCACCAATGCTCCATACTGAGTGTGGGCTGCCGATACCACATACACCCTAATCCGAGGATTGAGATCCACTGTAAATTGGTTAGCCTTCTGCTCCTCATTATTGGCTATAAAGGGAATAGCACGGAGGAGCTATGAAAACGTCTTCTCGTACTCTGCCACCGAGAGGGAACTTTGTTCAAGCTTAAAACACTCTTCTATCTTCACATCTTTATAACTTTTCGGATAGAACTTATTCAGAAATTCCTCTTTGAAAAGTGCCCAAGACACCCCATCGGCGTTCCTCATTTACAAGGCCTTCCACCAATCCTTCGCTCCCTCCTTCAATAGAAATGCAGAGTATACCACCATCTGTTCTTCAGTACATCCTATAACCTGAAAAATTTCTTCATTGCTCTCTAACCAGGATAGAGCTCTCTCTGGATCTCCGGTACCATCATAAGGCTTAGCGCCTAATTTCTTGGTGCGCTTAATGGACACTCCGGTCTCTCTCGGTTGATGGATCGCTGCTACTAGTATCTGGGCCATCTGAGCTATATTCACATTTCCACCATCTGGCTCATCAGGTTGAGATGATTCATGAGGGGTCTAAGGCGTAGGAACATTTACCGACTCATTTCCCTACTCCTCTTCAGATGCAAGAGCCTCCGCAACTGCTCTCCTAGTACGTGGGCCTCCACGACGATGCATATTTTCTGTAAATTTATTGATGCAAATGATTATCAAATGCAAAGAATTCAACTTACTAAAATTAGAAAAATATGCATGCAATTTCAAGAATCTCATTCTAAAAAAGAACTTTTTAACTAAAAACACCAAAAACCGTGCTCTGCTACCACTTTGACAGGACCCGCCCCGAGACCCTATACTGTAGGTCTCAGCGGCCCTGCCGGGCACCTCGACAGAAGTTCTTCAGAATATAACTAGGTAAATTGAGAAATTTTCGCAAGGCGAACCCCTTTTTAGTTCTTGCTACTATTAAGAAAATCTTGTAATATACATGAAAATGATATCTTAATTTTAAAAAAAAAATAAGCAGAGTTTCCCTTATTTTTTTAGAAAATCCATATAAACCTGCAAAGAAATTTTATTTCTATTTCAAACACTTCTCAATACTACCAATTTGGACCTCCGGTCCTTTCCAAATCAAATCCAATATAACTCAATAGTTTTATTTGAATCACAAAATGAGCATACTCATAAAAAGCAAAAACAATCATCGTAATATCGAAATCTCTTCTTGTTGGTTCAAAACATACATACAAATATACATGCCTACAACTAATATGCATAAAATAAAGGGTGCTATTTAGTACATTTACATATACAAAAACGATCTTCAGATTTGGCCCACTACTCAACAATAGAAAAATCAGCAGCTTACGTATCGAGACCTGCACCTGGGAAGGGCTTAGAAAATATAAAACACAAAACTAGTGAGCTAAAGGAGCTCAATGAGTACAATCAAGATTTCAAATAAAATAACATTATGCATAGATAGCAAATTCTAAAGTACATGCATAAATCAAGCTTCTGAAACTGATGTAAAGCTGTAAAACGGTTTCTAATATCATATGCCAATGAAATCTTGCCGAGCGGGTTTTATCTACATCTTTGGAAAGCAATATCTAAAATCTGTATAACATAATAACTACCGTATGCATATAAATGCATATATGCTATCGATAAATCAAAAACTAGTAAAGTCCTCGCTCGACCATTTTCTTTCTAAACTGTACCAATGGTAACCCTAAAGCTCTATACTCACGTAGTGACTCAGCTAACACTATACACGTGAGTAGGTCACGGGGCACCTCAACTAGCAGCACCCACAGTGATATTTTAAGACATCTCACTGGCTATGCAGTAGAACCTTACATCGCATACATATAGCGAGACAATACCCCGTACATATAGAGCGACTCACATAACTCGACATCCCGACTTCCCGGAGTTAATGACACACCCCCAAGACCTGCCCATGTGCGCGGGATATACCGGCCGGGTCTAATACAATCACCACCACTATAATCTGAGGGTACCAATGGCCTTTAAAATAAATGCATAAATTTTAAAACTATTTCTTAAACCGAACATGTAAATGCATAACTATGGATATATATCAAGATTATAAATCATGTTTATGCATTGAAAACTCATAAAATATATTTTTCCATTATGCGGAAACATAATAAACGAACAATAACAGAAATAGCAGATTTTCACTCACAACCAATCCGAGCTCAATTTCACTCTGGATTTCTGCTATCGTTACCACTCTCGGTTTTCTTCACCTACGCGCCATAAAAAACATTTAGAACAAAATCAAATGCTAGAATCTCATTTAACTATTAAACGCCCTAATCGACATACAAACCCCGGATGCATACTACTTCCCGATTTTGCATTTACAAAGTCATTTAATCTAATCTAACTCATCACCCGGCGCCTTGAAAATTATTAAACGCCTTATAACTTGGTTGGACATAATTGCCCTTCACCTTTCCAAAATGGACAATTATGTCCCATTTTCTTCATTTTTTGCTTTTCCATCAACCATCTACATTCAACATACATAATGCATCAGTTACACACAGCAACTCAATCAAAACACCACTCAATCCCTAACTTCCCTAAAGTGGCAGAATTTCACCCTATGTTCTAACACATTTCTTTTCTCAATTTCTTGTTCCAATTACATCAAAATCAAGCCAATTTCATTCTAATTTCCTAATTACAACCAACTGAAGTCTCTACATTCAAATCACCCAAAACCCTAATTCTTACCTTGCCAATTTCTTCAAATTGATGACTTCTTCAAGCTCCACACTAGAATTCAACTCAATCTAAACTAATAATACTCACAAGAACATCAATTGAATCATTATTGAAAGCTCACTTATCAAACTCATAAAACAATGCTTTTCTTACCTCTTTTTCTTGAATTTTCACTAATGGAGACTTCAATTGAGCTTAGGGACTGGTATGTAACCTTATTTTGGCTTGATTAAGCATGAAAAATCATGAAAAAAAAAACTTGAAATGTCACTATAGTAGCACCACCCTTCAAGCTCGAATTTACTCTCTTTTGCTCTAAGTGTTTGCTTTTTGATCACTTGAAAATTCTACACACTTCGAACATATATATAGTGCTTCCCCAATTGATCATTTTTCCCTTCAACTTACTTAAAATTACTAATTTTCCATTAGTTGAAAACTAATTATGTAATTAGTTAATTTGTAACTATCTAGTTAGAATAGTCCAAAGAACTAACTAGAATTTACAACTTGACAATCCATGAGATTTCTTCTAATTGGTCCATTCTCTAATATATGAATTATGTTTCTCAACAAAGGCTTGTTCCATACATCACCCTTAAATGAAATTGATGTAGTAAATTAGAATTTCCTTTTCCAAGCCAATAGAGAAAATTTCTAAAAATATTCTAGGGTCGTCCGGCGCTCCGATTGAGTGTGAAATTACCAAATTAGGTCTAATATCTCTCACAAGCACGATAAAGAAAATATTTCTAATAGGGTTAAAATCGAGTAACCCTACGGTGTCTTATTTGCTCTATACCGAAATCTAATCGCCAATACTACTAATAGGGATTGGATATTACAAATATTATATATATATATAAAGAGATGAGAAAAAGTGTGAGTTTTGTGTGTTTGGCCAAATTTGGCCGAGAGAAGTAGAGAAGAGAAATGGAGAAGAAGAAGAAAGAAGAAGAAAAAACTAGAGGAAAAATGAATTGTTTCATTTTTTCTGTGCTTTCAATTGGAGCAATTGTGAATTGCTTCAAATTCTCTATTTCTTATCCTTTTGGAGAAAAGAATAAAAACACACACCGACCATTTTGGGGTTTAAGAGTTAAACCCAGTGCTGCATAGAGGGCTGCTGTTCTAGCTTACCAAGCCCACCGTGTTGGTAACTAGAACTGCCCGCGAATTGGTCTCCGTGCGGACTTCCAAAAAAAGAAAATATACATGTATAGCATTACACGTTTAGGTGAGTTATCTAACCTTTACTAATATATTAATGTGATTAATATATTTATTTATTGTATTTATTGCATGTTTTATGCTTCTGCTGCATTTAAATTTGTATTTGATACGTATTTAGGCAATAATCACAATAGCACATATATACATCCACATGTATTAGATCCCCGACAACAAATGGTATTAGAGCCATTTATGGTATATGCAGGTTGTGTTTGGGTGTTGTTTGAGTGAATGGATGCATTTGGCCCAGTGAAAATGGTGCGTTTCAAATGTTGAAAAGGGTATGCCAAAGGGGAAGCAATGGGTGTTGCAGCGCCAGGGGCTGGCACCACGGCTGTGTACTGTTCACTTGAACAATATTTTTTACTGTTCACAGCTATAATAATTTTGAATAGTATTTCAAAATTAATTTTGCATGTGCACAATTTATGAGATGTAGTGATAAAATTTATCAGGCTACATTATAAATTAGGGTTTATTGGATGCTGTGATAAAGAGTTATCGGTCTGTATGATAAACCAGAATTAATTTTTCTGTGCTAGTAACCACAATGGGAGCCCTACTAGTACGGGTTAGTTGTAGTTCCATAGAAAAATTAATTAATTGAGAATCACCCTTACTAGCAGAATGGAGACCAAGGTTAGAAAAATCTCTCTTAATCAGATTGAAGAATGTTACATTATGAGATAATGTTTTATTTTGATCCATCTTGTCAATATGGTGTTAGATGTGTCACATCGACCTTTTTCCAATATTGCTACAGCATGAGGGACTTGGTCGGTTGGGCTTGGTCTATATTGGTTAAACATGAGATAAGGCAAATATATGCAAAAATATTTCCCAATTTTGCTACAGCGTGAGGATAAGGTGTATTCAAGATCAATGGGTAAGAGTTACATGAGATGCAATTGTCAATTGTTGTCTCCCTATTGGGTTTACAAAGGCCAATATTGCTACAGCGTGAGGCCCGAGTAAATTTTAATGGAATCTACTTCCCGTTGTATAATTTAAAAAGGTTTAAACTATCATCTTCCCATTTGCGAGATTACCGGGATTATATAATGCAGTGGAAGGGTATTTTAAATTCAAAATGTATAATTAATATACCCATGATTTAAAACGTTCATTAGCGATTTAATAACTATACTGCTTACATCTCCCATTATTTTGGCCTGTCAAGTTTAATGGCCACTACGAACCAATTGGTGTGCATAGTTGATGCAGTCTAACTCTAGGGTTCTAGGAATTACTTTGATCGGTAGAGGAATCTCAGAAGTGTTCTGGATTCAAAAATTTTTGGAATTATTATTGATCAGACTTTGCCATAAAGTAATTTTGATTACACCTCTCTAGAGGATAGAATATAGGGGGTGTGACCCTCTTTATTCAGGGTGTTTCACCTTTTACTCCAAGTATATAGGGTGAGACCAGATGTGTGAGGAGAAGATGATGAGGCAGATACCCAGCATCAATCTTCAGAAGCAACATTTATCCAAAGATCAACAAGAGATTCGTATAGGTAGAAAGTGTTTCCACTACAGTAAGGATTGGGTATTGGAAATTCCCCTACCGTAAAAGCCTTATCATTGTCAAGAAGACTCCCAAAGGTTTGTGTTTGACAAACATAGACATTTCTATGGTATATGATGCCAGTTCAAGCTGGGTATGAAATATTGTATGTCCTTTTCATATTTGCAATATGTTGCAGAGATTGAGAGAGACTAGAATGCAACAGCTTAAGGAAGTAAAGTTGAGAATAAGAAATGGTGATTTCTTGCAAGTCCAAGTTGTTGGATAACTTGACTTACTTCTAGTATGTAATACAATAATTATATTCCATAATAAGTATAATGTTTTATTAGCTAAATGTTAGTTAATAAATGGATATTATATACAATTAGAATTGTCTGTAGATCAGAATCCTTAAATAATACGGAGCTGTGACATGGAAGTTAGGTCATATAGGTGTAAGACGCTTATCCGTCTGGCTAAGGATGTTGATTTCCTGATTTGACCACAAAGACTTAACCAGTTTATGAATAATGTATTCACGAAGATGACTAAACATATCAAAATGTACATCACATCCCTTCGATTAGATCAAGGTAGTGAATACATCAACAGTACATTTTCATTTATTTAAAAAAGAATGAGATTCTCAATCACTATAGTCCTTCGGGTAGTCCATAACATAATGATGTTCTGGAAAGGAGGAATCAAAATTTATTAGATATGGTTCGATTGATGATGAGTGTTACCGATCTATATCTATAAGTATCTGCTCCAAATATAGCTGTTTATTAAATAGAGTTCATCAGATTCTGTTCCTTCGATTTTGTATGAGATATAGAAAGGAAGGAAAATGCATCTTAAATATGTTAAGATTTGGGGTTGTTCTGCTTACGTAATAGTTATGTAGCAGGGTATCTTGTTTTGTAAAAGTTACTTAACTGGATAAACCATACCATGAGGTACACGTATAGGTTCATTGAGTATTTTGTGAATGTAATAGGATACTAGTTCTATGATTTAGAGAAGCAAAGTGTGTTCCTTTCTCGGTATTCCAGTATCTTTGAGGAAGAGTTTCTCGTAGATCGTGGAAATCATAGAAAGATTGAACTTGGTGAAGTCAATATGAAAATCAATGAACCAAGGATGGGAACTTAGGCTTAATTAAGTAGTGACCTTTTAGCACACTTCCCAATAGGTTGGAAAGGATATCTAGGTCACCTTTTAGGTATGTTTGATGCCTAAAGGTGAACTCAGAGTTTTCTTGATAGAAGAAAATAATCCTTTGACCTATAGAGAGACGACGTTAGATATCGTTTCAGAAAGTGGCAAGAAGCCATGAAAAGAAAGTTAACTATATGCATCAGAATTAAATTTGAGACTTGGTAAAACTACCTGAGAGAATTGTTCTCATTGATTTTAAAGAGTTTACAAAGAGGTAGTTGGAGCTAGAAGGAAGGTAGAGACCTTCTAGGCTCAATATTGGTTCATGAATGGTAATTTTCAGTGATCTGGGATCAACTAAGAGGAAACTTTTGGACTAATATTGATGCTAAAGTCTATTAGAATACTATTGGCTCTTACAGTATATTATGACTTTGACGTTTAGAAGATGGATGTAAGGACGACATTTCAGAATGGATATCTCGAGTAAGAGATATTCATAGAACAGCTTGAAAGTTTTACGTCTAGCCAGACTTCTGCTCCAGTGTGCATGAAAGGTCAGTGAGAGCATGATAGTCTTATTGATGCTCTTTGTTGATGACATACTGGTCATTAGGAATGATGTCGGTGTGTTATAATCGGTTAGACGTAACTTGTGAGAAATTCTCCATAAAGGATTTGGGAAGAGGCTTCTTTTATATTAGGTATAAAGCTTTATAGAGATAGAGCTAGGAAGCTGATAGGACTTTCCCAAATTATTTCACATCAATAGACCTGATGTTCATCTTTCGAGGAGAGTATCTCTTCAGATGGAAGGTGAGAGAGTTAGAGTGTCTAACACACCAGATACATTAGCTCTTTAGAGATTGATGTATGCTATGGTGTTATTAAGACCTGAGATCAGTTTGGCTATAAGAGTTACGAACGGGTTTCAGTCTGATTCAGGTGACTGCTACTTGATGATAGTCAAACATATGCTAAAGTACCTTGAGGGTATAAAGGATAAGTTTCTTAAATATTGAGAAAATGGATTATAAACAAGAAAACGCACGGAGTCAGACTGCTAGTTTGACCTAGATGATAGAGAGTCTATATCTGGGAATGTGCTAATTCTCATTAGTACTAGAGGAGTTAGAATTACACCAAACTGGGATTTATTGCTAATTTATAAGTACGCAGTAGAAGCGTCAATGAGAATTCGGACGTTTATCGCTGGCCTTGAAAGCGTTCCAAGACAGATAGATCTTATCCCATAGTTTTGTGACAAAACTAGACCGTTGTACAAGTTGAGGTGCCAAAAAGACACCAGTACTCTAATCATGTTGAAAGGAGTCCCGTATAACTAGAGGAATCTTGGCTAAAAGAGATGTGATTATTTGTAGAAGTGTTCCATAAATAATTTAGCGGACCCATTTTCTAAAGCCATGACTCTAAAAGTGTTTATGAAACACGTAGAGTCGATGTATATGAGATACTATCAAGAATGACACTAGAGTAAGTGAGAGATTGTTAGGGTCAGTGCTTAAGTGTCATCCCTGAATGTACATATACTTATGTATTTATACAAGTGTATATTCCCATTAAATCGTTAATACCTATTTATATGGTACCATGCAATGTAACATTATAAACATTGTACGATCTGAATGAGTTCAGATCAGATCTAGTTAGCCACGCTGAGAGATATAAATGCTAAATGTTAGCACAGCTAAGTGTTATCTGGTTATAATACTCAACAGATCCAAGAGTTGGAGCCTTGTCTGTAATGAAACATAGACCTTGGAATATACTAGTAACTGCATAGTTATAAGAGTTGCAATCGGGTGCCAGAAAATGCTAGTTGCGTAAGTATGTTCTCGAATAATTGTCTTTGATCTATTTCTGCCAATACGGGCATGTCGATGGATACTTTTAAATATAGATTAGCATATGTCGTACCTATAGGGTATAGATGGTCGTTCCTAGCCAACTATGAGCTTAGAGTTTGTATTGACATATGGGTATCCAGTTAGGACTAGATATGGGACTAACTCACGAGGGCCTCAAATAGACACCCTATGTAAGCCATCAAATGAGGGTCCTCTCGAGTTGAGTAGTATATGTGGTCTTTTGACCTGAGTGCCACAGTGGACTAGTAAGTGATTCACCATACTTTGGTTTCACGCATGTCATAGACCATTCAATGTGTGACTGCTGGGTGTTGTTGGGTATGGTCCGATGCTTATGGAGTCTTGTGTTTACAGATATGGGATCCATCAGCTCATATAGGGAGGTTGATATCCAGATGCTTCGAGACTGTATCTCGAAATGTCTTGTGGCCACAAGCATTAATCTCGAGAAAGAGTTTCACTGGGGTAGAACAATATAGCAAAGGAGTTTGCACATATTGTTTAGTGAGATACAAGTTTGAAGATAAGACATGGATGAGCACAAGGGGATTTGACAGTGATAATCTATATCCCTGCACATCTAGGATATCATGATGGAAGAACTATACGTATGCATTGTAACCTCAACTTGCATTGTACAACACGCTGATTTGTATATCCGTGATGTGTGCGTGGGCATTGCTCACGAACTCGTGGAATAGTTTCATTTGATAAATCTGGTGTAGGACCTAGGGAGTCCCACGATATGGAGTGTACTCGTTGTGCACTGGGGCAGTATGTTAGATTAAAGTGTCTAATCCATCAATATTCAGCGCAACCACGAGAATCTGTACGTGTCTGTATTTAAGTGTTAAATACAACAATTAGTCAATAATTGTTATTTACTAATTATATAAGGACACATGGCGTATTGTGGACCCTGAGTTGAGTTTACTCAAGTGTGTGATTTAGTGGGACCCATTAAGGGGTAAACTTGATAATTATTTATGAGGGGCAAAATGGTCATCTCACACTTTGATTATTTAATAGTAAAATAATTAAAATATCTCTCTTATTATATTATATAATATATTATTGTATTATATTATATATATAATAATATTTTATTTTTGGGTGCCAAATAGTTGGCACCCATTATGTAATATTATATTATTATTATATTAATATTTTATTTTATATATATATAAAGAGAGAGAGACGAGACAAAGTGTGAATTTTGTGTGTTTGGCTGAGAGAAGAGAAATGGAGAAGAAGAAGAAAGAAAAGAAAAAGAAAGAAGAAGAAGAAAAAAAAAAAAGAAAAATGAAATTGTTTCTTTTTTTCTATGCTTCCAATTGGAGCAATTGTGAATTGCTTCGAATTCCCTATTTCTTATACTTTTGGCGAAAAGGATAAAAATACACACCGCCCATTTTTGAGTTTAAGAGTTAAACCTAGTGCTGTGTAGAGGGCTGCTATTCTAGCTTACCAAGCTCACCGTGTTGGTGACTAAAACTGCCCGCGAGTTAGTCTCCTTGCGGACTCCGAAAAAAAAAACATGTATAACGTTACATGTTGAGGTGAGTTTTCTAACCTTTACTAATATATTAATGTGATTAATATATTTATTTATTGTGTTTATTGGATGTTTTATGCTTCTGCCATGTTTAAATTTGTATTTGATACGTATTTAGATAATAGACACATTAGCACATGTATATACCCACATGTATTAGATCCCCGAAAATAGTTACCACTAACTGCAATTGGGATTTGAGTTCGTAAAGGAACATCGGTAAATGTCAAAAAATTTAATCTCTGGCTAGAGTATAAGAAATGTTATACGAATAGTTCGTGGTGACAAGTTCTGGACATATTGATTGACGATTCTAGAAAGTATCGAGTTTGAGATTTTGACATTCCATGAATCCAGAATCGATCAGAATTAGACAACTGAGGGATATTACCTACATGGCAAATATGACCGAGAATAAAATTTTCAATGAGTTGTCAAGCCATTGTGATTAAGGACTATAGAACATTGCTAGATATGTCCTATAGTCGTTAAGCATTTTAGATTCGTCTGGATTCAGCTCACGGCTAACCCATAATGGTCCCAGAAGTTACACCATATACTTTTGGTGTTAAGATGTGTTAGAGAGAGAGAGAGAGAAAGTTGATTATCCAAAGATGGCTAGCATCTTTTGAGGATAATAACCGTATTTTCGCATAAAGGGTTACACGAAAATAATCCAAAAAGATTTTAAGAGTTAAAATATTCAAAAAATAATTAATTATATTAAGTATTAATTATCTTAATTAAGATAATTATATTGTGGGCTTTAAAAGACTTTTAAGAGTTTAAAGGCTAAATTATATTGATAGGCTTTAAGTGAACTAATGAGTTCACATGGGCCATGAACAATGAAATTATCATTGAAAACTATTTCTAAGTGCCATAAAAGAATTTATGAAATTCTTGGGCAAACTTTGTAATTTTTTTTGGTGGTTAGTATATAAACTAATCTAAAGCTCAAGTTAAAGATAGAAAAACATTCTTAGTGTGAGAAAACATAAAAAAAGGGCTCTTATTTCTCTCTAAGGTTCGACCAAGCACATCTCTCACTCAATGATGGTGTTCACTTTGGAGTCTTGATGTTTTCCAAGTGCAACTCAACCATCCAATGATCAAGGATCAATGTGTGTTGCCTATTTCATCAAAATACTTTCAATTGCACTCATCTGCCAAAATTGTGTATTATACCAATATGCATGATTATTTTTTAACATTTTTTGACAAGACTCGACCCGAGACCCTCTACTATAGATCCCAGCGGCCCTGCCGGGCACCCCGACGAAGCTCCTCCAAACCTAACTGGGTAAGTCAAGAAATTCCGCGAGGCGAACCCCTTTTAATTCTTGTTACTACTAAGAAGGTCTAGTAACATACATGAAAATGACATCTTAATTTTAAAAACAAACGGACAAAGTTTCTCCTGTTTTTCAAAAAATCCATATAAAACCTGCAAAGAAATTTCACTTCTATTTCCAATACATCTCAATTCTACCAATTCGGACCTCCAGTCCTTTCCAAATCAATTCCAACACAACTCAATTATTCGTTTGAATCACAAATAAGCGTAATCATAAAAGTAAAAAGAACGATCATCATAAAATTGAAATCTCTTCTTCTCGGTTCAAAACATACATCCAAATATACATGCCTACAACTATTATGCATAAAGTAAAGGGTGCTATTTAGCACATTTACATGTACAAAAAATGATCTTCAGATTCGGCCTACTACTCGGCAATAGGAGAATCAGCAGCTTGCGTACCGAGACCTGCACCTGGGAAAGGGGTTCAGAAAACATAAAACACAAAACGGGTGAGCTAAAGAAGCTCAGTGAGTGCAAATAAAATTTCAATAAAATAACATCATGTATAGATAGCAAATTCTATAGTTCATGCAGAATCATGCTTCTAAAACTGATGTAAAACTGTAAAACGGTTTCTAACATCATAAGCTATTGAAATCTTGTCGAGCGGGTTTTATCTACATCTTTGAAAAACTATATTCAGAATCTGTATAACATAATAACTGTTGTGTGCAGATAAATGCATAAATGCTATCGTTAAATCGAAAACTAGTAAAATCCTCGCTCGGCCATTTTCTTTCTAAACTATACCACTGGTAACTCTAAAGTTCTATACCCACGCAGCGACTCAACTAGCACCGCACACGTGAGTAGGTCACGGGGCACCTCAACTAGCAGCACCCACAGTGACATCTCAAGACATCTCACTGGCTATGCAGCGGAATCCTACATCGCATGCATATAGCGAGATAATACCCCGTACACATAGAGCAACTCACATGACTCGACATCCCGACTTTCAGGAGTTAGTGACACACCCCCAAGACCTGCCCATGTGCACGGGATATACCGGCCGGGTCTAATACAATCATCACCACTATAATCTGAGGGTACCATGGCCTTAAAAATGAATGCAGAAATTTTAAAACTGTTTCTCAATTCGAACATGTAAAGGCATGTCTATGAATATATATCAAGATCATAAATCATGGTTATGCATCGAAAGCTCATAAAAACATGCATATTTATTATGCGAAAACATAATAAACGGAAAGTAAAAGAAATGGCAGATTTCCACTCACAACCGCTCCGCGTTCAATTTCGCTCCCGTTTTCTGCTCCCGTTAACGTTCTCGGTTATCTTCACCTACGCGCCACAAATGACATTTAGAACTAAATCGAATGCTAGAATCTCATTTAACTACTAAACGTCCTAATCGGCATACAAAGCCCGGATGCATACTGCTTCTCGAATTTAGTTACGGAGCCATAATCGAAACTAACTCACCATCCGGCGCCCTAAAAATTATTGAACACCTTATAACTTAGTTAGACATAATTGCCCTTCACCTTTTTAACATGGACAATTATGTCCCATTTTCTTCATTTTTGGTTTTTCCATCAACCATATACATTCAATTTACAATATGCACCATTTATACACAACAATTCAATCAAAACACCACTCAATTCCTAACTTCCCTAAAGTGGCAGAATTTCACCCTAGGTTCCAACACATTCCTTTCCTCAATTTCTTGTTCTAATTACAACAAAATTATGCCAATTTCATTCTAAAGCCCTAATTACAACCAATTGAAATCTCTACAACAACTTCACCAAAAACCCTAATTCTTACCTTGCCAATTTCTTCAAATTGATGACTCCTTCAATCTCCAAACTAGAATTCAACTTAATCTAAGCCAAGAATACACATAAGAACATCAATTTAAGCATTCTTGAAAGCTCACTTATCAAACTCATAAAACAATGCCTTTCTTACCTCTTTTTCTTGAATTTCCACTAATTGAGGCTTCAATTGAGCTTAGGGATTGGTATGTAACCTTATTTTGGCTTGATTAAGCATGAAAAATCATGAAAAAAAAACTTGAATAGTCACTGTAGCAGCACCCCCCTTTGAAGCTTTAATTTCTCTCTTTTTTTGGCTAAGTGTTGGTTTTGATTTCTCTTCAAATTTCTACACACTTCTAAGATATATATAGTGCTCCCTCAATTGACCATTTTGCCCTTCAACTTACTTAAAACTTCTAATTTGCCATTAGTTCAAATGAAAAGATTTAATTGGTTTCTTTATAACTATCTAGTTAGAACAGTCAAAAGAACTAACTAGAGTTTCCAACTTGGCAATCCATGAGATTGTTTCTAATTTTTCCATTCCTTAATATATGGATTGTATTTCTCAACAAAGGCTTGTTCCATTCATAACCCTTAAATGGAAATTCATGTAGTAAATTAGGATTTCCTTTTCTAAGCCAATAGAGAAAAATTCCAAAAATATTTTAGGGTCGTCCGGCGCACCGATCGAGTGTGAAATTACCAAATTAGGTCTAATATCTCTCACGTGCACTATAAAGGGAATATTTCTAATAGGGTTAAAATCAAGTAACCCTACGGTGTCTTATTTGCTCTATACCGAAATCTAGGTGCCAATACTACTAATAGGGATTGGATATTACATTTTCTATCATTCTTACACCATTCCTTCAAAAAGTTTATTCTTACATATAATTGAGCATACATTGATGATCCTATATTTATAAATTATGTGATCTATGTATTAGGCATATGATGCTAATATAGAAGATATAGATTACAAGTTCTTTATAAGTTAAATCATGTTCACAACCATTAATAAAAAATAGAACTTTATTATGTAAGGTTGTAGTTTTCTGCTTCTTATAGTGGATGATTTACCTTGATCAACGAAGTAGAGACTTCGAGTAAACAAACTAGTGTATATATTACATTGAATGTGACTATTGTGAATTTCCCTCTGGTTAACTAAATGTCATAGATCTTAATTCAAAAAACCTTTAATGAGCTTGATTGATCATAATCCTAAGCAAATAATGAACTTACATTCATACGTTATATCTTTTTAATTATCATAGAGTGAGATCTATATAAATAGTCAAAACCTTGATATCTTGAAGATATAATTTCATGGGTCTTAGGAATAAATATTTGCAAGATGAAATCTAATAAATGATGTCCACCTAAGCTGCTTGCAGTACTTGATCATTTAAATCTATGACTGTGGTTTATTCAATAAACTATTTATTGAATAATAATATTTATTTGTAATTTTTAGAGGGTCAATTAAGTAGTTACTATTGTTAGAAATGGTGCTTATGTGCCATTCTAATATTATATAAATATTATTTTTTTAATATTTATACACTAAATATTTCGAATAAAATCGTTAATAGTAAATATATATATATATATATAGTAAGATGGTTGTAACATTTCAGACATTTTATTATCTAAAGAAGTTTAGATCAGTGCTAAGAGTTAACAATGCTAGAAGTTATAAATGCTAAGAGTTAGCACTATTAAAAGTTAGCAAGTTATAAGAATCAACAAAATCTAAAAAGTTAGGGCTTTGTCTGAAATGAGACAAAGACCTGAAAAATATATTAGCAATGATATAGTTGTAAGGAGTTTCAAATAGTGCTAGGAAATGTCATTGTGCAAGTATAATTTTAAACTTTATGTTCTTAATCCATCTTCACTAATACAGGTCTTTCAGTGAAGACATTATTATATATAGATCAGTGTATGACTATATCTGGATGGTCCAGATGGTTAGTCTTAGTAGACCAAGAGTTTAGTGGAAGCACGTATAAGTATATAGATATTCAGTGATGATTAGGTACTAAATAGACTCAATGAGGACTTCTAATAGACATCCTATAAAGTCATAAATAGAAGGCCTTTATTTGATTGACCAATGGCAAAGTATATTGCCACACTTGGTTAACTAAAGGAACACATGTCCTTAATACGTAAAATGTGTAAACAAATTGCTAATAGGCAATTGTTTTAGTTAGTCTTATTATTAGATGACATGTGTCCTTGAATGTAAAAATGTGTAAACAATTGCAATTTGTTTCATTATCATTTGATAGATTGATAACTAAAGTGATTAAGCAAAATAGTTTTACTATCTAACAAGAGAAAATTGCCACTATTTATCATTTAAGGACACGTGTGTTCTTTAAATTCATGAGGTACTATTAAATTACAAGTTGTTTTGTAATTTAAATAGCTTTAGCATTCGACAATTGGGCCTAGAACTGAAAAAGTTTTAATTGCCAGTAAGTGTTATTCAAGACCAATCAAAACAAAATAATGACAATTAAATGGCTAAGTGTTACACGTTTATAATACACTGAAAGAGAAGAGAAAAGCAAGTAGTTGCTTTAGTATCATTCTTGCAAGAAATTAAATGCTATTATTCCAGCTCCGTAATCTCATCGGATGTTAAGGACTAGAATTGCTCAGGGGATCACTTCAGGGGTCAGTTCCTAATTCTGTTAGGTGTAACAGAATTGAATTCAGTATGTGTATATTGTAATAGGAAATTAGATTTCCTTTTCACTGCATTAATTTGTAAGTGAGACATGTAAAGAAATTAAAATTAAAAATCTAATGTATACAATATCACCTTATGTACAACACATTAACATACTGGTATTAGAGCGCATTTTTGTGTGCTGATTGGATTAATTGGAGTGATTGTGGTGTCAACTGAATGGTTTTAAGGCTGTCAATGATGCATTCAAAGTGTTAGAAGTGCAAAATCTAGAGATAGCTAGCTGAAAGCCGCAACACTGGAATTTAGCACCGCAGCACTGGGGGTTTTGGCTCTAATATTACAATGCTGCTGCATTGAGGACTGGGCTTTAGCACTGCAGTGCTCAATCTAGTATCGCAGCACTAGAAGGCTAATGTCGTGGTTCCACTCACACTATTCACTTTGATTTTCTTAAATTGTTTAAAAAAGCATGTGATGTTTATTTATGCAATAATAAATTTTATTAAATTGCATTATGAACTGTGATAATTTATTTGTGCTGGTAACCACAATAGGAGCTTTATTGGTAGGGGTTAGTTGTGCTTGCACTAAATAAACATGTGATTAAGAATTAAATCCTCATAAGATGGTGACAAGTGTTTAAAAATCTGTCTTAATTAGATTGAATAGTATTTTATTATGAGATAATGTTACACATTGATCTGTCTTATCAATACGGTGTTTGACGTTTTATATCAGTCTTTCTCAAGATTGTTAAAGTGTGAGGGATTGGTCGGTGTGATTTGAACCATACCGATTAAACATGAGATGAGAAAAATATATATGAAAGTATTGCCTTAAATCGCTAAAGTGTGCGGGTAGTATCAGTAAAATATATTTGATAATTGACAAGTTAATCTAAAATACACATATTCTAGATCGCTAAAGTGTGTGGATAAGTTATATGTAGGATTAATGGTAAGAGTTGCATGAGATTTAATTGACAAGAGTTATTTACCTTTTAAGTTTTCAAAGGCCAAGATTGCTAAAGTGTATGGCTGGAGTAAAATGCCAATGAGGTCTACTTTCCACTGTATAGTTTAAAGAGTTTAAATTGTTGTTTTTTCGTTTGAGAGATTTAGAGGATTATGTAAAGCAGTAAGAGGGCATCTTTAAATTTAAAAAATATAAACAAAATTATACCCATGATCTAAAGCATTAATAATTAATGATTAGAAATGTTTCGCTACAAATCTGTTAGTATAGTTGATTTAGGCACACCAACTATAGGGTACTTATAAATATTTTGACTTACTAATGAATTTGAAAATATTTCTAGATTTAGAAAAGCTTGGATATATCGATGATCAATGGATGATTAGAGACTTTTCTTATAATATATCTTTAGAAGAGATTAAAATTTATTAGAAATGGATTAAGAAATATTTGTGAGTCAAATAATATATTCTGGCCTCATTGTCTAATAATTTTCAATAGGAGCATATAGAAGTAGTGTTATGCTTCGTATGAAATTATTTGATATATCCAAACCACTGATAGAGAATAGTAATAGTGGAAAGTGTTTCCACTATGGTGAGGTTTGAATAGTAAGTGTTACTTTTCAAGGTACCTTACCTTAGAAAAGATAGACCTTTTAGATATCTGTTTACCAATCAAAGAGATTTCACTAGTATTTGATGCTAAGAAGTGCAAGGGTATCTCACATCGCTTGTCCTTTCAAATCTGCAAAGCGTTGCATAATTTGACGAATACTAGGAAGCTAGAAATGAGAAGTATAGCTTCACGTAGAAAATAGAGATTTCATAGATGTGGTAACTATTAGGACTTTTAAGTCACTTCTCCATTCTGGCAAAAGCATTATGTTGTACAATTACCATTTTGTGACAAACATTGACAGGTAAATCATATCACTCATTGTGTTAGACAAAGAGGGTTATCATAAATACATTATAAATAGTTTCTTATGTTTATATGATAATGATAATATTTTGCAAATTGATTATCTGTTAATGAATGGTTGTTATATCTTAAATACAATAGAAAATGTGTAGGTGAATAGAACAAATAGTAGTTCAAGAACTTTGAATAATAATAAATTATGAGACATGAGATTAGGTCATATAGACCTGAGACGACTATCCCGTCTAGTTGAGAATAGCTAGATACTTGATCTAACTATGAATCTTAGCTAGTTCATGAATCCTGTATTCAAAGGAAGATGCCAAATACTTATGTAAGTATTAGATACGGGCCCACTAATTTATTAGAACTGGTATATAGTGATGTATATGGTCCAATGAATCATACTGTTACTGAGTGGATCTCGATACTTCATTATCTTTATTGTCATTTGTCACAATACGGACATATGTTTCTGGGAAACATAAGTCGGAAGTTTTTAAAATGTTAAAATAGTCCCGACTAGAAGTAGAGAAATAAACCTTTATGTATATTGAATGCCTTCAATAAGATTGAGGCAATTTATACATGAGCAGTAAATTCACAGATTATTTAATGGAGAATGTCATTCTCACTCAATATAGTCCTTCAGGTACTCTTTAACATAAATGTGTTTTGGAGAGAAGGAATTGGACTTTATTTGATGTGGTTCGATCGATGTTGAGCTTCACCAATCTTCTAAAAATCTATGGTTGTGATTTAGAAATTGCTATTCACTTATTGCATAGAGTTCCATCGAAACATAGTCCTTCTACTCTGTATGAGATATAGACTGGAAGGAAATCAAGTATTAAGTATGTTACGATTTGAGGTTGTTCTGTTTGCATAAGAGTTACACAACAGGATAAACTTACACCCAATAGTACAAGTATCGGTTCATTAAGTATTCCAAGCATTCCATGGGATATCGACTCTATGATCCAGAAGAATAAAATTTGTTTATTTCTTGTACTGCCACCTCTCAAGAGAAACAGTTTCTCATAAGGTCATGAGGATTATAGAAGGATTGAACTTGATGAAGTCAATTAAGAAATATATGAACTAATAATGGAGCTTTAAATTCAATTGAGTGAGATTCCTTTAACATAGTATCTTCATAAGTAGAAAAGGATATTGAGGGCCACCTATTAGGTATGCTTGATACCTGAAGGTGCCCTTAGTGTTTTCTTAGTTGAAGAAAAAATCATTTGACTTATAAAGAAGCAATGTTGGACATCGATTCAGAAAATTGACAAAATGCCATGAAATCTAAAATTGACTTTATGCATGACAATGAAGTTTGGGACTTGATTGTGCTTCTTGTAGTAATTGTTCCTATTTGTTGTAAATGAGATTTACACAGTAGAAGCGTGGGCTCGATATAAAGGTAGAGACTTTCAAAGCCCAATTGATGGTAAAAGGTTGCACAAAAAGATTTGGGATCAGTTATAAGAAAACTTTTTTCACTAGTATCTACGCTTAAGTCAATTCAATTTTTGTTAGTTATTGCAATATATTAAGATTTTGAGGTCTGCTGGATGAATCTAAAGATAACATTCCAGAATGTATATCTCAACTAAGAGATATACATGGACAAGCCTAAAAGTTTTGCATTTAGCCTAACTTCTAATTTAATATGCAAACTGAAGAAGGCCAAGTAGATTTAAGCAGTTTTCCCGAATCTAAAATCTTCATTTTAATAAAGAGATTAGAGAGTTTGGTTTCATTAAGAATGAAGAGTTAGCATGTGTGTTAAGAAAGGGATGTGGGAGCATAATTGTCTATGTGAAAGACACACTCAATTTTGGAAACAACGTTGATATGTTGTAAGTCAGTCAGTTAAGAGTTATCTGAGTAAGAATTTCTCCATGAAGGATTTGAAAAAGACTTCCTATACTATAAAGTGTTATAGACATAGAGTAAGGAGGTTGATGGGATTATCTTAATCTTCATAAATAGAATATGTCCTGAAAAGGTACAACTTCAATAACTGTAAGACAGTTAATGTACCTTTCAGACATGACATTCATCTTTCTAGGAGAAAGTGTCCTCTATAAGAATGTGTAAACAAATGGAAAAAGGAACACATGTCCTTAATATGTAAAAACGTGTAAACAAATTGCTAATTATTGGCAATTGTTTTAGTTAATCTTGTTATTAGAAGGATATGTGTCCTTGAATGTAAAAATATATAAATAATTATAATTTGATTGCAATTGTTTAGTTATACTTAAAACAAGTGTTAGACTAAGTGAAAAGAGTGTGAAACATATGTTTCATTATCACTTGACCGATTGATAACTAAAGTGACTAAGCAAAATATTTTTGCTTTTTAAAAAGAGAAAATTGCCACCATTTAGCATTTGAAGGACGCGTGTGTTCTTTAAATGCATGAGGTTCTATTAAATTGCAAGTTATTTTGCAATTTAAATAGGTTAACATTCGACAATTGGGTATACAATTGAAAAGGGTTCAATTGCCATTGTTTTAAGTAAGTGTTAGTCAAGAACAGTGAATACACAATAACGACAATTAAATGTCTAATTGTTAGAAATTTATAATAGATAAAAGAAATAAAGAAAGAATTTTTTTTTCTTTATTTAGGTCAAGAAACAAGAGAAAAGCAAGTAGTTGCTTTAGTATCATTCCTGCGTGAAATTAAATGCTATTATTTTAGCTCCTTAATCTTAACAGATGTTGCAAACTAGAATCACTCATGGGATCACTTTAGGGTGAGTTTCTAATTCTTTTAGGTGTAACAAATTTAAATTTAGTATATGTATATCGCAATAGGAAATTAGATTTTCTTTGCGCTACATTAATTTGTATATGAGACATGCAAATAAATTAAAATTAAAAATTGTAATGTACACATTTGCACCCTATGTACAACACATTAACAACTATTGGTCTAACGACCAAGCCCACTTTAAGTAAAATACGTTTCAATTAAATGAGTTTTTACTTAATGACATGGCTTACTAGAGTACAGTTCTTGACTTTTAGTAGAAGAGCATAAAGTTAACTTAGAATAACTGGTGGGTCATGAGATGACTAGGGCTAGGCCATTTAAATTGGAGTTAGGAAGCCCCTAGGTCTTGCAATCTCTCTACTAGCTCAAATCCTAATCAAAGTCTAAATTTCTAATGCTAATAAAACTCTAAATACCCAAGGGAGATTTCTATATATATAGGAGAGAGAGGAAGTAGTAAATAATCACAACCATAACCACAAGAATAATTCTTTTTATGTATTCTTACATGGAAAATGAATTTGGTTACTACTATTCTCTCAAATTTAACTATTGTGATTTTAAAGACAAAAGAAAGATCTACGTGCCCACACGCGTTGAGTTTAAAGGTTGAGGATAATAGAGAAAATTGCATGTAATATTCGATCCCTATTAACAATATAGATACCTAGATTTCGGTATAAAGTGATAAAGAAACCGTAGGGCTACCCGATTTTAACCCTATTAGAATTTGTTATAGTGCGCGTCAGAGATATTAGACCTAAATTGATAATTTCATAGTCTATTTGGGAGTCGGTCAATCATAGAATATGTTTGAAAACTATTTCTAATGGTTTGGAAAAAGGAAATTTCAATTTAACACATGGATTTCAATATAAGTGTTATGCATGGAACAAGCATTTGTTAAGAAACATAATCTATGTGTTAGAAAATGGACCAATTAGAGACAAGTTGATGAACTGCCAAGATGGAAGCTTAGTTTAGTTCCTTTGACTTTTCTAACTAAATAGTTAGAAAGGAACCAATTAAATACTAACATTTCTAACCAATTGCAGTTTTAAAATTTAGAGCTAGTTTAGGGGCAAATTGACTTTTGGAAGAGCACTATAAAAAGGAAGAAGAGTTTAGAAATTTAGATTAAATGAAAAGCATAATAATTGAGAACAAGGGAGAAGGAGTTTCGGCCCTGAGGGAAAAAGATTCAACAGTAAAATTTCAAGGCTATTATATGCTCTTGCAAGCATTATCAAGCTAAAATCAAGCCAAACACAAGTTTCTAAGATCAACTGAAGCTTGTTCTAGTGAAAACCCAAGGGAAAGAGGTAAGAAACATTAATTTGAAAAGTGATTTTTTGACTTACGTAAAACTTCTTCTAATTAAATGTTATTAGGGCATTAGAATCAAATTGGCATGAATTGAATGTCATTGGAACAAGAAATTGAGAAAAGAAATGTGTTGGGTGAGAAGGTGAATTTCAATAACTTTAGGGATTTTAGGGTTTGAGTTGTGTTTTGGTTCAATTGTTGTGTATGAATGATTCCTTATGTCAATTGGATATTATATGGATAATGAAAAATTAAAAATGAAGCAAATGGTCATAATTATCCATTCTTGATATGATGAAGGGCAATTATATCCAACCGAATTTATAGAGTGTTAAGCAATTTTATGGCTGCGGATAGTGAATTCAAAAAGATGGAATGACTATGAAAATGAAAAATGAAAAGTGGAGTCCATCTGGGCACTGTAAGCCAATTTGAGCGCCTACTAGTTTAAGTGTAATCTTAGCATTTATAAAAGTTTTACATGTCAAATGTGGCATGTAGGTGAAGAAAATTGGGAGTGGTAAAACAAGAAACTTTTTGGAGAAGAATTGAGCTTGGAACATTTGGTGAGTGAAAAATCGGCAATTGTTTATCTTTCATTTAATATGTTTCAGTATAATTGAATATTATGTTTTTATGTGATCTTAAATGCATAAATATGATTTACAGTTCTTGTATACTATTATAATTATAAATTTCTATGTTCAGTTTTGACAACCAGTTTCAAGTTATTAGATTAGTTTTCAAAGGCCATTGGTACCTTCAGATTTATAGTGTGGCGATAGTTTAAGACCTAGCCGGTATATCCCGTATGCATGGGCAAGTATTGAGGGGCGTGTCACTAACTCTGAGAAGTCGGGTTATGGAGTCAAGTGAGTCGGTCTATCTATACGGGGTATTATATCGCCATATATAGGCGATGTAGAACTTCATTGTATAGCCAATGAGATGTCTTTAGATGTCGCATAGGTATTGCTAGTTTAGACGCCGAGTGACCTACTCACATTGTGCGGTGCTAGTTTAGTCGCTGCATGAGTATAGATCTTTAGGGTTACCATTTGGTACAGTTTAGAAAGGAAATGGCCAAGTGAGAGTTTTAGCAGTTTTTGAGTTATCGAACACGTATTAATGTATTTAAATATAAAATGTTAGAAATTTTGTTTTACAGTTCTAAAATAGTTTAGAAGCATGTTTTAGGCAGTTTTTTAGAATTTAATATTTATACAGAATCTTAATTTTTTTTTACTTAAAGTTTTAAAAACACTTATTGAGCTCCCTTTGCTCACCCTTTCTATGTTTCATATTTTCTAAAACCCTTTTTAGGCACAGGCCTTGGTATGTAGGTTGCTGGTTTTCCTATAACACTAGTTCTCCTACAGCAGATTAGAGGGCCAAGTCAAACAATCATTTTGTAAATGTAAATGTAAATAGGCTAAGTAGCATCTTTTGATTTTTTGCATAGTAGTTATAAACTTGGTGCATCTTGTAAATATCTTTTAAGCAAAAGAGAAATGTTTTCTGTAATGTAGTGATAGTTTTCATTTTTCATTAGTACGTTAATTTGGTAATAAATTGCTTTTTGTAGATTGGAATGAAATTGTTGTATTGGGTTAGCATTTGATTCTGGAAGGACTGGAGGTTCTATTTGAAAGTATAGAAAATTGTTTGAAATAGAAGTGTGATTTTCTTGCAAGTTTTGTGTTTTTGGGGTTTTTAGAAAAATAGAGGAAACTCTGTCCTTTATTTTTTTTAAAGAATTGATAAAATATCCTCACTGTTATTTTAGGATTTAGTTAGTAATAGCAAGAATTAAAAAGGGTTCGCCTTGCAAAACATTCCAGTTTTGATAGTTAAACTTTGAGAACTTCTGTTGGGGTACCAGTCGGAGCCCACCAGGATCTATAGTAGGGGGTTCTAGGGCGGGACATGTCAGCTCAACTTTTGAAGTTTTTAGTTAAAAAGTTATTTTCAGAATGAGATTTTCGAAATTGCATGCATTTTCTAATTTTATTAAGTTGAATTTTATGCATTAGATAACCATTTCCATTATTACAATTCGCAAAAAGTATTCATCGTCGAATGAGCCCACGTACTAGGAGTGTAGTTGTGGAAGCTCTTGCATCTGAAGAAGAGCATGTGAATGAGTCAGCAATTTTTGAATTGCTACAGCTAGCATCTGGGCCATTTGAGCTACATTTATGTTTCTACCCTCAGGCTGAGTATGAAAAGAAGTTTTAAGAGCTCATCTATGCCATTCCCTTTATAGCTGATAAAGAGGAGCAAAAGGCTAATCGGTTTGCAGTGGGCCTCAATCCTCAAATCAAGGCCTACGTAGTATAAATCGTTTACACTCAATACGAAGCATTGGTGGAGGCTGTAACTCGAGTTGAAAGAAGCATGGCAATCATTCCTCAGCCGAGATAGTAAGGCCAGAAAAAGAGTTGGTTAGGAAATTCTTAAGCAGGACCTAGTAAATTCGGGAGAATAGAGAATAGATCTACACGGTCCAGCAGTTAGAAACTAAGCCATGGATCCCGAAGTACCAAAGAGAGTTGGAAGAACTTTTTGGTGTATAGCAAATATGAAAGGTCTCATCTTAGGGATTGTAGGAAGGGGACTATAAACTGCTAGTAGTAAGCCAAAAAATAGACTACCAGCTTCGGGAAAAACCATTGGTGGTCGAGGACAGAGTAGAGGTAGTTCCCAATTTAGAGAGCCTAGCAGTTCAAGCTAGCCTAATGTGAGAGCTGGTCGAGGTGGATCATCTAAAGGACAACAAGGTAGACCTCGTACGCAGGTTAGGGTATTCACGGTGACCTAGCAAGAGGCGAATATGGCCCAAAAAGTTGTGACAGGTACGATGTCAGTCTTTGATCGAGATGCATATATATATTGATAGATCCTAGAGCTACCTAGTCTTTTATTTCTATAGGGTTTGCTGCAAATACTAGTATAGCGCCATAGTTATTAGATTGTAGCGTGGTGGTGTTCATTTCTACAGGAGACTCCATTGTAGTAGAAAAGGTGTATAGGGGACCAAGAAATTTTGGCGAATTTGATCCTGCTAGCCATTAGTGACTTTCATGTGATTTTGGAGATGGATTGGTTGTCCAAATATCGGCCACAGTGGATTGCTTCCAGAAAGAATTTAGATTGTGTAGGTTGGGGGAATTTGAAGTTATTTTATATGGGGTATGAAAAATACTTCCCACCAATATGGTGTCAGTAATAAGGGCAAGAAAGATGCTCTGAAAGTCGAGTCAGAGGTATCTAGCCTATGTAGTAGAAGTAAGAGATGGTGGAATGAAATTGGAGGATATTTCGGTGGTTAGAGAATTTTTAAATGTGTTCCCAAATGATCTTTCGGGGTTACCTCTAGATAGGGAAGTAGAGTTTTAAATAGAATTAGCCCCTGGAATGAAATCAATTTCTAAAACACCCTATAGAATGACTGATTCAAAATTGAAAGAATTGAAGGTTCAGATGGAAGAGTTTATGAATAAAGGTTTCATTAGGCCCAGTACATCTCTTTGAGGGGGCACCGATCTTGTCTGTGAAGAAGAAAGATGGAAGTATGAGATTGTGCATTGATTATAGGGAATTGAATAAAGTAATAGTACGTAATTGATATCCACTTCCGAGAATTGATGATTTGTTTGATTAGCTGTTGGGGGCTAGAGTATTTTCCAAGATAGATCTTAGGTCAGGCTATCATCAATTGAGAGTCCGGGAGGAAGGTGTTTTCAAGACTTCCTTTAGAACTCAATATGGACATTATGAATTTTGAGTCATTCCTTTCGGGTTGACTAATGCCCCAGCCACCTTTATGGATCTTATGAACCAAAGTTTTCAGCCTTATTTGGATCAGTTCATAAGGATTAGTTTGTATAAACTGAATTTTTAGTATTTATTGATGATATATTAATCTATTCAGGCAGTAAGGAGGAACACGTAGAATATCTAAGGGTTATTTTATAAACTCTAAGGGAGCATCGATTATACGCCAAACTCAATAAATGTCAGTTTTGGCTAGATAGAGTTACATTTTTTGGACATGTAGTCTTTGCAGAAGGGGTCTTCATAGATCTCTAAAAGATTAAAGCCATTGTGAATTAGAGACAACTCATGAATGTGACGAAGGTCCGCGGTTTCTTGGGTTTGGCTGAGTACTATAGGAAGTTTGTAGAAAGATTTTCAAAGATAGCCGCTCTTTTGACTAAGCCGACACAAAAAGAAGAAAAGTTTGTATGGTCTGAGGTGTGCCAGCAGAGTTTTGATGAGTTAAAGAGAAGGTTGACCTCAGTCCCAGTACTTACAATTTCGTTATGGAAAGACAGATTTACAATAAATTGTGATGCTTTAAAGAAAGGTCTAAGTTGTGTGATAATGCAGAAAGAGAAAGTATTAGCCTACGCTTCCGAAAATTGAAGAAGCATGAGCAAAATTATCCCACACATGACCTAGAACTAGTAACAGTAATTTTTGCCCTAAGAATTTGGAGGTATTTCTTGTATAAGGTTTCCTATAAAATATTTACAGACCACAAGAGCCTACAATATTTGTTCACCCAAAAAGAGCTAAATATGAGATAGAGAAGATGACTAGAGCTTATCAAGGATTATAAGTGCACAATTGAGTACCATCCAGCTAACGTGGTAGCAGATGTTTTCAGCAGAAATCCTATCAGCTCAGTAGCTCACATAAAAGCCGCATATCAATCAATACTAATAAAATTAAGGTCTTTGGGGGTGAGATTCAAGTTGTTAAATACATGAGCACTAGTAGCCAAATTCTAGGTCTACCTGATACTAGTTGATTGGATAAGAGAATTGCAGACTCAAGATCTACAGGTAGTTAAATTGAAGGGTGAAATCGAGTCTGGGCAACAAAAGGACTCTCTAGTGACCGAGGATGGTGCAGTAACCTTTGGTCAGAGATTATGTGTACTGGATGTGAATGAGTTAAGAAAAGAGATTATGGAAGAAGTTCATTCTTTTGCACATGCTATGCATTGGGAGAGAACAAAAATGTATCATACCCTAAAAGATCACTACTGGTGGAAGGGCATAAAGAAAGATACAGCTGAATTTGTCTCTAGATCCCTGACTTGCCAGTAAGTAAAGGTCAAACACCAAAACCCTGCAGGGCTCTTACAACCCCTTCCAATCCCTGAATAGATATGGGATATATAATAATAGATTTCATGGTAGGACTTCCGCGTAGCCAAAGAGGTAATGACGCAATATGGGTAATTGTTGATAGACTGACAAAATTTTCCCATTTTTTATCCGTCAGAAGTAATTATTCCTTAGATAAATTGGCCCAGTTGTACGTAGATGAGGTGGTACGACTTTATGGCTCTCTAGTATCCATAATGTCAAATAGAGATTCGAGGTTCACTTTTCAAATTTGGCCTAGCTTATAGAAAGCTCTAAGCACTAAATTGAATTTCAGTATGACCTTTCATCTATAGATGGATGGCCAGTCTAAGTTGATGATTTAGATACTCGAGGATATGCTTAGGGTGTGTGTTATAGAGTTTAAGGGGATCTGGGATACTCACTTGGCATTGATGAAGTTCGCTTACAATAATAGTTATCAGGCTAGCATCGAAATGGCACCATATGAAGCATTGTATAGAAGGAAGTGCAGAACTTTAGTTTTCTAGGATGAGATTGGTGAAAAGAAGCTTATTGATCTAGAAATTGTTCAGATTACTTCAGAAAAGATTCAAATTATCAAACAGATATTGAAAATAGCTAATTATAGATATAAAAGTTATGCAGATAATCGGAGAAGTGAGGGAAGTTGAGTCCCCGATATATTAGGTTGTATGAAATAGTTGAAAGAGTTGATGAGGTGCTATATCGTCTACGATTACCGGAAGAGCTGGCTAGAATCCATGACGTGTTTCACGTGTTAATGCTCCACAAGTATATAGCAAACCCTTCACACATCCTAAGGGAATAGCCAATAGAATTGAATACGAATTTGACCTACGAAAATTAACCTGTGCAAATTCTTGATCAGAAAGAACAAGTGCTTCGTAATAAAAGCATTCCCCTGGTAAGGTGTTATGGATGAACCATAGAGTAGAAGAAGTCACATGGGAGGGTGAAGATTAGATGCAAGCACAACATCCTTACCTCTTCAGGATAGGTATGTTTTAAATTTCTAGGACGAAGTTTTTTTTAGAATTAGTGAAACTGAAATCTCAGTTCCCTATTAACAGTGTAGATACCTAGATTTCAGTATAAAGAGATAAAGAAACCGCAGGGTTACCCAATTTAAACCCTATTAGAAATTATTTTTTATCATGCGCGTGAGAGGTATTAGACCTAAATTGGTAATTTCACAATCGATTGGGGAGTCGAACAGTCATGGAATAATTTTGAAATTTGTTTCTATTGGCTTGGAAAAAGGAAATTTCAATATAAGTGTTATGCATGAAACAAGCCTTTGTTAAGAAATACAATCCATGTGTTAGAAACGGACCAATTAGAGACAAGTTGATGAATTGCCAAGATCGAAGCCTAGTTTAGTTCCTTTGACGTTTCTAACTAAATAGTTAGAAAGGAACCAATTAAATACTCTCATTTCTAACCAATGGAATTTTTGAAATTTAGAGTCAGTTTAGGGGTAAATTGGACTTTTGGAAGAGCACTATAAAAAGGAAGAAGTGTTTAGAAATTTAGATTAAATGAAAAGCATAACAATTGAGAACAAGAGAGGAGGGGTTTCGGCCATGAGGGGGGAAGCTTCAACAGTAAACTTTCAAGGCTATTCTATGATCGTTCATGCATTATCAAGCTAAAATTAATCCAAATACAAAGTTCCTAAGATCAATTGAAGCTTGCTCCATTAAAACCCTAAGGGAAGGAGGTAAGAAACCCTAATTTGAAAAGTAATTTTTTGAATTATGAAAAACGTCTTCTAATTTAATGTTATTAGGCCATTAGAATCAAATTGACATGAATTTAATGTCATTGGAATAAGAAATTGAGAAAAGAAATGTGTTAGGTGAGATGGGTGATTTCGACCACTTTAGGGATTTTAGGGTTTGAGTTGTGTTTTGGTTCAATTATTGTGTATGAATGATTTCTTGTGTCAATTTAATGTTAGATGGATGATGAAAAATAAAAAATGAAGCAAAGGGGATATAATTGTCGATTCTTGGTATGATGAAGGGCAATTATATCCAACTGAATTTATAGTGTTAAGCAATTTTATGGCTGCGGATAATGAATTCAACAAGATTGAATGACTATGAAAATGAAAAATGAAAAGTGGAGTCCATCCGAGCATTGTAAACCAATTTAAGTGCTTACTAGTTTAAGTGTAATTTTAGCATTTATAGAAATTTTAAATGTTAAATATGGTATGTAGGTGAAGAAAATCGGGAGTGGTAAAACAAGGAAAAGTTTTGGAGAAGAATTGAGCTTGGAACATTTGGTGAGTGAAAAATCGGCAATTCTCTATCTTTCATTTAATATTTTTCAATATAATTGAATTTTATGTTTTTATATGATCTTAAATGCATAAGTATGATTTACAGTTCTTGTATATTATTATAATTATGAATTTCTATGTTTGGTTTTGGCAACTAGTTTTAAGTTATTAGATTAGTTTTCAAAGGCCATTGGTACCCTCAGATTTATAGTGTGACGATAGTTTAAGACCTGGCCGGTATATTCCGTATGCATGGGCAAGTATTGAGGGGCGTGTCACTAACTCTGGGAAGTCAAGTTATGGAGTCAAGTGAGTCGCTCTATCTGTACAGGGTATTATATCGCTATATGTAGGCGATGTAGAATTCCACTGCATAGCAATGAGATGTCTTTAGATGTCATATAGGTATTGCTAGTTTAGACACCGTGTAACCTACTCACGTTGTGCGGTGCTAGTTCAGTTGCTGCATGAGTATAGATCTTTAGGGTTACCATTTGGTGCAATTTAGAAAGGAAATGGCCAAGCGAGAGTTTTAGCAGTTTTTGAATTACCGAACACGTATCAGTGTATTTAAATATAAAATGTTAGAAATTTTATTTTACAGTCCATAATAGTTGAGAAGCATGTTTTAGGTAGTTTTTAGAATTTAATATTTATACAGAATCTTTTTTTTTTAATTGAAGTTTTAAAAACACTCATTGAGCTCCCTTAGCTCACTCTTTCTATGTTTCATGTTTTCTAAAACCCTCTTTAGGTGCAGGCTTTGGTATGTAGGTTGCTAGTTCTCCTATAGTAGATTAGAGGGCCAAGTCAGACGATCATTTTGTAAATGTAAATGGGCTGAGTAGCGTCTTTTAACATTTTGCATAGTAGTTATAAACTTGGTGCATCTTGTAAATATATTTTGAGCAAACGAGAAATAGTTTCTATAACATAGTGATAGTTTTCACTTTTCATTAGTATTTTAATTTAGTTATAAATTGATTTTTATGGATTGGAATGAAATTGCTGTGTTGAGTTGGGATTTGATTTTGGAAGGACTAAAGGTCCTATGTAAAAGTAGTGAAAATTGTTTGAAAAATGAAATGTGATTTTTATTGTAGGTTTTGTATTTTTAGGGTTTTCAGAAAAATAAAGGAAACTCTGTCCATTTTTTTTCTTTCAAAAATTGATAAAATATCCTCACTAGTATTCCAAGATTTAGTTAGTAATAGCAAGAATTAAACAGAGTTCGCCTCGTGGAACTTCCAACTTTTGATAGTTAGACTCTGAGGAACTTCTGTTAGGGTGCCAAGTGGGGCCTGCTGAGATCTACAGTAGAGGGTTCTAGGGCGGGTTGTGTAATTGCAGCCATTAAATCAAGATTTACCAAAGTAAGAAATGAGGTAATCTTCTATCCTTATACATATTATTATAAACAAGACGATCTGGTATTGGCTGAGTTGATGTATACTTTAATAGTTAAGCGCAAGTGCATGTTATCGTATTAAGTAATATAGGATTTTGAGTCCAAGTATCGTTTCCACAGGGACTATATGATCTAATTCTATCAATCAATTACTAAAAATACATACTTAACGTTTATTCAGAAAAATCAAAATCTGAAATTTAAATAATTAACCTAGTTCTATTAAATTAAACTCAACCTAATTAAAAAGTAAATAAAGAGTTGAATTCACCAATTAATAACAATCTAGGGTTTTAACTTATCTCATAATATTTCATTGGACTTATTATCCTCTTAGTTAATCCCTTAATACGAATTGATTGGCTAGACTCTAATCTAATCATAAGCCTCTGTCGATGGTCGAGTGATTATATTACTCATTCTAACAACTACCTATATATCTATGGTAATCATAATATAATGTAATTCATTACAAGCAGGTCTAAATCATACCATACAGGCCATCTAGGTATATGTCTCTCCTATATAGAGCTCATAGATGTTACCTTATAGTTATGCATCAAACTATCATAGACTAAACACATGAATCCTTCCGTCTAGTTCATCATGGTTCCTCAATCATTTAAATATTGGTTAGATATAATGAAGGCATCAAACTTAAGATAGAATGAACCAATTATATGTATTTAGTTCATAAACAAGAATTAACCAAATCTAACTATATACTTAGGTTCAATAGTCTAACCCTAGATAAAGTAAGTTTAGCTCATCACTAAATCAATAGTACCAAATCAATCTGTGAATAACAGTAAGAACAAGAACATAATGATAATATAAGAGAAGAACAACTAATCAAGAAGTTGCCTTGGATTGATTTTCTTTCTTCCTTGACTTAAAGCTTGATCTTGATCTTGAATCTTGAATTTTTGGCTTTAATCTCTTGATTTTGTGTTATAAATTGTTTCTCTAAGTTTTTCATCTCCAAAAGTCTGTGTTTTGGCTTTTAAAGAGTGCTTTTATAGGTATGAAAAACCCTAGGGTCGAGAGCCTTCAAATCTAAGTCGAAATAAGACATTTAGGAAGGCTTTTTATTAGTCGTATAGGCATAACGGCGTTGAGACTTGGAAAATGAAGGAAGTCTGTCTTCGACAGAATGCCACGGCACTGGAAAGTGAGTGCCGTGGTGCTCCACATTCTATCTCAGGCGCCGCGGCATCTAGCCCTGGGTGCCGTGGCGTCCAGACTTTTATTATAAGAGTCTTGTATTTTCACCATATCTTCTTTGTTTTGCATCAGATTCACCTCTCGTTTATCCCGAATCATCACATTTTTCCTCGTGCACTTATTTGTGATAAACAAAATACACTTCAATAGCCAAAAATTCATAAATTAGAGTAAAACTCAAGTTCGTAGTATTAAATATATTAGTGCATTTATGCCCTTATCATGAGTTTATTTTGTTAAACATAAAATATTTTTATTTACTACCAATAGCTGGTATCAGAGTCACATTGTTTCATATTATATGTATAATTTATTTTTTATGTATAGTAGTGAATTGTTTATTGTGGCATCAATTATATATTGTTATATATATTAATTACGTGATGAATAGTTATGCTCATAATAATTGATGGTTAGATATTTGTTTTTATTTTTCTTTTTTAAGGAATTGAAACAAAAGGGGGTGATGAAACAATATCACAATTTTCCTTTTTGGTGGTTATTTTGATTTTTTTTGTAAGTCAATTATTTGGCATAGGTTTTATTTGTAAATTTAAGTACCAAATAGTTTTTGTTTAAAATTTATTTATATAGTATTTAAAAAAGAGAAAAGAATTAAAAAAAATAAAGAAAAGAAAGGAAAATGAGCATGGCAGCAGTGTATACGACCTACTTCAATCGTCAAGCAACTGTTTTTCCTTATAGCACCTGTAACTACAAACGTGGCTTGCAGTCTTCACAGAATCATCTGATGAAGGTGGCAACAAGGTGCAGCGCTATCAGCTCGTGAGGTGGTTAGCTTCCTTTAGGTGGCTGGCAGTCTCTTCGCGAAGGATGGTAGCTAGGCAAAGGAAGTTTTGGCCGTAGTGAAACTAATCAGCGAGCAGTGGTGGTCGGCATCGTTTGAAGCTTCAGTCTCCTCTCATGTTGGTCGGCAGCAGGAAGCTTAGAGTAGTGGTGGCTAGGGCTATTGGGAAAGCAGCGGCCAGAGAAAGAGAAAATATGGAATTAGGGTTTCCACTGAAATTATCTCTTAAGCCTCTCATTGTTTAATTGATTTTATTTTGGCTAAGATAATTTGTATATTTTGAAAATTAATCCTAAAAGTTTGTAATGTTTACAAATAGGCCTTAATAGAATTAGTTATTCTCACTTGACCCCCTCCTCAATTTTAGGTATTTAAAGTTTAGCCAGATAGCTTTGAGGAATTTGTAAATAAGTCATAATTTTGACCCAAATTTATTGTTTGGACTAATTTTGGGTATTTTCAAATTCAAAAGTTAGCCCAAAATCCTTTTAATTTTGGTATAATTTTATAAAATTTTGTTTGGCCTATTTTATTAAAATTATTGAGTCTAAAAATATTTTTTATTTAAATTTTATTTTAAGAAGGCCTAATAGGAATTTTAAGCCTAAAATATGCCCAATTTATTTTAAAAATAAGTGGACCAAAGAAAATTAAAGGTCCAAAATTCTAGCCCATAAAAAGAGACAAGCAATAGAAGATAGACATTACAGAAGAGCTCAAGTTGACTTCAAGGAAGACTTTGAAAATTTTAGACTTATTTTAATGTTTTTTCTTCCTAGGAAAAGTCATGAATTATAACTTATTTATTTATCTAGCTAATTGATTGGATAAATCACATGTCATATAGATTAAGGGTGCCACATTCACATGTCAATACATAAAATATATACATTTTGTGTAACATTAATATTCTAATGAGATTATGATAAGATTATTGTCATAATTTTAATATTATATTAATTTATTAATTTGACATGGCCTCATTAATTATTTTATGAGATAAAATTAGATATTAATGAATAAAATGTCATTTTATAAATTAATTAGTATATTAAAATTGAAAACTCTAAGAATTAAAAATATTGAGTGAGTAAGGGCTTTAGGCATAAAGCCCGTGGCCTCCATTATTAGTCTATAGTAAGATAAATTAATGACCTGCCTTAAACCTTGTGAGCTACCTACAGAGGGTATTAGTCATAATAGATTACTAGATATGACTTCCTTAAATGATAAGATCTAATATAGGACTCATACAAAACTGATTATCCTACAGTGGTTTTTTTAATTGAAAAGTATAAAGGATTGAAATAATAGTTACACACTTAACTTAGGTGGATTGATATCCTCTCTACAAAGTTCTTGTCAATTAAATTTAAGGGCTAAAGAATTAGTAGTTTACTATTATTTAATATGAGGTATCTAATAATAATAATAATAAATTAGTATGGTACTAGATAATCTTTGCTCATGTATAAATTTATTCTTCAGAATTATATCTTCATTTAATCCACTAGCATCAATCCTAACCCAAAACAAGTTAATCGAGAATAATTATGTGGATTGAGAAAGAAACTTAAATATTATACTTATAGTTGAAAAGCACAGATATATATTAACTGAAAAATGCCCTCCAAAACCTAATGAAAAATGCACCCCTATATGAAATATATGCTTACAATAGTTATATGACTAAGGGCTCGTCTTCCTCTTTTGGTCTCATTCCTAAGGGAAATAGTAGTAAGAAGAATAAGAACAAGCCAAAGAAAGCATCTAATTGAAGATCTATGCAAATTCATAAAAAAGAAGTAAATTCCAAAGGAAAGTGATCCAATGTTGCGTTAAAGAGCATTAGAAGAGAAATTATCCTTTAGTTAAGTTTTCAATAGCTAAAAGGATAGCTTCACCTTCTAATAATATTTTTTTATTAAGACATGTTTAGTGGTTAACTCTATGAATTTTTGGATAATAGATTCTAGAGCCACTAATCATATTTGCAATTCATTGCAAGGGTTATAGGAAATCAAATTACTTAATGATGGAGAGATCAGTCTTAGGTTTAAAAATAACACAATTGTTGCTACCAAGGTAGTAGGAGTTTGTCTCTATTTTAATGCTTTTAGAAATTTAGTATTAGATGACTGTTTGTTAGTACTAGAACTTAAACACAGTTTGATTTCACTTAGTTATTTGAATAACTTTGGATATTCTGTTAATTTTGAGTAAACTATGATAATCAAAAGGACTATATTATTTATATGTTCTAGTACACTAGTTAATAGTTTTTAGTATATATTTTATAAAATCAATTTACTTCTTGGTACAAAATTAAATAATGAATCTAATAACCATAAGAGGGTTAAATTTCTTCCACTAATCATATGAATATATGGCATCTGTGTCTTCACTATATTAGTCTAGATAGGATCCAAAGACTAGTCAAAGATGGACTTTTGAGTTCATTAGAGATTGAACCATTTTTAGTTTGCGAATCCTATATAGAATGTAAAATGACTAGAAGACCCATTAATACTAAAGGCAATAGAGTCACTGAAAAGTTAGAATTAGTGCAATCTGATATGTGTGAATATTTCATCACCTTTATTGATAATTATTCTAGATTTGCTTATATGTACCTAATGCACAATAAGTCTGAGGCATTTGATAAATTCAAGGAGTTTTAGGCAGAAGTGAAAAGGCAATTAAAAAAACACATAAAGGCACTTCGATTTGATTAAGGTGGCAAAAACTTTTGTAGTGAGTTTAGGACCTATTTTTTAAACAATAGGATATTATCCCAATTGACTGCACTATGGTCACCCCAGTAAAATGGTGTAGCAGAAATGAGAAATAGAAACTCTTCTTGAAGTGGTGAGGTTAATGATGCGTTATTCAACTTTACCCATCTTGTTTTAAGGTTATGCCTTAGAAATCGCCATGTATCTTTTGAACTTAATTCCATCTAAGTTTGTCTTTAAAATACCTCTAGAAATGTGGATGGGGTGTAAATCAAGTTTATGTCTAGCTCATATGCTAAAAGGGAAGACAGAAAAGTTAGAATCTAAGTTAGAAGTTTGCCTGTTTGTTGGCTATCCGACGAGAACAAGAGGAAGTCTTGTCTATAGTTCTTAAGATAAGAAAGTATTCATTAGCACTAATGCAATCTTTCTTGAAAAAGACTATATGAAAGACTTCAAGCCTAAGAAGATAATTCTTGATGAGTTATCTTAGAACTCCAATATTCTGCCTGATAGAGTCAATAAGTTAATTTCTAATCCAAATCATAATAACAACCAAAGCCAGTTGCAAAACAGCAACCACCGGTACTTCGTCATAGTAGGAGGCTTATTAGATGTCCAGTTAGGTACATATTAATTGGAGAGTCTTTTCATGCAGTCTTTAATTAACATAAACTAGATCCCATTAGCTATGATGAATCATTGGTTGATAAAGATGCAGGCCATCGGCGTAAAGCTATAAAATTAGAGATGGATTCCAGGTACTCTAATAAAGTCTAGGAACTTGTATAAAAACCTGAAGGGATAAAACTAATAAGGTGTAAATAAGTTTACAAGAGAAAGAGAATGGTAAACTGGATGGTGAAAACCATTAAAGCTAGGATTGTTGCAAAATGGTACACTTAGAAAAAATAGTATCGATTATGAAGAGACCTTTTACTAGTAGCCATGCTTAAGTCTATCAAAATTCTCTTATCCATTTATAGCAAATCTTGATTATGAGATTTAAAAAATGGATGTCAAGAATGCATTTCTTAATGGCAATCTTGAAGAAATTGTCTATATGATATAACCAGATGGTGTTATAGCTATAGGCCAAGAGTATATGGTTTGTAAACTGTAAAAAATCTATCTATAGGCTTAAATAAGCATTTATATCTTAGAATATCATATTTGGTCAAGCATTCAAATCATTTAGTTTTGATCAAAATATTGATGATCCTTGTGTTTACAAGAAGATAGATGGGTAGTTGGCAGTTTTTCTAGTCTTGTATTCAGATGATATACTACTATAAGAATAATCTAGGAATGTTATCATCAGATAAAATTTGGTTGTCTAACATTTTGATATATATGATCTAGGAGAACCCAGTAACATCCTTGAGATTAAAGTATTAAAGGATCTCAAGTGAAGGATGTTAGGCTTATCACAAGTTGAGTATATTAACAAAATTCTAATTACGTTTTCCATGCACAATTGTAAAAGGGAATGTTTTCTTTTAGATATAGAACTGATCTATCTAAATATTAGTTGCCTAAGATAACTGATGAGATAGATAGGATGAAATGAATTCCTTATGCATCAGTAATAAGAAGTCTCATATATGCAATGCTAGATTTCAGATTAGATATTTGTTATATAATTGGAATAGTTAGTAGATATCAATCTAATCCAGGACAACAATCCTGGATTGCAGTAAAGCATATATTTAAGTATCTTTGGAGAATGAAAGATTATATGCTTGTATATTCCAGTGAGATCTTATACCTATCGGATATACATTTTTAGAATTCTAAGAACATAAGGATACCTGAATCTTTCTCAGGATATGTGTTCAATTTGTTGAGATTTGTGCTTACGTGTCATCCCATTATATATAAATATATAGTGATAGTATTTATACAATTATCATTTCTAATAAAATCATTAATATTATTTATAATTTTAATGATAAGATGCTTGTAACATTTCAGACATTAAATGATCTGAAGGAGTTCGAATCTGGTTTAAAGGAGTTTAGATCAGTGCTAAGAGTTAGCAACGCTAATAGTTGTAAATACTAAAAGTTAATGCTACTAAGAGTTAGTGATGCTAAGAGTTATAATGTTTATATAGTTAGCAAAATCTAAAGAGTTAGAGCCTTGTCTGAAATGGGACAATGACCCAAGAATATATTAGTAATGACATAGCTGCAAGGAGTTGCAAATGGTGCTAGGAAATGTCATTATGCAAGTATGTTTTCAAACACAATGTTCCTGATCTATTGCATCGATGTGGGTCTATCGGTGGAACCCATTAATATAGATTAGTGTATGTCTATATCTAGATGGTCCAAATGGTTAGTCTTAGCAAACCATGAGCTTAGTAGGAAGCTCGTATAGAGATACAGGTATTCAGTAAGGACTGGATATTGAATAGACTCACGAAAACATCCAATAGACATCTCATAAAGTCGTTAATGGAAGGTCTTCCTAGTTGAGTAGTATTTGTGGTCCTTTGACCTAAGCACCATGGTGGCTTTGTGAGTGATCCACCATGCTTTGGTTCCACACATGTCAGAAACCTTTCATGGTCTGACCGTTGGGTGTCACTGGGTATGGTCCGATGCTTATGGAGTCCGGTGTGCATAGATATTGGATCCATCAACTCATATGAGTAGGTTGTATATCTTGATGCTCCGAGATTGTATTTCAGAAAGTTTTGTGGCCGCAAGCATAAACCTCGAAAAATATATTTCGAAGGAATAAACAATATCACAAAAGTGTTTGTGAATATTGTTTAATGAAATATAAATCTGGAGATAAGTTCATGGTTGAGCAAATAGAGATTTAAAGGTGATGATCTATATCTCTTCTCTTCAAGGATATAAATGATGGAAGGATTATACGAATATGCAATAACCTCAACTTGCATGACTAACACGCTAATTTGTAATATTCGTAACGTATGTGTGAGGTATCGTTTATGGACGTATGGAGGAGCTTCGTATGAAAAATTAGGTGTGGACCTAGAACGTCTCACAATATGAAGTGTACTCATTGCGCACTGGGGTAGCAGATTGGATTGAATTAATTCGATCCAATAAATTTTAGCAAAAGAGAATAATTGTTTCAGGATCTCTCGAGATGTGCATTTATCAAGACTTAATTGTTAAGCACATCACTTAATTAATTAACAAGGGTTGTTAATTAATAGGATGGTAACAAATGGCAAGATCTAAGCCCTTCATTTTGTTTCATGATATATTTATTAAATAATACCAAAATAGTTTTTGATTTATTTGATAATATTATTAACAAAAGTTGTTAACTAATAGGATGGCGAAAAATGGCAAGATCTAAGCCTTTCATTTTGTTTCATCATATATTAATAAAATAATAAAAATAGTTTTTGATTTATTTTATTATATTAATTAAATAATCAAAAATAGTTTTTGATTTATTTATTATATACTTTTAATGCACTAAACATTATTATATAATTTAGTGTATTAATTTTGTTTAAAAGGATTTAATATTTGGCCATTATGAATGGTGGAGGATTTATTTTATATTACATGTATTATTATAAGCAATTAAATGAATTTTATTCATTTTGTTTCATTGAAGTGGTCGGCCATATTTTGGCTAATGGAGGAAACACTTCTTTTAATAATGATAATGTTTCATCCATTATGAAAGTGATGAAAGCAGTTGAAGTTTTTTTTATGGTAAAAAATTGAAACAAAACAAATGAAGAGAGAACAAGAATTGATTCATTCTTATAAATGATAAGAATTCGGCCAAGTGCAAGGGAGAGAGTGAGAGATATGTTTTGGTCTCATTTTTCCTTTCAAGGAGTTGAAAGAATATAAGGTGAAGTTATTTTTGTAATTTTTCAGATTTTTACATGCTTAGAAATATTGTAAATGACAATAGAGAAAAATAGTTCTTGTTGTGTTAGTAGGGAGTTATTAACAACAACAAAATAAAACTTCATCTTCCTCTTTTTTTTCATGGATGGTTAAATCATATTCATGTTCATGAAATAAGTATATGTATTCAAAGAGGTTGAATACAAATTGCTGAAAAATTCTAAAGCTACCATTCTAGCTCCATAATCCCACCAAACCGTTATGGACTAAAATTGTTTAACATATACTTCAAGGTGAGCTCTTTACATGGATTGTTAGAGGACTTGAAAAATTTGTAAAACTACCTTCATTAGGTAAGTGTTTTACATTATTTTATAATACAATATTGTTCATCATAGATATATTTTGTATATGTGATATATGTGGTTAATTGCTAAATTGGGTGTATTTGTAACACGTTTCCGGTGTATATAGTAATTTTTGAAATTACGTATACACTCGTATATCACACACTCAATATCTAACACAATTTAAGTGGTGGAGCTATAAGTTGGAGGAGTGCAAAACAATAATATATTGCAGATTGTACAATGGGAGCTGATTATATAGTTGCATCTAAAGATGTAAAATAGGCTATATAGCTTCGGAAGTTTCTTATAGAGTTTAAGGTGGTACCTAGTGCTTAAATGCCTATTGTTCTTTATTAAGACATTCATTGGGTAGTAGCACAGTGTAAGGAATCAAGATACCACAAGAGTAGAAAACACATTGAGAGGAAATAACATTTGGTAAGAGAGTTTTTTGTAAAATGGTGGGGTTATGGTATCCAAGATTGTGTAAAAAGATAATCTAGTAGATTTATTCACAAAAGTCATTGTCAGAAAAGAGTTTTGAAACTCATATGAAAAATACAGGGGTTCAATAAATACTCAATATGCTTAGAGTAAGTGAGAGATTATTAGACATGTAATTTTATTTTATGCTCTTAAAGTATACGAAATAATATTTTATTTGATTAAAAAAAGTTTATTTATATATATAATTAAGCATACATTGATAGACCCATATTTATAAAGTATGTGATCTACGTATTAGGCATATGATGCTAATACAGAAGATATAGATTACAAGTTCTTTATAAGTTAAATCATGTCATAACCATTAATGAAAAAAAGCATTTCATTAAGGTTATAGTTTTTCTGCTTTTTATAGTAGATGATTTACCTTGATCATCAAAGTAGAGACTTTGAGTAGAAAAATTAGTATATATGTTATATTGAATGGGACTACTGTGACTTTTTATTTGGTTAACTAAATATCATAGGTCTTAATTCACAAAAGCTTTAATGAGCTTGATTGATCTTAATCCTGAGCAAATAATGAACCTACGTTCATGCATTACATCTTTTGAGTTATTACAGAGTGATATCCATATAAACGGTCAAAACCTTGATATCTTAGAGATATACTTTCATGAGTCGTAGGAATATATATTTGTAAGATGGAATCTAATAAATAATGTCCACCCAAATTATTTGCAGTACTTGATCATTTGAATCTGTGGCCGCGATTTATTCAATAAACTATGTATCGAATGATAATATTTATTTGTAAATTTATTTACAAATATAGACATATTAAAAGTGATCGTTAAAGCATCTAATGACTCAGGGGAAAATTAGTAATTAAAGAGGCAAGACATTTTTTCCATGGCCTAGCTTTAATTATGAGCATCAATTAAAGAGTTGATTAAGTGTTATTATTAGTTTAAAGATCGAGCTTAATTTAATTAAAATGAGTTTTAATTAAATTGACTTTTACTTAATAAAACAGGTTACAAGAGTACAGCTCTTGGTGTTTAGTAGAATAGTATAGAGTTAACTTTGAAGAATTAATGGATCATGAGATGACTAGGACTGGGCTTTTTAAGTTGAAGTTAGGAAGCCCATGGGTCTTGCTATCTCTCCACAAGCTCAACTCATAATTAAACTCCAAATCCTTAATCCTAATCAAACTCTAAATACCCAAGGGATATTGCTATATATATTGGAGGTACAAAGTAATAAAGAATGTTAGGATTGATGCTTACGTGCCATCCATTCCTGTATAAATATTTTATTGTTATTAATAAAAATTGTATAGTTTTATTAAATCGCTAACGCTTATTTTATTTTATACCATGAAATGTAACGTTATAGACATTGTATGATCTGAAGGAGTTCAAATCATACAATGTCTGTAATGTTACATTTTATGGTACAAAATAAAATAAGCATTAATGTTCAGATTTAGTCTAAATGAGTTTAGATCAAGGCCCAGAGTTGAGCCATGCTGAGAGATATAGATGCTAAGTGTTAGCACAACTAAGTATTAGCGGGTTATAATACTCAGCGTATATCCAAGAATTAGAGCCTTATCTGAAATAGAACATAGACTCGAAAATATAATAGTAACTACATAGTTGTAAGGAGTTGCAATCAGGTGCTAAAAAATTTTAGTTATGCAAGTATGTTCTCAAATATTGTCCTTGATCTATTTTCTACCGATGCGGGTCTATAGATGGATACTTTTATATAAGATCAACATATGTTGTACCTATACAGTATAGATGGTCATTACTAGCCGACCGTGAGCTTAGAGCTCGTATTGACATATGAGTATTCAATAAGGACTGGGTATGAGACTGACTCATAAGGACCTCTGATAGACATCCTATATAAGTCATCAATAGAGGGTCCTCTTAAGTTGAGTAGTATACATGGTCCTTTGACCTGAGTGCCATGGTGGTCTTGTAAGTGATCCATCATACTTTGGTTCTATACATGTCATAGACCTTTCATGGTGTGACGTTGGCTGTCACTGGGTATGGTCTGATGCTTATGGAGTCTAGTATGTACAGATATGGGATCCATTAGCTCATATAGGGAGTACAATATACAGATGCTTCGAGACTGTATCTCAGAAAATCTTGTGGCTACAAGTATTAGTCTCGGGAAAAAGTTTCTGACAGGGTTGAACAATATAGAAAAGGAGTTAACATATATTGTTCAAAGAGATACAAGTCTAGAGTGAGGCCTATGGATAAGCATATAGGGATTTCATGGTGATGATCTTTATCCTTCCTACATCTAGGATATTATGATGGAAGAAATATACGTATACGTGATGACCTCAAATTGGATGGTCGACGTGCTAATTTGTATTTACATGACGTGTGCGTGAGGCAATGTTCATAGACTTATAGAACATTTCTATTTGACAAATTAGGCATAGACGTAGGGAGTCCTACTATATGAATTATACTCTTTACGCACTAAGGTAGCACACTGAATTAAATAGTTTAGTGCAATAATATCCAGTTTAACCATATAGTGTGCGCATGAAGCAGAGAGTTTAGCCAGGTAATTTTAGCTCCTGTATATACAAGGGATCTATACTTAACTTTAGTGCTCAACCTTGTAACTACCTTCTATTTCCTTAAGCTCTAAGAAATTGAGTTTCCACACAGAAAGATATTATATCCTCCTGTTGATCTTTTGTCATCTATATTATCTGCTAGCTTGCATCAGTGAAGCCTTCAACTTGTAACCTTTTATTTATTGTGAAATATAGGCCATAATTAGAGGTTCCTTGCAGGTACTCAGGATCCTTTTGCAACAGGTCCAATGAGTTATTTTTGGCCTTTGAAGAAATTGACTTAATTTGTTGACATTGTATGTTATGTCAGGTTTGGTGATTGTCACATATTACAGAGCACCTATAATGCTTTTGAATAGTTTAACATCATTAAATTCCTTTCCTTCTTCCTTTGACAACTTCAAGTCAGAGCTCATTGGTGTTTAACAAGGCTTATAGCTTGTCATTCCACCCTTCTCCAGAATATTTAGAATATACTTATTTTAGTTTAAGTGTTTCCCTTCTTGGTTACTTTTAACTTCTATTCCTAGGAAGTAGTTTAAGAACCTAGTACTTTTAGGGAAAACTTTTGATTCATCTTGGCTATGATGGCATTGACCATGTTTTCATCATTTTTAGTTGCTAAGATGTCATTAATAAATACAAATAGTAGAATTAATTTATCATTTTCTTTGAAAACAAAAAGTGATGTATCAAACTTGGCATTGTTAAACCCCTCCTTTGTTGTAGAGCTGTCTTAAGCCTTTTAAACTAGGCTCTCGATACTTGTTTAAGGCTATAGAGTGCTTTATTAAGCTTGCACATTATCTTTGGCTTCTGCTTATCTTTAAACCCTTCAGGTTATGCCATATAGAATTTTTTTGTTAAGTTCCCATTTAAGAATGCATTATTGATGTCTATTTGTTTGATATCCCAGTTTAAATGAGTGGCAAGACTTATTACAACTTTGATTGTTACTGGTACTATAGGGCTGAAAGTTTTTGTGTAATCAATTCCTACTGTCTAACGGAATCCCTTGGCTACAAGCCCTGCTTTGTACCTTTCCACATATCTATTTAGTTTGTATTTTGATGCGATATTTCTATACCATAAAATTAAGTACAAGTATACACTATCGAACAAGTAATAAAAATACAAAATAGTCAGATATCGAATCCACTAGGATAATATCTTCTTTTTTACCAAGTACTAAAATTTTGTCTTTCTCGTATTTATTTAGAAAAATCAATATTTAAGAATGAATATGAAAAATATAAAGCGATTACACAGCATCAATAGATATGGAAAATAACAATAAAGAAAATATAGGATTAATACTATCCCTCAATATGCTTTCTAATGATTAATCTTTTAATATTTAAATCCCTTAGTTCTTGTCATTGATCAAAACATGAATGTATTCACAAGACTTTTCCAAGGTCATGCAAGTATATTTTAATTACTAAATACCGATATTCCTATGGTATTTAAAAAATTAAGATTCGTTGAGTGCAAGTCTTGTTGATTATACATGCAAATTAGGTATATTCATATTCTAATTTGAAACTTGTATATGTAAATTAATATGTTACTCTACAATCATGTATCAAATTACCTAGGTCTAAATAATATTAAGCCTCTTTCGAGTTTATCAAAGTATTATCAAAACAATCACAATATTGGCTAGGTATAATAAAGCATTAAGAATAAATAATTTAAATAACAAAGAACTAAGTTTATTAAATATTATAAAGATATGGCAATCAAGCACATATATTGAATTCAAATATTAACCCTAGAAAAGAAATTGGTTCAAAACTATAAGGTAATTATGAAAAAAAAATATAAAAAAAATAATAATAAAATCAATAGCAAACCGATATAGACTTCGAAATCTCTTGATTGAACTGCCTAAGAAAGACTTGTTGCCATAGAATTCCTTGAATTTTTCTCTATAACTACTTCACTTTGTGCTCTAATTACTCTCTAAGACTTATGTTGTGTCTCTTGAATGTCTTGTCCATTCTCTAAAGGCTATGAATAAGTGGCCTTTATAGGTTTTGATTTGAGCTTGTAATCATCGATTCTTGTCGGCTCAGGAATCGCGTGAACGATGAGGAAAAAATTCATGTCTGTTGGGACACTACTCTTATATGATGTAATCGCTGGACTGATGGCATATTTTTGCTGGAGCATCAACCTGTCGCTAGAGCGAAACCTTGATGGCGTTGGGGCAAAATTTTGCAACTTGATCAAGTCTTATTTTGGTATTTATAAAATTGTCTCAGGTCTTACTACTAAAGTGAAAATAGTTATATCATTGGAGCAAAAATGTACCAATTGTGAATATTTTGCAACCAAGTCCTTGGTTTTTGCTGTTTTCGGCCTTACTCTAATTTATTTTTAATCTTTTCTAGTCCAAATCCTATAAATAAACAATAATGCACATAAATAACAGTTTATTCTCATAAAATATTAAAATTTCAAAATAAAATATGATAAAATAAATTACAAATATGCCCTTATCAAATTTTGCCAAACTTAAACACTTGTTTGTCTTTAAGCATATTTCACCTTGTAAACCCACTTATTTCTAATTACTTTCATTCCAAGTTTGTATTCAACCAAGTTCAAGGTTTCATTTTTCAATAGAGCTTGGTATTCCTCTATCATGGCTGCATTCCATCTTGAATTTTCAAGAGCCTCTTTGGTGTATGTTGGTACTACTTCGATTGTCTTGTTCTGTTAGCAGGCTAGATAAATTTTTGGTTTGTAGATCCCTGACTTGGATCTGGTGGTCAAGGGGTGTGTTGGTTTTATTTGTTGTATTTGGCTTTGGTTATTAGTATCTAGTTGTTGGACTGGTACCGTTATTTTTGGTGACAGTGATTCACGTAGGTGCAGGCTCATTCTGGTAAGGTTCTTGGATTGGTGGCGTGTTTTCAGATGATGTGAGTGATTATGTGTTATCATGGTCTTGACTGAAAGGTACCTCTGTTGGGTTTGGTTATGGTAGTTCTACATTAATGCTTGTGGTACCTATCGAAACTTGCTAATAAAGCTAAAGGACTAGGAACTTATTTATGAGATGTTCAATAGACTGTGACACCTTGAAGGTGAGTTGTCTTGAGATGAAATTTTTTTCTATTGGCAGCATGCACTTGTAGCCCTTGTGCTATGGCCATTGAATGTACACTTTTTGGTATGAAAGTCTAGTTTGTGCTTATTTAAAGGTCTTAAATGAGAAAAACATGCACATCTAAAGACCTTTAATTGGATGTAGTTTAAGAATTTTTTAAATTATTTTTCATATGGTGAGATGTTATTCAGAACTGGTGTAGGGAGCAAGTTTATAAAGTGTACTATAGTCTCAAAGGAGTGTTAATCTTACTTCTACAAATTGCATATGTTTCTCTCTATCTTACTATTTTATTTTGAAGTGTAGGGACAAGTGTGTCTTAGAAGGACTCTATTTTTATTTAGAGGATGGTCTAGTGGTCTGCATTCACTTCCTATATTTGTTTGAATAATTTTGATCTAGTGATTTGGTTATTTTTCAACAAGCCTTTTGAATTGAAGTATGGAAGTGTTAGTTTATGATTTTATTTGCAAGTAAAAATCCAAGCAAATCTTGAAAAGCTATCAATAATCCCAAGATAATATATGAACCTTTTTCTAGACATAAGAAATGCAAGACCCCATAAATTAATGTGTAGTATTTCAAGTGGATGTGTGGCTGAATTTTATACTTTTTATAATTTAGTTTATGATTCTTTCCCATTTCACAAGCATCACAAAAAGGTAAATGTAAAACTTTATTTAAACTAAAATTTCTATTACAAGTTGACAGTACTTTTTTCAGAACCTAGTTATTAGGATGGCCAAGTTCCCTATGTAAGGTTAACAGCTTGTTTGATAAGTCTGAATCAGTTCTCACATATTCCAAATTCTCATTTTCTAGTAAAGAAACAAACAAAGAGACTATAGAACTAAAACTCTTGGCTTCTGTGATAGTTTTGTTATTACTTGCCTTGGGTACCACATTCAACCTATATAAACCTCCTTTAGTCATTCCTGTTGGGATTTGTGCTTACGTGTCATCCCATTATGTATGCATATTTGTTTAATATTTATACTAGTGTTATAATTTCTTTAAATTGCTAATTATATTTATATATGGTAAGATGCTTGTAACATTTCAGACATTGTACGATCTGAAAGAGTTCAAATCTGGTCTAAATGAGTTTAGATCAGTGCTAAGAATTAGCAACGCTGAGAGTTATAAATGCTAAGAGTTGGCACTGATAAGAGTTACCAGGTTATAAGAGTCAGTAATATCTAAAGAGTTAGAGCCTTGTCTGAAATGGGACAAAGACCTAAAAATATATTAGTAATGACATAATTGTAAAGAGTTGCAAATAGTGCTAGGAAATGTCATTATGCAAATATGTTCTCAAATATTATGTTCCTGATCTATCTTCACTGATACAGGTCTATCAGTGAATACCTTAACAAATATATAGATTAGTGTATGTCTATATCTGGATGGTCCAGATGGTTATTCTTAGCAAACCATGAGTTTAGTAGAAGCTCGTATAGAGATATAGGTATTTAGTAAGGACTGAATACTGAACAGATTCACAAAGATCTCCAATAGACATCCCATAAAGCCGTCAATGGAGGATCTTTCGAGTTTAGTAGTATTCGTGGTCCTTTGACTTGAGTGCCACGGTGGGCTTGTGAGTGATCCACTATACTTTGGTTCCACACATGTCAGAAACCTTTCATGGTCTGACCGCTGGGTGTCGCTGGGTATGGTCCGATGCTCATGGAGTCTGGTGTGCATATATACTGGATCCATCAACTCATTTGGGTGAGTATTATATCCTAATACTCTATAGATTGTATTTCAGAAAGTCTTATAGCCATAAGCAATAATTCCCGGGAAAAGAGTTTAACCCTAGGGATAAATAATATTACAAAAGTGTTTGGAAATATTATTTATTGAAATACAATTCAAGAGATAAGATTTCAGTCGGGCATATGGAGATTTGACGGTGTTGATCTATATCTCCGCTCTACTCGGATATAAATGATGGAGGGATTATATGAATATGTTATAACCTCAACTTGTATGGTCTAACGTGCCGCTTTGTAATATCCGTAACGTGTATGTGGGGCATCGTTCACGGACATATGGAGGAGTTCTATATGACAATTCGGGCGTGGACCTAGAGAGTCTCACAATATGAAGTGTACTCGTTGTGCACTGGAGCAGCATAATGGATTGAACAGTTCCATCCTAGAAATTTCAGCAAACCAAAAATATATTTCGGGGTTCCTCGGGTTATGCACTTGTTTAAACTTAAATATTAAGTATATTATTTAATTAGTTGACACGAGTTATTAACTAATTAGATATTAACAAGTGGCACAACTTTATTGTATTAATTGTTTTACCATGAATTCAACCATTTACCATGTTAGTAAAATCAAATAAGGTAAATATTAATTATTCAAATAGTTTTTGAATAATTAAATAAATGTTATTTAAATAAATAAAATATGATTTTATTTATTTATTATTTTATTCCTAAATTGAAGACATACCTAATTTGAGAAATATAAACTAAATTTAGTGGAGCAAAATTTTATGATTAATGGTTAAATTTATTAGACCATTAAAATGGCCATCAAAAAGTATTTTGGTAGTTGGCCACTTAATCTATTTTTGGTGGAGCACTTGTGAAGTTATTGTAATCACTAAAAATGGTTGAGTTTTAAGTGTGTTAACAAGAGAGTGAATGAAAATTCTTGTAAGGGTTGAGAGGAAAAAGAAGAGTTGGTTTTGAGAGAGTTTTTCAAAGAACAAAGACTTATGAGAAAAACCAAAGGAGAAAGAAAATAAATCCTTCATATTTTTTTTTTCTAGAATCAAAACCTTATTGCTGGAGATCATACTGCTACTATTCTAGCTTCACAATCCCACTGAATTGTTGTGAACTAGAATTGGATAAGAGTACATTTCAAGGTGAGCTAAAAGTTGGAGCAAGGATATCCGGAATTGGAAATCTTCATCGGAGGTCTTCAAAGGTATGTTTTCTGTATTCTTAAGTTGATAAAAATTTAACTACATGTGTATATGTTGATTACTTGATAAATTCCGCTGCCAAATTCATGTATATGATGCATAATTTTAATTTTTCAATATGTACACAATCACATGCATACACCCTAAAATACGTCAACAATTCCTTGTAGAAGTACTTCTGTATCTTGTCCTTCATGACACATAAATCATGATTAAATTCTATAGTGATTTCATCATCTTTAATAAGTTTGGAAATGATTAAAAGGTTCTTAGTCATTTTAGGGACATATAAGACATATTTTGAACCTAAACTACCTATGATGTACTGAATTAGATATATGTCTGAGATAGGTTTTCCAGAAGTTGCTAAAATCCTATCAAGTTTCTTCATCTTGCTAAAGTGAATGCTCATGGAGTCCTTTCTTATGACATTCAATTGTCTATTGACCTCAATCATATATGCCATTAATTGAGATTAATACATTCTCCTCAAGGCCATCCAGAGATCAAGAGAAGTGGTACAGTTTGTGAATGAACTTAGAATATTTTCACTCAAGAAGAAAAATAACCAACTAAGAAGAAGTCGGTCTTGCCTCGTCTAAAGTCTATAAAATGGGCTGATTATAATTTTTTCTACTTGATTTTCATCAATGGTGACAATGAATATACTTGGATGTTATTTAGTTTCATCAATATAATTCTCAAGCTCATTTTCTCTAATAAAAGGCAAAATGTGTTTTTTATTGAGCTTGATTTGCGCAGCAAAAGTTAGGTTGCTTGCTATACAATTAGGCATAAGATTTTTTATAGTGCTTTGTGTTGTTATGCTAGGAATCAAACTAGAGTTTGCCATTGATATTGGCAGGTCTGCTCTGATACCAAGTTGGAACTTTTAGAAAAATGTAGAGTATTCTTTCTATTAATAAAAGCTTAGCTTATGATGAAGAGTATCCCTCTTATATATACAATCGAGAGTGCAAAGATACAATAACAAAACTTACATATGTCAGTATCTAATCATTAGTTACAATCATTGTACAATCCTATATTCTCAAATATTCATGTGATTTGTCCATTTTTCCCAACTATTGTTATCTTTTGATTGATTAATAATTCTTCAATAATGACATTTGTTAAACGATTGCATTTTCTTCTTATTTTCTTTGCTTATAGTAGCACCTCAACATTCTCATCAAGGCTCATTCAAAATGCTAATTTCCCTCCATCCTTCTGAGTGTGCACATTATTGTATATTTCTAACTAGCCAAATGCTAACGAACAACATTAAAACAATAGCAAAATAGAAAGAAATATCATGCTAAGTAGTCACAACCATTGCCTTTGGAATTCTTTTCCTTTTTTTCCTCTCCCTCCTCACTCTTTAAACACAACAAAAGAAACAAAAGCATAGAAGTATGGTGCATTCAATCAGGGTACAAACTCAAAAATAAGGCTTGCAGCAATGGTGATAGTGCTGAACCACTAGTGATCTGGCGTCGATTAAAGTTGTTGCCTTGAGTTTTATTTTTCAAGTATTATCTGGCTTAAAAACATTTTAAGGATTTAGAGATAAGAAGATTTAGAGATAAGCAGTTTTATTTTTTTAGGTTTCCTTTGAAGACGATGTTATTTTATTATATAATAATTTTCACGTTATTTTATTTTTACATTTTAAAATACTTTTATTACATATTTATCATTAATTTATGGAATTTAGTTTTTCATACTTTCTATCATATATTTATGATAGAAAATATCACATAATTTTTATTAAAAAAATAAAAATATTTTATTGTGACAAAAGCTATCACAAATTATAACTCTATTATAAATTTTTTATCACTAAAACATTTTTTTTAAGTAGTGAGAATTATAAATTTTGTTGGAAATATCAACTTCAGCAATTACAAGCAAAAAGGAAATAAAATCCCACTGAAGTTTCCACTGTTTTTCTAAGAACTTGTTTCTATAAGTGGAAACATAAAAAAATTATGGTTAGTCAAAGGATAATTGAATATTCAAACTCTACCTAAAACTATAATATTACTATTACAACAGCATAAAATTTATCGACCAGGAGGACCATTTGCACATTTGGGCCAACTCAGTAATATATTAGCATATAACTAGTTGGGTTTTTATCATTTCTTAGCCTACTTTAGCAGCATTACCTACCAAGGGAGTAATATATGTAGGAAATCTTAAACATGATCTTTTATGAAAAATTAACATAAATTCATAAAAATCAAATGCAAAAATTAGTTAAGAATGGATTTTTCGACCTCCAGCTATTGATTTCAATTTAGGTAGCAAGTTTTTTGTATTTTTGGCTCTTCCAAACCCTCACAAACTCACAATGATAATGTTTTTATCTCAAAAAACCGAGAGCTAAAGTAAGTGGGGCTTAGGGGACCAAAATCATAAATAGAAAATTATATTAACTCATTCTATTAAGAAGTTAAAATGGAGTTTTTTAATTGATAGAGTTACCAACATCAATTATATTTAATTCCTGATGAAGTTAAAATATATGAACCATAAACGTAAATTATTACATTCTCCCACTTGATTCATATGTTCGATATTACATCAAAATTCTATCAATTCTCATACTTAGGAAAAAAAAATGAATCACGGTGATAGGTCCTCTAAAAATGAGTATTATCTCCCATCTATTACAATTTATTATATTTCTTAAAATTTAGTCCATACTGGTAACATCACTTAATAAATAAGCTCTATGTTTATTCTTGGTCAAATCAACGGTGATTTTTCTCAAAATAACTGAATGTACAGAAAATATTAGAAAACATCACAAGCGAATAAGAGTTTCAATTAGATATAACATCTTCAATACAATAAAAGTCACATAATAAAACCAAGTCCTATTCTAATTACATGATCCTTGAATCTCACCTCATGCAGCAAATCCTTATTATTGGTTGCAAGCAAAATATCATCCACATATAAAACAAGAAAGCAGATTTTACTCCCACTGACCTTTTAGTATATACATTGATTTGTGGTGTTCTCTACAAACCCAAACGAAGAAATGACATCATGAAATTTTAAATACCATTGACAGGAGGCTTTTTTAAATCCGTATATGGCTTTCTTAAGTTTACATACCAAATGCTCATCATACTAGAAAAGAATCATTCTAGTTGTTTCATGTAAACCTCATCCTTTAGATCTCCATTGAAAAAGGGCATTTTCACATCCATTTGATGTAATTCTAAATCACAATGTGCAACTAATGCCAAAATTACATTAAAGAAATCCTTTTAAATACAGGAGAAATGGCCTCTATGTAATTAATTCCTTCCTTCTGAGTGAATCCTTTAGCAACAAATTTTGCCTTATATCTCTCAAGGTTGCCTAATGAATCTTTCTTTGTCTTAAAGATCCATTTACATCCAATGGATTTCATACCATTAGGCAAATGAACAAGATACTAGACTCCGTTAGATGCCATAGAAATCATCTTATATTTCATGGCATCATACTATAATTTTGATTCATTACAACTCATAGCTTATGAAAATGTTTCAAGGCCATTTTTGGCTCCAATGTTATAGTCAGATTCTTGAAGATTCATAATGTAATCACTAAAAATTTCTGACCTCTTTGCTCTTATAGATTTTCTTAATGTTGTGCCAATATCCTTTTGAAAGGCTTATTGTTCAACTGGTTGTTCAACCATCTCTGGCAATTCCTAAACAACCTGATCTACCAGATAATAATTAGCAGCTTTTGGAATCTCACTGATTGATTGTTCAACACCTGTTTGAACTGAAGGGGTGTTATGTATAACAATCAATCTACTACTTTAAGTGGAAGGTTGAGAATCTATAGGATCTTTCTAAAAAATATAGTTTCTGGATTAATCACTCCTACTGATCAAGTTATTCTTAAGAAATTTTGCATTTCTTGATTCCACAATCCTAGTGTTGTGAGATTGACAATAAAATCTATAACTGTTAGACCTCTCGGCATATCTAATGAAATACCAACTAATAGTTCTAAGGTCTAGTTTCTTCTCTTGTGGGTTGTAAACTTTTACTTTAGATGGGCAGCCCTAAATGTGTACATGTCGCAAACTCAATTTTCAACCTTTTCATAACTCAAATGGTGTCTTTAGGATTGCCTTGGTTAGAACTCAATTTAATATATACACTACAGTTTTAAGAGCTTCAGTCCAAAAGGATTTAAATAAAGTTTGATTTCTTCTTTCTGCTACACTATTTTGGTCTAGGGAACTAGGTATGGTGTTTTAGGAAACTATCCCATGCTTTTGAAGAAACATCACAAATAGACCAGGTGCTTATCCATCCTCAATGTATCTACCATAGTATTCCCCACCTCTATCAATTCTCATGATCTTAATTTGCTTCCCGCATTATTTCTCTACTTCAACTTTAAATACCTTAAAAGCATTTAATGCTTCATTCTTATTACAAAGTAAGTAGAGATACATGTATCGTGAGTAATCAATGAAAGAGATGAAGTATCTCTAATTATGCAAGTCCATTTCTGGACTAAAAGTATCTAAATGTATGATCTCAAATATGTATGAACTCTTCTTGGTACCTTTTTTTGACTTGTTGGTCTGTTTTCCCTTAATGAAATCTAGAGTACTAAGTACTCCATCATTTACTAATCTCTTAATCCTTTCTATAAAGACATGTCCCAATCTCTGATGCCATAGCATAGAGGAATCCTCACAACACATTGTTTAATGCTAGTATATACATGCATTGCATTATAAGAGGTATCATTTTAAAAATTAAGTAGAATAGATCATCAGATATTGTACTATTTCCAACAAGATCAATTTGTAATATAAATTAAATAAATCATTCGAAAAGATAAAGGAATATCCCAAAGGTACAAGTCTTGAAATAAAAATCAAATTTCTAGAGAAATTTGGAATATAAAAGGTCTTATCTAAATACAAAACAAAACCAGTACTTGAAGTTAAACAACATTTCCCAATCGCCTCCATATGTGAACGCATCTTATTTCCTAAATAGATGCATGGCTCACTACCCACTAGCTTCTTTAGGTTTTGAAGGAATTCAAAACATTGATTATAGAACCTAAATCAATCCATCAAGTGTTATGATTAACATTAACCATATTAAATTCATAACAAATAAATAAGATTGGATTACCTTTCTTGTCAAGCCATTTTTGAAACTCTGGGCAATCCTTCTTTATATGCCCCTTCTATTTACAATAAAAGCACTTGGATTCCTTCTTAATGTCAGATTAGAGAGACTAAATAGGCATTTTTCCTTTTCCCTTTTGTTTGGCTGTGTTTGTGCTCTTTCTTTATATTGTTATAAAAACACTTTCACCTAATTCATCAGCCTTTCTTCTTCTTTACCACACATAGCCATGAGTTCATTAAGTGACCATTTATACTTATGTGTGTTGTAAGAGATTTTGAAAGGTCCATATTGGGGTGGAAAGATGTTCAATATATAGTGCACAAGGAAAGACTCAGACATCTCAACCTCAAGAGTCTTTAATTGAGCCACTATGTCCCTTATCTGCATGATGTGCCCAAGCCCACCTTTAACACTAGTGAGCCTTAAAGTTGAAAACTTTATAATCATGGTATTGGCAAGTGCTTTATCTGAAGTTTTAAACTGTTCATCAAAAGTATTCAGTAATGCCCAGACATTATTATACTAACCAACTAAACCATGTAAACCAGCAGAAATCTTGGTCTTTATAAACATCAAACTGAGGTGATTGATCACTCCTGTTGTTCGTGAAAAGCAATATCAGCTGAAGTGCTAGTATCAGTAATGGCTAGTTGTTCATCTTTCTATATAGCATAATCAATATCCATACACCTTAAATGAAGAAGGATTCTTTCTTTCCAATCCTTATAATTATCACCTTTTAGTTTGGAAATATCACATTTAAAATCAGAATAATTCGTTTGTTGTACAACTACACAAACTCAAACATACATGCATATATTACAAAATTGAGACTAATAACAATTATTATGCTTTACCAATGTAAATCTTGTTGTACAAATATAAATTAAATGACAAAAATTGCATGTGGGCTAAATTTCTAATACAAATAGATTCATACAAAACTTTATGACAAAACATATATCATGTTTTACCTATATAAATTATGATTCAAAAATTATAAATCTAATGATATAAAACTTGCCTGTGGGCTAAAGTTTTAATTTAATTAGAACCATTAATCTTTATGCTAAAACTATCAAATTATGTTCTTTTTCCTAATCTATATGGGTAAATCAAGAAATATAATTTGATATTCTACCTAGTTAATCATATAAATATAATTAACCATAATTAATGTCATTTCTATATGTGATCCTTAACTACTTAATATATAATTTTGCATAATTAAGAATGCTGTGGCTACTCCTTAATTATTTAAAATTATATGGATCACTAGACATTTAATTTACATAAAGGTTCATATAATAGTTTGCAACAATAGCATCATTTATAAATATGAACACAAATTTAAATTGTATGCATGATAAAAATTATAAATTATACATGCAAAATCAACATGTATAATATAATTATATAAACTACATGAAATAAGTATATAAAATAAAGTATGCATCAAGTTACTACTTTTTCATAAATATCATAAAATTTTATAGGCAATTTATAATTATCTAAATCTGAAGGAGTTAAAAGAAAATATACAACAATATAAGGGTCCTATTTAAAAATCATTAAAACTTTTGAGGTTAAACTATAATTATCCAAAAGATGATGGGCCTTAGTGATAATACCTAATTCTATAGGTAAATTTGAAATTATAAAAATCTTTAAGGGTTAAACTATATATCTAAAAGTTGTTGGGTTAAAACATAATTTCCAAAACTATGAGGGACTGAATGAAAATGACCAGTCATCTTTAACCTCTAACTTGATCGACCCGACCCAGTTACAGACCCGTTTGATGCATTTATGAAATTTGACCATATCTCTCTCATTTTAGCTCTAACTTTGACGTTTCAAATTGCAAAATACTTGAAATTTAATTTCCTGATGATATCTAATCTCATTTGCATCATGCAACGTCAAAATAACAACTTTCAAATCAAATCAAATTCGGCCATAATAAATAATATATTTTTCATATTGTAAATATTCAAGGCAGAGGCATACATGCTCTGATACCAACTGTAGGAAACCTTAAACATGATCTTCTATGCAAAATTAACATAAATTCATAAAGATCAAATGCAAAAATTAATTAAGAATAAATATGTTAACTTTCAGCCATTGATTTCAATTTAGGCAGCAAGTTTTTTGTGTTTTTGGCTTTTCCAAACCTACATAAACTCACAATGATGGTGTTTTTATCTTAGAAAATCGAGAGCCAAAGTAAGTGGGGCTTAGGGGACCAAAACCATAAACAGATTAACTTCTTCCATCAAGAAGTTAAAATGGAGTTTCTTAATTGATGGAGTTACCAACATCAATTATATTTAATTCTTGATGAAAGTTAAAACATATGAACCATAAACGTAAATTATTACATTAATATTACAATATAAATATACAACGATCCACGCATTCACATTCAAAGTTAAAAGAATGGTAAGAGGAATAAACTCATCAAACTATCAAACTCTTGGAGTTTGAATCAAGACTCAAATTTTACTTCAGTATTTCAACTACTACTGAATGACTAATGGCAACTGAAGCAGAAATCCCAAAACTAATACCTACAATGGTCTGTGAGATCACCTCTTTCCTTATTACTTGGTTTACTTTTCTATATGATGTATATGATGAAGTTATGAATAACATTATCATTAAAGCTTTTCGCATGATAATTTATACTATCCCTTGTGCACTAGCCAATAACTTTTAAACTAAAAGCAGAATTTTGGGTCACAAAAATCATTAGAAAACATCACATATAGGTTAGCAAGTTGCAAGATCATATATTATTTTAGAAGAATTATCTTTACAATTTGTGATATCAAATCTGAACTAGACTAATCTAACCAACATATTATTTTCATCTTACATACAGGTAGAATTAAGCTCTATGGTTCATTTTATTTCTCCACAATTTAAAGCATATGATTGTTCTATATAAGTTTGATCGATGCATAAACCAACAGGAAAAGGATTTCAACTTTATCTTCAACTATAGCACTATCTTATATCCCTTTCTTTTAATATATTAATTGGTTCTATTATCGAGGAAATATTTTAACATTAATTATGATCTCTTTTCAATATGTAAGCATCCCATCCTTTTTATTGTTACCCTAGAGTAGTTTCTCATATTCTTTTTACCTAGTTTAGATTAGGGGTGGGGGAAAACTAATTCAGTTCAATTTTTGGACTGAATTAAAAATTGAACCGGATCGATTAAATTTTAAAAAATAAAATTAAGAACCGAATTGAAGATATGTGAAGTCAAATTAAACTGGTTTGATTTGGTTTAGTTCGATTATTGGTTTGAGGTTTTTTAGCAATTAATAAGTTAAAATTGAACTCATTTTTGGCATTAGGTGGTCTGATTCAATTTGGTTCTTTGGTTCTATTCCTAAGCTGCCATGTTATTTTCTTCTATTTGTTTATTTATTAAAACACTCGGTTTCAATTTGATTTTTCAGTTCAAAGTCCAAAACTGAAAATAGAACCAAAGTTTCAATTTTCTAAAATATAAAATCAAAAATGAAACCAATCCAATTTGGTTTGGTTCACTCATTCTGAGATTTATAAGACTATAGAAGCATCCATATAAATAAACAAAATGTGTCACCCTAATAAGAAGTCAAAACAGTAACACATATTTATGGGAATACATCAATTATAGTGTTATGTTGCTTTGAAATAAGAAGTAGAAGCTTCACTTGGGTTACCAGAATTCATTATATATAGTTTACTAACCCCGTAAAATTAGGTATTTACCATCTACAAACTAAATTAACTCTGCAGAAAGTGTTAATCAAAAGATCCATAAAAAGGTATAAACTGATTATTCCAAATTCATTAAGATTTTCGAAAAAAACACATTATAAATAACACTTAAACTAGTCTTTTATATAATGACTCTCAAGAAAAAATTGTTTGCTAATTACTTTAGTTATACAGGTAAGCATCTCCAATAAGATTTTCATAGAATATAAGTAAGCAAAATAACATTTATTATAACAAATTTTGATAATACTATAGTTTTACTCATGACATATTAGTTGTTCATACAACAGTCAATCACTAATAGGGATGGCAGTGGACCGGGTTTAGAACGATACCCCTAAATCCGCATCTATATTGATTTAAAAAATGAAATACCAAATCCTTCCCAAATTGGTTGTGGGTTTGGAGTTTCAATACTAAATCAATTATAGCAGATATGTATTCATTACCAAACCTAAAACTGATTATTTGTGAATTTTAAGTAGGTTTAGTAATGAGTACGTAGAGCTTAGCACACATGCTAGGAGCGAATACTTAAAGTACGCAATATTACGTGCCTATCGCTTGTGCTAAGAGTGCACACTATACGCTAAATGTGCAATGTTACATGCCTAGCACTCGTGCTAAGAGTGCACGCTATACGCTAAGCATGCAATGTTGCGCGCTTAGCACTTAGCACACGTACTAGGAGCGCACGCTAAGAATACAACATTGTATGCCTAGTGCTTATCACGCGTGCTAAGGGTGTATGCTAACCATGCAACATTGCACTCCTAATGCCTAGCACGTTTGCTTAGTGTTGTGCACTTAGCATGCCCTCCTAACCGCTTTCTAAGTGCTAGGCATGCCCTCCTAGCACGCTTTCTAAGTGCTAGGTGTACAAGTTATGGTGCTAGGTGTGCAAGTTATGGTGCTACGTGTGAAAATTGTGGTGCTAGGAGTGCATGCTAAGCGCTCAACACTTAGCATGAGTGCTAGGTTTGAATGCTAAAAGTGTACAACATTATACACCTATAGCGCTTAGCACGTGTGCTAGGAGCGAACACTAAGCACGTAACGTTGCGTGTCTAGCACATAGCATATGTGTTAGGAGTGTATGGTAAGTGCGCAACGTTGTACACCTAATGCTTAGCACACATGCTAGGAGCCCACGCTAAGCGTGCAACGTACGCTCCTAGTATAGATGCTAAGTGTGCTAGGCATGCAATATGCAACGTATTGCCTTTTTTTTCTCTAAAATTTTAAGAAAAAATGTAGTATCCGTAGAATTTTTTTACTAAACCCATACCCATCCCAAATTCGCTGCAGGTTCTAATTTCTTATACCAAATCTGTACCAAACCCGCTTTAAACCTTAGCGAGTTTGCAGATAATTTTGCCATCTCTAATCACCAACTATCGAGAAAATAAGAAAAATGTGTGAAATAGTTTAAATTTCTACAGCATATCATTAGCAAAATGTTTAAGCAAGTAATGATATTTGAAACGTTCAAAATTCTACAATAATTAACTATACATACTTTTAGTCATTCATCCATTTCTCGTAGACCAAATTATATAATTAAAACTTAGAAGGAAAATTTCCTGACAAATTATAGGTTTTCTATCAAAGTTTACTTTGTTTTCTTCTCTTTCTTCATTTTCTTCTATTTTACCTCTTGTTTTCAGTCTTTGTAGAGAATTTACATGATGACATTGCCATAAATTAATGAATCTATATTCTAGCTGTAAAATGATGATTAGAAATCAATGATGGAGTTAATGTGTTGTTTTGAGGGCCGAACTATAAAAGGATGTTTTTTGGGGACTTAAATGCTAGCAAAAGAAAATTTTATGGCTTTTAGAGTAAATAGCTTAAAGAGGAAGGGTTGGAATGATAAAGTCCTTAGAAGGTCCTGAAATGCCGAAAACACACCGTTTTATTGAAAAGATCTAAGCCAAATTAGATGTTGACACATGACAATAAGTTTTTAAGTTTGTTAAAGTTTGGGAGGAAAAAGTCTATTCTTTGCCTATAAATACCCAAACTTAGGAAGCTTAATGTAATCTCTGATTTTTAGAATTTTCTTTGATTCTTGGAAGTGTTGTGATCCTCTTGAAGTCTATTATTAATGAAAATTCTTCTTTATGCAAAAAAGAGATGGGGAGATAATGTATTCTACAAGCCAGTTTGACAATACAGCTGATAACGCTTCTTTAGGAGAATTTAATAAATTCCAAGGTGCTTAATATACGTCCTGAAATTTTTAAACATGCAGGAGAAACAAAAAACTCACAAGCCGCTAATAGTGTTGGTGCTGAAACCACGAAAACGGTAAATAAAGTTTGTGTTGAAATCCGTAAGGGGTGAATGATTTTTGGAATCACCCTCAGTTGTCCAGGCTACCATTGAAGATACCAGTATAGTATCAAAAAAATTTAAACCTAAGAAAGTAACACAGTAAGTAGGTAATGAGATTGTGGAGGATAAGAAGCAGATGCAGAACAATGAACAGGTTGAGGTCACAAGGGAGACAGGAATTGTCGAAAAGAAAGTCGTGGAAGAGTCAGAAGAGAAACTAGAACAGAATAACATGAGTAGTGACATTGTACATTTGACAAGAACTAGTGAGCAGATGATGAAGATTGAGGAATCATACCTCATATTAAAGAGGAAATTTTAAAGTAGGAAATGATCACTGATCATGTTGAAAGTATTGGAGACGAAAAGTTGAAGATAAGAACAGTGAGAATGAAACAAGTGACATTTAGAAACATGAGAAAGATAGGACCATGATAGATGCAAACATTAATTTAGAATCTAATAAACAAGTTCCTAACACACTTGAGGCTAAAGCAGATGAAAACAAAAAAGCTTTGATTCATATGACTAAACCAATGGGAATCAGGTTGAACAAGAATGTTGAAATTATTGTGGAGCCATGCAACTAATTTGAAAATGCAAATGAAACCAAATTCACGGAAGAAGGAATAGGAGAAACAAGGTTTAAAGAAGTAGAAAGCAAAGAAGTAGAGAAATCTATCATTAATTATGGTAACTGAGGCAACTAAACCAAGTGAAAAAGCAATAGATGAAGAAGCAACCTTAAAATTGAGAATGGGTGACAATGAAATTAAACCATCTGTTTCACTAGCCATAGATGTATCAAGTGTACACATAGCTGGATCTGAAGCAAATAAGAAGATTGAAGAATCCTCTAGTATACCATATTATTAGGATTTGTGCTCACGTGTCATCCCATTGTTGTATGAATATTTTATTTTATAATATTCATACGGTTCATTATTTGTTAAATTGCTAATTACTATTATTAAATGGTTCAATGTTTATGACGCTATAGACATTATATGATCTGAAGGAATTCAGATTTAGTCTAAAAAAGTTTAGATCAATGCCAAGAATTAACATCACTTAAAACTATAAATGCCAAAGAGTTTACATGTTATATTAATCAGTGAAGTCTAAGAGTTAGAATCTTATCTGGGATAGTATAAAGACCTGAGAATACATTAGTAATAATATAGTTGCAAGAGTTGCAATAAGTGCTAAGAAATGTTATTGTGCAAATCTATTCTCAAAATTATATGTTTCTGGTCTTAATTCATCGAAGCAGGTCTATCAGTGGAATCCTTTTACATAGACCAATGTATACTATATTTGATGGTCTAGATGGTTGTTCTTAGCTGACCATGGACTTGCTGGAAGTTTGTATAGCATACAGGTGTTCAGTAAAGACTGAATACTAAACAGACTCAACGAGGACCCCAATAGACATCCTATGAAGCCATTAATAGAAGGTTTTTATGAGTTGAGTAGTATACGTGGTCCTTTGACATGAATACCACGGTGGGCTTGTAAGTTATCCATCATACTTTAGTTCAACGTATGTCACAGACCTTTCATGGTATGACCGTTGGGTATGGTCTGAAGCTTATAGAGTTCGGTGTGTACAGATATGGGATCCATTAGCTTACATGGATGAGTTATATATCCAAATGCTCAGAGACTGTATCTTAGAAAGTCTTATGGCCATAAGCAATAAACTCAGGAAAAGAGTTTCCTACAAAGTTAAATAATATTATAAAAGCGTTTGCATATATTGTTTATTAAGATACGTGTCTAGAGATAAGTTCATGGATGAGCACATAGGGATTTAACGGTAATGATCTATATCTCTTGATGAAAACGACACTGCACAGCCTATACGCATACAAGAGAAAGAACTCGTACGTGGGCTTAGAAGGGCTCAAGTCCATCAATCACATGATACATTAAGTTTGCCAAATGGGCCAATCACAAGACTTAAAGCCAAGTATTTTAAAGATGCATTAAATGGGCTGATTCAACAAGTTTGTGGGAGGGAAAACACATGGAGGCCTAGCATAAGCCCAAATACATTTCAAATAAGTCCAAAGCAGATTCAAGGAAACCTAATCACTTTGATTAAGGTAGAATTTCTAGAGATTTGATTATTCAAGGAAACCTAATCACTTTGATTAAAGCAAAATTTCTGGAGATTTGATTATTCAAGGAAATCTAATCACTTTGATTAAGGCAGATTTTATGGAGATTTGAATATTCAAGGAAACCTAATCTCTTTGATTTAGGCATGTTTTCTGGAGATTTGATTAAGTTTAAATTTTGTTATTTGAAAGTTGTAACTTGACATCTCTTATGGTCTCTATAAATACCATGTGGATTGAGAGTGGGATGAGAGATTTTAGAAAATACAATTTGAGAGTTTTTATGTCTTCTTTCATTCTTGAAAGGACTTGAACTTATCAAGTTTGTTCTTGTGGCATTCAAACAACCGGACTTATCACCTACATTCTTGAAGTGTCCTTGGGGTTTCTTGGTGTGGCGTCCTATATCCAGCTATAGTCTTGGTTCTTAGTTTGCTAACTCAAGTGTCAAGACTCGTCAAATTTGTGTCTTGAAGATCTCGGGTTCAATTCCATATTGTGGTGCTGGGTTTTGTCACATTGTTGGCAAGGTTCATATCATTTGGTATCAGAGCTTTGGTTTCAAGGCAAGTTTGAATTATCCTTTTATTTATTTCATTGTTCCATTTATCTTTATATAAATTCGTATTTTATTTTATTTTATTTCTGGTTTCTAAATGTTTTCTTTAAAAAAAAAAGAAAAAGAAAAGAAAGAAAGAAAAAAGATAGATAAAAAAAATGATAGAAAAAAAAAAGAAAAGGAAAGGCTAGAAATTTGTTGCAAATTCTAAATTTTGAATTCATCAGTTTGTCAACAACTTTGAACCAAATTTCTCACGAATGTTACTAGCATCATTTTCTTAAGGATATATTTATGAATCGTGTGACTTGTCTCGGTTGCTTCTCATATTGAATTGCCGCTTGAATCTTGATTATTCTTGAGTCTGATTAAGGGTGAAAAGAAGATGCTTGAGTGGAAAAAGGCAAAGAGTGGTGAGAACATAAGAAGGTAAAAGTCATTTGAGTGCTAAACACGAGAGTAAGTAAATTTTCTTGAGTGCAACACGTGAGGGAGTGCTTGTGAGGTCTTAACTGTATTTTTTTGAAATTTCTAAACATGTTACACAATCAAGAAAACTCAAATGAAGAGGTTCAATAACCAACCAATCCAAACCTACAGCAGCAAACGTTATTGGACGAAATGAGGCGGATGATGAGAACTGAATTAGAGCAAATTCATGAGAGAATGGACCGGCTGGAAAATTTAGGGCAGCATCAAAACTCGCCCATTGGGCAACCACCTAGGCGAGTGCAACTAGGAGTACAATGGGGAGATATTGGAGATAAAGAGGAGTTGGATGAGCTAGATGAACCACCAATGAACCAATGTAGATTTAGGCGTGGATATGGAGATATAGGTGCTAGGAGGAGAATACCTAGACAGGATAATGACTTGGGAAGCATTAAGGTGAAGATTCCACATTTCAAAGGTAAAAATGATCCTGAGGCGTATCTAGAATGGGAGATGAAGATAGAGATGATCTTCGATTGTCACAACTATTTCGAGGCTAAAAAGGTAAAATTGGCTGCAATTGAATTCACTAACTATGCTATTGTTTGCTGGGATCAATTGTTGAAGGAAAGGAGGAGAAATCATGAACGACCTGTTGAGATATGGAACGAGATGAAGGCCATCATGAGAAGATGCTTCATTCTTAGCTACTACCATCGGGAGTTGTATAACAAGTTGCAATGTCTAACTCAAGGATCCAAGAGTGTTGATGAAAACTATAAAGAAATGAAGGTTGCTATGATCCAAGCAAATGTAGAGGAGGACAGAGAAGCCACTATGGTTAGGTTCTTGCATGGCTTAAACTGAGAGATAACAGATATGGTGAAAATACAGCATTATATAGAGTTGACAGATATGGTGCACCAAGCTATCAAAGTTGAGCAACAATTGAAGCGCATAAACATAGTTCGAAGGGGATCAAGCATAGCTGCCACAAACTCATTGCGACCAGCCCCTAAAAGAGATGAATTTTCATTAACTAAGCCTAAGTCTGAGCCATTTAAGGTTGTCAAACAAGCTGCGACGTTGAAACAAGATAAAATTGAATCCATAAATTCTAAAAATTGTGACATTAAGTGCTTTAAATGCCAAGGTAAGGGACATATAGCTAACTAATGTCCAAACAAAAGGGTAATGGTGATTAACACTCAAGGGGAGATCAAGTCGGAAGATGAGCAAGATGATGAAGTGGATGATATGCTACATCTTGAAAATAACTATAAAGGACAATATACAGTAGAAGGAGAATCATTGGTGGGAAGACGAGCCCTTAGCACACAAGTCAAGGAAGAAGAAAACAATCAGCGAGAAAACTTGTTCCATACTAGATGTTTCATGAACAACAAAGTTTGCAACATTATAGTTGATGGTGGGAGTTGTACCAATGTTGCCAGCACTGAGTTAATAGAAACATTGGCATTACCTACCTTGAAACATCCACGACCATACCGACTTCAATGGCTGAATAATTGCGGAGAAATCAAGGTAACCAAACAGGTGTTGGTGGCATTTTCCATTGGTAAATATGATGATGAGGTACTTTGTGACGTGGTACCTATACATGCATGTCACATCCTATTGGGACGACCATGGCAATTTGATAGACGAGTCACGCATAACAGTTACACCAACAGGTACTCTTTTATCATTAAGAAGCAGCCTATAACACTTGTACCATTGACACCAAAACAAATTCTTGAAAACCAACTGAAGATGCAAAAAGTGAGTGAAAAGAGAAAAGAAAATGAGAGAGAGGCCAAAGTTGCGAGAAAAGAAAATGAGAGGAGAGAAAAAGAGAAAAGCAAAGGCATGAAACAAGGTAAAAATGAAAATGAGAGAGTTGCAGCTCTTTTGAGTGCAAAAGAGAAAAAATATAACTATATTGCAAAAAAGTGTGAGATCAAGAGAGCTTTAATTTCACAACAGCCCCTTATAGTACTTATGTATAAAGATGCCCTTTTGTGTACTAACGATCTTGCTGGATCTTTGTCAAGCAATATTATTTCTCTTTTGTAGGAATTCGATGCTGTCTTTCTTAAGGAGATACCTTTAGGCTTACCTACAATTCGAGGAATTGAACATTAAATTGAGTTTATACCTGGTGCAACAATTCTAAACCGGCCCGCTTATAGAAGTAACCCTGAGAAGACGAAAGAACTTCAACAGCAAGTTAATGAACTAATGGAAAAAGGATATGTTAGAGAGAGTATGAGTCCTTGTGCAGTTCCGGTTCTACTAGTGCCTAAGAAGGATGGCACATGGAGGATGTGTGTTGATTGTCGAGCCATCAACAACATTACGGTAAAGTATCACCATCCTATTCCTCGATTAGATGATATGTTAGATAAACTACATGGATCTTGTGTATTTTCTAAGATTGATCTCAAGAGTGGATACCATCAGATTAGGATGAAAGAAGGTGATGAGTGGAAAACTACATTTTAAACAAAATATGGTTTGTCTGAATGGTTAGTTATGCCTTTTGGATTAACTAATGCACCTAGTACTTTCATGGGACTTATGAACCATCTTTTGCGTACTTTTATTGGAAAATTTGTAGTTGTGTACTTTCATGATATCCTGATATATAGTAAAAGCCTAGATGCTCATGTTGACCACTTAAAGCTTGTTTTAGAGGTTTTAAAGAAAGAAAGGTTGTTTGCTAACCTTAAAAAATGCACTTTTTGCACGGACAAACTTGTGTTTCTTGGTTTTGTTGTAAGTTCTAAAGGAATTAAGGTTGATGACGAAAAGGTGAAGGCAATTCATGATTGGCCAATGCCTACTTCAGTGACACATGTTAGAAGCTTCCATGGCTTAGCTAGTTTTTACCGATGTTTTGTTCGGGATTTCAGTAGCATAGCTGCACCCTTAACTGAATTCATCAAGAAGAATGTTCCGTGTAAGTAGGGAGATGAGCAAGAAAAAGCATTTAAGCTAATCAAAAAGAAATTAACTAATGCACCTTTACTTGTTTTACCTAACTTCACTAAAACATTCAAAATTGAGTGTGATGCTTCAGGTATAGGTATCGGAGGAGTGTTGATGCAAGAGGGAAGATCGGTTGCATACTTTAGTGAGAAATTGAATGGTGCAGTCCTAAAATATTCCACTTATGACAAAGAATTGTATGCATTAGTTCGAACCTTTGAGATCTGGCAGCACTATCTATGGCCGAAAGAGTTTGTTATTCATACAGATCATGAATCTTTGAAGCATTTAAAAGGGCAGCATAAGCTAAATAGACGCCATGCAAGTTGGGTGGAGTTCATTGAAACATTCCCCCATGTGATCAAATATAAACAAGGTAAGGAAAATGTAGTTGCTGATGCACTATTACGCAGGTACGCTTTGTTTTCAACCCTTGATGCTAAATTGCTTGGATTTGATTACATTAAGGAATTATATGCAAACGATTCTGATTTTGGTGACTTGTTTAAAATTTGCACTAAAAGGGCAAGTGGAAAGTTTTATCTACATGATAATTTTCTATTTCGAGAAAATAAATTGTGTGTTCCACATTCATCCTTACGTGAATTACTTATTCGGAAAGCACATGGTGGTGGTTTGATGGGTCACTTTGGGGTAGCAAAGACTTTAGGTGTATTGCATGAGCATTTCTTTTGGCCACACATGAAACGTGATGTAGAGAGGATTTATACGAGATGCATCACTTGCTGGCAAGCTAAGTTTAGGCATCAACCATATGGGCTTTACACACCCCTCCCTATTCTTAATGCACCTTGGTTGATATCTCAATGGATTTTGTTTTGGGCTTACCTAGGACTAAGAAGGGGAGAAACTCAATTTTTTTTGTTGTTGATAGGTTCTCTAAAATGGCACATTTTATTGCATGCCATAAAACTGATGATGCATCACATATAGCCGATTTATTTTTCAAGGAGATTGTTAAGTTGCATGGCATGCCCAGGACTATTGTTTCTGATCGAGACTCGCAATTCTTGAGCTATTTTTGGAAGACTTTGTGGGAAAAGTTGGGAACTAAATTGTTGTTCTCTACTACATGTCACCCGCAAACTAATGGTCAAACTGAAGTAGTGAATAGAACTTTATCTACTTTGTTGCGTGCTATCATAAGAAAAAAAAATTGAAAACATGGGAAGATTGTTTTCCGCATGTTGAATTTGCTTATAATCGTTGTGTTCATTCCGCAACTAAGTTTTCACCAGTTGAGATTGTCTATGGGTTTAATCCGTTGACTCATTTGGATTTAACTACTTTACTTTCAGCAAACGTGTTAACTGACATGGAAAAAAGAAAGCAGATTTTATTAAGCAGATTCATGAGAAAGCAAAGAAAAACATAGAATGGCGGACGGAGCAATATGCCAAACAGGCCAATAAGGGACATAAGAAGGTTGTCTTTGAACTAGAAGATTGAGTTTGGTTGCATTTGAGGAAGGACCGCTTTCCTGAGCAAAGACGTTTTAAACTCCTTCCTAGGGGTGATGGACCGTTTCGAGTATTGGAATGCATAAATGACAATGCTTACACAATTGAATTACCTGGTGAGTATGGTGTTAGTGCTAGCTTTAATGTTTCTGACTTATCTCCTTTCGATATAGGTAATGATGCAAACGATGATTTGAGGACAAATCTTCTTCAAGAGGGAGAGAATGATGCAAACGACACTGCATAGCCTATACGCATACAAGAGAAAGAACTCACACGTGGGCTTGGAAGAGCTCTAGTCCATCAATCATATGATACATTAAGTTTGCCAAATGTGCCAATCACAATACTTAAAGCCAAACCATTTAAAGATACATTAAATGGGCTGATTCAACAAGTTTGTAGGAGGGAAAACACATTGAGGCCTAGCATAAGCCCAAATACATTTTAAATAAGTCCAAATCGGATTCAAGGAAACCTAATCACTTTGATTAAGGCAGAACTTCTAGAGATTTGATTATTCAAGGAAACCTAATCACTTTGATATAGGCAGATTTTCTGGAGATTTGAATATTCAAGGAAACCTAATCCCTTTGATTTAGGCATATTTTCTGGAAATTTGATTAAGTTTGAATTTTGTTATTTGAAAGTTGTAACTTGACATCTCTTATGGTCTCTATAAATACCATGGGGATTGAGAGTGGGAGGAGAGATTTCAAAAAATACAATTTGAGAGTTTTTGTGTCTTCTTTCATTCTTGAAAGGACTTGAACTTATCAAGTTTGTTCTTGTGGCGTTCAAACAACCGGACTTATCACCTAGATTCTTGAAGTGTCCTTGGGGTTTCTTGGTATGGCGTCCTATATCCAGCCATAGTCTTGGTTCTTGGTTTGCTAACTCAAGGGTCAAGACTCGTCAAACTTGCGTCTTGAAGATCTCGAGTTCAATTCCATATTGTGGTGCTGGGTTTTGTCACATTGTTGGCAAGGTTTATATCATCTCTGCGCTTTCAAGATATAATTGGCGGAAGAATTATACGTATGCGCTATATCCTTAACTTGTATGGTCTACTGCACTGATTTGTAATATCCGTAACATATGCGTGGGGCATCAATCATAGACTTACAGAATAATTCTATTTGAAAAATTGGGAGTGGACCTAGAGAGTCCCACAATATGAAGTGTACCCGTTGTGCACTGGGGCAGCGTACCGGATTGAATAGTTCGATCCAGAAATTCAGCAGATCGGACATTTACTTCAGTCTCCTTTTGGTTGTGCACATGTCAAGACTTAAGAGTTAAGTACATCAATTAGTTAATAATTTGTTATTGACCAATGGGATATTGACACATGGCACATTGTGGGCCAATTATTGTTTGATTTGGAAATTACCAAGATAACCTTATTTGTTAGACAAATAATATCATTATTTTATTTATTAAAATATTTATTGAATAAAATAATAATAATAATAATATATTATATTATTATTTTAATTGAAATCAAACAATTCATTTTTTAATTTAAATTAGTATGTGTTTCTACCATGATTTAATATAATTAAATCATTTGTTTAATATTAATTAAATAATATAATAAGAATAAATGGGTGACAATTGTATATGGTAGGCCTTAAGATGTTTCTTAATAATGAGAAAGTGTTTTCTCATTTTACTTAGATTTAGGCTAAGTTCATTTAAATGATTTTCCATTTTGTTTTGTTTTCATTTGATTTAATGTAAATGATAATAAACAAAACACTAATGGCAAAAATATTATCTCCATTTTTCCTCTTCCATTTTGGTCACCCATATTACAAGGTAAAAACAAGGATTCAAGAGTTGAATCATTTGCTGAAAAAGCTACCATTCTAGCTTCCTCAAACCCACCGTGTTGAGGAACCAGAATTATGAACAAGTTGTTTCAAGACGAGTACTCCGATTCGACCACATACCAAAGACTTGACAAGGTACTATTTCTCAATCTTGAAATATTTTACATTTATGAGATAACATGTAAAAGTTTATTTGTGTTTATCATTGAGTAATTTATATTCCACTCATCCATTGCACATGTATCATGTATGAATATGATACATATGCTATATTTGAATGATAGACACAAACCCACATTGTATGCACCTGATAAGGGCAAAATTGTCATATATTTTCTCATGTTTTTATTATTGATATTTTATGATTTTATGAGAATAGATGGCTATTTATGTGCATTATTGTTATTTATAGGGACTTGAACGAAATTTAAAGAAAGAATGCAAAAGGAGCAAAAATATGGACTAAAATGCAAAGTTTTTAAAATATATGTCCATCGCCCCAACGCCACAAGGATTGTCGTCCCAGTGCTGAAATAGTGATCGAAATAAGAAAAACGACCTGCTTAAGTCGCGTCTAGCACCCCAGCACCTAAGAGTCACCGCGCCAGCGACGCTCCATCGCCCCAGCGCTATCAACATACCGCGCCAGCGATGAAGCCGTTTTCATGCAGCGCCCCAGCGCCAAGATCCCACCGCTCCAGCGGTAATAGTTTTTTCATGCGTCGCCCTAGCGACAACTGCATAGCGCGCCAGCGGTAGTGCGAGTCCTAGTCCGATGAGAATTGAGATTTTCAAGCTCATATCAATCCCTATAAAAAGCCACTCGTTCCCAACCTTCAAGAATCATCCAAAGAGACCAGAGAAGAACCTAGAGCAAGAAAAAGAGAACTTAGAGCAGTTCAAGAGCACCAAGAATCTAGAGCAACATCAATCAAGAGCAATTCGACGTCTACATCGGTTTGCGATTGATTGTATCATGTTTTATTTTTATTTTTATTGCTATGATTCTCTTGTAGCCATGAGCTAACTTATTTTCTAGGGTTAATATTTGAACTCAATATGTGTGCTTAATTGCCATATCTTTTAGTATTTAATAAACTTAGTCTTTTATTATTTAAATTACTTGTGTTTAATGCTTCAATATATTTGGCCAATATATGGTGAATGAGTTGGTAATATTATTGATAAACTCGGAAGAGGAATCATAATATTTAGACCTAGGTAATTTGATGCATGATTGTAAAGTAACATTCAATGTTGCATATGTAAGTTTTAATTTAGGATAGGAATATACCTAGTTGGCATGTATGATCAATAAGACCTAATCTTAATGAATCTTAGTTTATTACAAGTACCATAGGAATATAGGTATTTGGTAAATTAGGGTATACTTGCATGTCCTTGGAAGAGGCTTGTGAATACATTAGCGTCTTGATCAATAATAAAGATTAAGTGAGTTAAATATTAGAAGATTAATCATTAGAAAGCATATTGAGGGATAATATTAATCCTAGGTTTTCTCTACGTTGCTATCATTTAAATCTAATTGCATTGTGTTTTTATTTTTATATTTTCTACATTCATTCTTAGGTTTTTATTTATCTGAATAATTATTAGGAAGATATAATTTTAGTAATTGGTTAAAAAGAAAAAATTATCCCTGTGGGTTCGACATCCAACTTATTTAGTCTCTTTATTACTTGTATACGATAGTGTATACTTGCACTTAATTTTATGATATAGAAATATCTCATCAGCACCCTAGATTTAAAATCACTCACACATATGATGAGAAATCTTAAGATAAAATTAAACCAAGTAAGAAGATGGAATGCACGACTCCAGCTGAAGATCATTTGGAAGTTAAGCATAACATATATAATTCTATAATGCAAAAAGAAGTGCCCTTGCAAAAATTAAACAATATTGAATCTCTTAAGGAAGTTCCCAAGATTTGGCCAGATGATATCATCAACGAAAGTTCAGATTATGTTAAAGAAATGATTGAAATGTCTAATAAAGTTTAAAAAAATTACCTTGTTTGAAATTCTATGAATAGGATTAAAAGTTTATAGGTTTTGGAACCTCAAGAAATTACTTTGTACCTTTAATTTTTCATGAGAATCCTAATATACCTATGCCTTCCCCCTACATTGCCCTCGAATCACTTTAAAAATTTTGGAACAGCACTGTCCTCCTGTAAGAAAATTATTTCGACACTCAAGTCAGTAACAGATTAAAAAAGTTAATGTTGTGTATAGGAAGTGTTTAGGCAAGCAAAAGGCTAGTAGAAATATTGAGGGATGCTTTTAGAGATTGCTAGAAGATCTTAAGAGTGCTTTTGTTGTTATATCTTGAATGAATAATGAGCCAAGATTTCATGCTTATTTATAGTGTATAAATCCTAAACCATATTAGAATATGAATGCGTGAAATCAAAGTATGATTTAATTAAACCTTAGTTAATTAAACTTCTAATTTATTTCAAACAAGGGAAAAAGATTTAAGTGACACCAATTCACTTGTAAGAAATCTTTCTTCATGTAGGATAATATTTAAATAATTAAAATATAAATAATATTTGAATCTAAGCTTGGGCTCTATGCAAGCTGGTTGGGCCTATAAATAATATGACCAACAGATGCCCTCTTCTTCCCCCACCCCCTAAGTGAAGGAGTGGAAGCATTCTAGATGACTCTTTTTAGCTAGTGAATGCCTCATATATTATGCTTCTCACTTTTTTCCATGGAATCATTGGCTCTATAATTAGATCCTTTGAAATGGTGGAAATATTTTTAGCGTAAAGAATGAGAGTGTATTGAATCATTTCAAACTTCTAGTTTTGTCTAAGATATTAGTATTGTAATCCTTCCATTTTTGTTAAACTGCTCTAGAAGCTATAATATTTGCTTTTATTTTTAATTTATTCCTTAAACAGTATAACCTGAAAGAAATACTTCTATATATATGATATAATAGTCATATGATCATGTGAGAAAAAATGGTAAGTCATACTTCTTATGGTAAATGATAAGGCGTAATTGTATAAACTATTTTATCTTCCTAACTTGATATTTGTTCAATTTATCTCAATAATTAGGCTATTTATGCATATTAATGTTGTTTGATAGGTTGAAGCATTATCGGAGCAAAAATACCGGAAAACGGACGCAAATCGGAGCATTAGAGATAAAAATACGAACGGGGCACTGTTTGCTACAGTAACACTGTAGCTACAGTGCACTGCTACAGTACCACTGTAGCAACAGTGCAGCGCCGCAGCGCTGGATTTCAGCGCCGCGGCGCCGATTGCAGAAACTGAGCGCCGCAGCGCCAAATCGCAGCGCCGCGGCGCCGGGACCTGGGCAACAAGTTTTGACAGGTTCCTGAAAATCAGGAAACCCAAAAGCAGCCCAAAATGCGCCCTAATTCCGTGCTCTTACCTATTTATTGGCTCAAAACTTACATTTTGAGGAGGACTCCAGCTGGGACAGCAGCTGGAAACACAAAGAAACACCTAACTTCTAAGTTTGAAGAAATCAAAGAGGAGGGAAGCAAGCTTCAACAACAAAGGCATTTGACAGGGATGTCTTCTTTGCTTTGATTCTTTACTTGTTGTAAGATGTTTAGTTTACATGTATTGATGGAATTAGCTTCAAGATTGTGTAGTTTAATGATGAGCTAATTTCGTTCATCTAGGATTACATCCTTGAACTCATTATGTGATTGATTTTAGTTCTCTCTTTTATGGTATTAATTCAGCTTTTGATATATTCATTGTGCTTGTGCTTAATGCTATTTGATTACTTGGCCAGTGGTTAAATTGATCTAGAAATGCTTAAATAAACTTGACAAAGGCATTTAGGTATTTAGTCTTAAGCATATTGATGCATGATCATAGTGTAGTACACTTGAGTTTCATATGAGATAGACATATACTCATAAGGCATGTATGGCTCATAAAACTTGTGCTTAATGAATTTTGTTCAATTTATTTATCATAGACATATAGATATTTGATTGGATGGAATAGATTCACTTGACCTGCAAAAGAGGCTTGTGATGTGTTAAGTGTTTTGGTCAATATATCAAGTTGAGAACTAATAAACATCAAAGAGATTCTGCTGAATTTATTTGCATAATGGGGGATAGTTTGTAATCCTAGGATTTCTCATATTGAATTTAACTTGTTGGTAATTTAGTTTATCACTTAGCATAATTAAGTTGTTCTTTTACTTGAGTAGTTTAATATCATACATTAAATCATTTTCTGGATAATAGTAGAAAGACACCATTTCGGTACTTAAACTAGAAAAGATAAATCATTCTCTGTGGGATCGATACTCTACTTATCATATATTACTTGTTGCGACAACGTGCACTTGCGCTAATTTGTGTTATAGAAAACACACAACAGTAAACCTCGGCATATATATGATAAAAATGTAAAGACTAAGCAATTGTTACTTTTAGAAAAACACAATAATCTAAATGAAATATTTTTATGATCAGAGATAAGGTTAGTTGATACTTCCTAAATACTTTTCGTGTTGACCTTGTTTATTGAATATACATGTGGAGGGATTATTGACCTTTTGAGTGTAGTGGCATAGCTGTCTAGAAAGTTATTTGTTAGATACTTGGTGATTCTATAAGATGATTTTTAATTATGGTGCTTACTGGGGAAAAAGCGTTATGTTTTTGGTAATGGAAGTATTTTGTAATACCATGCTTCTTATGAGTAAAGGCTTTTGATTCCGTTTTTTAGGGAAGTTGATATCGTGCTTCCTTTTAGGGGAAGTCTTCAATATGCTTACTTTAAAGGTAAAGACACTAAACTTTTCCAAAACTGTCTTTTCATATAACATTTCTAAGAGAAGGTGTTTACTAGGTCCACAACCCGTTTAGGGAGATATTTTAAAGTATGTAAAAAAATTTCACACCTTTCTATACTTTTATAAGAGATATGACTCTTTCTAATTATCCTAACCTTGAAATGGGCCCCCCTATACTGGTCCTAGTACATGATATGACTAGACTATAAAGTGTATCATGTGCTTTAAATCGTCGTATAATAACTTTTATTTAGTAACAATTTAAAACACCTACTTGAACTCTCAAATGAGGGTGACTTTTTAATACTTGACCCTCCTAGGGAAAGCTTAATATAGATGCTTTCTATGAATAGAGTAAGTGTTATTTATAAGATAAGTTTGCAAAATTATGAGAAAGTTAAGCAAAGTAAATAGATAATATAATTGATACTTCTCTGGTTTTGTTAAGAATCCATTCTCCCACATTTTTCTTATGTTAAAGACCCTGTTAAGAAGTAGTTCGAAGGATCCTACTATTAGTGCATTAAAAGGTGCATGCAAGTGATTGTGTCTATGTTGAAATTTTCAAAATACATGTCCAACATATATTGCGTAGTGGAATAAAATAATATAATCAACATATATACATTACAACTTAATCACAAATAGCATAGGAATCGTATATATACCCTTGTAGACGATTCAGTGAAGCTTTTTAGATCTTGAAGCTATTTAAGTTCACTTTGAAGTTCACTCTTCAACGATTCTAGACTCCAACATTTGGTGGAATTAGAGTAGCTATATTGGTAGCCTTTGATCAGTATTTGTGCAGGAATTAAACTAAGTTTAACACTTGAACTAGTTCTTGCATTATATGTTTAGGTATTGTGTTTAAGGACCAAAATATAACTTATAGTTTCCATTTTCACTCGAATGCGTGCACGAATTTTGCATTCTCTAATAAAAAATACCAGCAAATGAAACTCTTTTCATTTGTTTTATTAAACCTTAAACTTTTCATGTGGACACATGTCCTCATATAGCTAAGTTTTATCATGCAAGCTAATGCATGAGTGACAAATGTTACTTATGTTATCCATGCAAATACTTTGCATAGATGACATTTGTCATGTGAAACTCCATGCATGTTGGCATTTATCATACATATGGCCATGCATGGATGCCATATGTGTATTTTACTTTTTCATGCAATAGAGACTTATCTGTAATATTTATAAACTATGTTTTCCACGTTTTAAATAGGTCCTAAAATATATCCTACTTTCTGAAATCTTCCTATATTGATCTGTACAATCCATACTGCTACCCTTGTGCTCAACGTGTACACTTCATATTGTGAGACTCTCTAGATTCACACCCGTTTATCTTACAGAACATTTCTGCAAGTCCGTAAAGGATACCCCCCACACACGTAATGGATATTACATAATGGCATGTTGAACTATACAAGTTGAGGTCAACCATATCCATATAATCCCTCCGTTACCTATATCCTTAAAAGAGCAAAGATATAGATCATTACTGTCAAATCTCTATATTCTCGTCTATGAACTTCTCTCCAGATATGTAATTCTGTAAACTTTATTCGCAAACTGCTTTATGATATTGTTTAATTCTATGGAAAGCTCTTTTTCAGGGTTTATGATTGTGGCTATAAAACTTCTTAAAATACAATCTCAGAGCATTAAGATAGATAACTCACCCATATGAGCTGACGGATCCCATATCTACGCACACTGAACTCTATGAGCATCGGACCATACCCAGAGGTTAGACTATGAAAGTCTCTGACATGTGTAAAACTAAAGTATGATGGATCACTCTCAAGCCCACTGTGGCACTTAGGTCAATAGATCACGAATACTACTTAAATCAAGAAGGCATTCCATTAACGATTTCATAGAATGTCTATTGGAGGTCTTCGTGAATCTGTTCAATATCCAGTTCTTACTAAATACCTGGATGCTTATACAAACTTCCACTAAGTCCATGGTCAGCTAATAATAACCATATGAACCATTTAGATATAGACATATACTAATTTAAAAGGAATACCGATCGACCTATGTTGGTAACCATAGATAAGAAAAGATATCTTTGAGAATATATTGGCAATGACATTTCTTAGCACTATTTACAGCTCTTTGTAACTACGTCATTGCTATATTATTCTTGGATTTTTGTCCCTGTTTTAGACAAGGTTCTAACTCTTTAGAATTGCTAACTTTAGTACTAACCTAAACTCTTTTAGATCTATCTAAACTCATTTAAATCTACAATGTCTAAAACATTACAAGCTTCTTACTATATAATTAAGTATTATCAAAATGTTTACTGTATATGTAAGCACCATTTCCAACAATTCTCACTTGCTCTAGTGTCATTCCCGATGATATCTAATATCTATTGACTCAATGTGTTTCTCAAACACCGTAGAAGTTAAGGCATTAGTGCGCAGGTTCGCTATAATGTTTATAGAATCTACTCTATACATTATTACATTTGCTCTAACCAAGATTTTTCTAATTTTATGGTATTTGATCTCCATATAACTAGAATTTTGGTGTATTAATTTTTGGCTTCTATGCTTGAGCAACTACTCTGTTATTATCACAATATGAGATAAGATCTACTAAACTTGGAAATATTCTGTGTTCAATGACTATCTTGCATATCTATTGCTTCTTTTACAGCTACTAAAGTTGTAAGGTATTCTTCCTCGAAGGTATAATTAGTTGTGGATGCTAAGTTAATATACTATTAACTGACTATGACACCCATAAGAAGAACACATATTTAAATATATACTTTTTATCACATGGATTAGACTTTAAGTCTTAATTAATATTTTCTCTCACTTATAAGTTACATTCTTCATATATTAGAAACTTATCCTTTTTATTTATAAGATGCTTTAGGATATGTTTCATGACCATCTAATAGTCTTTACCTGGACTTTCCTTTCACTTATAAGTACCACTACCCCAGTGCTCAACAAGTACACTTCATATTGTTAGACTCTTAGTTCACCTGCGTTTATCTTATAGAACACTTTTGCAAGTCTGTGAACGATGCCTCACACACACGTTACAGATATTATAGAATGACATGTTGAACCATACAAGTTGAGGTCAGCCATATTTGTATAATCTTTTGGTCACCTATATCCTTAGAAGAGCAAAGATATAGATCATCATCGTCAAATCTCTATATGCTTGTCTATTAACTTATCTCCAAATATGTATTTATGTAAACAATATCCACAAACTACTTTGTGATATTGTTTAACCCTATGAAAAACTCTTTTTCTGAGGTTTGTGCTTATGACCATAAGACATTTTGAAATATAATCTAGAAGTATCAGGATATATAACTCACTCATATAAACTGACAAATCTCATATATACGTATACATGACTCCATGAGCATCAGACCATACCTAGTGACACCTAGCGGTAAGACCATTAAAGGTCTCTAACATGTGTGAAACTAAAGTATGGTAGATCACTCACAAGCCCATTATGGCACTCAGGTCAAAGGATCATAAATACGAGTTAACTCAAGAAGATCCTCTATTGACGGCTTTATGGGATGTCTATAAGAGGTCCTTGTGAGTCTGTTCAGTATCCAGTTCTTACTGAATACCTGTATGCCTATATGGACTTCTATTATGCCCATAGTTGGCTAAGATTAACCATCCAAACCATTTAGATATAGACATACACTAATCCTAAAAGGAATATCAATCGACCTGTGTCGATAACTATGGATCAAGAATGATGTCTTTGAGAACATAATGCATAATAACATTTCTTAGCACTATTTGTAAATCTTTACAACTACATTATTGTTATATTATTCTTGGGTCTTTGTCCCTGTTTCAAACAATGTTCTAACTCTTCAGTAGTGCTAACTTTAGCATTGACCTAAACTCTTTTATATTTACAATGTCTGAAAAGTTACAACCTTCTTACTATATAATTAAGTATTATCAATTATTATTGAAATGCTTATACTATATTGGAACAGCACATAAGCACCATTTCTCACATCTGCTGATAAGTATAAATTATATCTATCATTTTCACTCCCTTAACTAGATTAATTGCTCATTTTAATAAAAACTATTAGGCTTTTTATATATTTTAATGTTATTTTATAGGTTTGGAGTCAATTGAGCAATTAGGGATGAAAATCTAAGAAAAACAAGGCAAAACATAATGCTAGAGTAATAATGATACAGTATTTGCTGAAGCGGTGAACAATATTTCGCCCCAGCAAAACTTCCAGTGCCCAAGACATCTTACTGCAACGCCAAGTGAATAGTATGCTATGAATAGTGTTGTATGAACAGCGGTGAGCAATGCGATTTTTTCTAAACCTAAAAGAAATACAACTCCAAGACTTTAATCAATTCTGATATAAAGGCCACTCGTTTCAAACCTCAAAGAACACACAAATTAGGGCTCTTAGAGCCACAACACATTGAAGAATAAAAAGTTTTAGAGAGAGAAGTAAAGGGAATTCAAGAAAGTAGGAGATTATTGGTGAATCTTTAGTGTATCAACCAACTGCGAATTAACGTCTATATTGGTTTACTTTTGGTTATATTATATTTATTTTATTTTTTAGCCATAATTCTCTTGTTATCATGATCTAAATTTATTTTCTATGGTTATTACTTAAACTCAACATGTGATCTTCATTGTTGGATCTTTTTAATATTTATTTGAACTCAATTTTTTATTATTCAAATTATTTGTTCTTAACGCTTCATTATATCTGATCAATATTATGATTGATTTAGTAATACTTTGACAAACCTGAAAGAGGCATCATTGTATTTAGACCTAGATAATTTGATGCATGATTGTAGAGTAACATTCAATGTTGCGTATGCAAGTTTGAAATTAGGATAAGAATATACCTAATTGGCATGTATAGTCAATAACACTTGTTCTTAATGAATCTTAATTTATTACAAGTACCATAAGAATATAGGCATTTGGTAAATTATGATATACTTACATGACTTTGGGAGAAACTTATGAATACATTAGTGTCTTGACCAATAATAAGAATTGAGGGATATAGATATTAAAAGGATTAATCTTTAGAAAATATATTTAAGGATAGTAATTAATCCTAGGCTTTCTTTATATTGCTATTTCTTTTTTTATTTGAGTTGTGTCATTTATTTTCTTCACCTTTATTTTACTTAAATTTGTTGCATATTATGATTTGATTTTTCTGAATAATTACAACAAGAAAAATATAATTTTAATACTTGATAGAAAATAAAAACTATCCTTGTAGGTTCGACATCCGACTTTATAAGTCCCTTTGTTACTTGTTACGAAGCTTTTGATTTTAAGATATAGAAATATTGCATCAAGTTTTTGGCACCGTTTCTGGGGATAGTATTTTACTTTTTCCAATATTAATACCAATATTTCTTGTTTTAAATTCAAAAAATTTTATTTTATTTTTATTTTTTATACAATTCTTTTTGTTTTTGTTTTTTTAGTATACCTTTCAAAGCTATATCATGATGTATCAGTTTCAGTTTTAGCAGCAAGTGGGAGAACATAGATCTTTGAGTGATTATTCAATCCCTATGGTTAGTAGCATTCAGCCCAGCATATGCCAACCAACAATAAATGTTAATTACTTAGAAATTCAGCTGGAAATAATTTGAATGTTGAAAGACTCAATTCAATTTAGTGGACACCCATGCGATAATCCAAAGGAACATATCATAAAATTTATAAAGATTTATGATTTGTCAAATACGATGGAGTCTCAAATAATGTAGTACAATTATGGCTATTTCTTTTTTCGCTTTGAGATAACGCAAAGAGTTGGCTGATATCACTACCATTAGGATTAATTACAACATAAGATTAGGGCTCTTAGAGCCACAACACATTGAAGAATAGAAATTTTTAGAGAGAGAAGTAAAGGGAATTCAAGAAATTAAGAGATTATTGGCGAATCTTTGGTGTATCAACCAACTGCGAATTAACGTCTATATTGGTTTACTTTTGGCTGTATCATGTTTATTTTATTTTTCAGCCATAATTCTCTTGTTATCATGAGCTAAATTTATTTTCTATGGTTATTACTTAAACTCAACATGTGATCTTCATTGTTGGATCTTTTTAATATTTATTTGAACTCAATTTTTCATTATTCAAATTATTTGTTCTTAACGCTTCATTATATCTGATCAATATTATGATTGATTTAGTAATACTTTGACAAACTTGAAAAAGGCATCATTGTATTTAGACCTAGATAATGTGATGCATGATTGTAGAGTAACATTCAATGTTGTGTATGCAAGTTTCAAATTAGGATAGGAATATACCTAATTAGCATGTATAGTCAATAACACTTGTTCTTAATGAATCTTAATTTATTACAAGTACCATAACAATATAGGTATTTGGTAAATTATGATATACTTACATGACTTTGGGAGAAACTTATAAATACATTACTGTCTTGACCAATAATAAGAATTGAGGGATATAGATATTAAAAGAATTAATCTTTAGAAAATATATTAAAGGATAGCAATGAATCCTAGGCTTTCTTTATATTGCTATTTTCTTATTTTATTTGAGTTGTGTCATTTATTTTCTTCACTTTTATTTTACTTAAATTTGTTGCATATTATGATTTCATTTTTCTGAATAATTATAAGAAGAAAGATATAATTTTAGTACTTGATAGAAAATAAAAACTATCCTTGTGGGTTCGACATCCGACTTTATAAGTCCCTTTATTACTTGTTACAATAGCGTATACTTGCTTTTGATTTTAAGATATACAAAATATTGCATCAAGTTTTTGGCACCGTTGCTAGGGATAATATTTTATTTTTTCCAATATTAATACCAATATTGCTTGTTTTAAATTCAAAAATTTTTATTTTATTTTTATTTTTTATACAATTCTTTTTGTTTTTGTTTTTTAGTATACCTTTCAAAGCTATATCATGACGTATCAGTTTCAGTTTCAACTGCAAGTAGGAGAACATAGATCTTTGAGAGATTATTCAATCCCTATGGCTAGCAGCATTCAACCCAGCATATGCCAACCAACAATAATTGTTAATTACTTAGAACTTCAGCCGGAAATAATCTGAATGTTGAAAGACTCAATTCAATTTAGTAGACATCCATGCGATAATCCAAAGGAACATATCATAAAATTTTTAGAGATTTATGATTTGTCAAATATGATGGAGTCCGAGATGATGCAATACAATTATGGCTATTTCTTTTTTCGTTTTGAGATAATGCAAAGAGTTGGCTGATGTCACTACCATCAGGATCAATTACAACATAGGATGACTATGCCCGTAAATTTTTATCTAAATTATTTCCATCGATCAAGACGGTTAAGATGAGGAATAACATGTCTTCTTCCATGCAGTATGACTCAGAAACACTTTATGGAGCATAAGAGCAGTATAAAGATATGCTGAGGAGATGTCCACATTATGGGATTCCAATGTGGTTACTTGTGCAGATGTTTTATAATGTCTTAATGGGGCAATTGAGGATCATAATAAATGCCGCAGCGGGTAGAGGACTAATGAACAAGTCAACTGACGAAGCATATAACCTATTTGAGGAGATGGCATCCAATACTTATCAATATAGCCAATAGTTATCAATAATTTTATAAGAAAGGCTGCTATGTTTGGAGGAATATCATTCTTGAGATCAGCAAGTTCGAAGGAACTAAATCCTCCTACATGGGTTTTTATTGGGTTCAGTTGGTTATTTGTTTGGTGAGTCATGTTTGATTGGTTGATGTTTTGATGTTCAGTGAAAAGAGTTTGTATTTTAGGATTTGAAAGTCTGTTGTTACTTCTTTACAGAGAATGCCACTGAAGTTCCTAGGTTTTGGAACCTCAAGAAATTACCTCGGTACCTTTAAGTCTTCCTCTTACATTGCCCTCGAATCACTTCAAGAATTCTAGAATAGCACCATCCTCCTGGAAGAAAAGACACTCTGATGCTCAAGTCAGTAATGGATTAAGAAACCAAGTACTACATGTGAGAAGTGTTTAGACAAGCCAAAGGCTGATACAATTGTTAGGGGGTGCTCTTAGAGATTACTAAAAGATCTCAAGAGTACTCTAGTTCTTGTATCTTGAATTGAATGAATAATGAATCAATGGTGCAACTTATTTCTAGTGTATAAATTCTAATCCATATTAGAAAATGAATGCATAAATATAAATCGAAATATGATTTAATAAACCTTAATTAATAGAACTTCTAATTTGTTTCAAACAAAGAAAAATGATTTTAAATGAAATTTCTCTATTTGTGAGAAATTCTTCTTTATACAAGAAGATAATTTAAACAATTCAAATATAAATAAGATTAGAATTTGGGTTTTCTCTACACAAGTTGGTTGAGTCTATAAATAATATGACCAATAAATATCATCAATAAAAGTTTAGATGAAGGTAAAGAATAGATTGAAATGTCTGATAAACTTGAAGAAAACCATAGCAGTTCAAATGAAACAGGTAAGGATATTGAAAGCCCTGAACTGAAAGAAAATGATTTGTGTGTAAAACAAGAGGAAACAGTGAGCATAAATGAAGTACTGCCTGCAGAAAAAGCATCGTTTGGTGGGAATAGAAAGGAGGAAGAAAGTTCTGTCACAGTGACAAAAGACCATACTTCTGATACATAAGTTATTGATGCCTCTAATCACAGCCTTAGTTGTGTTGGTTAGTATGTAAAATAAAAATTTTTTGTTTATAAAAATAAAAGCAATGGAAGCCAAATCGTCTTGTTTATAATTACAAATATAAGGTTAGAAGATGACCTCAATTCCTCGTTATAGCAGATCTTGAATTGACTGGCTGCAATCTTCTTTACTATCCTTAATCTTTAAATTCACGTGTGTGGGCACGTAAATCTTTCTTAATCTCTAAAACCACTAATACCCAAATTTGAGAGAATGGTATTAATAAAATTCTTTTCCCACGTAAGAATACGTAAAAGAATTTTTCTCTGCATAGTTATGGTCTTAATTTCTTATTACATACCTCTTATATATATAGGGATCTCCCTTGGGTATTAGGAATTTGATTAGGATTAGAAAATTAGAGTTTGATTAGGATTTGAGCTAGTAGAGGGACTGCAAGACCCATGGGCTTTCTAGCTCCAACTTAAAAGGTCTAGTCCTTATTATCTCATAATACACTAATTCTTCTAAGTTAACCCCAGGGTATTCTACTAAAAGTCAAGGGTTGTACTCTAGTAATCCATGTTCTAAAATAAAAGCCCATTTAATTAAAACTCCTTTTAATTAAATTGGGTTTGGTTTTTAGACCAACAATAACCACTTAATTGACCGTCTAATTGATGTCTATAATTAAAGCTAGGCCTAAAACAATGTCTTGCCTCTTTAATTACTTATTTGCCCTTATGTCCTTGAATGCTCTAATAATCATTTTTAATATATCAATATTTGTAAATAAATTTACAAATAAATATTATTATTCAATAAATAGTTTATTGAATAAATTGTGGCCACAGATTCTAATGATCAAGTACTATAAACATCTTAGGTGGACATTAATTATTAGATTCCATCTTACAAATATATATTCCTACGACCCACGAAATTATCCAAGCTATCGAGGTTTTCACTGTTTATGTGGATCTCACTTCGTGATAGGTCAAAAGATACAATGCATGAATGTAAGTTCATTACCTGCTCAGGATTAAGATCAATCTAGCTTATTAAAGCCTTTATGAATTAAGATCTACGATATTTAGTTAACCATATCAAAATTCACAGTAGTCTCATTCAATGTAACATATATACTAGTTTTTCTACTCGAAGTCTCTACTTCGATGATCAAGGTAAATCATCCATTATAAGAAGCAGAAAAACTACAACCTTACATAATGAAATGCCATTTTTCATTAATGGTTGTGAACTATATTTAATTTATAAAGAACTTAGATCTATACCCTCTGTATAAGCATCATATGCCTAATACATAGATCACATACTTTATAAATATGAGCTCATCAATGTATGCTCAATTATATGTATGAATAAACTTTATGAATCTTATAAAATGTTATTACACATGCTTTAAAGGCATAAAGTAACATAAAATGTCTAACAATCTCCCATTTACCCTAAAGCATGTCTGGCATCTGTCAAACTCCCATATCATATATATGAGTTTCAAAACACTTTTTTTGGGAATGATTTAGTGAATGGATCTGCTAGATTTTCTACTGATGCAATCTTTGATACCATAACCTCACCCTTTTACACTAGCTCCCGTACCAAATGGTATTTTCTCTCAATGTGTTTTCCTTTCTTATGGTATCTCGGTTCTTTGCAGAGCCATACAGCCTCTTTTGCAGCTTCTGACACAGCTACATATTCAGCTTCCATGGTAGAGTCTGCAATGCATGATTGCTTTACACTCCTCCAACTAATAGCCCCGCCACCTAAAGTAAACATATATCCTGAGGTAGATCTCCGGGCATCTTATCTGATTGGAAATCGGAATCTGTATACCTAATAGGTATAAGATCCTCACTGGAATACACGAGTATATAATCTTTCATTCTCCAAAGGTACTTGAATATATGCTTTATTGTAGTCCAATGTTCTGGTCCTGGATTATATTGATATTTATTGACCATGCCGACTGCATAACAAATATCTGGTCTAGTACATAACATTGCATACATGAGACTTCTTACTGCTGATGTATAAGGAATTCTTCTCGTGTGATCTATCTCTTCAATAGTTTTGGATTCATGCATAGCAAACCTAACCAAAATTTTATATATATATGCAGCTTGAGATAAAGCTAACATCCTATTTTTACGATCTCGTAATAGCTTAATTCCTAGGATGTAACTAGCTTCAACTAAGTCTTTCATATCAAATTGGTTAGATACTCCAAAGTAGGAAGGCATGTTGTGGTAGAGCAGAAAAGAACACTCTTCACAAGTACATGTTCTATTTTTATTCTGTTACTTGACCAAATTAGACATCTATTACAATTAATTATGGTTGTTGATAAACAGTTGCTTTATTTGTTGAAAATCTCATGCATTATACCAATACAATGACATTGAAAAATAAGATAAATAAAAACAAATAATCAGTGCATAATTAAGGTAAATAATGAATTAATGGCCTTGAAACACCTGGTGCAAATCCTAAGGCTGGAAAATGTGTGACTGATGTTGAAGCCTCAGTTGAGTCAATGGTGCTGTATTTTTTAAAGATGAGAAGGTTGAGCAAAATATTCAAGTAGAAAGTCCTCTGCAGATAGTACCAGAATTGATTGGTCAAGAGGAGAGCATTCCTGATGCTGGAAAATGTATGATTGATGCAGAAGCCTTAGTTGAGATCAGTAGTGCCGTAGTTGTGGAAGATGAGAAGGTTGAACAAAATATTCAAGCAAAAAGTCCTGTAGAGGCAGCAGCAGAATTGACTGGTCAAGATAAGAGTTGCATACTAGAAGTAAATGACAAGAGGGATAACATCACAATTGAGGAGGTTTGATTATAACATTTATAAATGGACAAATAAGGCATGCTAATTTGCATCCCATTAATTTTTTATTTTAATTTGTTTGGTGCTAATTTACATTCTCATCTGCTGCTGCAGGTGCATGATGGACCTAAAATAACGATTGAAAAACAAAATGTTAAGAGCTCTGAAGGTGGTAAAAACATGGCAGAAAAAGTCAGAAAGAAAGAACAATAGCGAACAGGTCATAGAAGACAGCAAGCTCAGATGCCTTGTCCTTAAATCAACTGAACAAGTTCTAGTCAATAACTTAAGACACGAGAAAAAGCAATCAAAAGGGTCCACATGAGAGGTTAACTAGACTCTGAACATACCACTAACTTGTTTCTTTCCCATAGTTCATAGTATAGTTTGCTGATTGGAATTTAAATTCATATGCAGATATTGGAGAATGCTGACACAGCAGAAGCCACTTAAAGCAATGCACATGAGACAATTGAAAATTTTGAGAGCCCAAAGAAATTCTAGATGGTTACATGGTGAAGTAAGGGGAAAGTTTGCAGAGTGAAGAAAGGACCTAACTTCAACAGAAACTTCACCAGAGGAAATAAGAAATGAGGACACATCCTCTATTGTAGTGGCTGAAGAAAATTTCAACAATCTAGGGCAGTTGATGTTGAAGATAACACTGAAAAGAAAACATCAAACAGTGAAGAAGATTTAAAAACATATCTCTTAGAAAAATAAACCAGGAGATGAGCTTCTAGAGTCATTGGCTACCATATCCGACAAAATTGAGGCACTCAATTCAGATGTGGATAAAATTCCTAGTGATACAAAGGAAGTACTTTCTCAGAACCTTGAAGAAGCTGTGCAGATAGAAGAAAATGAAAAAGAAACAAAAGAGAAAAATGATACTGAGTACAATAAAATAGCCGCATAGGAGGAGAGAAAATAAATCCTTGAAATTTTCAATTCTCTCTTATACCATAAATAAAGTTATTTCTTGTCTTTGTTTAGTGCTTAAATACTTTAGCTTTTGGGTCAAGTAGTAACTTAATATAGTATTAGAATCATTTTAACCAAATGGTCTTTTGTTTACTCCTATAACTGTTGAGGTATCAAGCTATGCTCTCCAATCAATACTACTTTAGGTATCAATTCAGTCATAACTCTAATACCAATTTATTGAGGTATCAAACTATGCTCTTCCATTAATACCACTTTAGGTATCAATTCAACCACAGCTCTAATACTAGTTTGTTATGAGAAATTAACCTTAGCACTAATCTCTCTATGAGATTAGCCTTTTCGCTAGTACCATTTCGTTAACAATTTCTTTGGCATACACTCCAACTAAAACCTTATGCGCATGCAGAAGACTTAACTCACAAATAATCAAAACTATAAAGATTAACACATCAATAAAGATAACGAAAACAAAACTACATAACACAAGATATATGTGGTTTAACAAAATGATGACGTCTAAGAGGATCTATGATCTAGCTTCTTTTATTATTAGATCACTAAGTATCTCCTAAATCACCAAGATTTTACAAATCTCTTAGTATCTCTCATTATAGACCTCTAACTATCTCCTAGATCACCACAATCTTAAGACCTCTTAGTATCTCCTATACCTCACAAGATATTTAACCCAAGTAATACAAGAATAGCCCGAGCCCTATCAAAAGAATCTTTTGGTGTTCCTTATGTTCACACAAGAACAAAGACATCCTCAAAAGTTAAAACTTAATACACCATGCACTTAGTACCAATCTAACTCCTATATTCTCTCTTAGGTTTACATTTTGATGCTTAAGATGCATGAATTATTCTAAGGGATTACAAGGGTTTATATAGTGTTTATGAAGGCCAAAAAAATCCTAAACCTAGTTGAAATAAGAGTCCTTGTGTGTAGGAGTCTGAAACCCACTTAAAAAATTCAATTTAGAGAAAAACAATAAGATACCCACAAATTACCGCGTGAACGATACCCATGTGAACATTGCCTTGTCAATAGTACTGTGTGAAAATACCCAATGTGAATAGTACCCATACTTCTAGCTTTTTATTTTGCTCTTTCCTTACACAACCTTCGTGTACTAGACTTCTTGTTGACTCTTCATTTGGTATCCATCTTAATTCGTGTCCTTATATGATTGTTGAATCACTAGTTTCAACAATAACAATATGTGTTTAGAGGGAGTACTAGAGCTTAAATACTATTGTTAACTTGGTTTAATGCTAACTTAATATCTTTAGATAAGATTCAATGATGTCAAACCTAATCACAATACAGGATCTTGGAAAATTTATTAAAACCCAAGAGAATGTAGACTTTGAACCAAGTTTACAAGTGGACAAAATGACAGTTAAGGATGAGAGACAGAAAGAAGAATTTGGAGAAGTCTGATTTAGAAATATAAATTTTACTTGAGACCAATCATTTAAACTCTTAATTTTCATTTATTTTATTCTACTCATCATGATGTTGAGTATGGCTCCTTAATGAATTAGGATAGAGTTAAGGGACCTAGGTGCAATTGAGTGTAAACTCAATTGTTACTTGGAAGCAACGCCATTTGGAGAAAGTGGATCACTTAACAAAACATTTGTATTTTTTTTTACTTGGTCTTTATAAAGGAAAACCCGAAAGTCTTTCTAGGCACTTGTCACTTTCTAGTTTTCTTAAGCTTCTTGATTATTCTATTTATCTTCTCACAAAACAAAGATATCAAAGGGAAGTGAAAGAATGTGTAATTGGGGCTTAGGGTTTCATTCTAAAGAGTCTATTTGATTTCTTTCTGGTTCATCAATATTGTAAAGATTACTTGTTGTAACAAAAATGTACGTATTCATAGTGCAGAAATAGTTCCTAAGTTAGGGCTCAAAGTAGATGTAGGTCGATTTGACCGAGCCACTACAATATCATCTTGCATGTATGCTTTGACTTTCAATTCTTGTTAACAATTGCTTGAATCTTATGTTAGTACTTAGCTAATAGTGGTATTAGAGCTTTTAAGGTTTTGTTAGTGTTAGTTAGATTGAATATTCAATTTGGAGAAAAATTAAATTGTAAGATCGATTAATTGGCTCCACTCAGTTTGAGGTAGAAAAGTTTGATTGTCGTGGTGATTTCGGTCTTTGGTAAAAGAAAATGAAGGCTTTTCTTGTCCAACAAAAAGGATCCAGAGCAATTCTTGATCCAAAAGATTTGCAATCAACTTTTGTTGGGATTTGTGCTCATGTGTTATTTAATATCCTATCCCTATTAATAGTATTGGCACCTAGATTTTGGTATAAAGTAATAAAGACACCGTAGGGTTACCCAATTTCAACCCCATTAGAAATTTTATTTTATGATGCGCGTGAGAGATATTAAACCTAATTTGATAATTTCACACTCGGTTAGAGCTTCGAACAACCCTAGAATATTTTTAGAAAATTTCTCTATTCGTTTGGAAAAGGAAATTTTAAATTACTACATGAATTTCCATTTAAGGGTTATGTATGGAACAAGCCTTTGTTGAGAAACACAATCCATATATTAGAGAATGGACCAATTAGAGACAATTTCATGGATTACCAAGTTGGGAATTCTAGTTAGTTCCTTTGGCTATTCTAACTAGATAGTTACAAAGGAATAAATTACATACTTAGTTTCCAACCAATGGCAAATTAGAAATTTAGAGTAAGTTGAGGGGAAAAATTGGTCAATTAAGGAAGCACTATATATGGTAGAAGTGTGTAGAAATTTCAAGAGAGGAAAAACAAACACTTAAAGCAAAAAAGAGCAAAATTAGTGCAAAAGAATAGGAGGCTGCTACAGTGACATTTCAAGTTTTTTTTCGAGATTTTTCATGTTTAATCAAGCTATAATAAGGTCAAGTATACGTTCCTAAGTTCAATTGAAGCCTTCATTAGTGAAAATCCAAGAAAAAGAGGTAAGAAAAGCATTTGTTTTGTGAGATTGATATATGAACTTTCAATATTGCTTCAACTGATGTTCTTGTGTGTATTCTTGATTTAGATTGAGTTGAATTCTAGTGTGGAGCTTAAAGGAGTCACCAAGTGGAAGAAATTGGCAAGGTAAGAATTAGGGTTTTGGGTGATTTGAATGTAGAGATTTCAATTGGTTGTAATTAGGGCATTAGAATGAAATTGGCTTGCTTTTAGTGTAATTGGAACTAGAAATTAAGAAACGAAATGTGTTGGAACATAGGGTGAAATTCTACCACTTTAGGGAAGTTTAGGGATTGAGTTGTGTTTTGGTTGAATTGTGATGAATAATAGTGCCTTATATAAATTAAATGTATATGGTTGATGGAAAAATAAAAAATGAAGTAAATGGGATATAATTGTCTATTTTGAAAAGGTGAAGGGCAATTATGTCCAACCAAGTTATAAGGCATTTAATAATTTTTAAGGCGCCGGATGGTGAGTTAGATTAGATTAAATGACTCCGTAAGTAAAAATCAAAAAGTAGTATCCATCTGGGCTTTGTATGTCGGTTAGGACGTTTAATAGTTAAATGAGATTCTAGTGTTTGAATTACTATTATTAAATGGTTCGATGCTTGTGATGCTACAGGCATTATATAATCAGAAAGGGTTCAGATTTGGTTATAAAGAAGTTTAAATCAATGCTAAGAGTTAACATCACTGAAAACTATAAATGCTAAAGAGTTAGCGTGTTATATTGATCAGTGAAGTCTAAGAGTTAGAATCTTGTCTATGATGGTACAAAGACCTGAGAATACATTAGTAATAACATAGTTGTAAGAGTTGCAATAGGTACTAAGAAATGTTATTATGCAAGTCTATTTTAAAATGATATGCTCCTCGTCTTAATTCATCAATGCAAGTCTATCGGTGGAATCTGTTTACATAGACCAGTGTATATAATACCTAGATGGTTATTCTTAGCTAACCATGGGCTTACTAAAAGTTCGTATAGTATACAATTGTTCAGTAAGGACTGAATATTGAACAGACTCAACGAGGACCCCAATAAACATCCCATGAAGCCATCAATGGAAGGTCCTCTTGAGTTGAATAGTATACATGATCCTTTGACCTGAGTACCACAGTGGGCTTATAAGTGATCCATCATACTTTGGTTTAACGCATGTCACAGACCTTTTATAGTGTGACTGTTAGGTGTCGTTGGGTATGGTCCGATGCTTATGGAGTTTAGTGTGTACAATTATAGAATTCGTCAGCTAACATGGATGAGTTATATATCTAGATGCCCAGAGATTGTATCTTAGAAAGTCTTATAGACATAATTAACAAACCTAAAAAAATAGTTTTCTACATGGTTAAACAATATTGTAAAAGTGTTTGCATATATTATTTATTAAGATACGTGTCTGGAGATAAGGTCACGGATGAGTACATAGGAATTTGACAGTAGTGATCTATATCCCTGCTCTTCCAGGATATGATTGACGGAAGGATTTTATACGTATGAGCTATGACCTCAACTTGTATGGTTTACTGCACTGATTCGTAATATCCGTGACATGTGTGTGGGGTATCTTTCTCGAACTCACAGAATAATTCTATTTGACAAATTGGGAGTGGACCTAGAGAGTCCCGCAATATGAAGTGTACTTATTGTGCACTGAGGTAATGTACTAAACTAAATAGTTCGATTCAAAAAATTTCAGCAGACCGAACATTTACTTCAGTCTCCCTCCGTTCGTGCACATGTCAAAACTTAAGAGTTAAGTACATAAATTAGCTAATAATTAATTGTTGACCATTGGGATGTTAACACATGGCACATGTGGGCCAATTATTGTTTGATTTAAAAATTACCAAAATGACCTTATTTGTTGGACAAATAATATCATTATTTTATTCATTAAAATGTTTATTGAATAAAATAATAATAATAATATATGATATTATTATTTAAATTGAAATCAAACAATTTATTTTTTATTTAAATTGTCATGTGTTTCTAGCATGATTTAATATGATTAAATAATTTGTTTAATATTAATTAAATGATATAATAAGAATAATCGGTGGCATTTGTTAATGGTAGGCCTTAAGATGTTTCTTAATAATGAGAAAGTGTTTTCTCATTTTGGCCTAGATTAAGGCCAAGTTCATTTAAATAATTTTTTATTTTATTTTATTTTCATTTGGTTTATTGTAAATAATAATAAACAAAATACTAATGGCAAACATTGACCTAGATAATAGATGCCATTATGTGAGAAAATAAAATAAAATAATAAATAAATGAATGAGCAATATGTTGCTTAATTGATTAAGTAAAAATTAGACCAAGGGATTAGTAGGAATAACAAAGGCCTTGATGTAGTTAGCACCCAAGGAACTTATGTTAATTAACAACTCACACTTTGTACCACGAAACTCTAATCATTCCTTTCAAGCAATCTTACTGACTCTGCATAGGGAAACGATACAGATAGGAATGAGAGTAGGATGACTAATCACTTAGATTCCTTAACTAACCCTCACAACCACTTCTATCTGGACTCAGGCCCATTTGCACGCCCATATCTCATCTGGTTGACATCCTTTTTGTCCAGAGAACACCAAACATCGAGGCGAGGTGCTCTTTTGAACCTGAGTAGCTTAGGTCCTTCCCCTCGTAAACTATGTGATGAAGTCGGTGAAGACCTCCCTATTGATCGAAACTACCCTAAAATTGGATCCACTCAGGATCTTCTCAGTCTACTCTAGACTAGAACTGCGGCACTCTTGCCAATATGGTATAGAGAATTTGAAAGGCTAAGTGTTAGAAAATTCTCTCAAGTGTTGAGAGTAAAAACACATTCTCTCCATTTTTCTCTTCCATTTTGGTCACCCGGTATACAAGGTAGAAACAAGGACTCAAGAGTTGAATCCTTTGCTAGAAAAGCTATTATTCTAGCTTCCTCAAGCCTACTGTGTTGAAGAACTAGAATTATGAATGGGTTACTATTGGGATTTGTGCTTACGTGCCATCCCATAATGTATAGATATATAGTGATAGTATTTATACAATTATTATTTCTAATAAAATCGTTAATATTATTTATTATTAAATGGTAAGATGCTTGTAACGTTTCAGACATTGTATGATCTGAAGGAGTTTAGATCTGGTCTAAAAGAGTTTAGACTAGGGCTAAGAGTTAGCAACGCTAATAGTTATAAACACTAAGAGTTAGTGGTACTATAAGTTAGTAAGTTTATAAGAGTTAGCAAAATCTAAAGAGTTAGAGCCTTGTCTGAAATGGGACAATGACCTGAGAATATATTAGTAATAACATAGCAGCAAGGAGTTGCAGATGGTGCCAGGAAATGTCATTATACAAGTATGTTCTCAAACATAATGTTCCTGATCTAATTTCATCGATGCGGGTCTATCGGTGGAACCCATTAATATAGATTAGTGTATGTCTATGTCTGGATGGTCCAGATGGTTAGTCTTACCAAACCATAAGCTTAGTAGGAAACTCGTATAGAGATGCAGGTATTCAGTAAGGACTGGATATTGAACAGACTCATGAAGATATCCAATAGACATCTCATAAAGCCGTCAATGGAAGGTCTTTCGAGTTGAGTAGTATTTGTGGTCCTTTGACCTAAGCGCCACGGTGGGCTTGTGAGTGATCCATCATGCTTTGGTTCCACACATGTCAGAAACTTTTCATAGTCTGACCGCTGGGTGTCGCTGGGTATGGTCTGATGCTCATGGAGTCCGGTGTGCGTAGATATTGGATCCATCAGCTCATATGAGTAGGTTGTATATCCTGATGCTCTGAGATTGTATTTCAGAAAGTTTTGTGGCCGCAAGCATAAACCTCGAAAAATATATTCCGAAGGAATAAACAATATAACAAAAGTGTTTATGAATATTGTTTAATGAAATATAAATCTGGAGATAAGTTCATGGTTGAGCAAATAGAGATTTAAAGGTGATGATCTATATCTCTTCTCTTCAAGGATATAAATGATGGAAGGATTATACGAATATGCAATAACCTCAACTTGCATGACTAACACGCTAATTTGTAATATTCGTAACGTATGTGTGGGGTATCGTTTACGGACGTATGGAGGAGCTCTGTATGACAAATTAGGTGTGGACCTAGAGCGTCTCACAATATGAAGTGTACTCATTGCGCACTGGGGTAGCGGATTGGATTGAATAGTTCGATCCAATAAATTTCAGCAAAATAGAATAATTAGTTAGGGATCCCTCGGGATGTACATTTGTCAAGACTTAATTGTTAAGTAAATCACTCAATTAATTAACAAGGGTTGTTAATTAATAGAATATTGACAAATGGTAAAATTTGTTTCATAATTTGATTTTACCTTTTTATCATTTAACCATAGTAGTAAAAATTAGTAAGGTAAAAAGTAATTATTCAAAATTATTTTGAATAATTAAATTATATATTATTAGATAATATTATAATATATATAGATTATGGCATTGTATTTTAATACAATGAGGGGCCTAAATGTTGGCCATTTATTTACCCATTATAATTAAAGTAATTATATTTGTTAGGTAAAAAATTAATTTTTGTGGCCATTATTCTAGTGCTTGGTTAAATTAATTCTAAGTGGGAGACCAACAATAAAATTGGTGAAGCACTTAATTTTGTTTAATCAAAATGTTGAATAACAAAATTGATTTGCAAAACAATTGAATGATTAATTCAATTCTTGTGAAGAATTTGGCAAAGGAAGAGAAAAAAAGGTAAGAGAGAATTTTGGTTTTTGTTCATTTTTCAAGTGTTGAAAATTGTAGAACTTCTCTTCATCTTCTTCTCTCATGGATGGATTATAATGAACAAAAACAAATGGGGAAAGAGATTAGTAATTATAACAAGAGTTGTTCACCATAATTAATCTCATGTAAAATTGTTTCTAAGATTAAAATATAAGAGTTGTATGTTAAATATTTCTAGATAATACAAGAGTTGTATAAAAATATGTACCATCTCCATTTAAGAAACAAAATTGTATTCAAAAGAGTTTGAATATAAGTTGCTGAAAATTTTAAAATTAAGCTACCATTCTAGCTCCTTAATCCCACCAAAAGTTATGGACTAGAATTGTTCAACATATATTTCAAGGTGAGCTCTTCACATGGATTATTAAAGGACTTGAAGAATTTGTAAAGCTACCTTCATTAGGTGAGTGTTTTTACATTATGTTATGATATAATTGTTCATCATATTTATAATTGTATAATAGTTATACTTACATATATATGTGATATATATGTTCAATTTGTTAAATTAGGTGTATTTGTAACATGCTTCTGCTATATTTTGTAATTTTTGAAATTACGTATACACTCATATATCACACACTTAATAACCAACAGTTACTTCAAGGCGGGTACTTTGGTACGACCATATATCAAAGGCTTGACAAGGTATTATTTCTCAATCTTGAAGTATTTTACATTTATGAGATAATATGTAAAAGTTCATTTGTATTTATCATTGAGTAATTTATATTCCGCTCATCAGTTGCGTATGTATGTATGTGATAGATATGCTATATTTGAATGATAGATACAAACCCATATGCATGCACCCTAGGTTTAAAATCACTCACAACTTTGACTCAATATCAAATACTGGAGATGAACGAAATTACCCACAGCATTATAATCCTTCAATTGGTTAAAAAAAGTTTTAAGGTAGGTAAATGAAGAAATTACTACTTCAGGCCTATAGGTAAAACTCATAACTCTCTTTATTTCTAAAACTTTGTCTAGGAAAATCTTGCTTAAAGAAAGGCTCTTTAGATTCAAGATTGACCCTAGTAAAGAATTAGAAGAAAACTTAGATGAGTTTAAAAGAATCTGTATTAACTTGAGTAATACATGTGGAGAAATAAGTGATGAAATCCAAGCTGTTATTTTGTTAAATTCTTTACCAAATTTATTTAGAGAGATTAAGTCAACCATAAAATATGGTAAGGACGCCTTAACCTTAAATGACTGCCTGTCTATCTTAAAGGCCAAAGAACAACAAATTAGTATAGAGAGAAAAGCAAAATGGTAGTGAAAGCTATTTTGGTAGAGGTAGACTAGAAAAGAGGGATTTTAAGGGTAAATATCGTGGAAAGTCCAAGTCTAAGTCTAAGGGACCAAAAATGTGTTACTACTATGGTAAAGAAGGCCATTTATGGAGAAATTGTTTTGAAAGAATAAAGAAACAAAAAGAAAAGGATTATGCTTCTAGTTATGAAAATGGTTATGCTGTGATAGCAAGTAATAGTTATGACAACCTTGAGGCTCTCACTGTATCAATAGATAATAACTTCTTAGAAAAATTTTAGACTCTGGATGCACATATCATATGTGTCGTATAAAAGACTTGTTCCAAGATTATAAAGAAATTAATGGTGGATAGGTCTTTATGAGGAATAAATATGCTTATAGAATCATTGAAACGGGGTCAATAACCATTGAAATGAATGATGGAGTTACCAGAATCTTAAATAATGTATGACACGTTCGTGATTTAAATTGGAATCTAATATCATTATGAGTATTAGATGAATCTAGTTACATGATTGAGGCTAGCATTGGAACACTAAAAATAACTAAATGAGCCTTAGTAATCATGAAAGGGTTAAAGAAAAATGGCCTTTATATCCTAAAAGGTAAAAAAATGACTAGAATAGTTGCCTCTGTTTCAAAGTCAAAATCCAAAATAGGGGAATTATGGCATAGGAAACTTGGCCATATTAGTGAGACAACTCTTGTTGATCTAAGTAAACAGGCTTACTATATAGAGAATAAATTAACAAACTTAATTTCTCTGAATACTATATTATGGGTAAACAACATAGATCAAGTTTCAGGTTTAGTGAATATAAGTCCAAAACTGTCTTAGAATATATGCATGCAGATTTTTTGGGTTTAACCAATACTGAAACTCATGGTGGGTGCAGATATTTCCTATTAATCATAGATGATTTTTTCTAGAAACATATGGGTCTATTTGCTCAAGAATAAATTTGATAGTTTGAAAATTTTAAGAAATGGAAGAAATTAGTAGAAAACTAGTGTAATAAGATTTTAAAAGCTCTTAAAACTAATCATGGTTTAGAATTCTACAATAATGAGTTTAATAAATACTGTAATGTTTATGGTATTTTCAAACACATAATAATGAAATATTCCCCTCAACAAAATGGGATAATAGAGAGGATAAATAGAACTCTCCTAAATGAAGTAAGGTATATGCTATTAAGCTCATGGCTTTCTAAACATTTCTGGGGTGAAGCAGTAATAACTACTACTTATCATATAAATAGAAGCCCATCCAATTCACTGAACATGAAAACTCCAAAAGAAAGGTGGGCTGGAAGACCACAAAACTATTAAAACCTAAGGATTTTTTTATGTATTACTTGTGTGAATCAAAATAAAGATAAATTAGATCCTAGGTCAATTAAATGCATATTTCTAAGATACCTTAAAAGGGTTAAAGGTTATAAATCTGGAATAGGAAATCAAATAAGGTCAAAATAATAATAAGCAGAGATGTAATTTTTAATGAATTTGACTTTTCTTGTTTGTTTAAGAAACAAGTTATTGTAAGAAATCAAGAAAAGAATTTGCACTCGATGGATAGTAACAAGTCAGATTTTGTCTAACTTGAGGTGGAACCTTCAGGAATAGTATCTGAAGAACCTAACCCCAATAAAGAGGTCTTAACTTAAGCTGATTAAGAACTTGTGCAAGAATTACAACAACAAAGAACCAATCCACTACAGAATTATGAGCTTATAAGAGACTGGTAAAATTCCCTTCCAAATATAAATGTTATGATCTAATAGCCTATGCTTTAATTTTAGGTCAAGAACTACAAGAATGAGAACCTGAAACCTATAATGAAGCAATGCATAGTCACCACACAAGTCAATGAAAGGTAGTAATAGAAGAAGAGATGAACTTTCTTTAGAAAAACAAGACCTGGATTCTGGTACTTAAGCCTAAAGATCATAAAGTTATTGACTATAAGTGGACTTTTAAAATTAGTGATGGTAATATTCCTCTTGATCCTGTTAGGTTTAAAGCTAGATTAGTTATGAAAGAGTTTTCCCAAATAAAATGCATAGATTATAATTAAATAATTTCTCATGTATTTAAATATACAACTATTATGGGATTTTTTTAATTAGTTGTTTTCTATGATTGAAAATTATAACAACTTGATGTAAAATCAGTTTTATTGCATGGAGACCTAGAAGAAATAATCTATATAAAGCAACATTAGGGATATGAGAAAAATACAAACACTGACATGGCCTGTCTCTTAAATAGTCCTTATATGGGCTTAAACAGTCCCCTAGACAATGGTATAAGAAGTTTGACTCATTTGTTACTAAAATTGATTTTCATAAGAGTAATAATGATAGTTTTCTATATTTTGTATAAATTGAAAAATAGGATCAAGTTTATCTTCTGATATATATAGATGACATGTTACTAACTAATAAAAGTAAAATCTAAATCATAAGATTAAAGCAATTAATGAAAAATGAGTTTAATATGAAAGAATTAGAGAAAGCTAAGAAAATATTAGGAATTGAAATTTCTAGAAATAGAAAACAGAATAAACTATTCTTGTCACAAAGGTCATATTTGGAAAAGGTTATTGAGAAATTCCTAACGAATAAATCAAAACTTGTGAATACTCTTCTTGCAGCTCATTCTAAACTATAAAAAAAACTGTCCTGAATCTACTTCTAAAAACTCTAAGATGTCAAAGTTCCTTATGATGAACAATTAAAATTACACATTCAATAAGGGTTTTACGTAATTATTTTGCATTATTAATGTCATTAATCTCCTTAACTTAAGTATGTTTACAATATTGTACCTAATTAGTTTTTAACTATTTTGTGGTAGGTTCGGTAAAATGGGCATAACTTTCTATCTAAGAATTCAATTGGAGTGATTCTTGATCCTATGAAGAGATGACTTAATGGGTGGATTTCACAAAAATTCATAATTCTAGCATTTATAGGGTGAAAATAGCCTAGAAGAGAACTGATCTGCAGTACAGGCCCAATTCAATCAGTCATTTGTATTTGTCGTATAACTAGAGAAATATGTATCTAATACATATGATACAACTTAATTTAGAAATATAAGAGACTTATATACAACTTTAATAATTTAAGGGAAGTTAATTTGGACCACATCAATTTCAAAATGGACAATCAATTGGGTGCAATAATGATAATCAGTGCAAATTAGTTGCCTCTCTCCTTGACTTTTATTGTCTAAGTGGTTCCCTCCTCATTTATCTTTTATTATTCACATTTTTCTATAAATAAGTGGCCTATTTATGCCCAAAGTATATAATTAGAGAGCTAGATTTTAGTTCAAAATACTTATCTTTTATATGATCTCTTTATAGTATTATTTCTTTCTTTACTATTCTAAAGTTCTTATTGTCTCTTCTTCTATCTGTTTCATTTAATTTATTATGTCCAAGTAATTTTTATTTGCTAAAGTAAAAGGGTGAAACTCTTGGTAAGCTAATAAGATATATTTCAACTCTTATTCTAGAATTTGATCTTCCATTCTTAAGTTGAGCAAATTTATTTTGTTGTGCAATACTGATACCCTTTCTTCCATAGTTGTATATCTTGATTTATTATAGACAATCTTTATAGTTGGCACAATGAATTCTTGAAATTATTTGCAAAATTTGGCGTAGATACAAGTTTTTGTAAAGTGGGAGTCATGATTTATTGTAAACAAATATAAAAATTAGTATAATAAATACTTGAACCCATTTACAAGATTTGGTGTATAATAATTAAAAGAAATAAATATAAGTTAATATATAAATGATGATGAATCTTAATTATTATATCTTTCGATTGGAACTTCCTTAGTGTGAGGATTCCAATTGAGTTATAAAAAGAGTTGAATATATTCTTATTTCATATGCCAAGAGTAGATTCCTTTAACCTTAGCATTCATTTTAATTGGTTATTTTAATTATTATTTGCAAACATCTTATATTGTTTTATTTGTCTTTAGAGTATTTATAGTTTGTAATTTTAATTACACTTCCCTGTGGATTGACTCCGTTTTCATCGAGTTATTTATTACTTTGACAATCCTACACTTAGGAATAAATTTTTATATTCTGGACATGTTAAATTTTTGGCGCCGTTGCCGGAGAAGTAAAATTAACTAATAATTTGTTTTATTTTCATAGAAGCCTAAGCCTGCTATCTTACTTACTTTAATTATTTTTTATTTGTTATTCATGTTTTACTATAGTTGATTGTACTTAACCACCTACCCTTTGTTTACTAACCTTTTATTATCCTAATATAACATTGACTAATCTAACTTTTAAATATTTCTCTAACTTTTATTTTATTGTTAGCCTTGCCTTTTATTTGCTTTTATTTCAAAAAAAATTTATTGTTTGTAATATTTATTGTTATTGTATTTTAATTTATTTCTTTGTATGAGTGATTTATTTCGAGATCTTAAGTTTCATCGTTTGGTGAAAGGTAATTTTGAAACTTCTTTTAATAATTTGTTTAATTCTCCTTCATTTTTCTAATTCTTTACCCAATAACACCATGACCGATAATCAAATTAAGAGACTTATAGATCCAGGGGACAACTAGTCCCAACATAATTACCATAACCAACCTAGGACACTTAGAGACTATATGAACCCCACACAAACCGATGCATCATCTTGCTCAGTTTTTTCTCTAAATGCAATACATTTTAATTTTAGGTCGAGTAATATCCAACTCTTACCCAATTTTTGCATAGCTTAGATGCAGAGAACCCTTATCTAAATCTAAGAGAAGTTTAAGAAGTATGTAACACGTATAATGACCTAAATTGTAGCATGAACACAATTTGACTTTTTTCCTTATTCTTTAAAAGATAAATCTAAAACATGGCTACAAAATCTTAGGCCTTGATCAATTTCTTCATAGGATGAGATGTAATATTAATTTCTAAAAAAATATTTCCTCCCCAAAGAACAAATTCTTTTAAAAGACAAATTACCATTTTTGCCCAAAAACCAATAGAGACTTTTTATCAATGTTGAGAAAGGTATAAAGAATTACTTAATACCTGTCCCCAATATGGCTTTGAAACTTAGAGATTAATCTAAAATTTCTACGATGGTTTAACACCCCAAATTAGACAAATAGTAGACATGGTGTGTAATTAAACATTTGAGGATAAAGACCCAGAAGAGACAATGCACTACCTAGACTTACTAGTGAAAAATGTTCAAAATTGAGACACTACTAGTACCTATGAGGCACCTAATAAAACTCAAACGACTACATCTAGTTGGGGTATTTATCAGCTTAGAGAAAGATCATGACCTTCAAGCCAAATTAGCATCACTAGCTAGAAAAGTTGAAACCTTGAAATGAAAAAAGAGTGGTCAATTAAAATCAATTCAAGAAATACTGTGTCACATATATGAAACTCATGATCACTCTACCAATGATTGCCTAATTTTGCCTTTATTTAGGGAATGTCTTCATGAACAACCCAATATTCTAAACACGTTCAAACGGTCAAACCATAACTCATATTCAATAAACTACAATCCTGGTTAGAGAAATCACCTAAATTTTAGTTTGAGAAATGAAACTCAAGCACAAGATTCACAACCACCTTTTTAATCACACCAAATTTTTTAAACTCTCAAGGTTATGCATCATATGCCTAACCTCTTGAGAAAAATCTTGAAGAAACTTTGCATGTATTCATTGAAAAGTAAGTCTATTAATTCTCAAAATGCTCAAATATTTATTGATTTGAAATATACTTTTGCTAAACTTTCATCCGTACTGAGCATTCATAACAAAGGAAAATTTTCTTCTCAACCACAACCAAACCCCAAAGGTCAACATAACTCAAATGCATGTAGTTCAGAAAGCTAACACATGGATCAAGTTAAAGCAGTTATCACTCTTCGGAATGGTAAAGTTGTTGAAAAGTATATTCCTGAACCTCATGAGAATAATGAATCAATCTTTAAGGGTAAGGAAAGTGTTGAACCTACACCTAGTGAAGAAAACATCGAACCCTCACCTACACCCCTATTTCCTCATGCATTACGTAATGCTAGAAAGTTGAATCACAATCCTGAATTTTTTTAAATCTTCAAACTGGTAAAAGTTAATATTTCTTTATTGGATGTTATTAAACATATTCCCTCTTATGCAAAATTTTTGAAGGATTTATACACAGTAAAAAAAAATTAAATGTGAAAAAAGAAAACATTTTTAGCTGAACAAATAAGTGTCATTCTTCAGAACAATAATGCTTTAAAATATAAGACCCTGGTTGTTCTACAATTTTATGCATTATCAGAAGTCATAAAATTGAACAAGCTTTAGTTAATTTTGGTGCTAGTGTGAATTTACTACCATATTTAGTTTATCAATAGCTCAATTTTGGTGAGTTAAAACTAACTTCTATAACGTTTTTGCTTATCAATAAAAGTGCCAAGAAGGATAGTGGAAAATATATTAGTTTAAGTCGATAAATTCATATATCATGTGAATTTTATTATCTTGGACACATAGCCTGTTAAAGGATATAATCTGATTCTTATTATTTTGGGTCATCCATTTTTAGCAACTTCTAACCCTTTGATTAATTGCAAGAATGGAATAATGAAGCTTTTATTTGGAAACATGATACTTGAGCTCAATGTTTTCAATATGTGTAAGCAACTTCATGAGGAGGAGGATCAAAGTGAAAAAGCCAACATGATTGAAATGATTGTGGAGGATCATATATAAAAAGTGATAAAAAATAAAGGACGAAAACCAAAGTTTGAAGAATTAAGAGAAAATGAGGATAAGCAGAATGAATTCTAAAGTTAGAGTTGAAACCTCTACCTAAATGATTGAAATATACATTTCTTAGAGAGAAATAAACTTACCTAGTGGTAATCTCTTCTACACTCACAAACAAATAAGAAGGTAGTTAATTGAAGTATTGAAAATACATAAAAATGTAATAAGGTGGACTTTAAAAGATATAAAATGTATTAATACTTTGATTTGCACACATAGAATATAAACAAGAGGATAATGCTAAAAATTTCTAACAACACAAAAGAGATTAAACCCGCATATAAAAGAGGTAGTGAAAGCTAAATTTGTCAAATTACTTGAAATAATAATCATTTTTCCTATCTCAGATAGTAAGTGTGTAAGTCCTAATCAAATAGTACCAAAACATTTGGTATCACGATCATTGAAAATGAAAAATATGAGTTAATAGCAACCCGAGTCTCATTTAGTTGGAGGATGTGAATAGATTATAAGAAGTTGAACTCTATGACTAGAAAAGATCATTTTTCTTTACCATTTCTTGACCAAATTTTAGAAAGAGTAGTGGGACATCCCTTTTATTGCTTTTTAAATGACTATTCTGACTATTATCAAATTTCCATAGCACTAGAGGACTAAGAAAATACCACATTCACATGCTCTTTTGGAACTTTTGCTTTTAAAATGATGCCATTTGGACTTTATAATGCCCCAACAAAATTTCAAATATGTATGTTAAGTATTTTTAGTGACATGGTTAAGCATTATTTAGAAGTTTTCATGGATGATTTAATTGAATTTGGAATATTTTTTGATAAATATCTTGAAAACTTAGGAAATGTCTTAAAAAGATGTAAAGACAAATGTCTCATGTTGAATTGAGAAAAATGTCATTACATGGTCACTTTTGAAATTATTTTGGGACATGCAATGCCTTCAAAAGGAATGAAAGTGGATAAGGCAAACATCGAACTCATTACTTATTTGCCTTTACCAAAAATAGTCAAAGAAGTCAGATCTTTTTTAGAATATGCTAGATTTTAGAGGAGGTTCATAAAATATTTTAGTGCTATATTTAGACCTCTTTGTAACCTTTTAAAAAAAGATGTATCATTTGAGTGGACGCAAGAGTGTTAAAATTCGTTTGAAAAATTAATTGGCCTCTTAACATTTGCTCTTATCATACAATCGCTTTACTGATCTTTACTTTTTGAGCTCATGTGTGATGCTAGTGATTTTGTTGTTGATGTTGTATTGGGACAAAGAAAAGAAGGTAAATCCTATGTAATTTATTACATAAGTAGAACTTTAAACAATGCACAAATAAATTACACAACAATTGAAAAAGAACTACTTGCTGTAATTTTTACATTAAACAAATTTTGCTCTTACTTAATTGGTTCTTCAACTGTTGTGTTTACTAACCATGCAGTTATAAGGTACTTAATGTCAAAAAAGGATGCAAAACTAAGACTAATTTGATGGATTTTGCTGCTTTAAGAATTTAATATCACTATCAATGATAAAAGAGAGCTGAGAATATTGTTACAGATCACTTATCAAGACTTGTACCAGATTCATTAACAGAAATAATACTAATTAATGACTTTTTTCCTAATGAATTTTTATTTTCTAGTGTTACAATACCTTGGTATGCTAATATTGTTAATTTTCCTGTGACAGGAGAAATGCAACCTCAATGAAATGCCCAAGACAAAAAGAAATTTCTAACTGAGATGAGAAAGTTTTATTGTGATGATCCTTATCTCTTCAAATATTATCCTGAGCAAATATTTCAAAGTTACATACTCGATAATGAGGTAAGTAGAATTATTGAATTTTCTTGTTCTCAAGCATGTGAGGGACATTTTTCATCAAAGAAAAGAGCTGCAAAAATCTTGTAGTGTGAATTTTATTTGCCCACTTTATTTAAAAATACACAGGCATTTTATAAAATATGAGAAAATTGTAAAAATTTAGGATCTATTTCAAAACGAAACATGATGTCTTTGAACCTCATTCTTGTTATTGAAATATTTGATTATTGGGGAATAGATTTCATGGGAGCATGTCTACTATCATTTGGATTTACATATATTTTAATCGCAGTAGATTGTGTCTCAAAATAGATTGAGACTATCCCATGTCAAAATAATGACCATAAAACAGTTATAAATTTTTTGAAAGAAAATATCTTGAGTTGATTTAGAATCAATCAAGCCATTATAAGTGATAAAGGTAAGCACTTTTGTAACAGGCCATTTGAAACATTAATAAAAAAACTATAGTGTTACTCATAAAGTTGCAATCCTTATCACCCTCAGACAACTAGAAAAGTTTACTAGCTAATAAGGAGATAAAACAAATTTTGAAAAAAAAAACTGTAAACCCAAATCGCAAAGACTGGTCTTTAAGACTTAATGATGCACTTTGGACTTATAGAATAGCTTTAAAAACTTCATTGGGTATGTCTCCTTATAGGCCTGTTTATGAAAAGTCTTGTCACTTACATGTAAAACTTGAGCATAAAGCCTACTGAGCCATTAAAACTTTCAACACAAATCTTAATTCTGTTGGACAGATACGTAATTACAAATAAATAAACTTAAAGAATTAAGAAATGATGCATATGAGAATTCATAATTTCATAAAGCTAAAATCAGAGCTTTTCATGATAAAAAATTCAAAGAAAAACATTTTATGTTAGGCATAAGGTTTTGTTTATAACTCTCAACTTCACATATTCTTTGGAAAATTAAGATTAAGATGGAGTAGCCCGTTTGTTGCAAAACATTTGTACCCTTATAGAGCAATTGACATTGAAAATTCTAAAAATGATAATGTGTTTAAGGTAAATGGGCAAAGACGCAAGCTGTTTTTAGAAAACCAAACTTTTCAAAAAGAATTTATGTCTATGTCTAACCCTTATTATGAGACCAATTGATATTTGTTGTACATATTTATATATATTTATTCTTCTTCTAAATTTATTTATTTTTTGACTTGCAAGTTAATTTAATATTTTTGTGTTAAGTTTTATTTTGCACCCTTGTTAAGTGGCGGATAACGGAACTCCGTGACATTTCAAGTCAGTTTTATCAATTTTCATAGTTACTGATACCTTTTCTTCTTTTCCTTTCTAAAAAAAGAGGATGACATTCCAATGAATTTGAAAAAATATTTTTCCTCATTGCCTCAAAATGGCTTAAAAGAAAATTTACCAAGCAAGATGTGAAAGATTAAGGTTATTAATGATTATGAATATATCTGCTGATGTACATTGGTTAATTGAAGTCAATGTTCGATTGGTAGGCAAGTTTTCAGACTCATTAATTTCTTATATGTTTGACTTAGGTAAAAGCTCTTTTGCAAAAAAGCATAGGGAAAAATGATTAATGTTTGTTACAAGTGTGCACACATAACTTGTAACATATGTTTCTGTACTTTAGGAATGATGTCTGTAAATTGCGAAGATAAAATTACGTTCATTAAAGATGACATGAGTAAGGAGTCTTTAAATATATCTTATCGACTTTTAAGACGCATCCTAGTGGATATGTGCATATTGTAATTCGTGAATTATGGGACATATTCCTAAAGGAACATGAGTGGTATAGTCTTAGAAATCTAAATTTAAAAGACACTATTTTCCAATTTATAAGAAAATTTGACAGAAAGCCTATCCCTGACCCATAAAGGGTGTTTAGGCCGTTTTTGGACATAAAACTAGAGGAAGATGTAAGTGATAAGGGCAAATTTGTCATATATTTTCTCATGTTTTTATTATTGATATTTTATGATTTTATGAGAATAGATGGCTATTTATGTGCATTATTGTTATTTATAGGGACTTGAACGAAATTTAAAGAAAGAACGCAAAAGGAGCGAAAACAGGGACTAAAATGCAAAGTTTTCAAAGTATGTGTCCATCGCCCCAGCGCCACAAGTATTTTAGCCCCAGCGCTGAAATAGTGATCGAAATAAGAAAAACGACCTGCTTAAGTCGCGTATAGCGCCCCAGTGCCAGACAGTCACCGCGCCAGCGGTGAAGCCGTTTTCATGCAGCGCCCCAGCGCCAAGATACCACCGCTCCAGCGGTAATCGCTTCTTCACGCGTCGCCCCAGCGATAGATGCATAGCGCGCCAGCGGTAGTGCGAATCCTAGTCCGACGAGAATTGAGATTTTCAAGCTCATATCAATCCCTATATAAAGCCACTCGTTCCCAGCCTTCAAGGATGAATCCAAGACGACCTAAGAGCACCAAGAATACAGAGCACGAGTCTTGGAGAGCAATAGGAGCTTAATTGAAGCAACTTTAGAGAGAGATACAAGACGTTCTTCGGCATCAAGAGTTCAGACGCAGCGCAATTAAGAGCAATTCGACGTCTATATCGGTTTGCTAATAATTGTATCATGATTTATAATTATTTTTACTGCTGTTCTCTTGTAGCCATGAGCTAAACTTGTTTTCTAGGGTTAATACTTGAACTCAATATGTGTGCTTAATTGCTATATCTTTTAATATTTAATAAACTTAGTCATTTATTATTTAAATTACTTGTGTTTAATGCTTCAATATATCTGGCCAATATATGGTGAATGAATTGGTAATATTATTGATAAACTCGGAAGAGGAATCATAATATTTAGACCTAGGTAATTTAATGCATGATTGTAGAGTAACATTCAATGTTGCATATGCAAGTTTCAACTTAGGATAGGAATATACCTAATTGGCATGTATGATCAATAAGACATAATCTTAATGAATCCTAATTTATTACAAGTACCATAGGAATATAGGTATTTGGTAAATTAGGGTATACTTGCATGACCTTGGAAGAGGCTTGTGAATACATTAGTGTCTTGATCAATAATAAAGACTAAGTGAGTTAAATATTAGAGGATTAATCATTAGAAACATATTGAGGGATAATATTAATCCTAGGTTCTCTCTACGTTGCTATATCTTTAAATCTCATTGCATTGTGTTTTTACTTTTATATTTTCTACATTCATTCTTAGGTTTTTATTTATCTGAATAATTATTAGGAAGATATAATTTTAGTAATTGGTTTAAAAAGAAAGAATTATCCCTGTGGGTTCGACATCCGACTTATTTAGTCTCTTTATTACTTGCATACGATAGTGTATACTTGCACTTAATTTATGATATAGAAATATCGCATCAGTAAGCCACAATCACAACTACTTGTACATATTTACTGTAGCTATTATTTTTAAATATTTCATTTCAACCTTAAACGTCTTCTCTAACAATAACCAACCACCCATAGTCGATTTTAAAATTTTGCATTTAAAGCTTAATCTTATCAATTACCAACTAACTTTAAATTGAAACACCTTTTGACTCTATAAATACATTACATTATTTCTATATCTTTATACAGACTCAAAATCATTCAAGGGATAATGTGAGAGTAACAATAAAGGAAAGGTCAACTCATAAATTCACAAACGTTTGTGTCTTTTGTGGATCCAGCCTTGGAAAAATTAGTGAGTTTATAGAAGCAACAGAAATCCTTGGTATGGTATTAGCTGAGCGAAAAATTCATTTACTATATGAGAGAGGTAGTCGTGGATTAATGGGGTATATGGCAACAGCTACACAAAATAAATGCAGTAGAGTTTTGGGTATCATATCAAAAGCTCTAACTGTTAGGAATATTGTAGGAAAAATAATTGGAGATGAGTTACATGTATCATCAATACATGAGATAATGTCTCTTATGCTTTTGAATGTTGATGCCTTCATAGCTCTACCTGGAGGTTTTGAAACTTTAGAGGAATTTTTTTAAATTATCTCATGGGCACAATTGTAAATTCATAAAAAAATCCATTGGTTTGTAAAATGATCATGGTTTTTATAATGAGTTATTACCTATTCTTAACGATGCAGTGGAAAAATAATTCATCTCATCTACTGCACGACAGATTCTCATTTCTGCTTCAATTGTTGATCAGTTACTTAACGAATTACAAGCTTTATACCTCTATCTGATCCAACAGTGCATCAGATAGATTAGTATACTGATGACAGTGAAAAGAAACACAAGATAGATTTGACTCTCCATTTGTAACCTCTTTACTTCTATGTATTTTTAAGCATTTTGTGTGGCTTGTTTTATTTTATTGCAGGTTTTTATTCAATAAAAGATGTTTCAAGAAAAATATCTTTTATACTCTACTCTTTCTATATTTTGACATTGAAGACAATGTCTCAATCTGGTTGGAGGGGAGGGTAGTTGATATATAATATTAGTATTAATTTATCTATCACTTTGTTTTTTAAAACAAAAATTCCATCATGATTGGCGTGAATAAAATGTTCATTTTTTCACTCTTGAGACATATTCTAGATTTAGAATGGTAGAATAAAGAGTACATTATTGAACTTTTAAAATACATTCTAATTAATTTATTTTTAATATATTTTATGTACATTTGTTTGTTGCTTATATTCTTGGTAATTCTTGTGTAAATAAGTTTGCTTTATTATCAAGGTATGATTTTAAAATTATTTAGTTTAAGTTACCTTTTCTATTTAGGTTACTAAAGAATAATCCGAAATCATTTCTTAAGCATAATACTAAGTCTTGTGGTAAGATGGGTGATTCAATATATATAGCCAAGAGAATTTCTATGTTTAAGTATACATATTCTTTTCTAAACTCACACATCTTTTGTCAGTGAGTGAAGATGTTTAAGATAACAACTTATGAACATTCAATGACCTATTAAAATGGTTAATTTTTGTTTAGAATGACATTATTTGGGATAAGGAATGATTTGGTTGCCTAGCGGAAGGATGATAAAAAAATTGTAAAAAAATATTTGTGGTGAGAAATTGCTCTTATTTTGTAATGATTCCTTATGTTTTTTTTAAAAAATTAAAAATTAAAAAAAAATAAAAGAAAAGAAGTCAATTCAGTTCAATAAAGTCTTTGTTAAATTTTAGAAAACAAAAGTCATTAGGAAGTAATTTTATCACCAAAGTCTATTTGTAATATTCGCATAAGGTATTTAAAATCCTGAAGCTAGCATGTGGTAAGAATGGTTTTACTTTAAACAATTCATTTTCTTATCTTTGGATTAATGTTAGTTTGTTTGTCTGTCCTTAAATGTAACATTTTCTTAAGCAATTATCTGTTTTTTAACTCCATGAGTGAAATCCTAACCCTTTAAACAATTATGCACTAGAGTTGAGGTTTTTACTTGGAGAAACTTTTAAAAGCTATATATGTTGTGGTTTGTGATAAGAAGCCTTTGGCTTAATTCACACACATAGAATTTTAAAAGTTATGATTGAAATAACCTTAATAGTGATTGTGATCTTGAACTGACGTTTTGTTTGAAATACTTAAGTAGTGTTCAAATTTTAGTTATGTTTGAATTTCTAGAGACTAGCAATAAGCTGGTTATGGGTATAATGAACACTTTAAATTACATATTTAATAAGGGTTTTACGTCATTATTTTTCATTAATAATGTCATTAACCTCCCTAACTTAAGTATGTTTACAATATTGTACCTAATTAGCTTTTATGCCCAAAGTATGTAATTAGAGAGCTAGATTTTAGTTCAAAACACTTCTCTTTTGTACTATCCCTTTGTAATATTATTTGTTTTATTTACTATTCTAAAGTTCATGTTATCTCTTCTTCCATCCCTTTTCTTTAATTTTATTATGTCTAAGTAATTTGTATTTTACTAAGTTGAAAAGGTGAAACTCTTGGTAAGGTAATAAGATATATTTCAACTCTTATTCTAAAATTTAATATTCTATTATTAAGTTAAGAAAATTTATATATGATGTATTTAATTTAATTTACAATATTGATATCCTTTCTTACAAAGTGGTGTATCTTGATTTATTATATACAATCTTTATTATTGGCACAATGAATTCTTGAAACCATTTATAAGATTTGGCGTAGATACCCTTTCTTATAAAGTGGGAGTCATGATTTATTGTAAACAAATATAAATATTGGCACAATAAATACTTGAACTCATTTATAAGATTTGGTGTATAATTAAAAGAAATAAATATAAGAATATGACAACTCCATTGTCTTTTCTGAGGTCCTCCATTGTCTTTTACCATCATTAAATATAAGAGAAAAGTTTTGAATATTGCACATATAACATGATTATTAAATAATTATCCCAAAAAATTATATTATGCATTTAAAATTTTCATTTTATCTTTCTTGACTACTCTGGTAACTGATAATTTCTATTATAAATATAAATGTAATATATATATTTTTTGAAATAGATATAAAAATAATGTAACATGTCCCATAAAAATTAAACCTGTCGAAAACTAAATTTTAATCCAAATTGATTCATTAAATTTTGAAATGGGCTGAATTGTTGTGATCTATCATAGAAAAAATATTTTTTTTATAGAAAAAAATATGTTAATTTCAAGTTAAACAATGGAATTGATTATAAAATGTGTAGTTTTTAAAATTTTCACTAAATGATTTGTTTTTATAAAAAAAAGTAAAAGCTTTTTTTTATTTAAATAAACATTTTTTAATATTTTAAAGACAACCTAAAAACAAGGTTTGAAAGAATCGCAACTCACAAAATAAATCAATTAATAAGGTCTTTACAAAAAAGATCCCAATAATTAATGGGCAAGCAACTCAGTTTGGTTTCCTTTTATTAGAATTTATAGAGGAAGAATCTAAGTGGGGTAATAATAAAGCAAGAAATGGACAAATTCAAATGATTAAAAGTGTTATGGACATCTATTTTGCAACCTATTCTATTCATTCTTGAAGAATTAATGAAGAAACAACATGACATGCCAAAGCTTAAGCTAGTTGATTTTGTTATTGTTATATATTACTTTTAATGTAATGAAAACAATATCACAACAAAAGCATATTCCATTGGTGCAATAGGGTGACAATTTTTGTAAACAAATTATAATCTTATCATATTAATATAAGATTTTAATAAAATTTAATTGTCATATATTTCGATTGAAATTTATTTTTTGAGCATTTCAATTGAGTTGTAAAAAGAGTTGAAATATATTTTTATTTTATATGCCAAGAATGGATCCCCTTAATCTTAGCATTTATTTTAATTGGTTATTTGAATTATTATTTACGAACGTCTTACATTGTTTTATTTGTCTTTAGAGCATTTATAGTTTGTAATTTTAATTTCACTTCCTCATAGATCGACCTTGTTCTCACTGAGTTATTTATTACTTCGACAATCTTGCAATTGAAAATAAACTCTTATTTTCTAGACATGTCACCTTATACTAATGCTATTGGTTGTATAATGTATTTCTATAATTTGTACAAGACCATATCTAACATATCCAAATAGTATTCTTAGCAAGTACATGTCAAATTCAGGAAATGAACAATGGACAACTATTAAGTGGCTATTAAGATATATTAATGGCACACTAGATTATGGATTACTATATAGCAAAATTATTAATAATGTTGAGTTACTTGGATATATAGATGCTGATTTTGTAGGTGACAGAGATAATGAAAATTTTATATCAGTATATTATTTTATTGTTTGTGGTTGTTGTGTTAGTTGCAAATCCTAACTTCAGTATGTATTTGCTCTTTTAAGCATTAAAGTAGAATATGTGGCAACCACTGAAGCCATGAAGGAAGCAATATAGGTACAAGGGTTATTAAAGGAGGTGATGATGTTAAGTGATACTGGAGTAGTGTACTCAAACAATTAGAGTTCAATTCACCTAAGTAAAAATCTTGCATTCCATCAAAGGACGATACATGTAGATATAAAGTACTATTTTGCAAGGGATTTGTCATCAAAAGGTCATATTAGATTAGAGAAAATTTAAACTGAGGATAATCCAGCTGGGAACAAAGACAATGATAATGGCAAATTAAGCTATTGCATGAAGATGTTACATGTTGACAAAGGATAAAAAAGGAGAAATCGACCTTAGAAGCCTTGAGGATCTTTCTGCACTAGTATTCATTAAGGAACCAAGGTGGGATTTGTTGAGTATGGCTCCTTAATGAATTAGGATAGAGTTAAAGGACTTAGGTGCAATTGAGTGTAAACATAGTTGTTAACTGGAAGCTGCGCCGTTTTGGAGAAAGTGGATCACTTAACAAAACATTTGTATTTTTGTTGACTCGGTCTTTATAAAGGAAAACCCAAAAGTCTTTCAATTCACTTGTACACTTTCTAGGTTTCTTTAGCTTCTCGATTATTCTATTTGTCTTCTCCCAAAACAGAGATATCGAGGGGAAGTGTAAGTGTGTGTATAATTGGGGCATAGGGTTTCTTTCTAAAGAGTCTCTTTGATTTCTCTCTGCTTGATTCATATTGTAAAGATCACTTATTGTAATAAAACTGTATGTAATCTTGTTCATAGTGAAAAAAGAGTTCCTATGGCGGAGGTCGAAGTGGATCTAGGTCGATTTGACCAAATCACTATAATTTCATCTTGCATGTGTGTTTTGATTTTCAATTCTTGTCAAAGATTGTTCGAATCTTGTGTCAGTAACAATGACGTTACACAATCTTGTCATGCAGTTAAATAAAGTTTCTAATGATGGTAACAAGATTGAGGGAACTAAAAAACACAACATAAAGGAAGAACTTGGTATAAGAAATATCTTACAGGAACCTGTTGGAGAAGAAACACTTCAAAGCTCCAAAAGAAGAAGAAAAAGAAGAGACACCAAAATAGAGGTTTTTCAGAAACTCATTTTTGAACTTTCTTTCAATATCTGTTTGTTCCATGTTAAACAAGTACAATTTTGGCTTCTTTTAGGCATGTGAAGAACTGGAGGCAACCAGTGTAACTGAGGCTGCTGAAAAACAAACTCTAGAGTTGAAAAAGAAAGTGGACCGCTCTACAGAACTTGAAGAAGAGAAATTTGAACGGGGCATTCAAGAAGATGGCGCAGCTCCAAGATGTCCAAACAAGGCAATGATATAGACGTTTTACCATAGTCAATTGAACAGGAAACATTTGAGAACTCTGATGGTAGTAAAAACAAGGCAAAAAACTCAAGAAGAAGAAAACTAGAGGGAACAGAGTCTAGAAGAGAGCGATAGTAGAGACATCATAACTGAATCAGTTGAACTAAGTCTCGTCAAGAATTTAGAAGGTGATAAAGAGAAATCCCCATAAGAGGTTGAAACCATGAACTTAACGTTACTTGTTTCATTTTTAAAATTCAGTTTATAGTCTGCTTGTGGATTTAGAAAATTAAATTTATATGCAGATTTTCCAGAGTTCAGAGACATCAAGAGCAGCTGATAGCACTGTAGATGAGACAAGTACAGCTATTTAGAGCACCACAGACATTCTTGATGCTTCCCTGGTAAAGTAAGGAGAAAGTTTGCAAAACAATCATGTAATACAAAAGTCTTAAAATTATTAAAATAGAGACAAATTTTCATTATCTTAGTTGCAATAGTTACGTTATTTTCTAGTCTAAGACTGCTCTCTCTTTCGATTTGATTTCTTGAAATTTTGATAAAGAATTACAAATATGATTAATGACTTTAAAATCTATTATCTAAGAATCTATAGAGTCAACCATTAAATGTCTCAATAAAAAGAATATTACTAAAAGATGAAGTGTCCTTTTAGTTAATAAAAATTTAACTAAATCACAGTTTCTCTTCTAATGCCCTTTAATGCCACATTGGAAACACTTTCCTTTGGGCTTTACTACCTCTTTGTGAATTTGCACAAATTCTGAATTAGATGCTTTCTTTAGCTTGTTCTTCTTCTTCTTACTATTCTTTCCCTTAGGATTGAGACCCAAAGAGGAAGACGAGTCTTTAGTCAAGTGACTATTATAAGCAATGATTTTATCTTAGAGTGCATTTTTATTAGGTTTTGGGGGGTATTTATTGTAAGATATATTTGTACTTTTTAACCGTCAGTACAATATCTAAGTTCTGTTTCCAATCCATATAATTACTCCTGGTTAGCTTGTTTTGGTTAAGGATAGATGCTAGTAGGCTGAATGAAGATATGATTTTAAAAAATAAATTCATACATAAGCATACATTATCTGATGCATGTGAAACTTTTGCATGAATGCACAAAATACATTTATGTAGAACTCTTTAACTATATTATGCATTGGTAATCCAATTTTCATTAAGAATACGCCTCCGTAAGGCAGTCGTATCAATCATGAAATAGACTAGTACCACACTAATTTATTATTATTATCTAGATATCTCACATCAAATTCATTCATTCTTCAAAGGAAGAAAGGTGGAGGGAAAAACTTATCTCAGAATTAAGGATTCTTTAGATGAGGATGAGGTTCCTACCTCTGAAGAAGAAAGATATAAGGCTGTAAGATTTAGTCCTGAGGTATGTTTGAAGTTGGATTCCTCTATAATGCTTGGCATATATATATGTGTGTGTGTGTGTGTATTTGTTATTTTTTTTGCCTTGTCTCTAAATTTCCAAAAAGTGGCAAAGAGGATGATAAAGGCCTTAAGAATGAAGAAGAGGATGCGAAAGGCCAGACAGAGTTTGAATTACGTGCTTGCACTATTATTACTAATGCTATAACTCATTTTAAGCCTATTATTGAGGCTGTTATTCAAGGTTAGGCCTCTAAAGAAAAAAAATATTGCACTTGCTACTAGGATAAAGACTAAGAGGCTCTTTAGGGTTAAGTTACGGGTTTTTTTAGAAGAAAAGAGTGTTGAGGAGTGACAAACGCATTTTATATATGATATTATACCTCTTTTAATTAGATAATTGCTCATTTTGAATGTGAATTTATGGTTTTTTATGTATATCAATTTCATTTTGTAGATTTCAAGTTAATGGAGTTATTAGGGATGCAAATTCAAAAAAAAACAAGCAAAAACACAAAATATACTACAGTGCAGTGAACAGTGACAGAGCTACAGTGCATAACAGTGTCTTGCTACAGTACGCGCCCTAGCACCTGAAAATGGCACCCAGGCGCCAAAACAGTCTCCATTGGTAGAATGTTCAGTGCCCAGGCGCCAAAATGTGGCGCCCAGGCACCACCACTTGTTTCATTACCCATTTTCTTGTCCTAATTTGAAACTTATAAATACTACCCTTTAGCCATTTTCTCAAAGGGAGAAAGGAAAGCATGAAATAGAGAGAGAAACTCTGGTTTTTAGTGAGAGAAACACCATTGAAGTTTGGATTAAGGAAGCTTATTGAAGATTGAAGACTCCAAAGGCTTCTCTAACTAGTTCATTCTTCTCTCTCTACTGCATTTATATTTATTTATAGTTTGTAATTGTATTTTGTGTTAATTTGAACATGAGTACTTTTATGAATATTTGGATGAATGTAATTGAATATTTTACTATAGATTGCTAGATTATATGTTCTAAGGCTTAATGGAACTCTATTGAACTCTATGTATTAATGTGATTTTTTTATTAATGACTATTTGATGTTTATTCATTTATGCCTTTTATGTGCTTAATGCTTCTAATTGCACTGGGAAATGGATTGGATGAATTAAACATTTGGGTTATGTACTTAGGAAATTTTAATCCATATGTTGGTTGTAAAAGGCATAGCTTTGACTTTGTTGAGTTGGGAGACTAATGAACTTAGGGTAGTTGCGTAAGGGTAGCTTTAATGCGTGTATATATAACGGGTTAGATAGGGATATCAACTTGTTTGTATATGCATAGAGTCTCATTTGGTACTCGGAAGAGGAAATGAGATTATTCTTAAGCCCTTGATTAATGAATACATTAGATTAGTTGTTGATCACTAATGATGAAAAGCATAGAAACAATAGAGGGAAATCAAGTCCCTAGAACCTCCATTACCATAGAACTATCATTTCTTTAATTTATCGAGTTACTTAGTTTAAAGTATTTTTAATTTCACAATTCAACTTATCCTTTAAATTCGCTTAAATAAAGTTAGGTTGCCAACATCATAGTACTTAGCATTAATTTAGGACACAATCCTCGTAGGAACAATACTCACTCATCACTTTATTACTTACTCATAACCCATGCACTTGCGGTTACAAATTCGTGTATGTATAATTTCGCGAACAAGGAGTCTAGTAAGTATGTTTTTCTTTGTTTATGACCTTTTATTTTCTATTGTTGCCAAACTTCTCATTTCTATTATGATATTTATAGACTAAATTATTATGATGCTCAATGGCTTGAGTTTGGTTGAGACAGGGCAGCTATTTGTGAAGATGTTCAAAGCTCAAAATATAGTATATCAAGATGCTAGTAAGGCAGGCTTTGTTGTAGATCTTCTTTCTAAGCATATAGATAAATTTGCCTATATTGTGTATGTCCTTGTTTAGAGAAAGAAGGATGTCTTCCGAGGTTTGGATGCTGAGAATTCCACGATGCATACTGAGCTGGCAGTGATTCATACCAAACTTGATGGTTTAGAGAAATCTAAAATGGAATTGATAATTACAAGCTATCAACTTGACAAAAAAAGTATCTAGGTTATTGATGATGTTGATGGTCATATTGCAAAATATGGTTTTTTGTAGATATTTTTTTATTGTTGAATGCTATACACTGAGAATGAGCCATTTAGAACTATTTGTTTTATAAAAAAAAATTGTTGGAATTAGATTTTGGCTTTTCCTTTGCACTCTTTGCTAGTATCTTTTTGTATATGTTATATGCTTATGTATTTGTAAGAAAGAGTTTGAGTAGAGAGAGTTTTGTAAGAATCATTTGACATTTTTCTATTTTTGGGGCTTTGTCGAGCCTAATTTTGATTTTCATATATTAGGAGTTTCAATGATTCTTTAAACTATCGACCTTCACTACTTATAAGTTGTAAGCAAGATATGGTAGAACAAATATAAGTATGCATGTTTATATTTTTTATTATTCTTCTTTTTGTGCCACTTAGTTTATGGTTATGGCATAACATTAATATAAATTGAAGTATTTTACACATAATTTCATGTTGACGTGTATCCTTAAGAGATGAACTTTTCAAAAGTATCAAACATTTTTTTTTATCTTCTATCTAGTGCGAATTAAGTTTAGAAAAGACTAAGGAACTAACAAAATACTTATATTTGTCATAGCCATAATTTGAGAAGATTGTAATAGAACACATGGTACATGATAAGGACATATTTGTTATATATGTTTTCACATTTTTATTTTGATATTTTATTATTTTATAAGAATAAATGACTATTTATGTGCAAAAACAGGGTCTAAAATGGAAACTTTTCAAAATGTGGATCTATCGCCCTAGCGCCACAAGGATTTTTGCCCCAACGCTAGAACAGTGATCAAAATAAGAAAATAGAAAAAAATGACTTTTGTAAGTCGCAGTTCATCGCCCCTGTGCCAGCTCGCCATTACGCCAACGATAGTGTGATTCTTGACTCGATAAGAATTTGATATTTTAAGCTCATATCAATCTCTATAAAAGGTTACTTGTCCCCAGCCTTTAGAGAATGTCTAAGAACATCAAGAACACACAACACAAGTCTTAGAGAGCAATTGGAGCATAATTGAAGCAGCCACAGAAAGAGATTCAAGGCGTTCTTTGGCATCAAAAGTTTCTTAGGTAGGGCAATCAATAACAATTCAACATCTATATCAGTTTACTATTGGTTATATCATGATTTCTTATTATTTGTTTCACTGTTCTCTTATAGCCATAAACTAAATTTTTTCTCTCAAGGGTTAATACTTGGACTCAATATGTGCACTTAATTGCCATATCTTTCTAATATTTAATAAACTTAGTTCATTGTTATTCAATTTACTTGTTTTTAATACTTCAATATATCTGGCCAATATATGGTGAATGAATTGGTAATAATTTGATAAACTCGAAAGAGGAATCATTATATTTAGACCTAGGTAATTTGATGCATGATTGTAGAGTAACATTCAATGTTGTATATGCAAGTTTCAAATTAGGATAGGAATATACCTAATTGGCATGTATGATCAATAAGCCAGAATGCCAAACACATAGCATAGGCAAAATATACTTTACCTTATATCTTTGAAAATAAACTATGCCAAAGACTAATGAAGTACAAAAAAGTTTAGCAAGAGTCACATCTTTACAACATGTTTATAAAAAGATATTTACAAAAATGGGACACATCTCATTAACACTGTACAAGTAGAAAGTAAAGAAGAATCAAATATATGAAAACATGCCATAATCAATGGTATGACCTTTAACTTCATTTATAGCTTCATTGTTGGCCTTATCCATATAATAGCCAGCCTGAACCAAATCAGCGTGAGACTTCTTCAAATTCTCAATCTTGTCTTGAAACGCAGCAAGCTTAACTCAAACCTTGGTTATCTAAATCCTTAAAAAGGTCCTTCCTCTCTTTGTGTAATACCATACATGATTTGAGCTAGCTTATCTATGTGCCTAGACTAGATTAGCTCAAGACCTCTCCAATTGTTAGTCATGGCTTAGAGCATAGCAAGCTCGACTTGAACCTTTGGTTATCTCGATGTCTAAATCCTTAAAGGGATCCTCCCTTCTCTATGTAAAGCCATATACAATCTGAGCCGTCTTATCTATATGTCTAGCCAATTTCTTTATAATGAAGCCTGTTTTGCCAATATCTTAGCATACCTCTCTCTATATTCTAAACACCCTTATAGACAAGTGCTCCTTTTTATTGAATTCCTACCATATAACATCATTCTAACGTGCTCCACAAACATCACCTAAACGCTGGCATCATGGAGTATCCAATACTCAAGTCTAGAATGTTCTTTATTTAACCCTTATGTCATATGACCTGTCTTGCTTACACTGTACAACCCATAAAATCAAGGGGCTTAATGTTACTATCAAAAAAATATATAAAAACCCAAATCCAAGCCTACATTGCATATCTAGATATGTATAATAAGGTAAGACATCCAGGCCTAAGCTACTTTTTAGTTCTCTACCTATGGGTCGTAGTTTGGTAGGTATAGGGTTGCATTAAGTAAGGTCCAAAGCATGTCGACTCTTAATAAAGCCCACTTAAGGGGAATTTACTCCAAAATAAGAGTAAGCCCAAATTACTAAGTTAATAAAGGAACAAGTCCTAATAAGACATTATTTAGCCCTTAGACTCCTTTCTATAATAAAAGTAAGTAAATTCCTTATTTAAATTGGTATATAATAAGTATATTGGCTTTTTATTTGAAATAATATATTTTCACTTTTATTTTTCAAATTCAAAATTTTTTTTTCTTTTAAGAGAGTTAAAACTCATTATATAAACTAGATTCTATAGAGAGAAAAAAACTAAATAAAGAGTCTTAACCTAATAAAAATCCTAGCACTATAAAATACTTATATTTATATGAAAAACAACATTTTTTTAATAGCCATAATGTATACCTAAATTCTGTCTTATTCAACCTAGAGCACTAATGTCATTCACACCTTAAAACACGACATCAAGGCACGCAACAAATCTGTATCTTGTTCTTCACAAAAGAACACATTCATAACCATTGTTCTACATTGTTCTAGAGTCTAAATCAAGCTGTAAGGCTAAAATTGCAAGTTTAAATGAACGCATTCCTCCTCACCTTCATAAAACTAAAGTTCTTGCAACATAAATCCTAAACTTGCATTGCATGCTACATACCTCATAAAAGAATTCCACAGTATCTTTAAAAATTTTTAGACATACTATAATACCATCATTTCTCTATTATTCATTATGGAAATTCGGTTCTCACTTCTCTTATAGTCTATGATTGGATTTATCCATTAAATATTTTTCACTCAAGTCAGCCCAATCAAATTTGTGACATTAGCTTCTTAGACCCTAGAAGTTATTCAGAAGTTGGGCCTTACTCCTAAACTCGCAAGACTAAAGAAGTCGAGATCTAATGTTTGGGCCAAGGCCATATGTTTCATACAACTTACCACATAAGCGCAGAATTATTATATACAATGACATTTTGCTACATCACAATCTTCTAGAACCGCCAAACATTTACCAATATTATTCTCTTTTATGCAATAACACCTAATTGCTTCTTTTTTTTTCCTTTCTGTAATAGTCACTCATTGCTTTCTTTTTATACAACTCAAAATCATTGTTGTTTTATTATTTTTATTGGCCACATCTTTTTTTTATTCTTCTTACATCTAATTGTTTTCTTTATATATATTTAGTAAGCCAACCCTAATATTTTCGTTTTTAAATTTCGGATTCAATAAATTATTATTTTGTCTATGCAAAAAGTTGTCGTTCTTTTTTTTTAGTATATAAATAACAGTTTGTGAGTTTTATGCCTTTTTTTTCAACTAATTTGCTCCTTTGTAAATGAATCTCTGTTGAAAAGAATTTTTGTTATGATGGATTGAATTATGTGTGATATCAAAGAGAAAAACATCATCACTTAAGTGTGTTAAATTAGTGTATTATGGGTGTTAGGAATAAATAGTACTTTGTTTAATCATATTAATTTGTCCTTAATAGTCAATTATATTAGAGACATTTTAGTAATACAATTTTTTATATTAAAATACTAGTGCTTAGAGCAATTCTCAGAGCAAAATTCCTCATTCCTTCAAAAACATTTTATCAAGACATACAAATTCATAAATACATATGCAAATAATACAATTGACATGAACTTGTAAAATATTTTTATGCATCAAAATCTTTCTTTGAATGTTTTCTTTTAATCAATCATTTAGCTCTAAAAAGTGATAGGCATAATTAAACATATTATTTGAGCTTCTATAGTTAGTATGATTATTTAGTTTTTTATGTGTTAAGTTGTTATTTTATAGGTTTGAAGTTATAAGAGCAAACTGAGATGAAAATCTGAAGAAAAAGAAGTGAAATTGTAAAAAAAAAGATCAAAAGGTCCGCCTTGCATACCCAAAGTTAAAGTTGCAACACTGAAAAGGAGAAAAAGAATAAAGCCTTAGGTAGAAAGTGAGTGTCGCAGTGCTGCGACGATCATAAATTAGCTTCAGAATATGAGTACTTAAGTGCTCAAAGTTAGTGCCACAATGGTAGTGTGATCATCAGGCCAGCACCACAAAGCTATGGATCAAGGCCGCAAAGTTATGGATCAAGGTCGCACAGTTGGGTACTGAATTTGAAAATCTTATTCTGATTTGGACGAGAATTATTGCCCTAATTTGAATATTTGAGCTTATAAATAAAAGACAAAAAGCCTATTTCAGTGGAGAAAAGAGAAATATTAGAGAAAGTAATCTTTTAGAGTTTAGAGCAATTCTTTTAGAGAATCAAAGAGAAGAACACCAAGACAAGGGGAAGATTAAGATTAAAGCTTTTAAGGCATAATTCGACTTGATTCTTTAGTTTTATCTCTCTTAATTTTGATTTATTCTCTATAATGTTGATCTTATTATGTGCTAAAACTTTGTATTTCATCATGAACTAAATTATTTATCTAGGGTTACAATTTGAGCTCAATATGTAACTTGCATTTATTTATCTTCTCTTATTTTTATGAAGTCAAGGCTATATTTGTTATGGTTTGTGGTAAGATGGTTTTGGCTTAGTTCACACACACATAATTTTTGGAAGTTATAATTGAAAAAAACCATAATAGCAACAGTGATCTTGAACTGACTTTTTGTTTGAAATGCTTAGGTAGTTTTGCATATTCTATTTACGCTTGAATTGCTAGAGACTAGCAATAACCTGGTTAGGGGCTGTGATGAACACATAAAAATGTATATTTATCAAGAGATTCAATCACCATTTAATGTCACTAATTTTAGCATTTTTGTACTTTTAGCTTAAAATAAAGTGTTCTCCTTAAATTGTGATTAATGAATGTTATTTGCAAAGGTTTAGGTAAAATGGACATAACTCTCAATGTGGAAATTAAAATGCAATTCTTGAACTTTAGTAACATGACTCAATCTTACACAAACTTAAAGAACAATTGAAAAGTCAAATCCAATATGTTATGGGCCAAAAATTGAGATACAATAGAATCAGGCTACAACTTCCACTCAGCTTGACTCAACTCACGTATGTGGACCGTATCTCACAATATACGTACCCAATTGGTATAATTCTTGAAGCTGTGAAATACTGACTTAATTATCAACAACTCTTATATTGATGGTAAAGTCCAAATCAGCCGTTATCATGGACCAAATTGTATTGTAAATGGGTAAAAGGGTTGTTAGTCGAAATCTGATGTATCTTTGGACTTTTGCCCATATCTCATTGGATACTCATCTAATTTGTATGAACCTAGTGGCTGTGGAAATAAAAGATAAAATGCTACAACTTTCATGTCGGCCACAAAGGCTACATCGATCATTCATATTATCAAAAATGTGTTGCAAATGGGTGAATGAGTTATTGGCCTAAATTATTGAAGATTGATGTCACACTTAACACATTTCCATTCATTGCCTATATAAGGACACTCTTAGGACGTTTTTAACATTAGATAATTCTCTCTTATTTTATTCTCATTAACATACATTGTAATCTAGGCTAGAGTTCTTGGCAAGGCTAAGAGATGAACTTTTATATGTAATAAATCTACTTCTATATTTTGATTCGTTGTAAAGAGCCACAAATGTTTGTAAGTTTAGTTTTGCTTAAACTCTTATCTATTTTATTTTCTATAATCCAGATGTTATAATTCTCATGTCTCATATATGTACAGTCATACTTTTCTTATATGATTCTTGTTGAATTATAATTGTTATTGGTTACATTATTTTATATGTTAATCTTTTACTGCAATATTGTCGATTGATATATTGTCGATCTTGGATAACATGTAAAGACAATAAATGTTTGATATTCAAGTTGATCTTTAACTGCAATATTGTCAAAATGATATATTGTCGATCTTAGATAACTTTGTATAAATGAACATGATTTGTGTTAATGTTTGCAAAGAAGTTAGTCATATCAAATACACGTGTTAGAAAATGTATTGTATTTTACATATCTTCCGATTGATTGTTTGGGATGTGAAACTTTCAATTGTATTATAAACATTGAATCAAAGTATAGAGTAGATTTATAATGCATAATTTTGATTCTCGAAGCCTTACTTAAATCATCATAATATATCAATTCTTAGACAATTCTATATTATCCACTTAAACTAATTAATTAATTTTCTTCTTTGCTACTACTTTAATATTTTACTTCACCAACCTATTTTGCCAAAAGCTTCCTCGTGGGATCAACACCTCAATCTATATTGTGATAGCCACATTACATTTTGAGTGTAAACAGGTATAAATATTAAAAGATTAAATCTTTAGAAACCATATTACAAATTAGTAATTAACCCTAAACTTTCTTTATATTGCTATTTTCTTATTTTATTTAACTTGTGTCATTTATTTTATGTTCTTTTATTTTACTTAAATTTATTGCAAAATTAAGATTTGATTTTTTCATAATTATAAGAAAGATATAATTTTAGTGCTTTGAAGAAAATAAAAAATAAAAAATAATCTGATTTTATAAGTCCCTTTATTACTTGTTACGACAGCGTATACTTGCGCTTAATTTTAAGATATAAAAATATCACATTATAAAGCTGGCATTGATAATATTGGGCCACATTTCACTTACATGAATTCTACATTGAAGTAATTAGAAGTACAAGTTGGCCAACTTGCCTATACAATCAAAGATCAATCTTCCAACAAGTTCCTAAGTGACAAGTAGGCCAACCTAAGAGAGCATTACAATTCCATTACCCTTAAGAATGGTAAGAAAGTTGAAGCTCTAGAGAAAAATGTAATTGAGGGTAATAAAAAAGAAGTTGTTGCCGAATCATCTAAGGTGAATCACAAACCCAACTATATTTCTTTTCTGGACAACCCTCCTATCATTATCCCACAATTAACATACCCTTAATAATTTTACAAAAAGAAGTTAGATGTTCAATTATCCAATGTCCTTGAGAACTTTAAAAAAGATTCACACCAATATTCCCTTTCATGGATGCCTTGGAGAAAATCCCAAACTATATGAAGTTTATGAAGAAACTGATGTTAACGAAGAAAAAGTTGAAGGACTATTGAGACGGTGAGGCTAACAGAGGAATATAGTATAATTATTCAAAGGAAGTTGCCTCAAAAGATGAATCCAAGTACCTTCACCATCCCTTGCATTATTGGGGAGTCCACTTTTGAGAAAGCCTTAAGAGACCTTAGAGTAAGCATAATCTTATACCTCTACCCGTTTTTAAAAAATTGAGTCTTGGTGAGGTGAAGCCCACTATAATTTCTTTGAAAATAGCAGATAGATCTATAACTTTATCCATGGGGTGTTATTAAAGATGTGTTGGTTAAAGTAGACAAATTTATCGTATCAGTGGACTTTATGGTTCTAACATTGAGGAAGATAGGAATGTTCCTATTATTCTAGGTCGAATATTCTTATCCGTTAGGAGAGTTCTCATTGATATGGAAAAGGGAGATGTGAAAGTGAGGGCACAAAATTAGGAGCTCACATTCAAAGTTTTCAAGGAGATGAAGTTGCCAAATAACTCTGAAAAATGTTTAAAGATTGCAATGTACATATGGATAGTGGAACATGGCCTTCAATTGTAAAGAGTATAGCTAATGAGAAAGCAAAGAAGTACCAAAAATGGAAAACGATAAGGTATGGCAAGATCATAATGGAAAACCAATCAAATACCAAAAACTATGGTTCATTCTTCCAGCTAAGGTTAAAACTCTTTTCGAGCAAGCTCAAAATAAGAGAATTGGGGTAATTCTTTGATGATAATGTTATGAGCTTTGAAAATCGAGGAAAGAGGTTGACCAAGCCATTAAGCATTCACCAAAACACCAAAATGGAGTGATTCATGGGTGAAATGCCTTTAAATTTTGGTTTGATCCCTAAAGAATCTAAAAGACGTTAAATCTTGGGAGCCAACTTAATTGAATTTCAATTTTTAATTTTACTTTTAGTTTTTAATGTTTATTTTTTTTTCTTGTATTATGTTAAAACAACAAGTAAGAACCTAATAAAAGCATGGAAAAAGAATTGGAAACAAAGTCAACAAGGTACGGCCAAAGGAAGCTTACAAGCCAAAATAATTTCAAATATGGCAACAACTTAGGGCTGCAGCCCCAGAAAGTTTGAGCAGCGACCCAAGCACTTAAAAATCTACAATTGTCAAACCAAGGTTGTGGCACCATGGTACCACATGCTTTGGTGCCATGACACCTCTTCAACCCCCTCCAAATCACTTCCCAAACCACCTCTTAAGCCACTTTAAACACCCTTTCACTTCCCCCACTCATTCTTAAATGTTTCGTACACCATATTATAATTAAATCCCACCTCAAACATCATAAAACTTTATGGATTATCAAACTTCAAGTTTTGGGAAGCATCACTCAAAAGGGTTTGGGCACCAATTCAAACATCTATTCCGACCTCACGGTTTGAGCACCTCTATACTAAACCATCGTCTACGAGGGAAGTTTAGTTTACTCACTCTTATTTTTTCCATTGTGGACAATGTCAACTTTAAGTTTGGGGGAGTGAAATACTATTTGGTGTTCATTTTGCATGTTGATCAAGCTTACTCATTACGATTGTTGTTTTTAGTTATTTTATTTTGTAAGCATTTTGTTTTAATTTTCATCTTTGGTTGTGGGTTAGTTGAATGATTAGTAGTCAATGATATGAAATAGAAACATGATTTCAAATGGTACTTTCTTTTGGAAACAATGAATGTTATGATTGTTTGCTTAGTAATCTAAGACAACTTTGGCTTCACTTTATGACCACTTGATCTTTTGAGCATATAGTTAGAATCATTTAGTTTTTATACTTAGAAGATGTTTATGCATAATAAAAATAATTAGGGTCTCACAAATATGCTAGAGTTTGTTTGAGCATCACTCAAGGTGAAATCATAGGGCATACATAATTTAGGATTTAATTTTAGGCTATTTTTTGGTCGAATGAGTATTTCAAGCCAACTTTTATATATTTTTACCCCTTAATACTACCGTTAAGCCTAAAAATATTTTTCTTTGCTAACTACATCATAACTTAGCCTTTATTTTACTATCCTTTATAGTACCTATCACGCCATAGGTATAACACTCATTTTAGAGAGTTATGTGAACTTTTGAAAATGAAGGGGGTGAATTAAAGAAGAGTTATGGGTTTGGTTATGGACTTTAGTTATTCTAATATTGAAAAACTTAAGTTTAGGGGTATAATGACTTTTATTTCTTGGAAACAAAATTAAAAAAAATCATCATAAATCATAAATATTGCATAGATTGAGTTGCTATACCCCTAGCTTAGAAAAAAAAAGAACAACAAAATAGCAAAGGAATCAAAGAAATAAATTTGGGGAAAATTGGGTGAAAAACAGTTGGTTCGGTTTAAGTAATCTTTAAAGGAATATGTATTTATGGTATGAGTTGAGATGCAATTCGATTCATTTCATCCTACCCTCACTCTAACCATGCATTGAAAGGTAGATAAAGTCCTATTTGATCCATGATTATGTTTGCCTACATTAGTAGAGAGTGATGCGAAAAATAAGCATATGGAGTGTTAATTAGAAACAATTTCATAGAGACTATTTCATTGTCTTGTGTGCATGAACTAATTAGAGTGCATGTGACTAATGATTTTATCTATTCATACATGGACCAAGTAGGTCACTTGTGGGTTAGAATAAGTATTGGATTAACATGTTGAATGGTTATAATGTTTAAGCTTTCCTTGAGATTGTTAGTCATAAGAAATTTTTGAGATACTTTACTAATTACTTACTAACCTGGTTTTAGTATTTTCTTATAGTTTGTTATCATTTGAGCTTTTAATTGTCTCTCCTAACTCAAGGACAAGCAAATATTTAAGTTAGGGAGAATTTGATAAGCACATTCCACACATTGTTTAAGTACCCCTCGTAATCTGATATTTGCTCATTTTAAGTATTAAAATATGGCCACGTATGCATATATTATAGTTTTATATGTTCTAACCAACCATAGCATAAAGAAGATCAAAATTTGATGAAAAAAAGACAAATAAGTCATTTTACAAAACGCCCAAGTCGCAGCCCAAAAAAAATGATGAAAAACATTACTAGGTATTAAGGTCACGACCCTAATTTTATGGGGCCATGGCCCACATTGGTAGAAACTTGGGGCCGTGTCCCCAAGTTGAGAAAATGTGTAGCACCGTGGCGACACAACCTGAAGTTTAAGTTTTGTCTATTTTGACCCTTTTTGTCGTAATATTTTAAGGGTGTTTTTGGGCGGACTTATAAATAGAATATCAAAGGCCTTATTTGAAGAGATGAGGGCATGAAATAGAGAGAGAAAACTAAAGCTTTTAGTGAGAGAAACACACATTGAGCTTGAATTGTTGAAGAACAATTAAAGATTAAAGGACATAAGGACTTCTCCAACTAGTTCCCTCTTTCTCTCTATCTCATTTACATTTCTTTCAAGTTTTTATTTGTAATTTGTGTTGTTTACATATGATTAGTCTTGTGAAACTTTGGATTAATGTAATTGAGTATTTCACTATGAAAAGCTAGATTACATATTCTAGGGCTTGATGGAACTCAATTGAATAGCAAGTTAGATAGGGATATTAGCTTGGTTGTATATGCATAGGATCCCATTTGACACTCAGGAGAGGTAATGAAATTAATTCTAAACCCCTGATTAATGAATGCACAAATTAGTTTTTAATTATTAATGATAAAGGACATAGGAATGGTAGAGTGAAATCAAGTCCCTATAACCCATTACCATAGAACTCTCACGTCTTTAATTTACCATAGAATTTTAAGCATCTTTAATTTTAAAATTCATCTTAGCCTTTAGATTAACCTAGATAAAGTTAGGTTATCAACACTATAGTACTTAGTATTAATTTAGAATACCAATCCTTATAGGAATGATTCTCACTCATAATTTTATTAGTTGATCATGACCTATGTACTTGCGGTTACAATTCGCGTATGTATAATTGCACAAATAATTATACCCCTCTTTATTTGATATTTTTCCATTTCGAATGTGAATATATGACTTTTTATGTGTGTTATTGTCATTTAGTAAGTTTCAAGTTAACAAAGCTATTTGGGATGAAAATTGAAAGAAAATAAAGCAAAAATATCAAATTTGCTACCAAAACTATAAACAGTGTTTTTTATAGTGCCCACACCTAGGCGCCAAATCGAGACCCCAAGTTAGTATGCTTGGCACTTCCTATTGTGTATTTTGTATGTATATACTTTTAAGGCAAGTACACGTTATCGTAACAAGTAATATATAATGAGAAAAGTGTCGATCCCACAAGGAATTGCTATTACTACTTGCTAAGTACTAAAATTGTGTCTTTTTACTCTTATTCAAACTATTGGCAATTCAATGATTTTGATATCTAAACTAATTAAACAAAAAGAATAATTACAAGAATTGAGCAAAGAGAACAAACGTGATAGCACCAATACTTAAATGCCTAGGATTACAATAATCCATCAATACTTCATTTAAATCCAATTACTAACCTTAGGACTATTAATATGAATTGTTAACCAAGAACTCTAATATCCTCATAAGCCTCTTCTAAAGGTCAAGTGAGTATATCTCATTCAATCAATTATCAATATTCTTATGATAATCAAATTAAAATAAGATTCATTAAGAGCAAGTTCTTCAAATTGTCATATGTACCATATGAGTATATTCCTATCTCATATGGAACTCATGCTTTTACACAATATTCACACATCAATCTATTCATGGCCAACACAAAATTCTCTTTTCCAAGTTTATTAAGGTTTCTTAATCAATCTAATACATTATCATGTAATTAGAAACATTACGTATAGAACAAATTGAACAATTCAATACCAACATAACAAATAAGAAAAAATAATCAACCCAAGCTACATATTGAGTTCACATTGTAATCCTAGCAAAAAAATTAGTTCATAATTGAATACATAAGTTCAGAGCATCTAACAACATTATTATATATACTAGAATCAACAACAAGTATGAAATTGAAGAAAAGAGAAAAGAAAAGAAAATTTCGTTTTATACAATAGTGATTATCTTCCTCCAATATACATAATTTCTTTTTCTTGTTAAATTTGCTTCTAAGTTCAAATGATGTGTTTCATTTTATGTTCTCTATTACCCAACACATATTTGGCTCAATATTTGATATTTATAAAGGCGTTACAAAAATAGGACAATATTACCCTTAAAAAAGTGCCTAGCATCTAGTACTGCGGCATTGGGATTCAATGTCGTAGCATTGAATCTACTAATTTCAATGCGACAACCAATGCCTCGATGCTGTACAGCATATAAATAGTAACTTTATATACAGTTCATGTTACTGTGGCAATATCATTGTTCATCCGAACTGTTCATGGGCACTATTTATATTTTGAACATTTTAGTCCCCTCTCAGATTCTCATCTTAAATAACTCTATTTGCATCATGTTTTTGATATGTTTGCACCGATAGTCCTTAAACTTATAAAACAATATTAAATGCATAAATGGCTAAATTATTGGGATAAATTAAACAAACATTAAATTTAAGAGGATGAAATATTTTATATGATTAGCCTTATCACCACCGGCATCCCAAATCTATTTTGGACTTTGTACTCTAATTTTAAAGCTCATTTTTTAAGCTTACATAAAGAAGATTAAAAGTCTCATTTATTAAGAAAGATAAAGCACGAAATTGGAGAGAAAACAAAAGATTTCTAGTGAGAGAAAGTATTTTGGAGCTTGGATTCTTGAAGACCATTGAAGATTGAAGGCCCTAAGAACTTCTTAAACTAGTTTTCCCTTTTCTCTTTGTCTCTTGAATTTAAAGTTTATATTTGTAAATTGTGTTGTTTTGAACATGATTACTCTTGTGAATCTTTGGATTATTTTATTATGCATTTGACTATGGATAACTAAATTTCTTATTTTAGGGCTTGATGTAATTCTACTAAGTACTATGTTTTGATATTTTAGTTGATTAATAACCATTTCATGTGTTTTTCATTTATGCCTTTCTGAGTTTAATGCATGTAATTTGATTGAAAGATTGACTAGATGACTTAGATATGTGGGTTGTGAATTGAAAAGCATAACCTTCACTTTTATTGAGTTGGGATACTAATAAAACTTAAGTAATCATTTAAGGGTTGTAAATTGCATGTATAGATAGTCAAGTTTGATAGGGATATCAATTTGAATGTGTATAAATAGATCTCATTTGATGCTCAAGAGAGGTAATGAGATTAATTTTAAACTCTTGGTTAATGAAATCATAAAAATAGTTGTTAATCACTAATTATGAAGAATATAGGAAAGGTAGAGTGAAATCAAGACCCTAGGACCCTATTTCCATAAAAATCTCATCTCCTTGAATTGTTTAATTGATAGTCTTAGTATCTGTAATTGTTTTACCCATTTAGTGTTTAAATAGCTTAGATAAAGTTAGGTTGTTAGCACCATAGTACCTAGCATTAATTTTGAGCAACAATACTCGTGGATACACTCATTCATTACTTTATTACTTGCTCACGACTTGTGCACTTATAGCTAATATTCGCGCGTGTTAGTTTCACAAAAAATAACCGTCACCTTGTCCCATTTTTCTAGTAATATTAAGGGACTAAACTATCCCTAACCCTATAAAACATACACCAATAATTTTATTCCTACAATATTTATTTCAAGAACATAGATATATTTGTTATTGTCCACCTTCATATGTTCAACTTTTGAAGATTATAATCTATATTTTCTACAAAAATTAAATTAGATGAATGATTAATAAATTTTTGTTTTACTAAATTCATATTAGTAAATGTTTCCCTCTAGATTTCAGTGAATAAGACATAAGATCTTCAGCCTATAAGACATAAAGACCTTAGGGATGGCTACACAAAGACCGTGCAGAATAGCAAGGTTCTCCTATTGCGTTCATGAGTCTATTTCTTTTATAAATTCAAAAAAATAATGTTAGATATATAAAATGTAATTCCAAAATATGTGTTTTTTTAAAAAGACTATCAAATTTTATATTTCAAAGAAAATAGAAAAATTATAAGATTTTAGAAAACCTATTATAAATATGAATATACGGTATGCTTCTAACCCTATAATCCATCTCTTTCTCACTATAAATGGAATAAGTTGAGAGATTTCAGTGCTACTATTTGAAATATTATGGACCTAATTGGCTATCTTTTAAAACATTAGAGATCTCATGCAAATATCCCTTAATACTATTTTAGCTGACTTAATCTATATATTTTAGGTCATTGGATTTAAGTGTAGCACTTTTATGTTTATTTCTTAAAAGATGTAGGGTTCATTTGGTTGGACTATTAAAATAAAGTTTTTAAAAGTAGAATTTTTGGAAGTAGAGCTTTTAAGAAAAAAATGTCATTTGGTTGTCAATTAGAAAAATTCTTTTAAAGTAATAGATTATTTGGTTAAACATTGTTAAAAGTACTTATCTATTATTAAATTATAAAAATTGACTATTAATACATAGCAATCAACTTATTAAATAAATTATTATATTTGGTATAAAAATTAAAGATAAAATAAAATATTACGTACCTATGACAAAAATCATTTTTGGTATAGCCTTATAAAAATATGATCATTACAAAGATATAGAAATATAGTGACTTTTGACAAATATTAAAAATATATTAGGTGAATAGAATTTATTTTCATTAATGGTATACTATAGAATTAAGAAAATATTATTAGGATATATATTCCAATATACAAATATAAAAAGAGCTCAAAATATTCTACTTCTAAAAGTTCAAATTTTAAACTTTTACAAATAAATATAAAATAGGTTTTTTAATCTCCAAAAACTCTTCTTTAATTATAACTAAATGTCATCAAGAATGTTTGATAACATTTTTTAAGAGGTATTTTTTATTTTATTAAAACAAAGTAGAAAAACATGCTTAATTTCATACATGTTTCTCAATTTATGAAACATGAAGTAAACTTATATTCTTCTTTTTGTGAAGGAAATTAGAAACCACAAAAAAAATGTTTTGCAAATATTTTCATTTTGCAATCTCTCACGATAGATCCCACATCAAACATTTTTCATTTACTTTTGTAATTTTTTAAAATCTTGTTCTTATTTTTATAATAAATTAGTAATATTTTTTAAATGAACATTGATCTTAAATATTTTTGTTATGTTAAGAATATTAGGAAGAAAAGTCAAAGAAAATTACTTGTATTTAGTACTGTAAAATGACCCGCGAGTAAATATTTTTAAAGAATTTAAAATTGGGTCGAGCAAAAATGTATCTAAATTTTTTAGGTTAAATTCGGGTAAAATTATAAATCTCCAACCCAACCCAAATACCTAACATATATATAACTTACCCTGTTTAGCCTGATAAATTCTCAATTTCCCTACAACGAGCTCCTCTTTTGAAATCTCTGATCCCTTGCTATGTCGTTGCTCACCATACCTTTTCACTTTATAAAGATTCAAACAAAATCCCTAGTCACATCCCCTTGCTACCCCATAACTTATTTTACAGGGGAGCATGTGAGTTTTTAATTTCTTTTCCTCTCAGTTTGTAATTTGTTGACCATCGTATTCCACCACATCACATTGCAAGCCTTCAGTTCTTTATTCTTGATAAATATTTCTAGTACTAATCGCTTTCATTCTTTGTGTCTCTCTCTCTTTCTGTTCATTTTCTTTCATTATTGATACTATATGTAATTAAATGTATTTTTGTTTGTTTCCTAATTTGGGTTCTTTAATTACTGTTTCTATCAATTTTATTACAATTTGTTTAGACAGTAATAGCAATTGATTACAATTTGCTATTGTATTGCATATTTGTATTGTAATTTTATTACACTTGATGGCTTATTTGGTGGAATTTAATATTGAGCACAAGGTATCTTCAGTCTCTATTGATAATTTGTCTACAAATAATCGTATGATTAGTTATTTGTTAATGAAAATTGAAAAGTCTAACTTGCTCATGAGTGAGAATTTATTTCATATTTGTTATTGTGCCCATAACCTAAATTTGATTGTAAAGGAAGGATTAGACATAATTGGTGATATAATAGGCAAAATTCGTGAAAAGCGTTATTTTTTAGAATGCATCACCGAAAAGAAGGGAAAATTTTGAGAATAATGCTATTTGGGCGAAATCAGTGCTTCATTGTCCTACTAAATGGAATTCTTCTTATCTCATATTTTTATTTGCATTACATTTTAAGAATGCTTTCAGTCGATTGCATCAAATGGATGCACAATACACTGCTATGCCTAATGAGCAAAAGTGAAATTTGATTAGTGAATTGAAAGATAATTTGAAATTATTTTATGATCTCACCAGTTTATTTTTTGGTACAACAGACCCCACATCAAACACATTTTTTGTTGGTGATCGAGTGTGTGACATATGAGTGTATACACAATTTTAAAAATTACTACACGCAGCGAAAGCATGTTACAAATATACTCAATTTAAAAATAAATTAAATATATATATCACATATATACTAAGTATAACTATTATACAAATTTATACATCATGAACAATTGTATTAAAATATTATATGTAAAAACGCTTACCTAATGAAGGTAGCTTTACAAATTCTTCAAGTCTTTCAACAATCCAAGTGAAGAGCTCACCTTGAAATATATTGTTGAACAATTTTAGTCCATAACGGTTTGGTGGGATTATGGAGCTAGAATGGTAGCTTATGTTTTAAAATTTCCCGTAACATGTATTCAAACTCTTTTGAATACAATTTGTTTTCTTAAATGGAGATGGTAAATATTTTTCATACAACACTTGTATAATTCTTAGAAACAATTTCCATAGAATAATTATTTTGAACAACTATTTTCTAAAATAATTATCTTTTTCTCCATTTTCCTTATATTCATTTTAGGCCATTCATTGGAGAAGGAGATGAAGAGGCGTTTTGCATGTTTTCAACACTTGAAAGAATAAAAATAAAACTGTCCTTCTTACCTCAAAATCCTTGGCCGAATTTTTCTCCCAAAAAAGAATCAATTGATTCAATTGTTTTGCCAAAATATTTTTGTTATTCAATACTTTGATTAAACAAAAAAAAAGTGCTCTACCAATTTTATTGTTGGTCTCCCACTTAGGATTAATTTAACCAAGCACTAGAATAATGGCCACTTAAATTAATTTTTACCTAACAAATATAATTACTTTAATTATAATGGATAAATAAATGGTCAACATCTAGGCCCCTCATTGTATTAAAATATAATGCCATGATAAAATTATTTTATTATTATCTAATAATATAACATTAAATATAAAATTTAATTATTCAAAAAAAATTTGAATAATTACTTTTTACCTTACTAGTTTTCACTACTAAGGTTAAATGAAAAAACTAAGGTAAAATCAAATTATGGACCAAATTGTGCCATTTGTCAACATCCTATTAATTAACAACCTTTGTTAATTAATTAAGTGATCTACTTAACAATTAATTCTTGACAAATGTACAATCCGAGGGATCCCGAAACAATCGTTCTATTTTGCTTAAATTTATTGGATCGAATTATTCAATTCAATCTGCTACCCTAATGTGCAATGAGTATACTTCATATTATGAGACTCTCTAGGTCCACACTTGATTTGTCATATGGAGCTCCTCTATACATCCGTGAAACATGTCCCACACACATGTTACGAATATTACAAATTAGTGTGTTAGACCATGCAAGTTGAGGTTATTGCATATTCGTATAATCCTTCCATCATTTATATCCTTGAAGAGCAGAGATATAGATCTGATGGGAGTTGTCTATTAAAGGGTGTTTGCATGTGAGTTTTGTGTTTAACAACAAAATATACATATCTCATACATATAATCACGCAGTAGAAGCTTAAAACTTTGTAGTAAACACAATAATTACATATATAAGGAATTAACAGAAATAAAATTGAGAAATAACCCTTGAAGCCTTTGGATGGAAATTGTTGAAGTCCACCGAAATTTATTCTTTGATCAATTCTAGTAATCAACAATGGTGGGTTTGATTATCTAGAATGACAGATAAAAAAAAAAGTAAATTTGTTTTTAATTTTATGCATGTGGAGAGTTTATGAGTTATAATTATAAGAGTTATTAGTTATAATTATAAGAGTTATTGGTTTACATGATAAACTAAGGATATTATTTTTTTCATGTTAGTAACCACAATGGGAGCCTTACTGGTGGGGGTTAGTTGTGTTTGCACATGATTGAATAATTAATTGAGAATAACCTTCTCATGTGATGAGAGCCTGTAATTTAAAATCTCTCTAAATTAGACTAAAATTTATTGTATTATGTGTTAATATTTTAAATGATCCGTCTTGTCAATACGGTAATAAATAGGTCACTATGAATTAAATTGGTAAAAGAAAATTATGAATTCAACAACTTGAATCCAATAATTAAAAAATAATTTCTCTTTTCTCTCTTTATAGTGGCTGGCCAAATTTTTAGCAAAAAGAAAATTTAAAAACTTATGAATTTAATTACACTTGTCTTATTTATACAAATGAATTTAATTTCATTTTTTTTTACACATAATTTCACTTAATTTCAATTTGCATTTAACCTAACTTAATCATAGTTAACTCTTAACTCTAGTTAGGTTAAATGAATATTTAAATATTCTAACTATAGTTAACACTTAACTCTAGTTAGGTTAAAAGAACATTTAAATATTTTTACCATAGTTAACTAACTTAACCATGGTTAGGTTAACTTTTACTTAACCATTAAGTAAAGTTAACCTAACTTAACCACATGGTTAACTCTTAACCATAGTTAAATTAAATTATTTATTTAACTATTAAATAAATAATTATTTATTTGAATTATTTAATAATTAAATAATCATTAAGTGAAATTGCATTTATGTCCTTACTAGGTTACCAAGTTAACCTAAAGTGGGACCCACCATTTAACCATATACTTTAATTAACTTAACCATAGTAAATTGCTTGATTTTACTGTATTAAACTATTTAATACGGTACGTTGCCCAAGTACTCAAAGATTACATTTCATATTGGGACTCCTTAGGTCCACGCCTGATTCATCAAATGGAACTATTTCATAAGTCCGTGATTGATGCCCCACGCACACGTTACGGATATTACAAATTAGCGCGTTAGACCATACATGGTGAGGTTACTTCATATTCGTATAATCATTCCATCATTATATCATGGTTGAACGGGATATAGATCATTACCGTCAAATCTCAATAATATCATCCGTTACTTTATCTCCAGATTCGTATCTTAATAAACAATATACACCAACACTTTTGCTATAATGTTCAAACCTGTAGGAAATTCTTTTTCTAGGTTGATTGCTTACGGCCATTAGACTTTATAAGATACAATCTCGAAGTATCGGATATACAACCCATCTATGTAAGCTAGCGGATCTCATATCTATACACACCGAACTCCATGAGTATCGGACCATACCTAGTGACACGTAGCTGTCAGACCATGAAACATCTCTGACATATATGGAACCAAAGTATGGTGGATCTGTTGGGAGTTGTCCATTCTAGGGTGTATACGTGTGGGTCTTGTGTTTAATCACAATTTATATATATCTCATACATATAATGAAGCAGCGGAAGCTTAAAAAATTACAGTAAACACAATCAAAAATATATTAATGGAATTAACAAAAACGAAATTGAGGAATAACCCTTGAAGCCTTTGGATGCAGATTGTTGAAGTCCACCAAAATGTTGTCTTTGATCAATTCTAGTAATCAACAATGGTGGGTTTGAATATCTAGAATGACAGCCTTTGATCCAGCAGAAGTTTAACCACTTAAACTTATGTTCTTGATTTTTTTCTTTTGATTAACACTTAATCAAAAACCTATTTTGCTAAATTGGTTTTATGCCTTAAAAGAAAATAATGAATTCAACTCTTGAATCCATCAATTATAAGACAATTTCTTTTTTCTCTCTCTATAAAATGGCTAACCTAATTTTTGCAAAATCAAATTAACAAAACTTATTCAATTTAATTTACATTTGTCTTATTTATACAAATGAATTTAATTTCATTTCATAACACTTAATTTCACTTAATTTTAATTTGAATTTAATCTAACCTAATCATAGTTAACTCTTAACTTTAGTTAGGTTAAACTAACATTTAAATATTCTAACTATAGTTAACACTTAACTCTAGTTCATTAAAAGAATATTTAAATATTTTAACCATAGTTAACTAACTTAACCATGGTTAGGTTAACTTTTACTTAACCATTAAGTATAGTTAATCTAACTAAACTAAATGGTTAACTCTTAACCTTAGTTAAACTTAAATTATTTATTCAACAATTAAATAAATAAATATTTATTTGAATTATTTAACAATTAAATATTTATCAAGTGAAATTACAATTATGTCCTTACTCGGTTACCAAGTTAACCTAAAGTGGGTCCCACCATCTGACCATATACTTTAGTTAACGTAACCTTAGTAAATTGCTGGATTTTACTATATTAAACTATTTAATACGGTACGCTGCCCAAGTGCTCAAAGAGTACATTTCATATTGGGACTCCCTAGGTCTACGCCCGATTCGTCAAATGAACCTATTCCACAAGTCCGTGAACGATGCCCCACGCACATGTTACGGATATTACAAATTAGCGCGTCAGACCATACATGTTGAGGTTACTCCATATTCGTATAATCCTTCCGTCATTATATCCAGGATGAACGGGATATAGATCATTACCGTCAAATCCTAATAATTTCATCCATTGCTTTATTATCTTCAGATTCGTATCTTTATGAACAATTTACGCAAACAATTTTGCTATAATGTTCGAACCTGCAAGAAAATCCTTTCCCAGGTTGATTGCTTACGGCCATAAGACTTTACAAGATACAATCTCGAAGTTCAGATACACAACCCATCTATGTGAGCTGGCGGATCCCATATCTACGCACACCGAACTCCATGAGCATCAGACCATGAAAGGTCTCTGACATACGTGGAACCAAAGTATGATGGATCTCCCACAAGTTCACCGTGGTGCTCAGGTCGAAGGACCACAAATACTACTCAACTCAAGAGAACCTTCCTTTAACGATGTCATAGGATATCTATTGGGGTCCTCGTGAGTCTGTTCAGTATCCAGTCCTAACTGAATACCTGTATGTCTATATGAGCTTCAACCAAGCTCATGGTTAACTAAGAATAATCATCTGTACAATACAGATATAGACATACACTAATCTATGTGTATCACCGATAGACCCTCATTGGTGAACGTAGATCAGGAACTCTTTATTTGAGAAGATACTTAAATAATGACATTTCTTAGTTTCTATTGCAACTCTTTGCAACTATGTCATTACTAGTAGATTCTCAGATCTTTGTCACATTATAGATAAGGTTCTAACTATTTAGATCTCGCTAGCTATTATAACCTTCTAACTCTTAGTAGTGCTAACTCTTAGCATTTATAATTATCAGCAATACTAACTCTTAACCCTGGTCTATATAATGTTACAAGCTTAATTACCATTTAATAAAGGTTATTAGCAATTTAATAAAATATTCATTGCATAAATATTACAAAATTAAATATTCATACAGACAGGGATGACGTGTAAGCACAAACCCTAATAAACTCCCACTTGCTCTAGTGTCATTCATAATGGTATCTTATACCCATAGCCTCCACGTGTTTCTCAAACACTTTTGGAGTTAAGGCTTTAGTAAGTGGATCCGCTACATTATTTATAGAATCTACTCTATAAATTATTATATCACCCCTAGCCAAGATCTCTTTAATTATGTGGTATTTTCTCTTTACATGTTTAGATCTCTGGTATGCTCTTGGCTCTTTTGCTTGTGCAATGGCTCCATTATTGTCGTAAAATAATGGGATAGGATCTTTCAAACTTGGAACTATTTCGAGTTCTGCGACAAACTTACGTATCCACACTGCTTCTTTTGCAACTTTAGAAGCGGCAATGTATTCTACTTCATCGGTAGAATCAGCTGTGGATCCCTATTTGGTACTTTTCCAACTCACTGCAGAACCGTTGAGAATGAACACATATCTAAATGTAGACTTTTTATCATCTAGGTCAGACTGAAAGTCTGAATCTGCGTATCCTCTGATCTGCAAGTGACAATCTTCATAAATAAGAAACTTGTACTTCGTACCCTTAAGGTATTTAAAGATATGTTTGACTGCCATCCAATAGCTGTCACCTGGATTAGACTGGTATCGGCTAGTAACACTTATAGCTATGCTGATATCAAGTCTCGTTCACATCATAGCATACATCAGGCTTCCAACAGCTAATGCATATAGCATGTTAGATATTCTAACTCTTTCATCTTCTATTTGAGGAGATATTTTCCTCGAAAGATGAATGCCATGTCTAAAAGGTACACTAGTTGTCTTACAATTAGTGAAACTGTACCTTTCTAAGACACTATCAATATACAATGATTGGGAAAGTCCACTCAGTTTCCTCGCTCTATCTTTATAGAGTTTTATACCTAGTATAAAGGAAGCCTCTCCCAAATTCTTCATGGAGAAGTTCTTACTCAGATAGCTATTGATTGATTGTAACATACCAATATTATTCCCAATGATGAGTATGTCGTCCACATAGAGAACTAAGAAAACTATCATGCTCCCACTGACCTTTCTATACACATAAGCTTCCTCTTCATTTTTGATGAAACTAGACCCTCTGATTACTTCATCAAAACAAAGATTCCAGCTTTGGCATGCTTGCTTAAGTCCATAAATGAACTTCTTCAGTTTTCATATTAGACTAAAGGTCAAACTGGATGTAAAACCTTCAGGCTGTTCCATGTATATCTCTTCATCGAGATATCTATTCAAGAACGCCGTCTTTACATCCATCTGTCATATCTCATAATCATAATATGCTGCAAATGCCAATAATATTCAAATTGACTTAAGCATCGCCACTGGTGCAAAGGTTTCCTCATATTTGATCTCAGATTGCTGAGTATAACCTTTAGCAACTAGTCGGGCTTTAAAGGTTTCAACCTTTCCATCAAGCCTACGCTTCTGTTTATAAATTCATTTACAACCGATAGGAACTATTCCTTTGAGAAGTTGAACCAAGTCCCAGACTTGATTCTAATGCATAGAGTCAATTTTGAATTTCATGGCATCTAGCCATTTTCCCGAGTCAATATCCAACATCGCCTCTCTATAGGTCAAAGGATCATTTTCTTCAATTACAAAAACTCCAAGCGCACCTTCAGGTATTTGACCATACCTAGTAAGTGGCCTAGACATCCTTTCTGACCTACAAGTAGGGTGTGTTAAAGGTATTTTCTAGATTTAGCCTGAGTTGCCATCTGTGGTTCATCTTGGTTCTGATTGACTTCATCAAGTTTAATATTTTTACAATCCCCACAACCCATAAAAAACTGTTTCTCAAGAAAAGTGGCATTACGAACAACGAACACATTTTGTTTTTCAGGATCATAAAATTGGTATCCCATTAAATTCTTAGGATACCCGATGAACCGATACTTATACCCTTTGGGTGCAAGTTTATCATATTGTGCAACATTTACATAAGCAGGACAACCCTAAATTTTAAAATATTTAAGACTCGGTTTCCTTCCAGTCAATATCTGATATAGAGTGGAAGGAACAGCTTTAGATGGAACTGTTCAATATGTGAGTAGAAGTTTCTAGGGCATGACCCCACAGATATACAAAAAGATTGATAAACCTCATCATCGATCGGATCATATCCAATAAAGTCATATTCCTCCTCTCCGATACACCATTGTGTTACGGAGTACCTGGAGGACTATATTGAACTAGAATCCCATTCTCCTTTAAATAATCCAAGAATTCACCGCTCATGTACTCACCGCCTCGATCTGATCGAAGGCACTTGATGTACATTCCAGTTTGTTTCTCTACTTCAAGTTGGAATTCTTTGAACTTTTCAAAGGTTTCTGACTTGTGTTTCAAAAGAAACATATACCCGTATCATGACACATCATCGATAAAAAGTACAAGTATCAAAATCCATCCATTGCAGTATGATTCATTGGACCACATACATCAATATATACAAGTTCCAATAAATCAGAGGCACAGTGTCCAACACCTACAAATGGATATTTGGTTAACTTTCCTTGAATACATGATTCACAAACTGGATAAGGCTGTATGGTCAAATCAGGTATCTGACCATCCTTAACCAGATGGGTTAGACGTCTCACACCTATATGACCTAATCTCTTATGCCATATTTTTGTTTCATTTAAAGTTTCCGAATTGCTACTTATACTAGCTTGCATATTCATGACACTTCTTGTTGTATCTAATATATAATGCCCATTCACTAACCGACAATCAGCTAATAAAACATCATACATATCATATAATGACAAGGAACGATTCCAAATATTCATATAATACCATTCACTGTCGAGTACAGGAAGGGATATTATCTGTCTGATGATACTAGGAACATAATAGCAATTATTTAATACAACATATATATTACATGGGAGAGGTAAATCTAAATTTCTTACAGCTTCAACCTACAGGAAATCGTCATTTCCAGCTCGAAGCTTGACCTCTCCTGGCTGCAGCAATCTAACTTCCCTCAGACCCTATAATATATTACAGATGTGAGAAGGACATGTTATATCTTATACCCAGCCTGTACTATTATCAAATGCTAAAGAAATGTTAATGATAGGAAAGCAAATACCTGAGAGAGTCTTCTTCAAGCTTGCAAGATATTTTGGGTAGTTCCGTTTCCAGTGCCCATCCTTGCTGCAAAAGAAACATTTTTCTTTTGCCTTGCTCTTCTCTAGAAGTTTGGATATCGGTCGCTTCTGATGACCCATTCGGGGTGTCTGCCTCATCTTCTGTTTCTTCTTCCCTTTGGACTTCCCAAAAGCCCTCGAGGTAGAATATGAAGCACCCTGAACGAATTGGACAGAGCCTCATTTATGCATATCCTCATATGTTGTCGTCAATATATTATGAAGATCAGCATATGTAGGGGTCAATTCTTGCATATTAAAGTTCATGATGAACTGCGTAAATGACCCCGGAAGCGACTGGAGAATCAAACAATTCCTCAAATTATTGTTTAAAGAAATATCCATAGTCTAAAGCCTCTCAATATATCTGATGATTTTAAGGACATGAGGACTGACTAGACTACCCTCAGGAAGTCTAGCCTGAAAAAGTGCTTTGGTGACACGATATATCTCAATCTGAAGTCTATCACCAAAAAGCTCCTTCAGATAGAGCATGATGCTGCTAGCATTGTCCATATGGAGATGCTCTCTCTACAGCTCATAAGACATTGAGGCAAGGATGTAAGATTTAACTTTTAAATCTTCATCCAACCATTTCTGATATGTCACCCTTTCCTCTTGGGTGGCATTATCAGAAACACCTGTGGGCATTTTCTGATCAACAACATACCTAAGCCTCTCAGAATTGTTAATCCATTTTGAATAGTTATCAGCACCCTTGAGTTGGTTGGCATCTAGAATGCGCATCAAAGGGTTGTTCGAAGCCATATTAATCTTCATAAGACAAAATAAAATAGAAAATATATCAGCGGATTATTAATTAATTAAATCGCTAATTAAAATATTTTAAATCATGGGTATAATAATTATACAATTTTTAATTTAAAAACGCCCTCCTACTGCTTTACATAATCCCTTTAGTCTCTCTAACGAGATAACGATAGTTTAGAAATTTTTAAACTATACAGTGAGAAGTGGACCCCACTGACATTTTACTCCAGCCTCACACTAAAGTAATATTGGCCTTTATAAACCCAATAGGTAGACAACTCTTGTCAATTGTAACTCATGCAACTCTTACAAGATCGTCACCGTTAAATCTCTATTTGCTCAACCATGAACTTATCTCCAGATTTATCTTTCATTAAACGATATCCACAATACTTTTATGATATTGTTTATTCCTTCGGAATATATTTTCTGAGGTTTATGCTTGTGGCCACAAGACTTTTTGAAATACAATCTCGGAGCATCAAGATATACAACTCACTCATATGAGCTGATGGATCATAAGCATTGGGCCATACCCAGCGACACCTAACGATCAGACCATGAAAGGTTTCTGATATGTGTAGAACCAAAATATGGTGGATCACTCACAAGCCCACTATGGCGCTCAGGTCAAAGGACCACAAATACTACTCAACTCGGAAGACCTTCCATTGACAACTTCATAAGATATCTATTAGAGGTCCTCGTGAGTTTGTTCAATATCCAGTCCTTACTGAATACCTGCATCTCTATACGAGTTTCCACTAAGCTCATGGTTTGCTAAGACTAACCATCTGGACCATCCAAATATAGACATACACTAATCTATATTAATGGGTTTCACCGATAGACCCGCATCAATGAAATTAAATCAGGAACATTGTGTTTGAGAACATACTTGTATAATGACATTTTCTAGCACCATCTATAACTCCTTACAGCTATGTCATTACTAATATATTCTCAGGTCATTGTCCCATTTTAGACAAGGCTCTAGCTCCTTAGATTTCGCTAACTATATGAACATGCTAACTCTTAGCATCACTAACTCTTAGTACCACTAAATCTTAGTACTACTAACTCTTAGTACCACTAACTCTTAGTATTTATAACTATTAGCGTTGCTAACTCTTAATACTGATCTAAACTCCTTTAGACCAGATCTGAACTCCTTCAGATCATACAATGTCTGAAATGTTACAAGCATCTTACCATTTTAATTATAAATAATATTAACAATTTTATTAGAAATAATAATTGTATAAATACTATCATTAAATATTTATACATTTTGGGATGGCACGTAAGCACAAATTTCAATATTTTTTTATCAGGTTAATGAGATTAGATTATCCTTGAATGATTGGTCTTCATTGGATTATAAAGAGAGTAGAAATATGGCTTTAAGCATGATAAAAAATTTGAAAAATATTAGAAGGACTTTCATGGTTTGTTAGGTGTGGCTTTCATATACGTTATAATGTTGACTCTCCTTATTATGTTGATTAAATACATACCTTTCATGAAGACTTTGTGAAGAAGTACCAGTTGAATTTGTTTTTTTCAAAAAAGAGTTCTTACACACAAAGTAACTTACCTTCAACTTTTTCTATTTCTATAGAAATAGGGCCTCCTCGTAAGAAAAAAGCCCAATCATTCTTGGGTTATCAAGACTTTGTGAGGGTAGGCAATAGTTTGAATGGTAAGACAGAGTTAGAAACATATTTAAATGAAAATGTGTTAACATTTGAAGAGGGCTTTGTTATTTTGGGTTAGTAGAAATTAAATGCAAGTATCCTATATTGGCTTGTATGGCTAGAGACATCTTGGCAATTTCAATTACCATAATTTCTTATGAATCAACGTTTAGTGCTAGTGGTAGAATTCTTACTCCCCATCGTAATAGCCTTCATCCAAACACAATTGAGACTCTGATGTGCTGTCAAAGTTGGCTACGTGATAAATTAAGAAGTATAAAAAATTTTAAATTATATTTTATTTATTTTTTTACTATTATTTTTATTATAATAACCATGTTGTTTATCTTTTTTTTTTAAGAAAACAAAATTGAATTAGCTACCTGTTTTAAGATGGGAATTGACACATTAACTGATGCTGAGAATGAATATTGTAAGGAAGATGAAGAACATGAGGTAAATATTTTTATAGATATTATTAGTTTCTTATATTGAAACATGTTTAATATTATTAAACATAATCTTTTGATATTTTATGATATAGGGTTGTGGAAAAATTTGAAGAGAAATATTTTTTTATATTTTTATATTTTTTATTTGATGTAATTTGGCACATTTGACAACTATATAAACATATTGTTATGATTAATGATTTTATATATTTTATTTTTTCTCTTTTTTAGTACACTGGATGTTAAGTTTTGTTTAAGTGATTTATATATTTTAACAATAATTTAATAATATTAGGTTTAGTTATAATATAATTAATATTTAATAATTTAAACAATTATTTTTGAAGTAAGCTTCAAAAATTCTTCTAAAAATTAGTTCAATTTATTTTGAATAAGTTCAATGATAAAGTCCAACAATACAAATTAGGCAATGGGCCCCATAAGTTATACCCAGTTTGATTGGGTGTAACCCAACCTAAACTCATTCTTAAAGTTTGGGTAATGAGATGCATTGAAAGTAACCCAACCTATTTGGGTATGGATTTCAGTCAAGTGAAACCCACCCAACGCAATCTAATTGCCAACATTACTTGTATTAAGAAAATTAGATATTTGTTTTAATTTATTTTCTTAATTGGTATACTTTTCTCACTCCTCCTTTTTGATTTATGTATAAATACAATTTATACTTTCAAAGTATGTAAATTTATCTCAATGGTATCAGAACATATTTTACAAGTAACATATCCAAATCTATATCATTATACATTATTAGAAGCAAGTTCAATGGCTTCTTAAAAAATTCTTAATATAACTTTCTAACAACTCAGTCAATGATTAAAATTGGAAATAGGGAAAATTTTTATATTTTTCAAAACAATTTAAGTTTTTGTGGTTCTACAATAAATAAAATACTTATCTATCCACTCTTTTATCTCTATCCAAACTCAATCACTTTATCTTTGCTCTCTTATATTATTATGCATATTAGTTTATCACTCAACTCAAAAGTTTAAACTGATAGGTGAATGTTCAATATTAGTATTAAAGACAAATCTTTAGCTATCCCCCTCACATAAAATGTGAATTCAAGTAAGTTTGAACCAGGTGAATCACCCATCTCATAGATAGAAAGCCAAGAAAGCCAAGAAACTAAGAAATTAACTGAAAACATAGACATGGGGGCTCGAACTCAAGACTTTGGCCTTGATACTATATTCGTTTACCACTTAACCCAAAAGCTTAAGTTGATAGGTGAAAGTCCAATATCAGTATTAAAGATAGGTCTTTAATAATCCCCCTCATGTGGAACATGAATCCAAGTAGGTCTGAATCAGGTGAATCTCCCATAGACAGAAAGCTAAGAAACCAAGAAAGCGATAGACTGAAACCAATAAATTAACTGAAAACAAAGACATGGAGACTCAAACTCAAGGCCTTGGCTCTGATACTGTATTAAATTACCACTCAATCCAAAAACTTAAGTTGATAGGTGAATGCCCAATATTAGGCAAATCTTTAACAACGCATAAAAAAATTATGTACATAAAAAAATTAAATATAAAATTTTTTTTTTTGTTAAACAAATCAATCTTTTTACATGTTTTCAAATCAGGGTGCTAGATAGTACTCCATTAAAATGGTTGGTGTAGTTAAATATAGTACAAAAATTATTTAAAATGCTTGCTTGCTTATCCAAAAGATCGAAAAACTATTTGACATAAGACACAAATGAGAATTACTGTGTCATTTCTGCTCATTTTCATGCTAGAACAATTGAAGTTCTAATATCATATTAGAAAAATTGTAGTCTCTATATTTTTATTCTAAAAAATAATTACAAAAGATAGCCTTTATGTAACCATTAAATCTTTAGTTTTTATTAAAAGAATAATACATAAAACTACGATAATAGTTAACATAATAGGAAATATCTTAATTTGATAATAATCAATTAAGCAATCTCTAATATATAGTAATAACTTTAAACTCTTAACTTTAAATTCAAAATGGGAAAAATTACTTAAGTTTGCAAAACTAAACTAAAAAGAAAATAAAAAGAAAAAGAAAATAAAATAAAATAACTTAATAAATAGATATAATAAATCTATAATGGCACACATGAGATATAACTATTGTTGAAGAGTAATAATATTGTTAGAGAATGACAAGTGTGTTGAAAAAAATAACCACTGCGAGAGAGAACAAAAAACAATTGTTGCAAGTGTAAGTATATTGAGAAGAAAATTACGGGTAAACAGACTGCAAAATATAAGAGTAACTATTAATTAATGTTTGTTAAAAGAATTTAAATTTACATGTAAATAAAAGAAACATCAAACTCTTGAAAATTTGTAATACCAAATTTTCATCAAGTGGATTCACTCAAAATAAGAGAAAACACCAAAATATTATTGAACAAAAATAGCAAACTTGTTATCCCAAATATCTTTAAGAATATCTAATAGGGTATAAAGAACTCAAACTTGGTGCATCATAGAAGATAACAGAATATCATAAATTTTTAAAATATCATATATGTCCTATATTTATCTAAAACTCCATATCTATTCTAAAGTTATTCAAAATTGCAAATATGCATCATATTATCAAAATAATAATAATATACAACAAAATTATTTAAAATTTAAGATTAGTCTGAACAATTTCTAAGTATGATAGAATGCTCCCCTATCTAGGTTTTGACATTGTCGGCAAAAGATGGTAGTTATTATCAAACTAGTGAAGGGTTAGATTTGAAATTTTTTATTTAGAAAGTAAGACAGTGACATTAGTGTGTCACCATGCGCGGCTAGATGAGGTGAGCAATAATTATGGAGTCTATTTAACAATTTGAAAAAAAAAAGGGGACAATTGTAGTGTTCTGGGTTAAATGGTGTCTCAATTTCTCAGTTTTGCAATGGTGATGGGTGGCAAGTAGTGAATGATGTCGATTTGGATGTTGGAAAGAGGAAAAACAAAGATAAAAAAAAGTTTTATCTATAACCTAAGCTTTAACAAATAACCTAGCTATACTATTATGTAAGAACAACTAAAGCTCTAATATCATGCTATAAAAATTGTAGTCTCTATATTTTTACTTTGAATAATAATTACAAATGATAATTTTTATATAGCATTAAATCCTTGATCTAAATGAAAAGAATAATGCATAAAACAATTACTATAATGCAATAGTTGATAAATAGAAAATATCCTAATTTAATGATAATTAAGTAAGAAATCTCTAATATAATACTAACTTTAATAGTTACATATACTAGTACAAAAATCATTCAAAATGCTTGCTTGCTTAATGAAAATATCAAGAAATATATTCGTACTAGACACAAATGGAAATTGATGAGTCGTTTATGCTCTTTGGTTCATTTCTAGTCAAAATAAAGTAAGCCTTTACTATTTAGTATCTATATATTGATCATGTCTAGTAATTGAAACGTTATTTGACAATGAGTAATGCTATGCATACATATTTAGGACACAAAGTTTGTATCCCAAGTGATATGATATTTGATGTGTCAATTGTTGATTGATATTGTATAAATACCATATTAATAAGAAGTAAAAAGTCAACAACTACCCGAAAAATGGTAGCCATTAATTAGTGACACACAGAGCCAACCAACCTGAACATTAGTAAAGAAATTCTTTTTATTTTTGAATGAACAAAAGAGGATTTTGTGCCAAGGTTAGAAGAGAAGTTAGACTTATTTTAGTCCTATAGCCTAGATTAGCTTCAAATATTCTAGATAAATTTGAAATTACTAACCTATAAACTCCACAACAAGTTGTGGACATTATGGGAAGGCAAGAATGGATCAAATTATAATTTTGAACTTAATTGATTAATTATCTTTTGATATAAATAAGGGCTTTCCAAAAGTGATGGAATCCCACTTAAATTCTTATATTAGAACATATACATTAATAAATGAGATGATTTAATAAGAAATTGAATTCATTCATACTTTAAAAATGAGTTAAAATCAAATCATATAAGTATAGACGATTATTCATTCATTATGATTCATTCATCATTACTGATTTATCAACCATTGAGAATCTACAATACATACAACCATACTTGTTAGTGCATACACTCTTCCCCACACAAGCAACCATTTTCTTTTACAAACAATGACTTTAGCATTAGAGTGTTTTCTATCATAACATATGGACAAGAAGATAATTGATCATAGAGGTTCTAAACTAGAGGACTTCGATAGTGTCATCTATGGAAAAGGTTTGAACAAAAATAGCTGATTTTCTAGTAAAGAGATTATTGAAACAAGATGGCAGGACAGAGGCATAATATTATGTACCTTCTAGAACTTTCAAACAATTTTAAGAGAGCGAATACTGATGAATATGATATTGACATATATTTTGACTTTGTTTTAACTTAGATTTTTGTCATTTTCAAGTAATTGCATGTTATTTATACATAAATATGTTGATTTTACAGGATAAATGATGAAATAGATGAATTAGAAGAAAGAGCATAAAAAATAGAGCTAAAGGGTAAAAATTTAGAGAAGGCTTCAAAAGAAATGGATGAACGTGTTGGGGTGCTGGTTCATCCTGGTTCACAACCTAAACCTATTGGGTGTATGCATGTGATATACGTGTCCATTTTAAAATTCTTATACATGCATCTAATACATACATATACAAATGATAAACGCAACGGAAACTAGAAATCAAATTTCCTAAAATGAATACAATAAATTTTATTCATTACACTAATGAACAAAATATAAAACATATTAATCAAATTATTACTAATGATTGAGAATATCACTTGTCAAGCCTTTGGAACAGAGTTTTAGTTGGAATACTGTATGAAGTCAACCCATTGGCAGTTTTAGGACTCAATATAGTGGGCTTGAGTTGCTAGAACAGCAACTTATATATTTTCAACATCGGCTTAACACTTAAACCGTTGGATTAACTCTTAATCCCCATAGCTTAACACTTAAACTATATTCATTTTGTTCTTGATGTATTCAACACTTAAATACATAAAAACAAACAACTCAAATGCAACAATAGTGGCTATATTTTTAGGAGAAGAAGATGAATAGCAAAACAATTTTTGCTATTAAGTTTTTCTTACTTTTAATACTTAAAAACTCAAAACAAAAATAATTTTCCTTACCTTCAAAGTTGATTAAGCACCTTGTTAGCTTCAAAGGAAAATGAAAACCATTTTCATTTTGTTTTTTCCTTCCTTGCCTAAAGCTTCTACACTTAAGTTTTTCACTTCTCATCTTTTTTTTCAAAAAGCACAAATGAATACCAAAGACCACATAAATTCAATGGCTGGCCATATCTTTTATTTCTTTTAATCATTTATTCTTTGTTTCAAAGACCAAATGATTTAATGCCAACCACCCACCTCATCATGGTTTGCCACTTCTTTTATTATATATTCATTAAATGAATATTTATCTTTAATAATTAGAAATATCTTCATTTTGATTATCAAATTATTATTAAAATAAATTTGGTTTATCAAATAAACCAAATATGTGTCCAACAATTGGACAAGAGTGGGTGGGCGGCCATTTCTTGTCTTTGATAAGAAAATTTAAACTTAAGTCCTTATAATTCCATTTAATATCCCTTTTAAGCAACATTTACTTTAACTTAATTATTTGCTTAACAAAATCTCATTTTATTTAGCAATTAAGTCCTCAATAAAATATTTACTTTATTAATTTAACCATGCGCTAACAATTAACTCTAGTCAAATTAACTAATCACTTAACTCTTAAGTGAGAACAAATATTTAGATTATTTAACACTTAAATAATCAATTAAGGGAAATAACCCTTAAGCCTTTAATTAACCCAATGTGAGTCCCACTTTACCCAATACTTGAGTCAATTTAACCGAAGGCTTATAATGTGCTACGTGTTTCTATTTAATTAGTCAACAATAATTATTAACTAATTATTGTACATAACACTTAACTACTGATACGCGCGCATTCCGAGGGTTCTTGAAACAAATATTTAGTTCTGTTGAAAATTACTAGATTGAATAATTCAATCTAATATGCTGCCCTAGTGCACAAGGAGTACACTTCATATTGCGGGACTCCCTAAGTCCATGCCCAATTTGTCAAATGGAACTATTCCATGATATTACAGATCAATGTGTTAGACCATATAAATTGAGATCACAATGTATACGTACAATTCTTCATCATGTATATCCTGGATGTGCGAGGATATAGATCAATACCTTCAAATCTCTGTATGATCATCCATAAGCTTATCTCTAGATTTGTATTTTGTAAGAACAATACACACAAACACCTTTGGTATATTGTTCAACCCTTTAGGAAACACCTTTCTCGGGTTAGTACTCGTGGCCATGAGATTTACTTAAATACAATCTTAGAGCATCTAGATACTACTCCCTTATGAGAGATGACAGATCCTATATCTGTATACACCAAACTTCATAAGCATCGGACCATACCTAGCGACACTAGTGGTCACACCATAAAAGTTCAGTGACATGCATGGAACCAAAGTATGTGGATCACTTATAAGTCCACCGTGGCAGTCAGGTCAAAGGACTACATATACTACTCAACTCAAGAGGACTCACTACTGACGGTTTCATAAGATGTCTATTAACGTCCTCGTGAGTCTGTTCAGTATTCAGTCCTGACTAAATACTGTATGCATATACGAGCTTCCAGTAAGCCCATAGTTAGCTAAGAACAACCATCTAAACCATATACATATAGTATACATTGATCTATATAAAATGGATCCACTGATAGATCCGTATCAGTGAAAGCAGATCAAGAACATAGTGTTTGAAGACACACTTATATAATGACATCTTTTAGCACCTATTGCAACTCCTTGCAACCATGTCATTACTAGTATACCCTCAGTTCTTTATCCCATTACATATAAGAATCTAATCTTTTAGATCTAGCTAACTCTTATAACCTGCTAGCTCTTAGCCGTGCTAACTGTTAGTATAAATGTAACACTCAGCTATACTAATTCTTAACACTAATCTAAACTCCTTTAGACTAGATCTAAACTCCTTCAGATCATACAATGTCTGTAACATTAAAAGCATTGTGCCATGTATTTATATTATATTAACGATTATATGAAATGTTTTCTTTATAAATAATAAATAATTTAATATTCATAACTCCAATAGAACGCCCTATCATTTTATCTCCCAATGTCACAATGGTCATCTATTTGGATGATTGCCCCAGCATTTACTTGTAAACGCCCTTGCATTTTTGGGAAAGAAGAACATTATGGCTGGACGATAAGAATAAGGCTTTGCAAATTCATAATACACCTAAGGCAATCAATACTCCTACCCTCGATCAAGGATGCAACAGCTTTAGAATGCCTTAGTGTTGGCATAGATAATGTCATAGCATTCATATGGTACAGCTAGGAACGCCTTAACGTTCTAAAAGAAAATGTCGTGGTGTTACCTGCACCATGAAAATACACTATTTTGAAATTTTATAAGGGCTATTGTTGGAATTTGTGCTTACGTGCCATCCCATCATGTATACATATTTAATTATAATATTTATATAATTATTATTTCTAATAAAATTGTTAATATTATTTATAATAAATGGTGAGATGCATGTAACATTTTAGACATTGTATGATTTAAAGGAGTTCAAATATAGTCTAAAGGAGTTTAGATCAGTGCTAAGAGTTAGTAGATTAATAGACTTAGTGAAATCTAAACAGTTAGAGCCTTATCTGAAATGGGACAATGACCTGAGAATATATTTATAATGACATAGCTGCAAAGAGTTGTAGATGGTGCTAAAAAATGTCATTATGCAAGTATATTCTCAAACATAATGTTCCTGATCTAATTTCATTGATGCGGGTCTATCAGTGGAACCCATTAATATAGATTAGTGTATGTCTATATCTGAATGGTCCAGATGTTAGTCTTACCAAACTATGAGTTTAGTGGAAGCTCGTATAGACATACAGGTATTAAGTGAGGACTGGATATTGAATAGACTCATAAAGACCTCTAATAGACATCTTATAAAGCCGTCAATGGAAGGTCTTTCGAGTTGAGTAGTCTTTGTGGTCCTTTGACCTAAGAGCCACGGTAGGCTTATGAGTGATCCACCATACTTTGGTTTGACACATGTTAGTGACCTTTCATGGTCTGACCGCTGTATGTCGCTAGGTATGGTCCGATGCTCATAGAGTCCGGTGTGCATAGATATGGAATCCATCAGCTTAAATGAGTTGGTTGTATATCCTAATACTCCAAGAGTTTATTTCAAAAAGTCTTGTGGCCACAAGCATAAACCTCAGAAAATATATTTCGAAGGGATAAAAAATATCACAAAAGTGTTTGTGGATATTGTTTACGAAAATATAAATCCGGAGATAAATTGATGGTTAAGTAAATAGAGATTTGACTGTGATGATATATATCTCTACTTTTCTAGGATATATATGAAGGAGGAATTATTCAAATATGAAATAACCTCAACTTGCATGGTCTAACATGTTGATTTATAATATCTATAATGTGTGTATGGGGCATCGTTCATGGACATATGGAGAAGCTCCATATGAAAAATTAGGTGTGGACCTAGAGAGTCTCACAATATGAAGTGTACTCGTTGCGCACTAAGGTTGCGGATTGGATTGAATAACTCAATCTAGTAAATTCTAAAAATAGAATAATTGTTTCGGGATCCCTCGGGATGTGCATTTTTCAAGACTTAATTGTTAAGTACATCATTGAATTAATTAACAAGAGTTGTTAATTAATAGGATGTTGACAAGTGGCATAATTTGGTCCATGATTTGATTTTACATTAGTTTTAATCATGGACTAAATTGTGCCACTTGTCAACATCCTATTAATTAACAAGAGTTGTTAATTAATAGGATTTTGACAAGTGGCACAATTTGGTCCATGATTTGATTTTACATTAGTTTTACCATTTAACCTTGGTAGTAAAAACTAGTAAGGTAAAAAATAATTATTCAAAATTATTTTGAATAATTAAATTAGATATTATTATTATACTATTAGATAATATGATAATATATTAATCATTTCTATTGTATTTTAATATAGTGAGGGGCCTAGATGTTGGCCATTTATTTACCTAATATGATTAAAATAATTATATTTATTAGGTAATAATTTATTTAGGTGGGCATTATTCTAGTGCTTAATAAATTAATCATAAGTGGAAGACCAATAATTAAATAAGTGGAGCACTTATTTTTGTTTTTTCAAAAAGTAATGAATAACAAAAACAAAAAATTAAGCTAACATTTCATTCATTCATTTTGGAGGAGATGATACGGTTAAGCAATTTCAAGGTAAGTGAGAGAGTTTTTTGGTTTTGTGTTTTTTAAGTGTTGAAAACAAAAAGAAATTCTCTTCATCTTCTTCTCTCATAAATGGATCAAAATGAATAAAAGAAAATAGAGAAAGAGATATATAATTTAACACAAGAGTTGTGCTAAAATTAATTAATCTATAGAAATCGTTTTCATCATTTAAATAAGAGTTATATGTAAATATTTACCATCTCCATTTAAGAATCAAATAATTTGTGTTCAAAGAGTTTGAATACATGTGCTGGAAATTGTTAAACTAAGCTACCATTCTAGCTCCATAATCCCACCAAACTGTTATGGACTAGAATTGTTCAATAATTCACTTCAAGGTGAGCTTTTCAATTAGACTGTTGGAGGACTTGAAGAATTTGTAAAGCTACCTTCATTAGGTAAGTGTTCTTTACATTTTATTTTAAGTAATATAATTGTTCCTTATATATAAGTTGTTGTATAATAGTTATATTTGAACATATATGTGATATATGTGGTTAAATTTGTAAACTTGGTTATATATGTTAACATATTTTTGCTGCGTGTAGTAATTTTTAAAATTACGTATACACTCATATGTCACACACTCAATTTGCAACAAATGGTATTAGAGCATGTTAAATTGAGTATGTGATAATTCTTGTTGTTCAATATGTTTACATTGTGATGTTGTATATTTGAACAACTTGATAATGTTTAAATTTTAACATGGTGACATTTGATGTTTAAGCATAATGATGAACATACTATCATATTCTTGAACATATTAGTGTTTAGAATTGAAGCATACTTATATTTGGATATAATACCCAAGACAAAATTGTTGTTAGTGAAGTTTCGGTGCTCAAAAGGTGCATTTCAAGTTGTTGAAATGGGTATATCAAAGGTGGAAAGCACCGGAGCGCCGCGGCCATAAGTGCTCAGTGCCGGAGCGCTGGAAATTTTTGTTTCAGCACCCCAGCGCAGGTGATAAGCGCTTAAAGCACCGATTCTGGAATTCGCGCCTAGCACTGCAGCGTTGAGGTTCCTCCAGGCCCTAGTGCTGCAACGGCAGGTACATGGAGATGCAGCACTGGCTGTTGAGCGCTGCGGCGCTCATCACTGAAGAAATGCTAGAACCTTCAGTTTTTAACGCTGATCATTCCAAACATGATACTTTATTTGCAATTTTTGCAAGTATATTTAGTACGATTATAATTGTTATATTATTGTATTAAATTACAAATCATTTATTTACGTTGTTAACCACAATGGGAACCCTATTGGTGAGGGTTAATTATGTTTACGTAAATACACATTCTAATTATGAATTAGATTCGTATGAGATGCGAAATTTTTATTATTATTATTATTATTTATTTAATAATATATTTATTAAATAATAATTAAAATTTTAAATCTCTCTTAATCAGATTGAATAGTATGATATTATAAGATAATATTTATACAATGATCCATATTGTCAATATAGTATTAGACGGGCCATTTCGGTCACTCCTAAGATCGCTACAGTGTGAGGGATTGGTCGAGGTGATTCTAGCTATGCTGGTTAAACATGAGATGAGGCAAATATATGCGAAAGTACTATCCTAGATAGTTACAATGTACAGGTAGTATTGATAGCATATATTTGATGATTGACAAGTTGATCTGAAATACAATCATCTTAGATTGCTACAGTGAGTGGATAATGTGTATTTAGGATCAGTAGTAAGAGTTGTATGAGATACAATTGACAAGAGTTGTCTACCTTTTGGGTTTACAAAGGCCTAGATCACTACAGTGTGCGGCTGGAGTAAAATGCCAATGGGGTCTACTTTTCGTTGTACAGTTTAAAAGATTAAACTGTCGTTTTTCCTTTTGAGAGATCTAGGAAATTATGTAAAGCAGTAGGAGGGCATCTTTAGATTAAAAAATGTATAAAATTTATATCCATGATCTAAAGCGTTATTTATTAATGATTAAAAATGTTTCGTTATACATCTTAAATTTATCTTATAGTGATAAGATAAATAACTTATAGAATAAGATGACTATAAGCAATCCGTTTGTATACTTGATTAAGCATATAATCCATAGGGTACCGATAAATATTAAGACTTGCTTATAAATCTAAGAATTTTTCTTGATTAATAAAAATACTCAGATATATAATAGTTCAATAGATAATATATGAGGTGTTTCTAATAATGTCTTTTGAGAAGAGACAGTAGATTATAAAAAAAGGACTAAAAATAATTTAAAAGTCAAATTATATATCTTGACCTATCTAATGATCTTCAGTAGGAGCATATGTACATGAGATGTACAAGTAGTGTAATGCTTCATTTGAAATTTATTTTATATATATCTGAAACATATATAGAGAATAATTCATAATGAAAAGTGTTTCCATTATTAATAAGGTTTAAACTAGTAAGAGTTACTATTCAAATAAACTTTACTAAGAAAAGATAAACCTTTTAGATATTTGTTTATCGATAATTGACATTTCATATGCAAGTGACGTGAACAAGTGTAAGGATATGAGATATCGTCTGCCCTACACACATCTGCAAGATGTTGCATAATTTAAGCAATACTAGAAAATAATGAAATGAGAAGTACAACTACACGTAGGAAATGAAGATTACCTAGACATGATAGCTGTTAGGACTTTTAAGTCTCTTCTCTATTCTAGTAAAAAGCTTTATGTTGTATTGTTGTTACTTTGTGCCAAGAATAATTAGGCAAAATATATCGCTCGCTATGTTAGACAAAGGGAGTTATCATACATACATTAAGAATAGTTCTTCATGTTATATGATAACGATAATATTTTACTAACTGAATGTCAGTCAATTAAATAGCCATTATATATGACATACAATAACAAACACATAAAAATGTCTAGGTGAACAAAACATATAATAGTTCAGAAACTTTGAATAATGATAAATTGTGGCATAAGTTATTAAGTCAAGTAGTTATAAGATGATTATCCCGTCTGGTTAAGAATGGTCAAATACTTGATCTGACCATAGAACCTTGTGCAGTTTATGAATCCTGTATTTAAGGAAAGTTAACTAATTTTTTATTTTATTTTATTGGTGTTGGATACCGGGCCATTAATTCATTAGAACTAATACAAATTGTTATATATGATCTAATGAATCATACTAACACTGGTAAATTTTAATACTTCGATGTCTTTGTTATAATTTGTCACAATACGGACATGTGTTTCTAGAAAAACATAGGTCAACAATTTTTTGAAGTGTTCAAAGAATTTCGACTTGAGGTTAATAAAATAAAACCTATATGTATATTGAACATCTTTGATTAGATCGAGGCTATTTATACATAAGCAGTAAATTCACAAATTATTTAAAGAAGAATGAGATTTTAGCTCAATATAGTTCTCTAGATACTTCTTAACATAAATATGTTTTTAAGTGAAGAAATCAAACTTTATTAGATATGGTCCAATCGATATTAAGCTTTACCAATCTTCTAATGTATCTAATGTGTTATGCTCAAGAAATTACTACTCACTTATTGAATATTGTTTCATCATAAGTTGTTCCTTCTACTACATATGAGATATGCAGTGAAAGAAAACTAAATCTTAAGTATGTTAAGATTTAAGGTTATTCTATTTGCATAAGAGTTATGCAATAGGACATACTTGGACCTAAGAGGTACAAGTGACGGTTCAAAAGATATCCCTAAAATTCAATGGGATATCAGTTCAACAATCCAAAGGAACGAAACTTGTTCGTTGATAGTATTTTTTTTCCTCAGAGAAATAGTTTCTCATGGCTTTTGGAGATTGTAAAAAGATTGAATTTTATAAATTCAATTAGGATGAAATATCAATCGAAAATAGAACCTAAAAATCAATTGAGTGAAAACCTTTTAACACACTTTCCCATAAGTCAAATATGGATATGAAGGCTACCTGTTAGATATATTGCATATCTAAAAAGTGCTTTTTAATGTTTTTCTTAGTTGAAGAAAAAGGTGTTAAGGTTGGTGCTTACGTGCCATCCCTGAATGTATATATACTTGTATATTAAATCGCTAATACCAATTTATATGGTATTATGTATGTAACGTTGCAGACATTATAGGTCTGAAGGAGTTCGGATCAGATCTAAAGGTGTTTGGATAAGGGCTCATAGTTAGCCACGCTGAAAGATATAATTACTAAATGTTATTACAGCTAAGTGTTAGTTGGTTATAATACTTAGCAGATTTAAGAGTTAGAGCCTTGTCTGTAATGGGACATAGACCTGGGAATATACTAATAACTGCATAGTTGCAAGAGTTGCAATCGGGTACCAGGAAATGCATGTTGCGCAAGTATGTTCTCGAATAATTGTCCCTGATCTATTTCTGTCGATACAAGTTTGTCAGTGGATACATTTATATATAGATTAGCATATATCGTATCTATAGGGTATAGATGGTCGTTCCTAATCGACTGTGAGCTTGGAGCTCGTATTGACATATGGGTATCCAGTTAGGACTGGACATGGGACAGACTCACGAGGGCCTCTAATAGACACTAAATGTAAGCCGTCAACGAAGGGCCCTCTCGAGTTGAGTAGTATACTTGGTCCTTTGACCTAAGTACCACGGTGGGCTTGTAAGTGATCCACCATACTTTGGTTTCACGCATGTCACAGACCTTTCATAGTGTGACCGCTGGGTGTCACTGGGTATGGTCCGATGCTTATGGAGTTTGGTGCATACAATTATGGGATCCGTCAGCTCCCATATGGAGTTTAATATCCAGATGCTTCAAGACTGTATCTCAGAAAGTTTTGTGGCCACAAGCAACCATCCCGGGAAAGAGTTTCGACAAAGTGGAACAATATGGCACAGGAGTTTACGCATATTATTCATTGAGATACAAATCTGAAGATAAGACATGGATGAGCACTAGGGGATTTGCGGTGATAATCTATATCCTCAGCACATCCAGGATATCATGACGGAAGGACTATACGTATGCATTGTAACCTCAGCTTGTATGGTTCAACGCGTTGGTTTATATATCCGTGACATGAGCGTGGGGCATTGCTCACAGACTTATGGAATAGTTCCATTTGATGAATTGGGCGTAGGACCTAGGGAGTCCCGCGATATGGAGTGTACTCGTTGTGCACTAGGGCAGCGTGCCGGATTAAAGTGTTTAATCTAGTAATATTTAGAAATACCACAAAAATGTGTGCGTACTTGTATTTAAGTGTTAAATACAATAATTAGTCAATAATTATTATTTACTAATTGTATAATGACACATAGCGTATTGTGGACCCTCAGTTGAGTTTACCTATGTGTGGGATTTTGTAGGACCCACTAGGAGTGAATTTAGTAACTATTTATGACGGACAAAAATGATCATTTCACACTTTTTAATTATTAAATAATCAAAATATCTCTCTTATTATATAACATAATATATTTTTATATTATTTTATTTTATTATATAATATTTTATTATATTATATATTATTATATTATATTATATTTTTTATAAGATATTTTATATATAATAATATAATATATTGGGTGCCAAATAGTTGGCACCCATTAGTTGTAATATTATATTATTATTATATTAATATTTTATATTATATTATTATTTTATTTTATATATATATATATATATACATGAGAGAGATGAGAAAAAGAAAGAATGTGTGTGTTTTTGGCCAAATTTGGCCGAGAGAAGAGAAGAGAAATGGAAAAGAAAAGAAGAAGAAAGGAAAAAAAAAGAAGGGAAAAGAGGAAAAAATAAAATTGTTTTATTTTTCTCTATGCTTCTAATTGAAGCAATGGTGGATTGCTTCAAATTCTCCCTTTCTTATTCTTTTGGAGAAAATGATAAAAATACACACTGACCATTTTGGGGTTTAAGAGTTAAACCCAGTGCTGCGTATTGGGCTGCTGTTCTAGCTCACCAAGCCCACTGTGTTGGTGACTAGAATTGCCCATGAGTTGGTCTCCATGGGGACTTCGAAAAAAATACGTATATAACGTTACACGTTGAGGTGATTTCTCTAATCTTATAAATATATTAATGCGATTAATATATTGTATTATTGTGTTTATTGTAAAATTTATATATTTTCGCTGCGTTAGGCAATAGACACAATTGCACATGCATACACCCACACGTGCCTTAGATCCGCCTACAAAAGAATCCTATGACTTATAGTAAAACGATGTTAGACATCGCTTAGGAAAATGGATAAATACCAAAAAATTTAAGATTAACTTTAAGCATAACAATCAAGTCTAGAACTTGGTTGTGCTTCCTATAGGAATTGTTCTTATTGATTGTAAAAGAGTTTACGTATGAAAGCATGGGCCCAAAAGGAGGCAAAAGCTTTTAAGGGCCCAAAAGGAGGCAAAAGCTTACCCTCAACGGTCTGAGATCGATTATGAGGAAACCTTTCACCAATAAATATGCTAAAGTTAATTTGAATTTTGTTAGATATTGTAGTATGCTAAACTCTTTGTTTTGATGAAGTAATCAGAGAGTCTGGTTTCATTAAAAACTAAGAGAAAGCATGTGCATTCAGAAAGAGTAGTGGGAGTATAAATTACCCTTCTAATTCTTTCTATATATATAACATACTCATTGTCAAAACCGACAATGATATGTCGCAAGTTAGTCAATTAAGAGTTAATTGAGTAAGAACTTTTTCATGAAAGATTTGGGAGAGGCTTCTTACATACTAGGTATAAAGCTTTATACAGATAAAGTTATGAAGTAGATAGGACTCTCCAAATCTTCATACATAGACTAAGTCCTGAAAAATGTGCAATTTTAATAACTATGAGATAGTTAGTGTATCTTTTAGACATGGTATTCATCTTTGTAAGAGAAAATGTCCTCAAGTAGAAAATGAAAGAGTTAGAGTGTCTAACATATAATATACATTAGCTAGAGGTAGCTTAATGTATACCATGTTATGTACAAGTCCTGGATTTTGATGGCTGTAAGTATTATGAGGCGGAATCAGTTTGATCTAGGTAACGACCATCGAATGGTCGTGAAACGTATCCAAGTAATACCTGAAAGGTATGAAGGATAAGTTTTTAATTTATAAAGAAAGTTACTTACAAATGAGATGATGCGTAGAATTAGACTTCTAGTTTGATTTGGATGATGGATAATCTACATCTGATTATGTATTATTCTCAATGATACCATAACTTGTAGAATAAGTGCAATTGAAATGTCTACATTTGATTCTACCATAAATATAGAATTTATTGTAGCTTGAGAAGCCTCCAAAGAAATTTTTTATAGATATTCAAGTTAGTTGTAGAGCTCAGAATAAGTTCTAAGCTTAATGAATCCTATCACACTAAAAATGCAACATAAATGGAGTGACTGCTCAAGCCGAGATAGCATATAATTTAAAGTATCATGGCTTATGGAGATGTAAGAGAATCTAGGAAACATCCTTACAGATTATAGCGTACTCGCTTTCTAAAGCGTTAACTCTTAAAGTATTTCAGAAACACTTAGAGTCAATGGATATTAAATACTATCTTGAATGGCACTAGAGCAAGTAGGCGTTTGTTAAGATTTGTGCTTACGTGTCATCTCATTATGTATAAATATTTAATGAAAGTATTTATATAATTTTTACTTCTAATAAAATCATTAATATTATTTATAATAAATGGTGAGATGCTTGTAACGTTTCAGACATTGTATGATCTGAAGAAGTTCAGATATGGTCTAAATGAGTTTAGATTAGTGTTAAGAGTTAGCAGATTAATAGAGTTAGCGAAATCTAAATAGTTAGAGCCTTGTCTGAAATGGGACAGTGACCTGAGAATATATTTATAATGACATAGCTGTAAAGAGTTGCAGATAGTGTTAAGAAATGTCATTATGCAAGTATGTTCTCAAACATGATGTTCCCGATCTAATTTCATCGATAGGAGTCTATCGATCGAACCCATTAATATAAATTAGTGTATGTCTATATCTAGATGGTCTAGATGGTTAGTCTTAGCAAACTATGAGCTTAGTGGAACCCATTAAACTTATTGTAAAACCATGTAAAATGTCTTCTAAACATAATTCTATTTCTTTCTTAAATAATCCACCCATTATTACTACTTCTTTTCCATATTCCCAAAGGTTTAAGAAAAAGAAGTTAGATGCCCAACTTTCCAAATTTCTTAAAGTATTTAAAAATATCCACATAAACATCCCTTTTTTGGAAGTTGTAGAACAAATGCTGAATTATGGGAAATGCATGAAATAGGTGATTTCAAAGAAGATAAGTTTAAAAGATTATGAGACGGTGAAACTGGTAGCAGAGTGTAGTTCATTTCTTTAATGAAAGTTGCCTCAAAAGTTGAAAGATCTAGGTAACTTCACTATTCCTTGCACTATTAGGTAATCAACTTTTGAAAAGGCTTTATATGATCTTAGGGCAAGCATCAATTTAATGCCTTTATTTATTTTTTGAAAGTTAGGTCTTTGTAAAGTGAAGGCCACTTCAATTTCTTTACAAATGAAAAATAGGTCTCTCACTTATCCAAGAGGAATCATTGAAGATGTGCTTGTGAAAGTGGATAAGTTCATTCTTCCAAGAGACTTTCTTGTGTTGGATATGGAAGAAGGCAAGGAAGTTCCTATTATTCTAGGGCAGCTATTTCTAGCTACCAGGAGAGCCTTTATTGATGTTCAAAATAAGAATTTAACACTCTGGGTGAATGGTAAAAAAGTGAAGTTCAACATTTACTACTCCAAAAAATTTCCAAATAAGGTGCAATTTTGTAACTGTATTGATGTTATTAATGAATGTGTTCAAATGTTTACTCCTCAAGTCTTATATAGAGATCCTTTGGAGTATTGTCTTGTGAATTCTAAATTCTAGAAAAAGGCACTTCTACCTGCATAATTTGGTGATGCTCGTTATGAGATGTGTAAAAATCATGTATATGAAATGGTAATGCTTGAAGCTTTATTTTTTGAAACAAATGCTAATGGTCATGTTGACGTTTTGGAGTCAATATATACTTATGGGAATTCTAAAGATTCTGGGAAGACATCTAGTTCTTTGAAAGATGAACTTATTTTGAAGCAATTACTCGCCCACTTTTTCTATGCCTTCTTAGGAGACAATTCCATTTTTCAGTGATTATTTCGGCATTCTTCAAAATAGAAGAGAAAGTCAAGTTGCTTGGGATTTTTTAAGAAAGTATAAGAATGCATTAGGTTAGTCCAACTCCGACATTAAAGGGATTAGCCCCACCATTTGCATACATAAGGTTTAATGGAAGAGACCTATAAGCCATCAATTGAGCATCAAAGAAGATTGAATCTGATCAAGAAAGATGTTTTGAGAGCTGAAGTTTTAAAACTAGTTAATGGTGGGATCATTTGTGCCATTTACGATAGCTTTTGGGTGAGTCCAGTGCAAGTTATGCCTAAGAAGGGTGGTACGACAGTTGTGAAAAATGAGAAAGATGAACTTTTTCCTTCTGGGATTGTCACGAGATGGAGAGCTTGTATTGATTATAAAAAGTTGAACAAAGCTACTCGAAATGACCATTTACCGCTTTCATTCATTGACTAAATATTAGATTAGTTGGTGAGGTATGGCTACTATTACTTCCTAGATGGCTATGCCTGGTACAACCAAATTGCAATTGCTCTCAAGGACTAAGAGAAGACAACCTTCACATGCCTTTATAGTACGTTTACTTTTAGAAGAATGCCTTTTGGTTTGTGTAATGCCTCAACTACTTTTCAAAAATGCATGATGGCTATTTTTTTGGATATGGTTGAGGAGATAATAGAGGTTTCTATGGATGATTTTTTTTATAATTAGGTCATCTTTTGATCATTACCTTCATAATTTATCTCGTGTGTTACAATGATATGAAGAGAAGAACCTTATACTTAATTGGAAAAAATGTCATTTCATGGTGAAAAAGGGGATTTTTCTTGGCCATAAAGTGTCATCCAATGGTATTGGAGTGGATAAGGCAAAAACAATGTAGTTATTGAAAAACTTCCTCCACTAACAAATGTCAAAGGGATCCAGAGTTTTCTTTGCCATGCCAGGTTCTATCAAATATTTATAAAGGATTTTTCAAAGATTGTCAAGCCCTTTTGTAGCCTACTTGAGAAAGATATTCCATTTGTTTTTTATAAGCTTGAATAAAGGCTTTTAATATGATTAAAGAAAGATTGATTTTAGCTCCAATTTTGATTGCACCTAATTAGGATGAACTGCTTGAGATTATGTGTGATGCTACTGACTATGTGGTTGGGGCGGTTTTTGATCAAAGAAGAGATAAAATTTTCAAGGCTATTTATTTTGCAAGTAGAACACTCAATGATACCCAAGAGAACTGCACCACCACTAAAAATGAGATATTGGCGATAGTTTTTGCATGTGATAAATTTCAATCCTATATCATCGGGTTAAAGGTGATTATAAATATGGACCATACAACCACCCAATACTTGTTTGTTAAAAGGGATACTAAGCCATGGTTGATCCAGTGGATACTATTGCTTCAACAATTTAATGTGAAAGTCTATAATAAGAAAGGGAGAGAAAATGTTATTACAGATCACCTTTATGAAGGAACCACAAAAGAAGCCAAGAGAATGAAACATGATGACATACGGACATCAATTATGAAGGAAGTGGGAGAATTGTAAACAAGGATTGGGAAGCACAAAATCACTGAAGACATGATGACCTTAATAAAATGAGCAAGCCAGGATGCATTCGTTGAATCTATATGGTAAGCATATTTATACTTATTCTTTTGCCTCCATAAACTGAGTATTTATTCATTTAAATATGAATATTTAACTATTTATATGCTTTATTATTATTTTGTAAGTTTGTAATTGATGGAGCAAAGAAGGATCAAAATCTGAAGAAAAAGGGCAAAACAATCAAAACATGAATAGAAAGAGCTAGCACCACGATACCAAGATGCATAATCACAGTGCTAGAATAATGGAAAAGAGCCGAAAACAATAGAAGCTAAGCGCTTCAGCATCCACAAGCCAAGACCATGGCTCTGAAATGTGAAGAAGTCTTCCTAAAATATAGAAAGTAAGCACCGTAATGCTCAAGGCCATGGTTACGGTAGTACTATGATTAGAGCTAGTGCCATAAAACTAGAAAGTCAAGGCCATAGTTTTGGGAAGAAAATCTGGAAAGCCTAATCTGTCTTGGACATAAAGTTTTCCCTAACGTAAAGAAAAAAATATATATAAATAGAAGACTATTCAACCAATATAAAAAGAGATCAAAGAGAACGTAACAAAATGCAAATCATTAAGAGTTTAAAGAAAACGAAGAGAGAATCAAGAGAAGAATATCAAGGTAAGGGAGAGAATGAAGATTAAAGATTTCAAGGCACCATTCTCTTTTCTTCTTTCTTCTTATATGTCTTAACTTCTTAATTCTCTGTGATGTTGATTATATTGCATTCTAAAACTCTATTTTTCATTATGACCTAGGTTATTATTCTAGTATTACAATTTGAACTCAATACATAATTTGAATATTATCTACTCGTATTTTTATGATGTCAATATAGAATTATTCAATTTATTGTATGCTTAATGCATTCTAGTACTTGATCAATAATTAACCAGATTTAGGAACCATAATGAACTTGGAAGAGGGATTTATATGTTTAGTCTTAAATAAACTAATATATGATTATAGTGTGATAACTTGAGTTTCATATGAGATAAGAATATACCCATATAGTATATATGATTTTAAGGAACTATTTTTAATGAATCTGACTTAATCTAATTACCATAGGAATATAAGTAGTGATATATTCACTTGACCATTGGAAGATGCTAGTGAGGATATTAGGGTTCTTAGTCAACAATTCATATTGATAAAATAAATTAAGAGACGTTATTAAATTTAAGTGAAACATTGAGGGATAATTGTAATCCTAGATCTATCCAATATTAGTCATTTATTAATTGCCATCTTCAGTTATCTTTGCATTATTTTCTTTTCAATAGATTTTAGATTAGTATATTTAAATTAGAATTATTTTGATAAGAGTAGAAAGAAATAGTTTTAGTATATAGCAAATAATAATAGTTCTTCCTTATGAGAACGATAATTTATTCTCGTTATATTACTTGTTTGCGATAGCCTGCACTTGTGCTATAATCCAACACAACACCATTAGGTGAGTAGAAAAACTCTACAAGCTTACTACACCGAGCTTCCAAATTTACAATGGAACCAGGGGCCTAAAAGAACACATCTTTCACTTTAATGCAAAGATGATAATTCATGCATGGGACAGACCTTTAAAGCGCATCATGTTCCTATCCAGTTTAAAAGGTCCTACCTAAGAATGGTTTTGCAAAGTGAAGAATAACTTAATATCTCAATTTGACAAATTGATAACACAATTTATCATCCAGTACATGTGAAACCACAAGAAAGAGACCACATTAGACTTATTTTTTAAGAAGCAATGGGAGAATGAGATAATCAGAAGCTTCCTCAATAAATTCAATTGAGAACTAATCAAACTTGGAAGTTATGACACCAAGATAGCTATCCAAGCTTACCGAAAAGCAGTAAAGACATCACTCTCATATTACTATTATCTCATAAGAAATAACATCACTTCATTCGAGATAATGAACCAAAAATCTTAGCAATAAATCAGGGGAGGAAGAAGATAAAACAACTATAATCAAAGAAACTTTTGTGATTACAACATAAAAGGAAGTAAGCTTAACTTTGAGAGAATGATAAAGGCATAACATCAACAATTATTGGTCCCTAAGATGACAAATTAATGCCTTCATAAAGAATGGAAACCTAGCCAAGTTTAGGCTAGAGATAGAACTAAAAACGCCAATGGAACAAAAGAAAATGATCATAAGTTGAGTGGGACAAAAGCCACGACCACTGAAGAGATAATGCCCCTAATACTGAACATGATCTATAGATCATTGTTTGACTTTTACTACTTGAAAAAAGAGAATGAGGAAGAAGAAGAAAATGACGAGTTCAACCCACCAAAGAAGCTTCCACTAATCCCCAAGACTTAAAGGCAAGAGAGCTAATAGTCCTGGATAGGGATAGTAATTTAGCCCGGATCTAGATCTAGATATGCAAAAACTCAGAACTGGGCCCGGCTCAGCCCAAACAAATTTGGGCTAAATTAGAGATCCGAGTTTGATAATTTTTTGCATAACCCAGATCTTGGTTTTGTAAGACCCGTCGTGGATCCATGATTACAAGATTCCCTTTTTTATTTTTTTATTTGCTTAATAAAAGTAAAATAAGCAAATAAAAAAAGCAGTGTGTGTGAACTAAAGTTCCCTATGTCTTTTGCACTACCTAATTCCTAAATTTCTAATTCCCCCACCAAGTTGACATTTTTCATTTCCCTCCAAGTTCACTGCAAGCTACTACGTGAGTGAGTGTGACTATGTCCACTTTAATTTTTCATGAACTATAGTGGCAGTGCAACATTCATGACTTAACAGTGGCAAAATAAATTTTCCAACACTGCAATTGTCTCTTCCATCACTTTTTGGAAGTAGCTGTGGTGCTCGGCAAAACTACAGAATAGTAGTTCACATAAGACATCATAGGTGCAACTCGTAGGCTCAAGTCTCAGCTCAACATAGCTCTGCTCGAAACACAGCAGTAATCGGTAGAACTGCAGAAGTCGGGGTAGGCTCGTAGTCGCAGGCTTGAATTTAAGCCCCCGAATATTGAGTAATTTGTGAGTATTTTTAAACCTTTTTTCATATAGCTGTTGTATTGTGTAATGAATAAGGGAGCTTTTGTGTTTGTGTAATAAACAAAACTTGAAAACAAGATTCATAAAGGAATTTTATTGTAAACACAAGATGAGGGACGTGTTATGGCTTGTGCCGCCCCTATTGGTGTTGTTTGTGCAATTGTACTTTTCTTGCATGTGCTGTGTAGTGTGTGTTGTATTGTGTATAAGTGTGTTTTGTTTTATTTTAATTGAAGATATGCAGAAATAATTTTGTTTGTCTTTAGATTCCAATTAATTTAGTTGTATGATGAGTGAAAAATTATTTTCTTATACTGGAGACTTAAAAATTCAATTAAAGTTATAAAAAGGAAATTATATAAACCAATGACTAAAATCATTCTATTTCTTTTCATCTTTCAATTAAATTAAATTATAGTCTAATTCACTTCATTAAACTTTATGGTCTTCACTTTTTAAATTATAGTCCAAATTTTACTTTCAATCAAATAATTACCACTTTTAAATTATTATTTTAGAAATAATACAACATATATACCGTATGCATTGAATAGACAATGATTGATAAATTGAAGTATTCATGTTGATTGCATTGATCAATAAATTGAAGCATTCTAATTAACATTTTTTTTAATTCACGTGATTTTTTTTATTATCGGAAACATAACATAAAATTTGATAATAATATCACGTGATTTTTAGTGTTAAATTTTTAGGTGATATAAGACAATAGAGGAACAAATTATTATGTATTATGTAGATATAAATTCTGGTGATAGTTTGGAAAATGTGGTTAAAGGCAGTAGTGAAATCCAAATGGATTCAACGACTAGAGAAGAAGAAATTGGAGGTGGTCATGGTCGTGGACAAAAGAGAGGTCGTGTTGAAATAGAATGTATAACGGAAATGAGAATAAAGGAAATGAACAAAGAAATAAAATGGGAGAGAGGAAGAGGAAAAGGAAAAGGGAGATTAACTTTAGAAGTTCAGAATTATTTTGGCAATGTAAAGGTTTTTCCTAATAAAGTATATGTTGTTTGCAAGTACTATGTCAAATGATTGCAAGGTCATTATAGTAGTAGGACTAGGAACTTGAAAAATCATTATCAATTATGTTTGGCAAAGATGAAAGCAACACAAAACCAGAAAGAGATACCAAAAACTAGTGATGAGGATGGAAATACAATCATGGGTACTTATACTGAGCATCCTAAAAGTGATATGACAACTTTTAAGGTTACAGTTGCCAAGACGATTATCTTGCTTGAGCTTCCACTCTCATTTGTTGAGTACATCGATTTTTGTGATTTGCATAAATTGTTACAACCACAACTCTCTCTTATAAGTAGAAATACAATAAAGAATAAAATTTTGAAGTTGTATGATATTGAGAGAGAGAGAGAGAAAGAAAACAAAATGCATTTATTAGACAGTTATGATAGTAAGATTGCTATTATAACAAATTTGTGGACAACTAGCTACCAAAAAAGACAATATACACGACATATTACATTGATAATATATGGGTTTACGGGGTCAAATTTTAAGGTAATAACTTTACATGTTATTAAAATTTTATTATATTTAAATTTAATTTGCATTAAATATATGATTACAATTTTATCATTTACTTTTTTTAAAATTATTAGGTTTATTTAAATGCCCGTTTCATATAATGTTGAGACTATCTATAATGAGTTGTATACTTGTTTGATGGATTGAAATGTGGATCGTAAGTTGTCAACTGTTACAGTCGATAATTGTTCAACCCATGATGCAATGATGGACCAACTGGCGAGCAAACTTTTTATTTGTGAATTGATACTTGGAGGTTTATTATTACACATGCTTGTTGTGTGCATATGCAATAATAACTTTACATTGATAATATGTGGATTTTACAGAGTCAAATTTTGAGATAATAACTTTATATGTTATTAAAATTTAATTTACAATAAATATACGATTGTAATTTTATCATTTACTTTTTTTATATTATTAGGTTTATTTAAATTCCCGCTCCATATAATGCTAAGACTATTTGTAATGAGTTCCATGCTTGTTTGATGTATTTGAATGATGATTGTAAGTTGTCAACTGTTATAATCGATAATTGTTCAACCAATGATGCAATGATAGACCAACTGACAAACAAACTTTCTAGTTGTGAATTGATACATAGAGAATCATTATTGCACATGCATTATTGTACGCATATACTCAACTTGATAGTAAGGGATATGATGACGGTGTTAGTTTTTAGATAGCAATACCTAGAAGGATGGAGAATTTTGAGGCTACTGCACGTCAATTAAGTGATAGAGAAACTAGGAAATTGGTGCTTGATTGCAAAACCTGATGGAATTCCACTTATTTGATGCTTATAATAGTCGAGTCTTATAGATATTTTTACTCGATTAAAAGAACGAGATAGAACTTATAAATTTTGTCCAAGCGAGATGGAGTGTGAGCTAGCAAAGGTTATATGTAAGGATCTGAGAGTGTTTTGTAAGTTGACTGAGATATTTTCAGGGACCCAATATCCTACAAGTAACTTGTTCTTCCTAAAGATATGTGAGATCAAGTTATCTATGAACACGTGGTTAGATTCACCTATTCCAGGGGTAAAAGAGATGGCTAGATTGATGATTATGAAATATGAAAAGTAATATGAGGTAATTCACGGTGTAGTGATCGGTACTCTTCTTGATCCTAGGTTCAAGATGATGTACATTAATTTTTTTCCACCTAAAATCTATGGAGTTGACTTTAATGCTCAGATTGAAAGGATACAAAAAAATGTTTAATGACTTAGTCAATGAGTATGTGACAAGATTTCTATCTGTTGGTAGTTCTTTATCTAGTTCTTCTCAATGACTTAGTTAAGGTACGGGGACAGTTATGGATGGATCAATGGAGGGTGACACCACTTTTGAGTGGCAAATATTTATACGCCCAAACTCAACCACACCATTAGATAAATCTAAGTTAGATCACTATTTGGACGAGGATCTACTAGTTAAAACTCCCAATTTTGATATTTTATTCTAGTTGAAAAATAGTAAGAGCAAACATCCATTATTGTCTAGGATTGCTAGATATTTCTTGGCCATTCCTATGTTCATTATTGCTTTTGAGTTTGCTTTTAGTATAGGGATAGACATTTGAGTGCACATCACAGTAGACTTCATCCAAAGAGTCTAGAGGCATTGATGTGTACTTAATATTTGTATTGGGTTAAGTTACGAGGTAAAAATAGATTACATAACACATTATGCTACTATTGTTGTTATTTATGTATAAATTAATTAAAAAATTTAAATGATTTATTTTTGTTATTTTTAATTATTTTTTACGTCGAATTCTAAAATCTAAACTAGTTATCTCAGAAGAATGCGAGTTCCTTAGAATTTAAGTTGTTTTTAATGGATTATAATTGTATTATTTACTTGGAGCTTTAGATGATATGCATTATTGCATGTATTTTGGATTATGGTTTATGATTATGGATTGTATTTTGTAAATTATGGATTATGAAACTTTGGAACTTTGGATAATATGCATTATTGAATATTTTGTATGATGGATTATGGTTGTGGATGGTATTTTGTGGATTATGGGTTATGAAATAACATATTATTTTAGATGATACGGATTATATGCTTTGATGATTGTCATTGAAATGAATTATTTAGTAGTGTGATTTTATTTTGTTGTCTGTAATATAAACGAGAACCATTTTTATTATAGGTAATTCAAAATCCTTCAACAAGTATTGATTTTGAAGTGTTATTATGTTAATGATAGATTGAAGACTAATGATGTTGAAGTAATTTTAACCATGTAAGAAATTTTTTGATGTATGTTTTATCATATATTTTCTTTTTAAAATGTGAATGTCATTATAAGGACAAGATAAGACCACTACGTACTCAAATAACAAAAAAATATTAACGTAGACTTGTTCTTCACTTTTTATATAAGATTTTGGTGCATAGTTTATATATCTTTATTTTTGTGTGGATAATGTTAAATAAATTATAATTTGAAACTTGAATGTCTTATATTTTCAAAATTCAAACTTGTTTTTGGTCATATACTGCAATATATATTATATTAATATATATATTTCTAACTTTCTATAAAACAATTTCTGAAGTGTAAAAGATGAAGACAAAATTTAAAAACATTTAAAATATTTTAAATTAGAAATACAAATATACAACACAAATTTTACAATCTAACAATTGTTTTACAAACTAAATAACTCAAAAGTTTACATTTAACTTTAAAAAAAATTTAAAATCAGGTTCACATTCGGGCCGGATTACCCCGATTTGGCCCGGATACTAACCCGGATCTCGCATGGCCCAAAAAAACTTGAGCCGAAATCTAGGCTTTTGATCCAAATTTTGCCATCCCTAGTCTTGTAAGGAACACATATAACAAAAGAACCAGTCATGGAGGTTTTATACATTAGGATGGTAATGAACCTATTCTACGTAACAATACTCAATGGGAGACTACCAAATAACGATGGGAATGATGAAAGATAGATGTCACTATTTATAAGGGCAATAAAAATTCAAGATGTAGGATAAAAGAGACGTCAACAATAACAGTAATGTCAATTAAACAAAATTTTGAGGAGATAATCTTTTTTCGAAAGGATTAAACTAGTCTAATGGTTCCACATCTAGATCTACTAGTAATTACCTTGAATATAGCAAGAACCATAGTCTAAACGATAAATGTTGATGCAGGTGATAAGGGCTAATTAGGTTTAATATTTTCATCTTCCAAGCTTATATTTATTTGTTTAAATTAAGATTATTTGGTCTTTTATGTATTTTATTATTATTTTGTAGGTTTGCAGTCAATAGAGTAGATATGGATGAAAATATGACAAAAACATCATAATTGCTATAGTACCTACTATAGTAACGAGCTATAGTAATGTGGCTACAGTGCCCGGCACCGTAGCGCTCAAAACGGCACTAAAAAATAGTATGTACAATTTTCCAACGCCGTGATGCTGCATGAACAGTATCTATAAATAGTATTTATGAACAGTACTCGTGTACAGTAATCCTAATATGACTTATATTTGATGTTTTATCCATACAAACCTGTAAGTAAAAGATCAAAAACTCTAAATTAATTATAAAAATAGAATCAAGAGGAGAGAGAAAGAACAATTTTTAGAGGATCAAGAAGAATAGAAGATTGAATAGTGCAGAAAAATTAGTTTTATCTTTTCAACTCTTTATCTTTCTAGTTTTCTATAATTTTCATGATGTTATTCTTGATAAGCTTTAGAATTTTTTATTTCACCATGACTTAAGTTTTTATTCTAAGGTTAGACTATGTGAACCTAGTATGTAGTTGGATTTCATTAATTCTTAATTTATTAACTTAATTATTATAATTGATCCATTCTATCTTGTCTTTATTACTTTCATTATATCTGGTTAATACTATGAATGATTAAGGAACCATGATGAACTTGACAAAGGGATTCGTGTGTTTAGTCTAAGATAATTTGATGCATGATCATAGGGTAACAAATATGAGTTCTATCTAGAATAGACAAATATGGTATACTTTAGACTTGATCTTAATGAATTATATTTTAATTTGATTATCATAGACGTATAGGTAATTGTTAGAATATGTAATATAGTTACTCGACCATTGACAGAGGCTTGTGATGAGATTAATGTCTAAGCCAACAATTGGTAATAAGAGATTAACTAAGAAATTAATGAGGTCAATGAAGTATTAGGGGATGAGTCTATATCCTAGATTATTATCAATTAGTGAATTTATCTCTTTGTTTATTCGTTGTTTAGGTTAATTTAATTGATAGAATTATGTTAGTTAATTAAATTTCAGATTTTTGTTTTTGAATAAAAGTTAAGTAGTTATAATTTTAGTATTTGATTGAAAGAATTAGATAGCATAGTCCCTATAGGATCGATACTTAGACTTAAAATCCTATATTGCTTGATACGATAACATGTGCTTGCATTTAACTACTATAGCACTAATCAATAGGAAGTAGTGATGATATCCTATTTTGGGAATCTTTTTAAAGCTTGAAATTAAATGAAAAGAATATCTAAGGATGCAACACCAAACTCATAACATATAAGAGAGGCAAGGTACAAGTTAAAGGGATAATTATATGGTAGTTATAAGGAAGAAGAATAAAAAGTGGCGAGTTTATGTAGATTACATAAATCTCAATAAAAGTAACCTCATAAGACTCTTTTACACTCTCTCAAATATAAATTGAATGATAGATGTCATGAGAGATTGTCATTCTAGATGCATAAAATGGATACAACTAGATAAAAATGAATTTGAAAGATGAAAAAATTGCCAATTTTGTGACAAAATGTGAAACCTACTGTTAGAACGTGATGCCATATGAATTAAATAATGTAGGACCCATTTTTTAGAGGCTAGTCAACAAGGTTTTTGGGAAGCTAATAAAGAAGGCAATGGAAGCTTATATTGATAATACAACAGTTAAAGGCAAGGAAGCTTAGAACAATATTATAAACCAACAAGAAGTATTCGATGCCTCAAAGAAGTTTAAAATATGTATGAATCTAGCTAAATGCACTTTTGAAGTCTCATTTGAAATCCTCTTAGGACACGTCATAAGTACACAAGGAATTAAAGCCGACCCAGCACAATTTCAAGCCCTCAGAAATTCTCCCATCTTAAAAATACTAAAAGAAATACATATTTTGGAAATAAGGTTGGCAGTACTAAACAGGTTTATTTTGAGGATGTCAGACAAGTGCAGACCCTTTTTCTAAGATATTAAAGCTAAAAACAAAAACCTATAAGGGCTATAATAGACGAAAACACTATAGAATTTGAAAGAGTACTTAAAAAAGCCTTCATTCCTGTCCACACTTTTTCTTAACGAGAATTTATACTTATATCTTCCAATTTCCAAAGTAGCAGTCCTATGCAAGGAAGTAAATGACCAACAAAAATTGATCTTTTACACTAACAAGTTACTTCTAGATGTAGAAACCAGTTATTTAGCTATTAAGAAGCTCGCCTTTGCTCTTCTACAAGCTAAAGACAAACTAAGACACTAATGTGAAGCACATTCTATCATGGTGTATAATTCCTATCTACTGAAATGCATCCTATCAAGATCAAATGTTATAGAGAGAGTCACTAATATGGCAATAGGACTAATAAACCTTAAAATTGAGTACTAACCAAAATTAATAATCATAGGCTAGGCATGGCAGATTTCCTGTTAGAATATGAACGACAATAAAAGATGATTACTACCAAAGCCTCTAGACGTAGGAGAAGATTTGAAGATACATATAGATGGATCCTCCAACTAGTAAAAGTTTAACTTATGAGTGAGAATCAAGAGCCCAGAAGGATTGATACTAGATCACACAGTGAAATTGTTATCCCTAGCATCCAACAACAAAGCATAATACAACATTCTGATCAAAGGACTTACCATAGCATGATAGTTATTGATTAAAAGACTACAGGTATACATGTACTCAGTCTTAGTCACTTTGCTACTAGAACAACACTACGCACAAAAAAAGTGATGAAAGGCTACCTCACTAACCAAGAAGTAACAATCACTCAAGTACCAAGGGAACAAAACTCAAAAGTAGATAAACTAGCCAAAGAAGCATCATCAGTAAAACCTTTACCAATTTGTATAATCCCACTTTTTACCAGAGATAAAACAACAATAAATGAAGAAACTTCCATATTAAAGGAATAAAAAAAAAAAGGGACTTAATAGAAATTACTACTTTCGATAATTGAATGACCCTTTACATTAATGTTTTGCAAGATAGGAAGCTTTAATCAAACTAGAAAGAAGCAAGGCTTGAAGGTTTGCACTAATTGATGGAAAGTTATATAGGAAAACATTCTCAAGAATTTACATGCATTATATACTCAAAAATAAATGAAGGAATATAATCGAGGAAGTAAATGAAGGAGTGTATGAGAATCACTCTAATGGAAGGACTTGGGCTCATAAAGTCATAACGAAAGACCACTACTGGCATTCTAATCACAAATACTTAGATTACATGAAGAAATGTGAGAAATGTTAGAACATACCATGCTTATCTATCTTCTAGTTGAACCTTGAATATGATAATTGGCCTATGGCCTTTTATCTAATAGGAAATGGACATTCTTTATCTCTTACCTCTGAAAGGTGGAGGGAAATGATTTGTACTCTTATAAATAGATTACTTCACAAAATAGGTAGAAGTAGAAGCTTATGGTAACATAATAAGATCAAAAGTGAATAAAATTGTATGGACAAACATTGTCACCAAATATAGAATACTGCAAGTATTGGTCTTAGGAAGCTAGAAGTAATTTGTCAATATAGTTGGCACCTCTTTTTGTTCTACAAGATAGAACAAATATTCTCCTTCCAAAGCTATCTATTAGGAAACAACCAAATAGAGCCCACCAATAAAAGCATCTTTACCATTATGTAGAAAAGACTCGAGAAAAAGAAAGTGAGTGGCTGGAAGAACTTCTAGGGGAATTTTGGGCATACAGGACAACTAAAAATAGATCCATAAGAAGCTTATCCTATGCATTGGTCCATGAGACGGAAGTAATACTTCGCATAGAAGTTTTCATTTCTACCTTGGAAACCAAACTAGTCAAGTTAGAGTTGAATGATATAGTGCTTTCCTTAGCAAATGACCTTGCTGATGAAGCTCAAGATGTTGTTCCAATCCATGCCACTATCTATAAAAAAGAAAATAAGGAAACAATACCATGGTAAAATCTATAAAAGAGAAATTAAAGAAGGAGTTCTAGTTCTGAGGGAAGCTCTTAACATCAACAAAGAACAGAATAGGGAACCAATCCCCTCAACATGAAACGCATCCAGACTAATAAAATAATAAATGACGTATAAGACATTTACAGTTCTAAAAGATTATTCATAAAATAATAAATGATGTATTTTGCATACTTACATAACCCCAATACGTTCATCAAATATCTTCCCTTAAAAGGAATGAGCCCCTTGAGACCTCCTATTCTTGAAAAGCTCAAACACTAAAGAAAAGCCTTCCTAGGAAAGATAAGTGTACCCTCAAGCTTGGAAGTAAAAATATTTCCTTATAATAGTCATATGCTTATAAGTCACCCTTCCTTAGAAGTGCCACATCAAAAAGACTTTCTTGGAAAGGTTGTGTGCTTATAAGTCGCCCTTCCCTAAAAACACTGCATCAACAAGACTTCCCTGATAGAGTTGTGTGCTTATAATCCCCCCTTGCCTAAAAGCACCATATCAACAATACTTTCTTAGAAGGATTATATGCTCCTAAGCCACACTTCTTTAATAACATTATCCAAGAACCTTCTAAAAAAAAGTGGCACAATCAATCATCCTTCTACATAATGATCTCATAAATATGACCATCTAAGTAAGCACGCAATATTTCCAAAAGCCAAAGTAATCACTTTCTAGATCATTAGTTCCTCCAGGAAATCAGAATGATGTATTTGTTATTTCATATAAAGAACCAAAAGATGTCTACATATTGGAAGCAATTAACTCACATACATTTGGAAGCAAAACTTAAAAAATTAAAAAATTTATTACTATAATATACACATTGCCATCACTAGAAGCAACATTTAGAAATATTTGGGCAAGAATAAAGAATAATTTTTTGTTAATATTTCATAATTTTCAAGAATTATTCTATATTACAAAGAATTGAAAATTCATGGAAAGACAAGAAGATATGACTATTCTTAATTTGAGGACTTTTCTGAAAGGTCAAAAATATTTGTATCAACTTCTAAATCTCATTCATCAACAGAATCATAATTGATTTGTCAAGACTTATCCTTAAAATGCCTCGTAGACTAACCATGGTACCACTCACATTCAATATCAAAATCTTTGTCAATTCCCTATGGGAGGCAAGATCATGTCTAGACCTAAACCTCTGCGCTAATGCTACCAAAACTTAGCACTCATATAGACCCTCGCTGCATCAAGCCTCCTTTTTCAATGGACATCAAACTTGGCAACAGCCACACCCTATTGGGAACCCTCTAATGCTAACTTTAGTTCCCATACTATCACTTCCAACTTAAGTGCCCAAGCTTCCACAACCTATAGAAGTTCAGTACCACTAGAAAATAGTACTTTTCAAAGTGCCCTTCCCAAATTTTAAGTTCTCCGTCTCTTTTTCAAAGAAGGAGACCTATTCTCACTTGTAGTCAAATAAGTTTGCATATCACTATTGGAGATGGTGCTTACTGTTAGAGTTGGTGCTTACTTTTAGGGTTGATGCTTACATGTCATCCCTAAATATATATATATATATATATATATATACTTATTATTTATACAAGTCTATATTCCTATTAAATCGATAATCCTTATTTATATAGTACCATGCAATGTAATATTACAGATATTGTGTTATCTGAAGAAGTTCAGATCTAATATAAAGGAGTTTAAATCAAGGCCTAGAGTTAGCCACGTTGAGAGATATAAATGCTAAGAGTTAGCACAGCTAAGTGTTAACTGGTTATAATACTTAGCAAAGATCCAAGAGTTGGAGCCTTGTCTATAATGAGACATAGATATAGGAATATACTAGTAATTGCATAGTTACAAGAGTTGCAATAAGGTGCTAGAAAATGTTAGTTGCATATGTTCTCGAATATTATCCATGGTCTATTTCTACTGATGTGAGTCTGTCAATAGATACCTTTATATAGATCAGCATATATTGTACCTATAGGGTATAGATGGTTATTCTTAGCTGATCGTAAGCTTGAAGCTCATATTGACATATAGGTATCTAGTTAAGACTAGACATGGGATGGACGCATGAGGAACTCTGATAGACACCCTATGTAAGCCGTCAATGGAAGGTCCTCTCAAGTTGAGTAGTATACGTAATCCTTTAACCTGAGTGCCACGGTGGGCTTGTAAGTGATCCATACATTAGTTACATGCATGTCACAGACCTTTTATGGTGTGACCATTAGGTGTCGTTGGGTATAGTCCAATGCTTATGGAGTCCGGTGCATACAGATATAAGATTTATCAGCTCGCATTGAGAGTTAGATATCCAGATGCTTTGAAACTATATCTGAGAACGTCTTGTGGCCACAAGCAATCATCTCGGGAAAGAGTTTCCACTAGGGTTGAACAATATGGCAAAGGAGTTTGTGTATATTATTTAATGAGATAAAAGTTTGGAGATAGGAAATTGTATAGTCTAACGCACTGATTTATAATATCCATGACGTGTGCAAGGGGCTATGTTCTCGGACTCATAGAATAGTTCTATTTGACGAATCGGGTATGGACCTAGGAAGTCCCGTGATATAGAGTGTACTCATTGTGCACTGGGGCAGCGTAATAAATTGAATTATTCAATCCAGTAATATCCAGCATGATCACAGGGAATGCGCACGTGTCCGTATTTAAGTGTTAAATACAATAATTAATTAAAATCTATTGTTTACTAATTGTATCATAACACGTGGTGTACTGTGGACCCTTGGTTGAGTTTATCCAAGTGTGGGTATGGTGGAATCCACTAAGAGGTATACTTGGTAACTATTTATGAGGGCAAACTAGTAATTTTATACATTAATTATTTAATTATCAAATAATCATAATATCTCATTTATATATATTATAATATATTATTATATTATATATTAAAATAATATTATATGTTAATACTTAGTTGTAAAGCATATAAATATATAATATTATTATTTAGTATTATAATCATTTAATTAAACTTGTGGCCAAGTTTAATGCTTTTAATATTATAATATTATATGTTACATATAATATATTACAAGTGTAAGGTGTAGAAACGTGAGAAATGGAAAACAAAGAAAAAGTTGCTTTTGTTTTGCCATTTTTGGTTGTTTCATTACCATAAAAGTGTGTGAAATTCGTCGAAAGCAAAAATTGAAACGAAATTGCTTTGTTTTGCTTTGCTTTTATTGTTGTTGTTTTGTTTATAAGGTGGCCAACCATATAGATAGCAAAAAGAAAAGGATTTGATCTAAATTTTGAGTTAATTACAAGTGTTGAAATTAATTCTTTTACTTACTTTCATTGGCTACTAATTACAACAACATAAGAATTTGTTTTATTGATCAAAGAGTTGATCAAGAAAAAAACAAATTCATAGGGTTAAAGAGTTACCAACTGGGTTGGCTTGGTAAGCTAAAACATCAGCTCCTCTTATCTAGCACTAAGTTGATTAAGTAGTTAATTAACAACTACTTTTACAAATCCATAAACCAAGGGTTTAAATATAGGCTCACTACCTCTCTCAATTGCCAAGTGAATTCAAGACCTAGGACCAGTGCTATAAGAATTTCCCTCCTCTTCTAAGTGTTTGATTTGTAGTTAATTTTAGTAATTATTTAGTCATTAAGCATTTTAGTGCTTAATTAGCCTAGATAAAGTTAGATTGTGAATGCTATAGTTCTTAGTGTTAATTTAGCAACCAATCCTCATGGGATGATACTCTACTCACACGTTATTACTTGTTCACGGCCTGTATACTTACGGTAACAATTCACGTGTGTTTAATTAACACAAACAGCACATAAGCATTGAGGATCGATTATACTAGGGTGTATGCATGTGTAACTGTGTTCATTGTACAAAATATGTATCACATACATATTTAGGCCCAGCAGAATATTAAAACATACAATAAACATAATAAATAATATATTAATCGCATTAATATATTAAATAGAGTTTGAGACTCTATGCATACACAACCAAGTTGATATCTCGATCTAACTAGGTCATCCATACTTACATTATACTACCCTCAAGAGGCCATCTTAACTCTATTAGTCTCTCAACTTAATACAATCGAAGGATAGATATTTAAATCCAAGACATGAGTTAAACTTTCCTAAGCACATAACTTAATAGTCTAAATCATCTAATCAATTTTCCAATTAGATTAGAAGCATTAAATTCAAAAAAGCATACATGAATAATGCTAAATATAGTCATTCATCAATTACATACATCAAAATATAGTACTTAGTAGAGTTTCATCAAGCCCTCGAACATAAGGGTTAGTTATCCATCCTCAAATACTTATATACATCAATCCAAATGTTCATATAAGTACTAATGTTTAAGATAACAAGAACTACAAATATAAACTTCAAATAACAGTAAATGAGACAAAGTGAGAATGAAAACTAGTTGTAGGCATTGTTGAAGCCTTTAGTCTTGTTGGAGTTCCAAGGTTCAAGCTCCAACGATGTCCTATTTGCAAAGTCTCTAACCACTTGATCATGTTTTTCTTCTCTCTAGTTGGTTTCAAATATTAATTGCTCTTTCTTTTCACAAAAAGAGAAGAATTTTTTACTTAGAAGTATCTACTTTGGTACAACACTGAAGTTAAAGCGTCCAGCCCCTAGAAAATTCTAAAATAGTGACATTTTACAGTGTAGGGAAAAACAGCAACATGCAGTATTTTCTCTTTGAATGTAGAGGCATTCCCCAGCTGTACTGTACAAACACTATGACATTCTTATTCTTCATCGTTGGAGAGTTCTAATATAGCTGTGCTACTAAACTAGCATTGGGGCATTGGTAGTTTTGAGGATTCTCTGGAAATTACGCAGCCTAAAATGCCTCTTTACACCACAATGTCCACTTTTCTAGAAATTTTGGGGTGTTGGACAATTAGGCATGGGTGTTCATCCATTTGGATGAACGTTGCCGTGTTTAACTTGTGAACACTGGAGCGTTCATCCCTTTTTGTTGAGACTTGGTTTGAATTTCCACTCTTTAGCTATTTTTTTATGCTTTTCCTTCCAATTTATCATTTCATTATTTATTATGCAAAATCAATATTTGAGTACATAAATATCATACAATTACTTAAAAATGACAAGAATCGAAGTTAAAGCGAGCCAAAATAGATGTAAAAATCACACTTATCAAACTCCCTTAAACTTAAATAATTGTACATCCTCGAGCAATTGGAGTGAAAGAGAAACATACTAGGAAAAATAACTAACTAATAGACATTAAGAATACAAAATAAGCACAATTAAGAAAAAGTTAAGGACACTATGACAAAGTTGGATTGGATTGATGATCACTTGTTTGTCTCAGGGTTTATCGCACTCAACTTCAACTCATTCAGAATTGGTAAATAATTTTCAATAATCCACAAGCACTATAATTAAGCATTTTCCTTCTTCCCTATAAGTGATCAACCATGTGTGTGTGAAATAAGAAAATGTAAATCAAATCAACCTAGATAGGCTCAATAACTTAAGTTTGCATATAAAAATGTTGTCGCGGCATAACTTTCATAACATAGCACTACCATAGGCTAATTTTTTATGCAACTCTTCACTAATGTAGGAAAATGCATAAATAGGGATCGATTAGAACTTTGACCAGCTTGTAATGTAGGGTTAGGGTTAAGGTGGGATATTTAGCTAAGAATTGTGTATAAATCACACAATGAACATTAAGCTCTAACCTTTGGCCTTTCTAACCTTACTTTTGAAATTTTCTCCCAACTTAAACCAAAAACTACTTTAGTAATTTACACAAAAGTGATTTATGTAAAATATTTTATTTTTTAATAATTTTTATTCAGTATAAAATAGAGTTTATATTCACTGAATTTGGCACTTGCTTTGCTAATTTTGTTTTTCACTTTTCCACCACTTAACCCAACACAATGCCACATCTGTCATTAAGCTCTATATGCATGATGTTAAGGGTGTTTAGGGTATTTGAACTCATGGTTTAAGCTTGTAATGTGGTTACTCAAATGAAAGGATAATTCATGCTCAAATAGGGTGACTAAAGTTTAATGTATACTCGGGTAGGCTAGAAAAGTTCAAACGGTCAAAAAATGGCCTAATTTCCTTTCCCTACTTATTTATTCCCTAAGATTTTGTTTTGAGTTGTAATCAAATTAGTTTTAGTATTCTCAATCATTGAAATTAAAGTGTACTACTTCATTAGGCATAACCCAACTAATATAAGCTTGAATATGTGCTCAAAATTGGTGACCCTAAACTAAGGTTGAATTTTGTCTAGTTGTTAATGCATGAATCATTTTAAATATAATCATTTCTTAGGAAATTAAAAATATGAGTGATCAAATCAATTTTTCATCATGGATAAGTAATATTCGTCACAACTCTACATAAGAAAGAGAAGCAATGCACTAAACACAAGATTTTGTCACAACTCATGCTTTTTTTAAAAAAAATAAAAGATAAACTATAATGTAAATAAATAAATAAGATAAAACATAACATAAAACTAAGAACACAAACTAAGAATATAAACAGAACAAACTTAATCCTATAGAAGTATTTCTCTACCCATAATACAAATATAGGCATGGTTCCAACGGTGATAACAAAATAAGAATCAAAATACTCCCTTGAATGCCGACGAGTCTCTGGCAAGGTCCTCCAACTCTGAAGCAGCGATGCTTAACTTGTCCCATGACAGTGTCTCATCATCATCAGGTGCTGGGAAGGCTGCTACTACTAGTGGTAGTTGCTATGGAAGGATATGACTGATGTCAATATTCTAGCAGGTTGCATACATCTGCATCTACTAGAGTTGGCAGCCTCTTAAAAAAGACATCTCTTGGTGAAACGCTACTAAGGTCCTTCTATGCTACTCAGAATAGGCCTCTAAATAGGTCATCCTAGCTACCATAGAAATGCTCCTAGATAAGCCTGTTGCTATGGATAATGAGGTTACAACTAGATTCGCTACTACCATCAGTGATGGTTGCCTTTGGCTCTCCGCAATCTGTAACTTATAGATAGTGCTCAAGCTGATGGGCTTGAGTGGATGAATTAGGTCTGTGTATGCCCTCTAACGGACTCTAATTCTGACGCACAACACGGTGATCAGGGATGGTAGGCATAAACTATTCTTGGCAAGCCTTGAGCAAGCAAAGATCTCCGTCTACAAGATCTTCCCAATGCTGATTAGCTTCTTGGTCATAATGGTATAGAGTAGCACCGACCTCTGATTGGTGATGTCACTGGTGTACATCACTAACATAATCAATGAGAGATGAATATATACTATACTTTAGCTTCCTTGGTTAGGGCACTCGATCTGAAATGAAGTGGTAGATCATGAGAGGTCTTCCACTTAGTACTCGGCTCACACAAAGTATAAATGATCAGCCCATTATCTGGGTCTCTCCTAATGTTGAGATACTCGTTTAGCACATTATTTGGTAGCTCAAACAACTCTTTGATGGTGCCATAGTGAAAAGGCACCATCATCCCTTAAACCTGTACATGATAGTGCACATGCTCCTACGTGTTCATATAGAATTCCCTGACAATTGGTATGACTCCCACAACTAGCATCTCACAAAAGGTCTCTCAATACCTCTTAGTGATCATCTGAATAATATTAGGGAAGTCCCCTTATTCAAACTGAAACATCTCTTCGAAATGATGGACTTGTAGAAGATTGTGTTATGGAAATGATCTGCCACTTCTTAGGACTTAAATTGAGTAGTACTGTGAGATAGACTCCTTAAAATACTAGCTTTGCTCCTCTTAGGTGGCATTGCAAAAATTAGATTAAATGTTTATCCTTTTTGTGAGTGGATGGATGTGGTGATGATTTGGAGTATCGTGATGATGATTTGTTATTTTATTATGGTAAAAGTGATGTTAAGATGGTGGCAAATGTGTTTTTGAAGTTAGTTTTAGTGTATCAGGAGCTTGGATTATGATTGGTCTAAGAAGAGTGATGTGATATTTTTATATCTTAAAATTGAGTGCAAGTATACATTATCGTATGCAAGTAATAAAGGGACAAAAGAGTCAGATATCGAACTTACATGGATAATATCTTATTTTTAACTAAGTGCTAAAATTATGTCTTTCTAGTAATTATTCAAAAAACAAAATTTAAAAATGAATTTTAAAAAAAATATAAAAGCAATGACACAATGTGAAGAGATTTAGAAGGTAATAGTATAGAAAAAACCTAGGGTTAATACTATTCTTCAATACGCTTTCTAATGATTAATCCTCCAATATTTAATTTCCTTAGTTCTTGTTATTGATCTAGACACTAATATATTCACAAGCCTCTCCCAAGGTCATGCAAGTATACTTTAATTTACTAAATACTTATATTCCTATAATCCTATAGTACTTGTAATAAATTAAGATTCGTCGCATGTCTTCTAAGTTGACAAGTGGTGTCAACTTAATCATGCATGCATTTTAATTGGGCAAGGTGTCGGCATCTCATTGGTCAAAAGCAAAATAACTTTGAAATTATTTCATTTTATTCCCTAAGAGAGACATTTAGCTATATGAAGAAAAATAAGCAAAAGTTGTAGTTTTTTCTTCTAAGACATTCGGCGAAAGAAAATTGAGAGAGAACAAGAGTAATTCATCTATCCTGTTGGAAATTAACAAGCTACTATTCTAGATTCTACAATCCTACAGGCATTGGAGACTAGAATTACTCAACGAATTGCTTTCATGTGAGACCAAATTTTAATTCTCCACCGTAAGTCTTCAAGGGTGTATTTCTATAACTCTTGCATAATTGATTCAATTCAGTGTGTATTTTGTTGAATGATTAAATACAATTATACTGTACCAATGTATATATGACATGCATTTTTTATTTAATGATTACAAATTCACATATATATACCCGCACTAAGCACATACACAAAAGTCTCTTCTTTCCTTTAAAAGATTCTTGTTAGCTCTCTTAAGCTCCTTAATCTCTTTATTTAGTACCTCAACGATTTACTATAACTCCAAAGCCATCCATATATTGGTAGTACCCTCCCTCAATTATATATTTTCCTCTTACATCCTCCAAAGATCATTCTAAAAAGTGATTTCCATCCTCTCATTAGTAGTGCATCCTATTAGAAATGGTGCTTACATGCCATTTCAATATTGTATAAATATTAATTGTTTAATATTTATAGAATAAATTTTTCGAATAAAATCATTAATATTAAATATATATGATAAGATGCTTGTAATATTTTAGACATTGTATGATCTGAAAGAGTTCAGATTTTGTCTAAAAGAGTTTAGATCAGTGCTCATAAAGTTTAATATATGTAGATGGGATCCGTTAGCACATATGGGTAAGTTATATATCTTAATGCTTTGAGATTATATTTTAAAAAATCTTGTGGCCACAAGCATAAAACCCAAGAAAGCATTTTTCGTGGGATAAATAATATCGCAAAAGTGTTTGTGAATATTGTTTATAGAAATAGGAATCTATAGATAAGTTCATAGTTGAGCATATAGAGACTTGACAGTCATGATCTATATCTCCACTCTTCTAAGATATAAGTGACGTAGGGACTGTATGAATATGTATGTTACCTCAACTTATATGGTTCAATGTGTCATTTTGTAATTTTTATAACGTGTGTGTAGGGCATCATTTACGGACTTATGAAAGAGTTCCATAAGACAAACGGGTGTGAATTTAGGGAGTCTTACAATATAAAGTGTACTCATTGAGCACTAGGGTATCACACCGAGTCTAATGGTTTGATCTATGAAGACGTCATAAAGAAAAAATTGTTTCAGGGTCTTTTAGGAAGCTAATGGGCTTAAGTGTTAAGCCTATAAGGTTAACAAGTGACAAGTGATGACTTGCCACTTCAAGCTTTTATATGTTGCCACTAGTCCCAAAGGTGTGATGCCTTATAATAGTTTAACAAGTGGCAAAGGAATTGCCACACTTATATTTTAAGGACATTTGTCCTTTTAAATAAATAAACATAGATATTTCAAAATGCTTGCAATTTGAAAGTGGCAGTCGACCATTAAGAAGGAATACCACTATTTTGTTAATTAAGGACATGTGTCCTTGTAAGTATTAAATTGAAAATGTTGTAATTTTGGCAAGCATGTGGCATTTGGTTATTTAAATTGTAAAAGTTACAATTGCTTTCTAAAGACAAAAATATTAGTCAAGAGGAAAAGATAGCCAAAGAGACAAAAAATGTAGTCAGCCATTAGAAAGCAAAAATTGCAAAGTGTTGCAATTAGACATATCTTGGCAGAGAAAATTAGAAGCAAAGGGTTGCTTCAATAATAATTATAACCGAAATTTAAGGCTACCATTCTAGCTCTGTAATTCTATCGGTGTTACAAACTAGAATTGCTCCCGGGATCACTTCAAGGTGAACTTTAAAAATAGAAAATAGCTCGAATCGTCTTCAAGGGTAGTTTCTAATCTCATTAGTGTAATGAGACTTAAATTCAGTATATGTATATTGCAACAGAAAATTAGATTTTCTTTCCGCTGTGTTAATTTGTATATGAGACATGCAAATAAATTAAAATCAAAAATTGCAATATACATACTTGCACCTTACGCACAACACACTAATCTTCAGTCATGCCATTAATTTTCCCCTTTAAAGCTTCCATTTCTCATAGCAAAGAAAAGATCATTTCCTTATATACGTTGGTTGTGCACAACCCATTCAACAAAGCCTGTACAACAAAATGTTTTTAAGAAACATTACTTAGAAAATGAATAACTACATAACTATCACAAAACTTATCCTGATCCATAAAGAGGCACTCTTTAATTCTTAGTCATCCCCACACATTATGGGAATCAGTTCTCCATCAACTTTAGTGAACAACTTTCCAATAATAGCCACTAAACTCTCCCTATCCATCCTGATGATTGCAAAGTTCTTTATGACATTAGTAGAGCCCCTCTTCCAGAATTGTTAAGCAAACTCATCCTCCTCTCTCTCTATGGTTTGAGGTGGTGACTACATAGGTGAATATCAAGAACCTATGTCTCTCCCTCTCTCGCCAACAATCCCAACAGATGATGTTAGATCTTTATCTCTTTCTACACCCACACCCTGTGAAGGGAGAGAGAGAGGGAGTGGGATCCTTAGAGTTTTTTTCAACATTATTAAAATCCTCTGTAAATGGAAAAAATGGGATTGCGAAGAACTAAGGAACTATATAAAGAAGCAAAAAATAAAAATAGAAAAATAAAGCGTAAAACACATGTTGAGAGGAATGAAAGCCTCAAGTGCAAGATTAAAAGTAGCAAATAAAAACTCTGGCTCGGTATGTGAATTCTCTCCCATTGTCTGTAAAGTCCTCTATAACTATGGAATTGGGACACCGCTACCAATAGGCTTTAATGTAGCTTCAAGACTCTATTCCCTTTAGCCTCTAACACAACCTTTGGAACTATAACCTTAGAAGAAGGTTTAGTCTATTACTTCTTAGAAGTCAAAGCTTTCACACTTCTATGTACAGCTTTTAAATTCTTTTTACTTTGTTCTTTACTTTTTACTTTCTTTACCCCTTGTGGTATAAAGCTTGGAAAGATGTGTAGAAGATCCTTTATAAATGCTTAGAGATCTATAAAAATACAAAATAAAGTGTTGGAACATATATAACATTAACAAAAGCAAGAAAAATAATTTCCAGAAATAAATACCAACCTTCCTCCTGGCGTAACGTACCAATAGAGGGAACAATCACTTTCATAGTAGACACTACAAACCTAACTCTTACAGAATGGGCTATTTGTACTTTAGTATAATTGGAAGAAGGGTCTAAAATAGAGAAAGGGTAAACAGTTGTAGGACTGATGATGATGATGGTCCAACAGAAAAGGCTAACGGTAGAAGGATTAGTAGCAAATGATCCAAGGATGAAGGACCATTAAAAAAACTGGAACTGGAAGTAGCAACTTGTTCTAGACCTATAGATGAGCAAAAGAGGAAGAAAGAGATGCTGATTCTAGAGATCTAGCATCATCTTTAGAGTTTTCACCTGCTTCACAAGAGTGTTTAATATCCGAGGAAGCATTAACCAAGGAAAAATCCAAAATCTCACCTTCTGAGGAGAGTCAGATAGCTTGGACACCTATAGATATCCAAAAACAAAAATAAAGATTATAACATAATATGATAAAGATTCAATGGAATGAAAGAAAAAAGAAAGAACAGAAACTCGCTTATGTCAGGAAAAAACCCTGTATAAGTTAACATCCGTAAAAATCCACATCAAGGAGACCATCATCAACATCCAGAGAGATAAGACATCATAAGAAAAAGAGCTAATTAAACATGACGTGTTTATGGGATAGCTTGGGCATCTAATAAGCAGAACCCATAGTCATATTAAGATTCGTAGGGGTCAAAGTCCATAACTCATCCTCTATTGTAAATGTGAAAAGGAAATGGCATATATGGAATTGGTTAGCATATCATTAAATAAGGTTTAAATGACATAGGCATTTATGAGAATTTTTTCCCTCAATAAATTTTTTTTAAGGAAATTTTCCCTCCCAAGAATCGAGGGAAAAGATAGATTGGTATTGTATTTATAGTGACTGAAGGAAGTTAAGTCCTCGTAAGGATATCCAAGTCTCTTCTAATCCCTAATGACCACTACTACGTGCTTCTCAAATTCACCTTTTTTTTTGTCCTCAAAATTGTTTTAAAATAAATAAAATCTCTCACCTTTAGGGGACCAATGGTAGTTTAACTTTAAGAAGCAAGTTGTAAGTCAGAAAAACATCATAGAGGGTTATAGCAAATGGTAGAGGGATTATAAAATTCATAAGGGCTACATCCTAGAGTAGATGAAAGATGTTGGGATAAATTTGAAGTAGGGAAAGGCCAGTTACATGAAAAAATTCATGAATAATAGGGGGAAAAGGGAAACAAAAGCAAAGAAGGTGCTCCAAAAAATAAAAATTTCCTAGCCCTCATGAAGAGAGAAGTCGAGTCTAGTTCTCCCATAAAAAGATTTTATTTGGACATTCTCTAGAATCTAGAATGTGGGCTTTAGTTTACTATAGGAAAAAGGTGTTGAGTCCTCTTACCATTGTTGTATTTATATAAGTCTTGGGAACTTAGTTTTAGAAGATAAAAAAAGAAAAAATTAGAAAACAAAATGCTTAAGGTTTATCGAGTTTTTAAGCTTTGAAGAAAACGAGTGAGACATGATCACCGAAATAGTAACGCAAGAGATAAATGACAATTTTGAATGTTAACAACAAGACATATGGCACTTTCTGATCAGTAAGTAAAGAAGTATGTCTTATAAGTTTTCATACTAAGAGATACACTCCTTCACTTATGGGGGCATCTCTTAAGCCTATTTTCAACGGGTCCAACCAGCCCATGCATTAGAAAAGAAATTTGTTTTATTTTAAATAGGCCAAAAAGGATTAAGCCAGGTTAGAAGAGAAGTTAGACTTATTTCAATGCTATAGCCCAAGTCAACTTCAAATATTTTATGTAAATCTTAAATTACTAATTCACAAACTCCATAAATAGGTTGTGGACATTATAAAAAGATGAGAATGGATCAAATTATGAATTTTATTCTTAATTTAATTGGTTAATTATAGTTTGATATAAATAAGGACTTCCCAAAGTGATGAACTCTCACTAAAATCTTATATAATAACATATGTATTATTAAAAGGGATAATATGATAAGAAATTGAAGAGTAAACCCCATCCTCCATTATAAGTACATAAGAGAGGCGGCATATGTGGAACCAGCAAGCATGGCTCTAAAAAAGATTTAGATGATACAGGTGTTTATGAGAGATTTGTTCGTTCTATAAGTACTTTTTTAAGATCCTTTCCTATTTAGGAATTGAGAAAAAAGGTAGACTAGTCTTGTAGTTATAATAATCAAAGGATGTTAAGACATTATAAGAATACCTAGGTCTCTTCCAATCCCTACTAACCACTAGCACGTTGTTCTTAAATCTAATTTTTTTGTCCTCAAAATTGTAAAAAAAAAACTTTCTCTCACCTTTTGGGGACCAATGGTAGTTTAACTTTGGGCAAAGCAAGTACGTCAGAAAAATATCATAGTGGTAGTTTAACACTAGAGATAGTGAGAAAGTTAAAAGTTAAATACAAGATGGGTGATGGTTGACAAGTAAAGAAGTTTGTCTAATAAACTTCCACACTAAAGACACACTCCTTCACTTATGAAAAGAGCATCTGTTGGACTTATTTCCAACAGGCCCAATCAACCCGCCCATTAGTAAAGAAATTCTTTTTATTTTTAGGTGGGCCAAAGAGGATTAGGCTAAGGTCAGAAGAGAAATTAGACTTATTTCAGTCCCACGGCCTAAATCAATTTCAAATATTTCAAGTAAGTTCGAAACCACTAACCAATAAACTCTACAAACATGTGGTGGATATTATGAGAAGGTGGGAACGGATCGAATTATGAATTTTATTTTAAATTTAATTAGTTGATTATAGTTTGATATAAATAAGGGGTTTCCAAAAGTGATAGAATCCTACTTAAATTCTTATATCATAACTTATGCATTAATAAAAGAGATAATTTAATAAGAAATTAAATTTATACATGAATATTTTTTAAATGAATTAAACTCGTATACTATAAATATAAACAATTATTCACTCATATGGTTCATTCATCATTACTGATTCATCAACCATTAAAAATCTACAACACATATACTTCATTATCTTTGACAAACATTGACTTAAGTATATAGTACTTTTTTTTATAAGAGGATTAAGGGTTCATTTATCAATTAAAAGAGTAACGTAGGGACAAAAAAATAATTGACTGCAAAGATTTTGAATCAAAAAACTTTAATGCATATATCAGCATTTTTGCTAAGATTATTCTGCTATTGTTGTAGCATAATTTTACAAGCAATATAAAATTACATTAATCATTGTTTGTGAATATATATATATCAAAGGCTTAAAGAAGGTGACAATTTCATTTCCGTGTGTAATGCCTAATGTTGATGTTGCAAGAAATAATACAAATGGTCAATAACAACTTTTTTATTATAATAATATGAACAATAAAAGAGAGCAATTAAAGTTTTTAGTTTATAAAAAGAGAGAAAATATAATATTTTATATATTATAGTGGATTCACTATAATTTGAATAGTTTTTGTAAATATTAAAATTTCACTTGAAGTTTAATCCTTATTATTGAATGAATGATAATTCATTAGTTAGAAATTTGCATTTAAAAAAAATTATTGATGGTAATTTTAATAGTAATTTTGCTTTTAATTATATTATTATCTCTTTTATTTAATTTACAAGATTTTTATTTTAAAAATTATTTAAATTATTTAAATAATAAAAAATAAATATAAGAATAAATTTATTTTTAAATTTAAATAAAATAATAATATAATTAAAATTAAAATAACTGTTAAAATATAATTTGCGTAATCTTCGGTAATACCTTGCCTCACCCCGTGACAGGAATTGCAATTTAGGACGCTAAAAACAACATGCGGTAAGGCCCACGGGGCTTTGGAGAAATGTCAAAATCAGTGAATCAATTAATCAATCAAAACTGAGATTGCAATTGCATTCATGCAACCTTTGGAATAGAGCCGTTTTTGGTTTTGTACCTCTGGGTCAGTTGATTTGCTTTGTTTTATTCTTTTGTTTTTGGGCGGTTGGGGATGGCCCATAAACTTAGAAAATTTTGAGAAGTTGTGACCCACTCTCCTGTTGTAGATTCGGGTCCCAGATTGCGACCTTGACGCTGTTTCATTCGCATGCTTGTCTCTCCTTTTTTTTTTTACATTGCATGGCAGGGAGAGACAGACTGAATTTCTTGGATACATTTCATCAATCACTTTCAAATCATATCATATTTCAACTCTCTTGATCAATAAATTGAGGAAAACAATAGTCTATACCCACTAAATAAGATCCAAAATAATCCCATTTGAACCACAAAGTCTGTTGATATGTCACACCTTTGCAATTTTGATGCCCATTGAGCTCAAATATATATATGTATATATATATATATATATATATATATATGAATGACTGAATTTAGTTGGGGGTGTTTTCTATTGATATCATATCTAAATGTGTGGTCGGTGTAATATTCTCCCACAATAATAATGGATAACAACTGGATTCGTCAAGTCACATTGTGTTCTAAATTCAATATACTGTTACAGAGAAAAAAAAAGAAGCGAAGAAACCCACATGCCAATTTGTGTGACGAGGAAAGGAAATCGATTCTACAGAGACTTGTTCTTATTTTGCCTCAAATTGTGAGAATTCGGCCAACTAAGTTATGTGATTTATTTATAATTGCTGAACAATCTCTAATTAGTTCAATTAGTCCGCGCCAAGTGTTTAAAGTTCATTTCAATTGAAAGAAACTTATGATAAAGCAGACTTATTTTCTCACAAATGCAAGTAGTCCATTCCAAGTAATTTGAATTCGTCAACCAATGAATTCCCTCAAATAGATCGTAAATATTATTGGAGACGGGAATGAACTGAAGCTCAATATTTGTTTCAAATTATTACAAGTTAAATATTATTTTTACATGTTTGAAATAATTGGAATACACATTTAATAGGGAATTAAATTTTGAAAGCTTAAATTCACTTAAATACCATTAGAAACACATTTAATTCAAGATTAAATACCAATTATAATTGAGATTATTTGAGTTATTACTCATATAATGATTTATTAAATCTCAACTTTTATAAAAGGTTAAGAAGCTAAATTAGAGAGGTGCCTGATATTTATTTTTTATACAAACACACACATAATTCTTAGAATATAAAGTATATCCGTTCTAAGCACACAAAAACTAATAGCCTTGTTTGTTCTTGCATCATAATCCACTTTCACACACACACACACACACACCCCTTTTTAATCTATAATTACTTGAGCATTTGAGTACTCTTTTTGCAAGAGAACGGAGGGTTTATTTACAATTATAAGAAGTATGCAAGGGCAGTAAGGTAATTTCTTATAAAGTTCATACTAGAGAACTTAAGTGGTGCCTTCTGTTAGAAGATAACTGAATTAAATAAAGAGTTTCAGAGTTTATCAATTTGATATTGAAGAAGAAGATGCTCAACCACATAGTGAACTTGAGTACCATTGAGAGAGAAGAAACCAAAACCCCAAATTGAATGATACTAGAAAGCCAAGTTTCCTTAGAGATGACAAATAGTTTAAGTCAAATGATGAAGCAATTAAAAGAAATGAGGAAAGAGAACCAAGAATTGAGAGATAAGTTCATTGTCATTGAAGGGTATGATGAATTAAATGATAATCTAGGAAATAATCAACAAAGGGAAGAGATCCATCATATGCAACCTCCTTAAGTAAATGTTGCACATCAATGAGCTAGGAAAAAAGAAACTCTAAAAGGTTAAAGAAACGTGGATGGAGAGAACATAAACGATTCCATCTTGAAAGAAGTGGGAAAATTATATGCCAAATTTTTTTTGAAAAAAATCTAGAGTTTCAGAGAATGCCATAACTCTAGCCAGAAGAGTGAATAGAGGATCTATTTGTGAAAGTGATCTAGTAGGCCAATTTTGTATGAATATTAATTGTTTAATATTTATACAATAAATATTTCGGATACAATCATTAATATTATTTATATAGTACTAAGCTTATTACTTTTTAGACATTGTAGATCTAAAGGAGTTTATATCTAATCTTTAGATCAACACTACGAGTTAGCATTCTATAAAGTTAGAACCTTGTCTGAAATTAGAATATATTAGTAATGACATAGTTGTAAGGTGTTGCAAATGGTGCTAAGAATTATACAATATATTCTTGAAAACATCGTTCCTGATCTGTGGTTGTCGATATGTGTCGATTGGTATTCCTTTCAGATCAATGTATGTCTATATCTAGATTGTTTAGATGGTTAGTCTTAATAGATCATGGACTTAACAAAATCTCATATAGATATGCAATGAGGACTGAGTATTGAACAGACTCATGAGGACCTCCAATAAACATCTCATAAAATCGTCAATGGAGGGTCTTCTCGAGTTGAGTAAAATTCATATTCCTTTGACCTAAGATCCACGATGGGCTTATGAGTGATCCACCATACTTTGATTCCATACATGTTAGAGACCTTTATAGTTTGACCTCTGGGTGTCGTTGGGTATGATCTGATACTCATGAAGTCTGATGTGCGTAGATATTGGATCTATCAGCTCATATGGATGAGTTATATATCCTAATGCTTCAATATTGTATTTTAAAAAGTCTTATAGCCACAAGCATAAGCCTAAAAACAAATTTCGTAAAGTTAAACAATATCAAAGGTGTTTATAGAAATTATGTACGAAAACACAAATCTGAAGATAAGTTCACAGACGAGCGTATAGAGATTTGATGGTAATTATCTATATCTTTACTCTTTCAAGATATAAGTGATGTAGGGATTATATAGATATGGTTAACCTCACCTTGTATAGTTCAACGCATTGTTCTATAATATGCGTAATGTATGTATAAGGCATTGTTTACGGACTTATGGAAGAGTTCTATAAGACAAATAAGTGTGAACCTATAGAGTCTCACAATATGAAGTATACTCGTTAAGTACTAAGATAGTGGACCGGGTCGAATGATTCGATCTAAACATATTTCAAAAAATAGGATTTATTTCAGGATCTATCGGAAAACACATGTATTAAAGTTTAAATGTAAAACCTATATTTTATTAGTTAAAGTAGTTAACTAATATAAATGTGACACATGCCAAATATATTTTATGCATGAATGACACATGTCATATGCATGGGTTTAATAGGTAACAAGTGGCAAGTGAAGTAGGATACTTGTCTTCATGTATGGGATGCATGAAAGAAAAATATCAACCATTCAATGGCCAAGTATTTTAAACTTTGCAAATGTTACAAATAGGCCCCCGTTTTTAGCCATATATAAACTAAGTTTTGTAAATGTCACAATCAAGTCCTTATTTTCATATTTTTTTTAAATGAGCAAAAACCTTGTTCAAGTGTTGAAAACAAATCCTAATTTGATCCTGCTGAAATTTAAAGGCTACCATTCTAGACTCATAATCCCACCAGACATTGCAGACTAGAATTGATCAACGAATTACTTCAAGGTAAGCTCTAAATGGAATTCTTCACCGAATTGTCTTTAAGGGTATGTTTTTTAATTCTGTTAGTGTAATAGATTTAATTTAAGTATATGTTTATTAAATAAAAAATTAGCTTTTCATTCTGCTACGAAATTATATGTATGACATGCATTGAATTTTTAACAGACACATTTCACATGCATGCACCATTAATGTACATTAACAATTATTGGATTTATTATATGGAAGCAATGCCTTCCACCTTACATCAAGTCGTCAAATGTAATTTTGCAATTGAAAAAGAATTAGTGGATATTATAGGAGAGCAAATATAAGAAAGACAGTGCTATGTTAAATCTCTTAGACCATTAAAGACCAAAGAAGAGAATAAGACAGAAAAGGGAAAAGAAGTTCAAATATTTGGAACATTAAATCAACCTTTTGTGCAAATACACCTATAGAATAGTAGAATATGCCTACAGCGAGGTAGAATCAATTCAAGAATAGTAATTACTGGATCATTGGCCAAAATTACTTCTTTAAAAGCAAAATTATGCACCCCCCAATATCGATGGAACAGAGGAAATAATACTAGACCTAGTTGCCATTGACAGAATAGTAATACTAGGTGCCGACTTGCCTGAAAAATAGAAGAAAAAAATGATATAGCTACTTACGAGGAACCATGATGTCTTTACTTGGACACATAAATATATGGTTGGGTTGATCTAAAAGTGATAAGTCACAAAATCAATATGTAATATCCAATCCCTATTAGTAGTATCAGCACCTAGATTTCGGTATAGAGCAATAAGACACCATAGGGTTACCCAATTCTAACCCTATTAGAAATATTTTTTTTATGGTGCACGTGAGAGATATTATACCTAATTTGGTAATTTCACACTCAGTCAGAGTGTCGGACGACCCTAGAATATTTTTAAAATTTTTATCTATTGGCTTGGAAAAGGAAATTTTAATTTACTACATGAATTTTCATTTAAGGGTTATGTATGGAACAAGCCTTTGTTGAAAAACACAATCCATATGTTAGAAAATGGACCAATTAGAGGCAATTTCATGGATTGCTAAGTTGAAAATTCTAGTTAGTTCATTTGACTATTCTAACGAGATAGTTACAAAAGAACCAATTACATACTTAGTTTCCAACTAATGGAAAATTAGAAATTTAAAGTAATTTGAAGGGAAAATTGGACAATTGAGGGAGCACTATATAAAGGTGAAATTGTGTCGAATTTTAGAGAGAAGAAAGCAAAAACATCTTAGAGCAAAAGAGAAGCAAAATTCGTCCAAGTGAAGAGGGGTGCTGCTACAGTGAAATTTCAAGTTTGTTTTCATGTTTTTTCATGCTTAATCAAGCTAAAATAAGGTCAAATACAAGTTCCTAATATCAATTGAAGCCTCCATTAGTGAAAATCCAGAAAAAGAGGTAAGAAAATCATTATTTTGTAAGGATGATATATGAACTTTCAAGATTACTTTAATTGATGTTCTTGTGTGTATTCTTGGTTTAGATTAAGTTGAATCCTAGTGTGGAGCTTGAAGGAGTCATCAAATTGAAGAAATTGACAAGGTAAGAATTAGGATTTTGGGTGACTTTAATGTAGAGACTTCAATTGGTTGTAATTAGAGCAATAGAATGAAATTGGCTTGATTTTAATGCTATTGGAACAAGAAATTGAGAAAAGAAATGTGTTGGGTGGTGGATGTAAATTCTGCCACTTTAGGAAAGTTAGGGTTGAGTTGTGTTTTGGTTGAATTGTGGTGTATAAATGGTGCCTTATGTAAATTGAATGTATATGGATGATGGAAAATCAAAATTGAAGAAAATGGGACATAATTATCCATTTTAGAAAGGTGAAGGCCAATTATGTCCAACCAAAGTTATAGGGTGTTAAGAAATTTTCAAGGCGTCGGATAGTGAAATAGATAAGATTGAATGGCTTTGTAAATAAAAATCAGAAAGTAGTATCCATCTCGGCTTTGTATGCCGATTAGGGCGTTTAGTAGTTAAATGAGATTCTAGCATTTGAATTGGTTCTAAATGTCATTTATGGCGTGTAGGTGAAGAAAATTGAGACCAGTAACGGGAGCTAAAATCTGGAGCAAAACTAAACTCAAAGCGGTTATGAGTGAAAATCTGTCCTTGTTTATTTTCATTTAATATGTTTCTGTATATTGAAATTATATTTTTTATGTGTTTTTAATGTATAAACATGAGTTATGATTTTGATAATATAGCCATTGATATGCATTTACATGTTCGGTTTAAGAAACAGTTTTAAAACCACTACATCAATTTCAAAGACCATTAGTACCCTCAGATTATAGTTGTGATGATTGTATTAGACCCAGCCAGTATATCCCGTGCACATAGGCAGGTTTTGGGGGGTGTGTCACTAACTCTGAAAAGTCAAGTTGTCGAGTCATATAAGTTGCTCTATGTGTACGGGGTATTGTCTCGCTATATGTATGCGATACAGGATTCTGCTGCATAGCCAGTGAGATGTCACAGTGGGTGTTGCTAGTTGGGACGTCCCGTGACCTACTTATATGTACGGTGCTAGTTGAGTCACTGCGTGAGTATAGAGCTTTAGGGTTACCATTGGTACAGTTTAAAAAGAAAATAGCTGAGCGAGGGCTTTAATAGTTTTCGATCTATCGATCACATATTATGCATTTATATGTACATATTAGTTATTATGTCTTACAATTTTTGGATATTGTATTCCGAAGATGTAAATAAAACTTGCTCGGCAAGATTTCATCGGCATATGATGTTAGAAACCATTTTACAACTTTATACAAGTTTTAGAAGCATGATTTATACATGTCTTTTAGAATTTAATATTTATGCAGAATTTATTTTATTTGAAATCTTAAATGCACTCACTGAGCTCCTTTAGCTCACTCGTTTTGTGTTTTATATTTTCTAAACCCCTTTTCTAGGTGTAGGCCTCGGTACGCAAGCTGCTAATTCTCTTACTGCTGATTAGTGGGGCAAATCTAAAGATCATTTTATAAATGTAAATGTGCTAAGTAGCACTCTTTTTGCCTTCTATATAGTAGTTATCGACTTGTGTATTTATACATATATTTTGACAAACAAAAAGAGGTTTCGATATTATGATGATCGTTTTACTTTTTTTATAGTATGCTAGTTTTGTGATCAAAATGAAATTATTGAGTTGTGTTGGAATTAGTTTTGAAAAGGATTGGAGTGTCTATTTGGTAGTATTGAAAAGCAGTTTGAAATAGAAGTGCAATTTTTATGCAGGTTTTATATTGAATTTTTAAAAAAACAGGGGAAACTCTGCCCATTTTTTTAAAATTTAAGAAGTCAATTTCATGTATATTTCAAGATTTTCTCAGTAATAGCAAGAACTAAAAAGGGGTTCTGAGAAATTTTCGTCAGGGTATCCGGCAGGGCCGCTGGAATCTACAGTAAAAGGTCTCGGAACGAGTCCTGTCACAATATTTGAAAGGATTATGTTCCTATATGACAAAAGTAAAAAAGGTTTATACTATAACATAATAAGATCATCATTGATGAGATGGATCGACTATTATAGTTAAGATTCATTTAGAAGTACATTATCTAGATTACCTTTCTAATGTCATGGTAGTAGTAAAGAAGTATAGGAGTGGGTGCTCTGTTTTGATTATACAAATCTCAATAAGACAACCCTAAAATACTTTTTTTCCACTTCCTAAGATTAATCAGTGTAGATACTAAGACAAGGTATGAGAGATTATCCTTCTTGGATGCTTACAGTGGCTACAATTAAATGAAAGTAGATCTTAAAGATTGTGGGAAGACAAGCTTCGTAATGAACTGAGGAATTTACTATTATAACATGATCCCTTTTAAGTTGAAGAATGCAGGACCCACATTCTAGAGGTTGGTTAACAAGGTATTTGAGAAACAGATTATGAAGACTGTAGAAGCTTACATAGATGACACAATAGTTAAGAACAAAAAAGCATAGAATCATCTCTTAGTTTTACAAGAGGTGTTGAATATTCTTAGGGAGTTTAAAATGCAACTAAATCTCACTAAATGCACTTTTAAGATCTCATCTGGTATACTCCTAGGACATGTAGTCAACATGAGAGGAATTGACGTTCATCCAGCATAAGTCTAAGCCTTGAAAAATGTCATAGTTCTCATAACACCCAAAGAAGTCCAAATCCTGACAGGAAGGTAGTAGCCTTGAGTAGATTCATCTTTAGTATGTCCAATAAATGTAGGCTTTTCTTCTAAGCATTCAAAGGAAAAAGAGGACTTGTAAGGGGGTTAAACAAATAAAAGCCCTATATTAATTGTTTTTTTAAAAAAAAAGCTAACAAAACCTCATATCCTAACAAGGTTTTGTATTTGTATCTTGCAATTTTTGGAGTTGCTATTAATATGGTTTTATTCATAAAGGATGATAGGCTATAGAAACCCATCTTCTACATTAGCAAGATGTTGATCGATGTGAAAACTAAGTACTTGGAAGCAGATAAATTAGTCCTTATTCTTTTACCAACCAAGGATAAACGAAAACATTATTTTGAATCTCATCCTATAGTAGTATACACCTCCTATCCATTCAAGAGTATCCTGTCTAGACCAAATGTCGTGGGAAGACTCACCAAAATGGCTATGGGATTGATACATTTTGACATCGAGTAACTGATAGTATATTGTATGTAGGGTGAGTATGTGTATTTTAATTTTAATTTAATATATTTGTACATCACACATGCAAACTAAACACAGTAGATTATAAATAATTCATCTCATTACATTAATGAGATAAAAAGAACCTCACCCTTGAAGTGTGCTTTATGCAGTTTTAATCGAAAACAGGGTAAGATTTCTTGAGCTACAATATTGAATACTTAAAGTAACTCTTGCTTCTTAATTTATACAAGGCCTCTCTATTTATTTGTTGCTATTTTCACATGTCCTTACAAGTGAAAAGAAGCTAGCTATTTATAGGTATAATTGCCAACAATTAAAAGAGTGGCCTTAATAAACAAGCATGGCAAAGCTTTGCTATTTGCCACTTCATGCTATTTAAAAGAATGTTGTCTTGGTGGTAAATATGTTGGCCGATTATTAACTAAATGGGCGGTCGTTTCCAAATTAAACAAAAGATAAATAAGGCACCTCATGCTTTATTAACTAAGCATGACAATGCCTAAATTGCTAGCACATCTTAAAAGGATAGCATGACAATGCAATAAGCAATAGTAGCCTATCGATAGATTAACGGCTCATGATTAAGCTATTAAGCTTGACAAGGATTTTGGCTAGTACATGCTTACTCCTAAGCATGCTAAACGCATTTATATTCAACATGGCCGAATAATTGGCTCCTTATGCCACCAATTACAAAGCATATTTTAATAGCCATTTGAAATCAATTCACGCCAACACATGTTAAAAGCATGACTAATCCAAAGTTAGACATTTTTAAATAGCCAGCATTTGTTATTTTATTTTGACCGAATACATTGCTTCATTTGGCCAATTATATGTTAACAATTAATAAAATAATAGGCCATTTATGTAACGCCATATGTTATGCCATTACAAATTAATGGCATGACATGTGGCATCCAATGAGAGAACAAAGTGGTAAGTCCCACTTGTTAAGATCCTAGGCTTAATACTTAAACCTTTTTAATTCTCTAAAAGACTCTAAAATAATTTTGAATTACCGAGAATTTCCTTAATCTAACTATTCGATCCAATGTGCTACCCCAATACACAATAAATACACTTCATATAGTGAGACTTCTTAGGGTCACACCCATTGTTTTCTTATAGAACTCTTCTATAAGTCCATAAATGATACCCCATATACACGTTATGGAAATAACAATATGGTGCAGTGAACTATACAAGTTGAGGTTAATACAAATTCGTATAATCCCTCCATAAATTATATCCTGGAAGAGTAGAGACATAGATCATCACCGTTAAGTCTCCATATGCTCAACCCTGAACTTATTTTTGAAATTGTATTCCCGTAAACAATCTTCGTAAATATTTTTGTCATATTATTTTTTCCACAAAAAACGCTTTCTTGGGTATATTACTTATGGCCATAAGATTTTCTAAAATATAATCTTGGAGCATCTGGATATACAACTCACCCATATGAGCTAACGAATCTTATATCTTTACACACTGGACTCCATGAGCACCGAACGATACCTAGCGACACCCAATGGTCAGGCCATGAAAGATCTCTGATATTTGTAGAACCTAAGTATGGCGGATCACTCACAAGTCCACCGTGATGCTCAAGTCAAAGGACCACAAATACTACTCAACTCGAAAGGATCCTTCATTGTTGACTTTATGAGATGTCTATTGGATATCCTAATTGAGTCTGTTCCATACTTAGTCCTCACTGAATACTCACATGTATATACGAGCTTCCACTAAGCTCATGGTCTGCTAAGACTAACTATCTAGACTATCCAGATATAGACATACACTAATCTATGTTAAATAAGATTTTCACCGACATATCCGCATCAGTGAAATAGATCAGGAACATAATGTTCAATAACATACTTGTATAATGACATTTCTTAGCAATATTTACAATCTTTTATAACTATGTCATTGTTAATATACCCTTAGGTCTTTGTTCTATTTCAGATAAGGCTCTAACTCTTTAGATTTTGATGACTCTTATAACCTGCTAACTCTTAACAGTGCTAACTCTCAGTAATTATAACTCTCAGCGTTGCTAACTCTTAGCCCTGGTTTAAACTCCTTTAGACCAAATCTGAACACTTTCAAATCATACAATATCTAAAATGTTACAAGCATCTTACTATATATATTTAATATTAACGATTTTATTCAAAATTCTTATTGTATAAATATTAATCAATTAATATTCATACAATATTAGAATAGTACATAAGCACCATTTCCAACAATACCAGCTTAGAACAATAATCCAAGGACAAGCAATGGCAAACTTCTTCCTAGAATATAAACTAATAGTAGAGGATGATACTTTACTTCCGAAGCCTGAGAAACCATGGGATTCTTGGAAGATGCACATTAATGGATTCATTATTCACAAGGGAGCTATATTGGGAAACATAATACATAGTTCAAATGGATTAATCTTAGAGCATGCAGTGTGGCTATTATCTCCAACGTTAAACAACGAAGCTGAATATGAGACATTGATTGAGGGTTAACCATGGCACAAAAATTAAAGATAAAATGGCTCTAAGTGTACACAGATTTGGCATTACTTACTTCCCAATGGAATGGTTATTGGACAACAAAAAAGGAAATGATGAAGAGCTACTTAGCTTAGGCCAAGATGATTACTCAGTAATTGAAGGAAGTAGTTGTCACTCCAATACCTTGAAAATAAAATGCGGGAGTAGATAAGCTAGTTAAGTAAGTATTATTAGAGAATATACAACATTCAAAATAGTTATATTACATGCTAGAGAAAAAACAATGGGGAATGAAGATGTTCCCACACTCGAGGAACTAGCAATGGTAAGCATGATGGAGATTACCACTACTAACAACTAGAATACCCCATACATCCAATTTCTACAAGATGGAAAGCTATCTACAAATTTTAAGGAGGATAGAAAACTTTGAAGTAAATATAGAAAATTCAAAATAATCAAAGGCGATTCCTATAGAAAAAGCCTTCTCATAAGTATACATGTGATGTGTGCTATAAGATGAGGGAAATAAAATTATAAAAGAAGTACATCAAGGTGTTTGTGGGAACCATTCCTATGAAAGGAATCTTTCTTACAAAGTAATGAAATAGGCTATTAATTATTGCCTACTATATAGAAGGACGCTCTCAAATATGCAAAGAAATGCAAAAAATGTCAAAAGCACGCTGCTTTAATCCATCTTCTAGCTAAAACTTAAGTACAATATCTAGCCCCGGGCCTTTTGTTCAATGGGGGATGGATATTATTAGACCTTTGCCACTAGCAGCTTGAAGAAATTAATTTGTTTAACTTGCGATAGATTACTTCTCTAAGTGGATAGAGGTCAAAGCTACAACAACATACTAAAACAAAACTCAAGAAATCCTTTGGAACAACATAATTGCCAAATATAGAATTCCACAAGCTTTGGCCTCTAACAATGGAACTCAGTTTGTCAATAAGATAGTAACTTCCTTTTACATTAAGTTTAAAATTTAATAAAAGTTCTCTTTCCAAAGTTACCCTCATGGAAATGAATAAACATAAATTACAAATAGAACCATCTTCACAATGTTGAAGAAAAGACTGGAAAAAAAGAAAAATGGCTTGAAGATCTTCCTAAAGTGCTTTAGGTATACAAGACGATTAAGAATAAATTCACGAGGAGTTTCCCTTATGCTTTAGTTTATAGAACAAAGGTGGTGCTTCCCATGGGAGCATTCATCTCAATGCTAAAGACCAAAATGGTCAACCTAGAACTCAATAATGATCACTTTTCATAGTGAAAGACTTAGCTAATGAATCATGGGATTTTGCTTCCATTCATGCCATGATTTACAAGAACAAGATGCATAATGTTAAATAAGATTTTTATGTAAGATGATTTACATGATTATTTCAATCAAAATGATGCATAATTCAAATTACCATTATAATTTTCATAAAATATCCAAGCTTAAGCACTTTATATGGAAGTAAGGATATCAAGTCTATAAAAGCAAGAACATTCCAGGTTCTATAAAGTACACTTAAGCTTTTGAGTTGTTCTATAACACTTAGAAAAATATTCTATATACTTATAAATTCATCATTACTACATTGATGATTATTTTTTATGATCATTTAATTGCATTGATAGAACGCATAATTAGTTAATGGTTGATAGCATTTAGAAAAGGAAATAATGCTAAATCAAATTAATAGAAAGTTGTTTATTATTATAAAGAGTTAATTACAAATTTTTAAAAGACTATTCTTTATAACAATTATAAGAAAAAATAAGCGCATCTACTCTTTGTTAGAAAAGGAATCTTTAATAAGGTCTACCACATCAAGATCTATTTCGGAGGTGCCTTTCTAACTGAATTATAGTTGATATCATGGATGTCATCGTCAAAGTGCTTAGAAGACAACTGATGCGATATTTTTATATCATAAAATTAAGTGCAAGTATACACTATCGTATGCAAGTAATAAAGGGACTAAATAAGTCGGATGTCGAACCCACAGGGATAATTTCTTCTTTTTAACCAATTACTAAAATGATATCTTCCTAATAATTATTCAGATAAATAAAAATGTAAGAATGAATGTAGAAAATATAAAGATAAAAACATAATTCAAAGATATTTAGGTGATAGCAATATAGAGAAAACCTAGGATTAATACTATCCCACAATATGCTTTCTAATGATTAATCTTCTAATATTTAACTCCCTTAGTCTTTGTTATTGATCAAGACACTAATGTATCCACAAGCCTCTTCCAAGGTCATGTAAGTATACCTTAATTTACCAAATACCTATATTTCTATGGTACTTGTAATAAATTAAGATTTATTAAGATTAGGTCTTATTGATCATACATACTAATTAGGTATATTCCTATCCTAAATTGAAACTTGCATATGCTACATTGAATGTTACTCTACAATCATGCATTGATAAGGGCAAATTTGTCATATATTTTCTCATATTTTTATTATTGATATTTTATGATTTATTGAGAATAGATGGCTATTTATGTGTATTATTGTTATTTATAGGGACTTGAACGAAATTTAAAGAAAGAACGCAAAAGGAGCGAAAACAGGGACTAAAATGTAAAGTTTTCAAAGTATGTGTCCATCGCCCCAGCGCCACAAGTATTTTCGCCCCAGCGCTGAAATAGTGATCGAAATAGAAAAACGACTTGCTTAAGTCGCGTATAGCGCCCCAGCGCCGAAGAGTCACCGCGCCAGCGGTGAAGCCGTTTTCATGCAGCGCCCCAGCGCCAAGATCCCACCGCTCCAGCGGTGATCGCTTTTTCACGCGTCGCCCCAGCGACAGATGCATAGCGCGCCAGCGGTAGTGCGAGTCCTAATCCGACGAGAATTGAGATTTTCAAGCTCAAATCAATCCCTATATAAAGCCACTCGTTCCCAACCTTCAAGAAAGAATCCAAGACGACCCAAGAACACCAAGAATACAGAGCACGAGTCTTGGAGAGCAATAGGAGCTTAATTGAAGCATCTTTAGAGAGAGATACAAGACGTTCTTCGGCATCAAGAGTTTCTAGGCAGCGCAATTAAGAGCAATTCGACGTCTATATCGGTTTGCGAATAATTGTATCATGATTTATAATTATTTCTACTGCTGTTCCCTTGTAGCCATGAGCTAAACTTGTTTTCTAGGGTTAATATTTGAACTCAATATGTGTGCTTAATTGCCATATCTTTTAGTATTTAATAAACTTAGTCATTTATTATTTAAATTACTTGTGTTTAATGCTTCAATATATCTGGCCAATATATGGTGAATGAATTGGTAATATTTTGATAAACTCGGAAGAGGAATCAATATATTTAGACCTAGGTAATTTGATGCATGATTGTAGAGTAACATTCAATGTTGCATATGTAAGTTTCAATTTAGGATAGGAATATACCTAATTGGCATGTATGATCAATAAGACCTAATCTTAATGAATCTTAATTTATTACAAGTACCATAGGAATATAGGTATTTGGTAAATTAAGGTATACTTGCATGACCTTGGAAGAGGCTTGTGAATACATTAGTGTCTTGATCAATAATAAAGACTAAGTGAGTTAAATATTAGAGGATTAATCATTAGAAACATATTGAGGAATAATATTAATCCTAGGTTCTCTCTACGTTGCTATATCTTTAAATCTCATTGCATTGTGTTTTTACTTTTATATTTCTTACATTCATTCTTAGATTTTTATTTTTCTGAATAATTATTAGGAAGATATAATTTTAGTAATTGGTTAAAAAGAAAGAATTATCCCTGTGGGTTCGACATCCGACTTATTTAGTCTCTTTATTACTTGCATACGATAGTGTATACTTGCACTTAATTTATGATATAGAAATATCGCATCAAGTTTTTGGCGCCGTTGCCGGGGATAATTAACTACTTTTTCGCCAATATTAATACCAATCTTTCTAGTTTTTACTTCAGAATTTTTTTTTTTTTTTTCTTAATTTAGTTTTACTTACTTTCTTACGAGGTACATGCAAAGATCGAAAAGTGAAGACTTGATTTCTTTTGATCCAGAAATTGAAAGAACCTTACGAAGAATTAGAAGAGAGCAAAATCAAGTCAACACCATGGAAGATCAAGTACCAATTGCACCCAATAATGAAGGAAGACCACTAAGGGAGTATGCTGTTCCCTTAGTCAATAGAATCCATTCAAGCATTCAAAGACCAACTGTTCAAGCTAACAACTTTGAGATCAAGCCAAGCACGATTCAAATGCTCAAGGATTCGGTACAATTTAGTGGACTACCCAATGACGATCCAAACATGCACATCATCAACTTCTTGGAGATATGTGATACATTCAAGTACAATGGGGTGTCCGATGATGCAATCCGTCTAAGATTATTTCCCTTTTCCTTGAGAGACAAAGCAAAAAGCTGGCTACTATCACTTCCATCTGGATCCATAGCTACATGGGATGATCTTGCACAAAAGTTCCTCGCCAAATTCTTTCCACCTGCTAAAACTGCCAAGATGAGGAACGACATCACATCATTCCTACAATTAGATGGAGAATCTCTTTATGAGGCATGGGAGAGATACAAGGATATGCAAAGAAAATGTCCTCATCATGGAGTTCCGAAGTGGTTGCTTGTACAAACATTCTACAATGGATTAGTCGGTCAATTCAGAACGATAGTAGATGCTGCAGCTGGAGGAGCACTTATGAATAAATCCACCGATGAAGCTTATGATCTACTAGATGAGATGGCGTCCAATGCCTATCAATGGCCCACCGAAAGGTCAACCATAAGAAAGATCGCTGGATTACATGAAGTAGACACTTTGACTACATTATCTGCCCAAGTCAACCTCTTGACCAAACAATTAAGCAACTTGGGAGTTAATGCTATCAAGAGTCAACCCATCACTTGCGATTTCTGTGGAAGCAATCATGCTAATGGACAATGCATGGAGACTGCTCAATATGTAGGGGACTTCAACCGCAACAATCCTAACTCAAATTTTTACAATCCTGGATGGAGAAATCACCCCAACTTCTCATGGAGCAACAATAATCAAGGACAGTATTCCAAAGCTCCTCCTGGCTTCCAAACGCAAATTCAGCAAGAGAAGAAACCAGACATTGAAGACATGCTCCTGCAATACATGAAGAAAACAGATGCACTCTTTCAAAGTCAAGCAACTTCACTTAGAGCTTTGGAAAATCAAGTAGGGCAGCTCGCAACAGCAATAAACAATCGCCCTCAAGGAACTCTACCAAGCAACACTGAAGTCAATCCAAAAGGAAGTGTAGAACAATGCCAAGCCATCTCCCTAAGAAGTGGTAAAGTCTTACATGATAACACTCCTCAACCACAGCTTTCGGAAATGATAGAGAAGGAAAAAGAACCAGTGGTCCAGCAAGATGACGTGCAACCATATAGACCACCTATACCATTTCCTCAGAGATTACAACAGCTAAGAAGTCAAGAGAAAAGTGCTGAAACGCAGAAAAGCATAGAATCTGGTATTCAAGTACAAGAACAGAAAAGTGAAAATGCAGCAGAAGATACCAGTAGCAATCCGCAGAAGCAACCTACGCAGTCATTCACTCCACCACCTCCATTTCCTCAGAGGCTGCAAACAAAGAAACTAGATAAGCAATTTTCAAAATTTCTTGATGTTTTTAAGAAATTACATATTAATCTTCCTTTTGCAGATGCACTGGAACAAATGCCGAGCTATGTGAAATTTATGAAGGAAATCCTATCAAAGAAGAGAAGAATAGATGACTTCGAGACTGTGGCCCTGACAGAAGAGTGTAGCGCCATCCTTCTAAAGAAGCTACCTCCAAAGCTCAAAGATCCTGGGAGTTTCACTATACCATGCTCAATTGGGAATTATGATTTTGGGAAAGCACTTTGTGATCTGGGAGCTAGCATCAATCTTATGCCACTGTCCGTGTATAAAAAGTTGGGACTAAAAGAAGCCAAACCAACAAATATCACACTTCAGTTAGCAGATCGTTCTCTCACCTATCCTAAGGGATTAATTGAAGATGTGTTGGTTAAGGTCGATAAATTCATCTTCCCTGCCGATTTCATTGTTTTGGATATGGAAGAAGACAAGGAGATCCCAATCATCCTTGGAAGACCCTTCCTAGCCACTGGAAGAACAATTATTGATGTGCAAAAAGGGGAGTTGACCATGAGAGTACAAGAGGATACAGTCACTTTTAAGGTCTTCAAGGAGATCAAATTACCAGCTGAAAATGAAGACTGTTTTTGCATTAATGTGGTGCATCCAAGCGTTAAGACAATTAAAGATATGGAGACATTGGATCCTCACATCCGAAAAAGAGCATTGAAGCATAGGAAGGCAAGAGAGAAGAAGAAAAAGCAGCATCGCGACGAAGCAAGCAAAGAGAAAGAAAAGGAAGAACCATCTCCCCGGTCTAAGATTAAAGTCTTTCCGGAGAGACATAAGGAGAATGCAGCAAAAGATACTGCCCGAGGTTTAATTGCAAAAATATGGAAGCCGAAAAAGAAGAAAGCCAGCAAGATCACTTACACAAATGCTTCCATCAGCATCTTCAACCCACCATGAAAGACAAGGAAGCCTCGTCAAGTCGATGACGTTAAATCAAGCGCTACTTGGGAGGCAACCCAAGGAAAGTATTATTATTATTATCAATTTTTTTATTTTTTTCAGCATTTAAAAAAAAAACAAAAAAACAAAAAAACAAAACCAAGAATTTCAGCGCTCCAGCGACATAACATGGCGCGGCAGCGACAGGAAAATCGAGCACCACCGCCCCCGCGGTACACACAGAATCGCGCCAGCGCAAATTCCAGTATCTGTCCCAAAAATTGCCTTCAGCGCTGCAGCGACAGAAGATTATCGCGGCAGCGCCAGAACATCGCCCCAGCGACGGAGAGTCAGCGCGGCAGCGAAAATTGACCAGGGAAGTCTCTTAATTACACTTCTTTATTTTTTGACATTGGGGACAATGTCTAAATTAAGTTTGGGGGTGGGAAACACTTTCTTGTGTTCATTTTGCTGCATGATTTGAGTGGTCATTCTTGTGGGTTAAATTTTTTTTTTAGTTACTTAGTTTTTTTTAGTTAATGCATTTTTATTAGGTTTTTGATAAGATGATCATTAGTCTATGATAAGAAAAAGAATACATGGTTGAATTTATTTTTACAAATCCCTAAGGAATGATAGATACTTGAGACAATTTTGATTATTTAAGTTTAGGAACAAATTTGACCTTATTTATAATCACCATTTTTTGAGCACCTTATAAGCATGAATAGTTATACCTATTACTTAGAGATACTTATGCTTTAGGGAGTACACCACAGTCTCGAAGACCGATACTCTAGAACTTGTCTTTAATTACTACTTGAGGCGAAATTCTAGGAAACACATGAATAGGGAAATGACATTAGGCCATCTTTGGACCGATTGAGCCTTTCTAGCCTACCTTTTATTGTATATTTATCCCTAGTATCCTATTTTGAGCCTAATTACCCATTCTTTGGTTTAACCACATTACAAGCCCAAGACTTAAAGTTTACTTATCCAAAATTTACCCGTAACACCATAAACCTTGCATTTGCTTAGAAATACTCTTGAAAGGAAAAGGTTGTGGTGATATGAGAAAAATAAAGTTTGGGTGGTATTTATCAATCTAAGTTTGGGGGTATATAAAATTGAAGAAAAAAAAAAAAAAAAAAAAGAGTAAGAAAAATACCCCCAACTTAAGGAAAAAAAAAAAAGGGTTGAAAAGAAGGATGGGGAACACAATAAGTTTGGGGGAAGAGATAATACAAGGAAAAGAAGATCAAGAGGTTTCTAGGTAAAATCTAAGTGTTCATGGTGTGAATTGAACTTCATATATTTATCCTTTTATCCCACCTTGACCCTAGCCTTACGTTACAAGCTAAGTAAAGTCCTAAATAGATCCCTAGACATGTGATTTTCTACATTAGTGGAGAGTGGTAATAAAGACAAGCTTATGGAAGTGTCATTATACAAATTAAATGCCGAGACATCATCTTTTCTGTACAAACTAAAGTATAAAGTAAATCAAAGTATGGTTTTAGCTATTTGCTTGCTACTTGCACACACACACATGGTGATTATTTATGAGGAAGAATGAGGGACTAAATGAAGATAATTAGAATTGTTAATAGTTATTTGTCTACCTTAAGGATTTGTATCATTTCGTCAGCCTTTTGAGACAATGATTTTGATCATCTCACTAGTATTAGTATATTTTGTTTTGTTTTGTTAAATAAGTCAAGTATAACCCTTTGTTTCTCTCTTAGTTTTATTTTATTGCTTGAGGACAAGCAAGTATTTAAGTTTGGGGGAATTTGATAAGGGCAAATTTGTCATATATTTTCTCATATTTTTATTATTGATATTTTATGATTTATTGAGAATAGATGGCTATTTATGTGTATTATTGTTATTTATAGGGACTTGAACGAAATTTAAAGAAAGAACGCAAAAGGAGCGAAAACAGGGACTAAAATGTAAAGTTTTCAAAGTATGTGTCCATCGCCCCAGCACCACAAGTATTTTCGCCCCAGCGCTGAAATAGTGATCGAAATAGAAAAACGACTTGCTTAAGTCGCGTATAGCGCCCCAGCGCCGAAGAGTCACCGCGCCAGCGGTGAAGCCGTTTTCATGCAGCGCCCCAGCGCCAAGATCCCACCGCTCCAGCGGTGATCGCTTTTTCACGCGTCGCCCCAGCGACAGATGCATAGCGCGCCAGCGGTAGTGCGAGTCCTAATCCGACGAGAATTGAGATTTTCAAGCTCAAATCAATCCCTATATAAAGCCACTCGTTCCCAACCTTCAAGAAAGAATCCAAGACGACCCAAGAACACCAAGAATACAGAGCACGAGTCTTGGAGAGCAATAGGAGCTTAATTGAAGCATCTTTAGAGAGAGATACAAGACGTTCTTCGGCATCAAGAGTTTCTAGGCAGCGCAATTAAGAGCAATTCGACGTCTATATCGGTTTGCGAATAATTGTATCATGATTTATAATTATTTCTACTGCTGTTCCCTTGTAGCCATGAGCTAAACTTGTTTTCTAGGGTTAATATTTGAACTCAATATGTGTGCTTAATTGCCATATCTTTTAGTATTTAATAAACTTAGTCATTTATTATTTAAATTACTTGTGTTTAATGCTTCAATATATCTGGCCAATATATGGTGAATGAATTGGTAATATTTTGATAAACTCGGAAGAGGAATCAATATATTTAGACCTAGGTAATTTGATGCATGATTGTAGAGTAACATTCAATGTTGCATATGTAAGTTTCAATTTAGGATAGGAATATACCTAATTGGCATGTATGATCAATAAGACCTAATCTTAATGAATCTTAATTTATTACAAGTACCATAGGAATATAGGTATTTGGTAAATTAAGGTATACTTGCATGACCTTGGAAGAGGCTTGTGAATACATTAGTGTCTTGATCAATAATAAAGACTAAGTGAGTTAAATATTAGAGGATTAATCATTAGAAACATATTGAGGAATAATATTAATCCTAGGTTCTCTCTACGTTGCTATATCTTTAAATCTCATTGCATTGTGTTTTTACTTTTATATTTCTTACATTCATTCTTAGATTTTTATTTTTCTGAATAATTATTAGGAAGATATAATTTTAGTAATTGGTTAAAAAGAAAGAATTATCCCTGTGGGTTCGACATCCGACTTATTTAGTCTCTTTATTACTTGCATACGATAGTGTATACTTGCACTTAATTTATGATATAGAAATAATTTATGATACTTGCATACAATAATAAAAATATGAGAAAATATATGACAAATTTGCCCTTATCAAATTCCCCCAAACTTAAATACTTGCTTGTCCTCAAGCAATAAAATAAAACTAAGAGAGAAACAAAGGGTTATACTTGACTTACCTAGGTCTAAATATTATGATTCCTCTTCCGAGTTTATCAACAATATTACCAACTCATTCACCATATATTAGCCAGATATATTGAAGCATTAAGATCAAGTAATTTGAATATCAAAGAACTAAGTTTATTAAATATTCAAAAGATATGGCAATTAAGCACACATATTGAGTTCAAGTATTAACCCTAGAAAATAAGTTTAGTTCATGGCTACAAGAGAACAACAATAAAAATAATAATAAATCATGATACAATCAATAGCAAATCGATATAGACGTCGAATTGCTCTTAATTGCGCTGCCTAAGATCTCTTGATGCCGAAGAACGCCTTTTATCTCTCTCTAAGGTTGCTTCAATTAAACTCCTATTGCTCTCCAAGACTCGTGCTCTGTATTCTTAGTATTCTTGAATTGCTCTAGGTTGGTCTTGGATTCTTCTTGAAGGTTGGGAATGAGTGACCGTTTATAGGGATTGATATGAGCTTGAAAATCTCAATTCTCATCGGACTAGTACTCGCGCTACCGCTGGGGCGCTATGCAATTGCCGCTGGGGCGACAAGTGAAAAAGGCTTCACTGTTGGAGCGGTGGGTTGATGGCGCTGGGGCGCTGGACTATTGCTGGCGCGGTGACTGTTTGGCGCTGAGGCGCCAGATGCGACTTAAACAGGTTGTTTTTCTTATTTTGATCACTGTTCCAGCGTTGGGGCTATAATCCTTGTGGCGCTAGGGCGATGGACACATACTTTAAAAACTTTGCATTTTAGTCCCTGTTTTCGCTCCTTTTGCATTCTTTCTTTAAATTTTGTTCAAGTCCCTATAAATATCAATAATGCATATAAATAGCCATTTATTCTCATAAAATAAAAAAATATCAATAATAAAAACATGAGAAAATATATGACAATTTTGCCCTTATCAACAACCTATAGTACCAACCCAACATAGTATCAAAGTCTTTTAACAGCTCCCAATATTTAATCGGATCATGCCCAGACCTAAAGCTATGCCTAAATGATCGAGCTGAGGACATCTAAACCTGTTGATAATATAGGGTGCATGCGGCATCAAACTTCCTTGCTATTGCCCATTTGCAGCTTCTAGTTTCATAATATAATGGTCAAGAGCCTATTGAATCTATTTCAATAATGATTCTAGTTCACTTAATCTCCCTTGTGTGGCCTTCAAGAGGTTCACTCTAACAACTGTACAATTTTGGGCTTCTTAAAGCTGGTTCTATTCCTTCTGAAGTAGAACATTTATAGCAGATACTTAATCTTGTAAGGATCTTTTGGCACTTTCTAAACTGTCAACTCTTCCCTTCAGCGCATTAACTTTCCCTTTTAAGAAAGTAACCTTGTCTTCATTGATAGCCAGAAAAGCGTGCAAATCAACTCTCTTTTCAGAAGATCATCATTGGCCCTCCTTAATACATTGTTGTTATGGTTAATGACTCCACAGTTCACCTGAGTTAAGCTATAGAATAAACATCAGTAGCATCTACCCTCAGCTTTTTATTTTCTTTCCTGAAGTCTTTAAAGTTGTCTCTCAAGAAGAAAGATCTAAACTTTTTAAAACTAATCCTCATAGGTCAAATTTTTCTTGTTTAGTGAATTCACCTGCCATTGGATGCGTTTAACTCATCTTCAAAAGCATCCATAATATAGAGGATATCCTGCAAGTACTGCCAAAGAAATACAAACATTAGGAATTAATAGTTAGCACTCATCTAAATAAAAACAAACACAAAATGAGTCACTTAACATTATTAAGAAAAGTAAAGCATTTTTACTTCTAGCCTTTAACATCATGTTAGGAAGTCTTCTCAGCATCGCTTAATTGGCTCTTATGCACAGCCTCAGTAGAATTGCAGTCAAACTTTCACCATTTGTCTATAGAACTATAGAGTGCCCTACCACATCTTCAGAACCTTACTTGAAAAAGCATAAGGCAGACTCATCTTCATCCCACTAGGCATAATGCAGGGGAGAATGCACTGGTGAATATGAATATGAAGCCTTCACTTCTCGTTCTAGTTCTCAAAGGGGTAGAGTTTCTAAGGTTAAAGTTAGAAGTGGAACTAAAACTGGAGTTGCTACTTACAAAGACTAGGTCCTCTATAAAATGGGAATAAAAAGTTAAGAATGAAAGAAAAAAATATTCATAATTAGAAAGAGAAAATGTTTTGCACTTGCTAAGAGGAATAAAGTGTTGGGATTTGTGCTTACATGCCATCCCATTATGTATGAATATTTATTTCATATTTATACTAGCGTTATTATTTCAATAAATCGCTAATTATATTTATATATGGTAAGATGCTTGTAACGTTTCAGACATTGTACGACTTGAAAGAGTTCAGATCTGGTCTAAATGAGTTTAGATCAATGCTAAAAATTAGCAACGGTGAAAGTTATAAATGCTAAGAGTTGGCACTGATAAGAGTTACCAGGTTATAAGAGTCAGCGATATCTAAAGAGTTAGAGCCTTGTCTGAAATGGGATAAAGACCTAAGAATGTATTAGTAATGACATAATTGCAAAGAGTTGCAAATAGTGCTAGGAAATGTCATTATGCAAATATGTTCTCAAATATTATGTTCCTGATCTATCTTTACTGATGCAGGTCTGTCAGTGAATACCTTAACAAATATATATATTGGTGTATGTCTATATCTGGATGGTCCAGATGGTTAATCTTAGCAAACTATGAGTTTAATGGAAGCTCGTATAGAGATACAGGTATTCAGTAAGGACTGAATACTGAACAGACTCACAAAGATCTCCAATAGATATCCCATAAAGCCGTCAATAGAGGATCTTTCGAGTTGAGTAGTATTTGTGGTTCTTTGACCTGAGTGCCATGGTGGGCTTGTGAGTGATCCACCATACTTTGGTTCCACACATGTCAGAAACCTTTCATGGTCTGACCGCTGGGTGTCGCTGGGTATGGTCCGATGCTCATGGAGTCCGGTGTGCATAGATATAGGATCCATCAGCTCATTTGGGTGAGTATTATATCCTGATACTCTATAGATTGTATTTCAGAAAGTCTTATGGCCATAAGCAATAATTCCCGGGAAAAGAGTTTAACCCTAGGGATAAATAATATTACAAAAGTGTTTGGGAATATTATTTATTGAAATACAATTCAAGAGATAAGCTTTCAATCGGGCATATGGAGATTTGACGGTGTTGATCTATATCTCTGCTCCACTCGGATATAAATGATGGAGGGATTATATGAATATGTTATAACCTCAACTTGTATGGTCTAACGCGCCGCTTTGTAATATCCGTAACGTGTGTGTGGGGCATTGTTCATGGACGTATAAAGGAGTTCTATATGACAATTCGGGCGTGGACCTAGAGAGTCTCACAATATGAAGTGTACTCGTTGTGCACTGGGGCAGCATAATGGATTGAACAGTTTCATCCTAGAAATTTCAGTAAACCAAAAATATGTTTCGGGGTTCCTCGGGTTGTGTACTTGTTTAAACTTAAATGTTAAGTATATTATTTAATTAGTTGACAAGAGTTGTTAACTAATTAGATATTAACAAGTGGCATAATTTTATTGTATGAATTGTTTTACCATGAATTCAACCATTTACCATGTTAGTAAAATCAAATAAGGTAAATATTAATTATTCAAATAGTTTTTGAATAATTAAATAAATATTATTTAAATAAATAAAATATGATTTTATTTATTTATTATTTTATTCCTAAATGGAAGACATACCTAATTTGAGAAACATAAACTAAATTTAGTGGAGCACCATTTTGTAATTAATGGTTAATTTTATTAGACCATTAAAATGGCCACCAAAAATGATTTTGGTAGTTGGCCACTTAATCTAATTTTGGTGGAGCACTTGTGAAGTTGTTGTAACTACTAAAATAGTTGAGTTTCAATTGTGTTAACATGAGAGTAAATCAAAATGCGTGCAAGGGTTGAGAGGAAAAAGAAGAGTTGGTTTTTGATAGAGTTTTTCAAAGTACGAAGACTTGTGAGAAAAACCAAAGGAGAAAGAAAATAAATCCTTTATATTTTTCTTTCTAGAATAAAAACCTTGTTGCTGGAGATCATACTGCTGCTATTCTACCTTCACAATCCCACCGGATTGTTGTGAACTAGAATTGGACAAGAGTGCACTTCAAGGTGAGCTTAAACTTGGAGTAAGGATATCCGAAATTGAAAATCTTCATCGGAGGTCTTCAAAGGTATGTTTCTGTATTCTTAAATTGTTAAGAATTGAACAACATGTGTATATATTGATTACTTGATAAATTTCACTGCCAAATTCATGAATATGATGCATAATTTTATTTTTTTCAATATGTACACAATCACATGCATACACCTTAAAATACATCAACATGAAGTCCTCTATTATAGCATCAAAATTGAATGAATGAGGCTCAACTGTGGAATCTTAAGCCTCTCCCTATGCAAGAGCTCTCCTTTCAACACTAGATGAGGAACATCATCAGTTAGTGGAGGCTTTTGTGAATCTTTTAAAGCCTCACTTTGAGAACCAAAACCTTAAAGGGATCTGACCTTTATATTTTGAAAGCTGGAGTCGCCTCCGTACTTTTAAGAGCTACCAAAGATTCTCACTTCTTTGACTTTGGACTCCTTGAAATTTTGGCTCCATGACATAGGAGATCAAGAATCATGTCAGAGAGATCCTACATATAAGCTTGAAAATCTGGAATAAGAAATGAAAAGTTCAATAAATTATAATGAAGCTTCTAGTAATAGGAACTTAGGAATAAATCTTACTCACCATCATCATCGCATAAAGGACACGAAGAAGTCATTCCCTCTACTAGAGATAAGAAGGATGAACAAAAAAAGGCTCAACGAGAGAATGACCAGCCATGGTCATCTTTGAAGTAGTTAAACTAATGGGTGGTATAGAAATAAGGGAAGTAGTCACCCTTAAAACCTTAAGGTCATGTGTAGAAACTAGATCTAAGGTGACAAAATTGTCATCAAAGTCTTTACCTGCAAAAAGAGACCAATCAACATCCAAAGGAAGATTAAGGGGAGTGAGATCCAAAATCTCACCTTCGTAGGAGACTTGCACTACTTAAATAGTAAAGGCTACAATAGAAGAAAATATTAGGAACTCGATAGAATAAAACCAATGAAGGAAGTAAAAGATAGAATAAATGTACTTATGTAGAGGAAGACCCATTTATAAGTGTAGCTCCCAAAGAAATCCTCATTAAAAAACCCCTTATTGGAACCAAAAAAGAACAAAAAAATTTCTGAGAGATAATCACAGAACAAAATGTAGCTATGGAACACCCTAACATCAAAGGACATAAAACTTGCTTGGATTCTATGGTCAGGAGGTGTTAGGTTTAAAACTAAGTCCTCCATGATCAAGGTACAAGGGAAGTGGTGCACTTGCTCTTAATGGGCATAAGCGAAGTGGAACTGATGGTTGTACAAGCTAGCATGGGAAATTATATCTTTGAAGAAACATTTCTTGAGGAACATTTCCCTCTTAAGAATGGAAGGAAAGGAAAGACTATTCTTGCTATCATAGAAACCAAAGAAAGTGGCGATCTCATATGGGTAATTGGGCTTCTTCCAATCGCCACTAACAATAACCACATACTTCTCAAGATCAGTCTTTTTGTCCTCAAAGTCAAAGAATAATTTTTATTGTTTTAGGAGAAGTAATAGTTAAGTTTTCTTTGTTTAAGGGATATGGGTGATAAAGATATCAAGTCAAACAATAAGGGGAAAGAATCATATGGTTAAGTAGGCAATGTCTTGGAGTATGTGGAAAACGTTTGCATAAATTTGGAGCGGAGCAGTCTAGTGACATGGAGGAACTGATGGATAATAGAATTAATGATAAACCTGAAACGTATTAGGTGTTCCCTAAAAAGTTTAAGTTCACCTACTTGAATAGATGGTGGGTCTTGGTGAGATTCCTCAACGAGAAGATTTCTGGTTTAGACATTTTCAAGGAGTTAGAGCATAGATCTTAGTTTGTTGATTGAAAATTTGATCAATCTCTTTACCATTGTTATAGAATAGATGGAGAAAATTTTAAAAATTAAGGTTTCTTAATTAGTAAGGAAAGAAGGAAGACTAGAATTCCACAACTATTTTGGAGCGAAAGTAAAAAGTGAAAAATTAAGATTAAAGCATGTGAATTTATAGACAAAAAATTTAATTGTTGATGCGTCCATTAGATGGAAAACAACATGACTAATAGGACAATAAAATTTAACAATGGGTTGAAAAATTAAAAGACAAATGAAACACATGGAGCAAGCTATTTGGTTAGTAAATAAGTGTTTCTTTTAGGCTTTCCGTTTAGTGGATACACTTTTTCGCTTATAAGGGCATCTGTTGGGCCTATCTCCTGTTAGGCCCAACTAGCTCATGTCAAGTGTTAAAGATCTACTTCAATTAAGGAGGCTTATGATGGAGCTGACTCTTTTTTTCATAAATGCAGGCAATCTATCCCAGATAACCCGAATTCGCCAACCTATGAATTCTGAAATAAGTCATGGATATCATAGGAGATTGAAGCATAATGAAGCATAATATTGTTCTTGCATGTTTGAAATGGTTGGAACACACATTTACTAAAAAATTAATTTTGACAATATAAATTCACCTAAATACAAATAAGAATACATTTAATTTAGGATTAAAGACCAATTATAACTAAGATCATTTAAATTATTGCTCATGTAATAACTCATTAGATCTTAGTTCTTATAAAAGGTCAAGAAGGTGAATTAGAGAAGTATTTAATATTTTTTATTTGAACGAACACATATATAATTCTTGGATTAGAAAGTATATACATTATAAGTACTCAAAAACCAATAAATTTTTACTTGTTCTTGTATCATAATATACTTCGATATATATATATAAATGTATATCCTTTTTTTTAATAATTATAACTTGAGTGTTGGAGCACTCTTTTTATAGGAGGATGGAGGATTTATTCATAATAATAAAAAGTACACAAAGACAACAAGATAATTTCTCTTGAAATTGGTACCGAATAACTTCAACAATACTAAAAAGAGAAAGTTCATGTGAGACATAATATATCAATCATTTCATACTTTTTTTTATTGCCAAATTTTTGAAGGGTACCAACTTGAAGTGAGGAATTAATTTCTAATTGAAACAAGGAAGATGATCATTGAGTTAGGACATGTTCTAAAGCTATATATGATAGGCAAACTTTTAGCTTGTCTATTATTTATATTTCATTCATTTCTTGAGGCGAAAATTAAATGTTAAGATACAATAGAGAAGTTGATACAAATACATGACCGTTAACTTACATTTGTAACTTATGTTTGTGTTAAACTTATTGGTTTGTATAAAACTTATTGTACAAATTAACATGATTCGCAACTTGAAGCGCATTATATTTACAAACTTGTTTAGTATCATATGGAACAACATTATAGTTATAGGTTGAATATGTATATTTTTTTCAAATTTTATGTGTGAGCAACAATGGATTCTTATAATTTAGAGGAAAAAAGACATGAATTTTTAAAGTTTGGGAAAAGGGATATCCAAACTCTTATATTTTTAAATTTTTCATTTATATTTCTATCAGATTATGAAATTTGTTAAAGTTAATGTTGGAAATGGTAGAAATGAAAAATCACCCTCTTTTACTGGAAAATAAAAATTCCAATCAATCCCGGTCAATAGTAATGAACTTCGATCAATGGTAAACCAATGCTATCAACGTTTAGTCAACGGTCAATTACATCAGTTAACAACCAATCGACCAATCAACGGCTGTTGGTCAACTCCGATCAATAAACAGTCAATGATATTCGATGGTTGGTCAACGTCGATCAATAATCATCAATCAACTTCGATCAATGAATAATCAATTATATTTGATAGTTAGTCAACAAGTGGTCAATACCAGTCAAACCGATCAACGACTGGTCAAAACCCTCTTTTTTGAGTAGCTTAGTTGAAGATATTATGTTAATAAATTTTTAATCCCATGCACAAACAAAACTTACAATAGCTTAGTTAATTAAAGTGTTTACTTGTATTAGTAAGTTTAAAAGTTCAAACCCCACGTTAAGCATTTGACCATAAAAAGGGGCATAATAATAAATTTTACTAGCTTTAATAAATTTAAACTTTTTAGTCATAAAATGAGGTATAATGGTAATTTTATTAATTTTAATCGATTCTATTATTTGATAGAGATTTAAATAAAATTTTTAAAAATATAAAGATCTAAATATTCTTTTTTCCAAATTTTAAGAATTCAGATATCATTTTTATTAATTTACATATAGCATACTCTAAAATCGAAGGGATGACACGTTACAGTGAAAATATATATATATATATAGTATAGGGGAGACAAAATTGAAAAATCCAACTCGAAAAAGATTCCAATGCAATTAATTTATTTTTCTGCAAGTGAAGGAACCCCCTCACATGGGGAAACAATACCTTTTGTGTTTCTTATGAGAGTAGGAATCTGAACTATTTACTGTTAACAGACAATGGCAGATGTTACAACGAAAGGGACTCGAAAATTCACAAGGAATATTATTATTCATGTTATAGATTAAAAAGATTTCAATCGTCGGGGAAGTCAACAAATTTACAGTGTCATTTTTATATGTCCCTAGTAAAATAGATAATTGAAATTGAAGCAGAAACTGATCGAGAGGCTTGAAAATCGTTGGACAGATCAAGGGAAAAGCTCTAACAATTTTTCACCATTACACTTCCTTTGTTCACATTCAGCTAACTAGGTCTCATAATCTAACCCTGATTGAAAAGGGAATTTATCTGCTGGGTGAGATGTGTGAATTTTGTCTCCCTTTTTATGATGATGGTGTAGGTGGATTAGAAAAGATTGGCTATATGTGTTTGTTTTCCCCTTTATTATGACAATGATGTTGGCAAATTTATATTACTTTTTAGATTAATTACGAATTATATATGTGCATTACATTGGATACAATATGTTTATATAGCCTATCGTTGTCTTCTATTAGGCAAATTCATTGGACAAAATTCACCATTGATGAGTGACGAGATATCATAAAGATATGGTAGTTAGATAAAAATACAATCATAATGTTTCTATGTGATTTTGTGAATGCGAAATAAAAGTTGGTTTCTAGTTTTAAGCCTCTTAACCACTGTTTATGTATCCATTAAATACTTAAAATGTACTTTCTCATGCGGAATAAAAGTTGGTTTCTAGTTATAAGCATCTTAACAACTTTTTATGTATCCATTAAATACTTAAAAGTACTTTCTCTTTAAAGGAGTAATTAATTTTGCATATCAAGTATATGGGATTATATATGAATGTGAGTTGCCTCAATTAGTAAAGTTTTTTCAATTATAACAAGTGGTTTGGTGTTTAATTAGTTTCAGTCACGCCTAAATGAAAGGAATTTGATCTATATTTGATATAACAAAATTTTAAATATCTATATATTAGTAACATAACGTATGTAATTATACAAATTGTGATACATTTTGAAATCCAAGATATACTTATATTGATCAAACTCCATATAGTAACTAGAAAAATGTTATTTTCGACATGTTTGGCTTGCTAGATTTTTGAGATATTGAATATTCTTTGTAGATGTGTCCTAAAGCTTCAACTACTTGCTAGTTTATTTTTTAAAAGTGATTTTGGGATATATAGTAACCAAAAATCTCTTCATTTTTCTGAAGCATAATAGAACCTGAAAGCACAATTTGCTCCCAGCTTCCGAACTAGTTGAAGGAAACGTAGCAACTACAAGAGAAAAGCTAGCGAAGCGAGGGACCAATAGTGATACCAAATATGATGTTAACTCTGGATATCAATTATTGTTGCTGTTACAGCACCAATTAGATACTGCTAAATGAACTGAGAATATTACTATACTAATAGTTTTTAGAGACAGTAGGTGGCTTCTATTGAGCCATATGATATTTTGATGGTTGCATTTGCGTAAACGACACAAGCTTGGTGCCTCTCGGAACTGAATTGCATATAAAATTTTGGCTTCTAATATATATGGTTAGATATCCTAGCTCATGTCCTCTAAACAGACTAATCAATAGATAAACTAACAAGGCATCAAACCCATGAAAGTTATAATCAGATGGTGCCTAAAACAGAGGTATAAATGAGTAGATTAATTATTAGCTCTCAGAATTCTCCAAATGAAGAGATGCCAAACTTTGGAACTGAATCAGAAGGAAATGTATATGAAACGAAGCATGCACCTCTAAGCAATGCATCAAAAGGAACAAAACAAGATCAATATTATCAACCACATTGATTGTTTCCGGAGCTTTATTAACTCATTTATGCGTAAAACCTTCCAATAGTTGAACTGCATATGTTCCAAATCCATCTGGATTAAAGCTTTTTAGAATTTGATGTTCTAAAATACCATAGCCTCTCATATGCTAGGGGAGATATTCTTTAAAAATATAAAAGAAAAGAACTATAATATCAGAGTCTACAACATGAAAATTAACAAAAGAAACAGTCCCTTATGATTACTGAAGAAACCCTAAATGGGTTTCCTCAGAGAATTAAAGCAAATACAATGATACATATATATATAATCTTACATGCTGCCTTCTCCTGATCCCTCATGACCATCATTATTCCAATGAGATGGAAAATAGAAAACAGAACTTTGATCAAAAGATCCTTCACCGTTGCCTGTATGTCTTCTTCCAAACTGAGAACTCGCAGGCGTTTCATTGCAGGCATAACGGATCAAATCAGCGTTTGTGGCTTCTAATTCCCTCTGGAGTTTTACAACTTGTCTTTGAAGGACTGAGATTGCTCCAACACAGCCATACACTGGATCTTTCATCCTTGCCTCGGCTTCATAAGCGAGAGAATTCACTGCATCTTCCCTCTGATGCGGAAGAACCTCGTTTAAGAGTTTGCTAACATTGCTCGCACCAAAAATCTTGTGAACATTAGCAAATTTTTGTGGCTCTTCAGGTGGAAAATATGGTGCAAATACACAATCAGGCATGCATTTTCTCCTTAAGAACTTGCAAGCAGCACATGGAGAATTGGAGTAGCTGGAAGAAGCCATCTTTTGATCTGCAGCACAAGAGATATATACCTAGCTTAACTTCTTACCCATATATAGTATTTTTACCCCAAATTCTGTAACAAATTGAAAAGTAGAAAGCACTTCTTTTTTGTTTTTGGGTATTAGCTGAGGATTTATTTTGACCTAGTTAAAGCAGAAAAAAGACTTTTTAATACTGGAATCTTGAGATATATGTTAGACTTTATAGAACTAGGTTCAGTAACCCATTGCATCTTCTGATGAAATTGCAAATAAGAACATGAACTGCCCCATCTTTTTTCCAAACCTACTTTTTATTTATTGGCCTGCAAAGCAGTCGTCGTTGAGTTTAAACAGTATACTTCATTTATTGAAACCCTATGGTCAAAACAAACGGTAAAGGATACATAATAAATAATAAAGAGACCACAAAAATAATACGCCAAGATACTCTATATATCAATTTCCTGTGTTTCGATTCCCTTGAATTTTTGTCAAATAGGTCCTTGACTTTTATATATCTACTGATTTCCTTTAGCACACTCCCTCTATAGAGCATGAATTTGATTATAATTTTCTCTCCTTTTAAACATGAGAACATTTGGTCCTAAAACATATATCATGCAATGTTTCATGGAAAATAAAAGGGTTAATTAAAGGGAATCCTGCTTGTACTTCCTTTTAACAACTAGGTTTTTTTCTCTGATCAAAAGAAAAGGAACACTACCTTTTATTCACCTTGCTTGTATAGACTCTTTCAAGCTCTCTGTTCCTTGATTGTTCCAAGGAAAAGGACTGTGCAGCCGAATTTGAATGGTGAAAATTCCTTAGGTGTTTTATTATATAAATATTTGTATTGGATTTGAGAGTTGAAAGAGTAAACCCTAGCTAGCTAGTTGCAGGGCACAGAGAGGATTCCTGCAAATACACAGTGACAAAAGGTAAGGAAGATGAGAGAAAAAGGAGGCAAAGAGCATTTAATGAGAAGTAATGGAAAGCAAGAGACAAGTGTAATTATTTGGGCTGCAAGAAAGAGGATGACTCGTCACTGTACTTATAATAATAATTCAAAACACTGTTCATGAGCTTGGGCAAATCTTTTAACTTGAATTGAACCCCTTACGTCCAAAAAGAATATATAAATGAATAAAAGAGTATATACGCACTTGGCAAGACTTTAGTTTTGCTTGACTTGGAGAACATATATAAATTGTTAGATTTGATAACAAGATAGAAAAAACTAGTGGGTTCATCTTAGCCACTGAATAAAAATTCAATTGAATCTCAGTCTGAAATTTTATCTGGAATAAACAAATAAGTTGGTGAGTTTATTAATAAAATAAAAAAGAAAGAAAGACTTTGATTATACATGAGCAATTATGCACAGTTATCTCCAAACCAGCAGAACTCCAAATATTGGATGTTGAATATTTAAAGTAGACGACTTTATTTATTAAGTGATGATACAATATTAATATATAAACGTTGGTATTTAATAAAATGCAATATGATAAAATTATCATTTCTTTTTCCTTGTTTTGAACTCTTGGGTTAACCAGTGCAAAGATGTAGATGTAGATGTATATACAAACTGGGCACTTTCGTGTCCCCTGAATGAGTTCTGTTATTGATTTCAACTATATATCAGCATGAATATCTCTGAAACCATTACAGTGTTAGCATCTATTATTGAAGTCATTTATGAACATATGCACAGTGCCCTGGATGTTAATCATTGCCATTGTAGTTACAGACAAAAGTAAGGTGAAATATAAAGACTGATACCCATTTAAAATGTGTGGTTGGTTCTCTCTTTTTTCACTTCTAGGCAAGCTGTTTTATCTTATCTTGTTCTTGCCCCAAGGTGATGACAAAGTAACTTTCATGCACTCAATAATTGCCAGACTTGAAGATCTAAAATGTGATGACAAGATGCTGTTGTGATAACACTCTTAGTAACAAAAACTTTGAAAGAATTTGATTTCAAAAATGAGATGCCAACAAAGTCTGGACAATATTTATATATCTTTGAAGTGTCAGAGAAACTGGCTAATGGTTATAATGCAAGTGTCATGTTGTGACTAAGAGTTTTTTTGGATGTGAAGTTATATATAGATTTACCCATTTGCTATTGCAAGTCCTGGGGAGATGATCGGCATTCAGCAACATATCCTTACTGTGCATTCACATGAATTACAATTACCTCATAATAAACACCTTGATCCCGTTCATGTATTTTTGGTACTGAGAAATTTTACCTCTGTTCATGTCTTTATGAGAAAAATATATATTCTTTTACGACTTCGATGAAGATATATATATATATAAATATAGACGATTTTGAAATATATTAAAGGACTCGTTTGCTCGCCTAAACGTTTAACTCGTTTAAATTTATCCAAAGAAGAATGCCACAACCAACTTGGCAACGGTGATTTGAATCCATATAAAAAGATGCCTATATTCTCATCACTTGATTTTGTAAGAAAATTCGTAAGGGTAACGCATTATTTACCATAATGATGGATATAGGATTGTTTTCATTGCTTCCTTTTGAGATTTGATCAAATATTTTCTGTCAAGTTAGTTAGGCTTTCTTTGAAATTGCTATGATACTCTTTTAAGGGTAGAAGTAAAGGAGTTAAAATATTTGATTAAGCACTTACAATTTTATTTTTTTCAAAGTTGAAAATTATTTTTAACTATAAAAAGAGCTTATAATTATGTTCATTTTTTTTATATTCTTATATTTATCAAATGATCATTTTTTTAATTGATACTAGTGCTTCTATTTTGCATCATCTATAACTTCAAAATTATAGCATCATATTTCCATAGAAATGTAGGTTTTTAAAATTGGTTTAACCAAAAATTAATGCATATAATAGAGTTCACTTGTCAAAACCACCATCAAAGTTTTGCAACGATTAAACTAATATAACTACAACTAATTTATAAATTGAAATCATAAGTCGGTGCGCATAATAATATAAAACAGTTGAATTGATGATAATTACTTTCCTTTTAGATATCTTTATTGTGGTACATGAATCTGCTTTTTTTTTTTTCTAAGTCTGGAACACAATATGTGGAAGGGTGCATGCGTGCAAACATGCCTTCACTTTTATTATCTTTCAAGAGAATCCATATCAAAGGAGATTAGCAAACTTAACAACAAAAATCTAACTATATATATATTATTTTTCATCATTTGATACCATGTCACGGTATCCAATATCATCAAGAAAAGAAATTGAAGAGCAATGAAAGATTGATACCCCACACGCCATATCGATAATCATTTGATCAAAATCTATAAATATAAATATAAATCTATGATGGGATTGATAATAAATTGATCAAAATCTATTTAAAAAATAGTGTCCATTTTATATATATCAAATCTATGATGGGGAATCGATTAGAATATGACCAAAATATATATAGAAGTGTCTTATCTTATATAAACTCTATGATGGGCAGACTCAGAATTAAACTATATTAAATCAATGCCTAAACAGCTCTTTTGCGAAGAATTACTCTCATTTATAAAATGAAGCTTGCTCGATAGGAATATATTATGAACCCAAAGGGTCAGGCTGCAATGGGGTCACGGAGAAAAGATGAGGAAGAAGAGATAAAGAGGAATAATTCATCAAGTCAATGAAGCATGCTCTAATAATTGGAGAGCCCATTATTAGCTACTAAAGATGATGATATGTTTATAGGGCACTCATTGGAATTTATCATTGGACATAATTTCACATATATTTTGAAGTATTTAGTTGGTTATTGAAATGTAATGAGACTACAAGAGGTTCTCTTCTATATTTTTCCTCACTTTCTCTACTTTTTAATTTATTGTTTTCTTAGGCCTAAAGCTTCTGTGTAATTTGGAATTATAGTTCGATTGAGTTTCTTCTTCTAGTGTTCAAAGACCATCTCTAGTCTCTACTCCAAATTTTGTCACTCGACTCACTCCATCAATATATAGATTGATCCCAAGTCGGATTGTTTTAAATGAATAGACTCGACTAGGATATCGAATACAAATAAAGAGATTAAATAAGAAACGGTACGCCAATCACAACATTACAATAAATTAGTATACGACCAGCCATATTTATAAATTTTGAAAAAGGGTCCAAGGAAACTATTTGGTCCTCTAATTTTCATTTCTTAGACCCTAGTCTGAGTTCCTTAATTGTGACGACAATAAGTATTGTGTAAATTCCAAGTTCAAATATCGTTCAGTCTGCAAAATTCATAGTAAAAATATTATGCTATTAATTTCCAGTCCTTAACATTCGTGATTCGTGTTTATGCCTCAAAGAAGGGAAACAATAAAATGAGAACAAACGTTAACCCACTACCACCAGTAAAGCTTTTTGTGTGCTTTCTTCTTAATTATTTGCTTTCACATTTTATAAGATACAAATCATTTCACTTTTTATGTATATATTCACGTTGTTTATAGGGTGACTAAAATATGCATCATATATAGTGGGTCAGTTTGATTGATGCACTGCATTTGGTTCACTCTTTTATCAGAAACCAGGCCAAAGGTTTTGATTACTTAGCTGGTGAACTTCCCAACTCAAAATAAAATAGGAATAATAATCAACTTTAATTATTGAGTTTACAACCAAACGAATTATGTATAACATTCCTATTAACTTCACATTACAAATTAACTGTATGTTTGCACATGCAGGCAGGGTTGGAATGGACAAGATGTACTGAAAAAGAAAAAGATAAAATAAATTAGTTAATTGATAAGATTTAGAGTTGCGCTAGTTTTTGATAGTTTGTTGAGGGGATTAAGTTGCAAAAAAGGAGAAATAAGGAGGGGTCAAAGCTTAAAATGTATAAATAAAGGGTTGGAATATAAAAATAGATGCATATCAATGAGGAAAAAAAAAGTCTCTAAACCTTAATATAGTTCCATTCTTAAATAGAGCACAATATGTTAGAAAGTATTAAGAGTAATATTGTGACGTTGTAGGATAATTGTTCATCATACATCAATAATATACATACTTTGTTAATATATAATACACACACACACATATATATATATAAATGCTCAATTCCACATAAGTTTTAAGTATTTATATAAAGAAACATTTCTTTAAAGTGATAATAACTTAAGCCCAAAAAATCTAGATGCAGTCCATATTTTTTGGAAGAGAGAAATCCTCAAATTTGCGGGTGAGCACCGTACTCCTATAAGAAAAAATACTCTAACTCTTAAGTCAATAATGTTTTGAAAAAGAGTATGCTCAATGTATAAGGTGCTTCAGAGATAAGCAAATGCTATGCTTGAATACTTAGAACTCAATTAATTATTGTCAAATAGAACAAGATGCTCTACATCGAATAATTCAATCCTATTTATAGTGTATAATCCAAATTATATTTGTAGTATGTATGAACATATAACTTGATTTAATCCAAGTTTAATTAAAGATTAAATTTATTTGCGACTCGTAATGCAACAACTAAGGATATATATTTAAGTAAGATCCATCCACTTTGTGAGAAATTCTTGTCCATACAAAATCATAATTAATTCAAATGAAATAGTAATTTTAATCCTTATCCACTTCATCATGCCTATACAACCTATTTTTAAGGTTTATGAGTCAACGGATCGGATTACTTGGACAAAATAGGCTTTAATTTGGGTTTAAATCCATTTACATAGTTGATTTGGGTCCTTTCAAAATGAGCTTCAAATAACATAGCATTGTGGCGTGTGCTGATGGGTTCATTTAATAATGGACTCAATAGATGTCCTCCCACAAATAAAAAAAAAAAAGTGTTAGCTAATAAGCACACATCATATTGTATCACTCATAACTTGATGTTTACTTGTTTTGAGTATGAATATGTATTTTTCTATAGTGTTAATATTATTTTGTAGGTTTCAAGCTATTAGAGTTATTTAGGATGAAAATCCAAAAAAAATGTAAAAAAAATAAATCTGCTATAGTAGATTGTTATAGCGAACTGCTACAATAACCATCAACATTATTTATACTGTAACAGTGACTGAGCTGCGGCATAAAAAATAGGGCCTAGGCACCACAAAAACTCAAGTGTTAGCATCGTGGTGTCAAAAATTGAGGTAGCAAAGGGCGACCAACTGTAAAATTGAACAATGTTAATGAACAGTGACTGCGCCTAAGCGCCACCTGTCAAATTTTTTTAAAATTTGAAGCCTATAAATTAGAACCTTTAAGCCACTACCCAATAAGAGGAGAGGGCATGAAAATTAGAGAGAGAAAGACACTTTGGAGAATAGATTCTTAAAGATTGAATCCCTTAAAGAGACATCTCCAACTAGTTTTCTCTTTTTACTTTCTTGTTTCCTTTGATTTATAGTTTATAATTGTGGATTGTATTGTTTTAAACATGTTTACTCTTGTAAATATTTGGATTATCTTGGATTTATGCTTAATCATGGTTGGCTAAAACTCTTGCTCTAAGGACTTGATGTAGCTCTACAATATACTATGTTTGGTTGTTATTAATTGATTATTTACTATTTCTTATACTATTTATTTTTATTTTTTTGAATTTATTACTTCTAATTTGATTGCAAAATGGATTAAATGATTTAGACTTATAGTTGTATGCTTAGGAAAGATTGACTCGTTTATTAGACTTAAAAAGTATGACCATAGTTTTTATTAAGTTAAGAAAATATAAATTTTGGGTAATCATTTAAGGATTGCTTAATGAATGTATAGATAGAAAAGTTAGATAGGGATATCAAGTTGCATATATATGCATAACATCTCATTTGAGGTTTAGGAGAGGTAATGAAATTAATATTGACTCCTTGATTAATGAATTCACAAGAATAATCGACGCTTTCAAATAGAAGATGAGTTTGACCTTCCTTTTTAATCTTGAAGAATTTTTTTTTTTTGTATCTTATCTCTCACAAGGAAATATATAAAGTATATCTCCTATAAAATTATGCTTATCATGGCAGGGTGCATCATTAATTATGTGCCTTAACTTATGAGGAGGGACTTCTAACTCTGACCCTTTTCAACTTGAAATTCATCAGTTGTGTTCCCTAATTCAATGGTCAAGCATTCTAGGAACTACTAAAATGTCATCAGACTCTCCTAAACTCAATTTTGTTTCCTTTGAAGATGGAGGTCAAGGGTGGCAACGGTGAAATAATCTATCAATTATACTGATAAGTGTATTTTATATCTAGTATTTTAATCTCTTAAACTTGATGATTGCTCAAATTAAATAAGAATATATATGTTTTAATGTGCATTAAGGTTATTTTGTAGGTTCCAAGTCAACGGAGCTATTTAGGGCGAAAGGTTGAGATAACAGACAAAAATATCAAAAATGCTACAATGACTACTACCGTAAACATGAACAATATTTGCTACAATACTTTGCTATAATGCCAAGCCGCAACACTGCAAAAACCCAAGTCTTGGCATGTAAACAATAAAAATAAATAGTAAATACTATTTACAGGGACTATTCACATGTACAGTACCTCCGGCAACGCCAGTTCGGGCAGAATCTTAGCATAATGTGCCAATCAATACAAAAATCTTAATTTGGCCCTAATTTTGAACATATAAAATGAGAGCTAAAGGTCTCATTTAAAAGAAGGGGAGGAGAGTCTAAAATAGAGAGAGAAAACTAAGGGTTTTAATAAGGAAAACACACTTGAAGTTTGGATTGTTAAAGAATCATTAAAGATTGAAGGACCCAAGGACTTCTCTAACTAGTTCTCTCTTTCTCTCTATCTCATTTACATTTATTTCAAATTTGTATTTGTAATTTTTGCTGTTTAAACATGATTACTCTTATGAACTTTTGGATTAATGTAATTGAATATTTCACTATGATAGCTAGATTACATATTCTAGGGCTTGATAGAACTCTATTGAATACTATGTTTTGATGTGGTTAGTTGGTTAATGACTATATCTTATGTTGTTCATTTATACTTTTTATAAGTTTAATGCTTCTAATTGATTGAGAAATTGATTAAATGATTTAGACTTGTGGGTTTTGTGCTTAGAAGAGTTTAACTTATGTGTTGGTTTTAAAAAGTATAACTTTGAGTTATTAAGTTGAAAGACTAATAGACTTAAGATAATCACTTAAAGGTAGCTTAATACATATATGTATAACAAGTTAAATAGAGATATCAACTTGGTTGTGTATATATAGGATCTCATTTGACACTTGGGAGAGATAATGAGATTAATTCTAAATCCTTGATTAATGAATACACAAGAATTGTTGTTAATCACTAATGATAAAAAAAACATAGGAACGGTAGAGTGAAATCAAGTCCCTAGAACCCATTACCATAGAACTCTCACTTCTTTAATTTACTAAATTATTTAGTTTTAAGCGTCTTTAATTTCAAAATTCATCTTAGCCTTTAGATTAGCCTAGATGGATACTAATTCTCATGGGAACAATACTCACTCATTACTTTATTACTTGACCACAACCCATGCACTTACCATTATAATTCACGTGTATATAATTTCACAAACACGTACACTTATTGTAGTAACCAGTATCCACAACCGGTAAAAATATGTATTTATATATATCTATAAATATACATATTTTATTTGTATGTGGGTGATACTAATTTATGTATTGTTATTAGTAGTGTTTGTATAGGTTAAGAACATACTATTAGTATTGGGTTTATTTGCAAGACTTTAGATTTATTTTAGGGAGCAAATTGTAATACTTTGAAAGTTTTAGGGGCTAATTCATAAATATTAGAAATTAGCCTCTTAGTATAAAAATACATATTTGAAACCCTAATTCACTCATTTTGGTTGAGCTACCTCTTTTAGAGTGAGAAAAGAGATAAAGAAAGGGGAGAGAAAGAGAAGAAGAAGAAGAAAAAGAAGAAGAAAGTTGGAATTTAAGCTTTAAGAGGTATATTATAACCCTTTCTTAGTTTCTTAGTGATAAATTAGTTAATTCCTTTAAGTTTTGATTTCTAGAAATATGTACAATTGAGGATTTGATGTTTAGTTCGTAAGATATTGTGAGAATTGATGATGATCTATGTAGATAGCTTGATAAATCATGATGAATTGTAGAATTTCTACTTTGTAGTCTCTTGATCCAGGAATTTTATAAATTGTTGTGATTCAATTCTGGTTTTGAATTTTGATTATATAAAATTAGACATTTTTATAATCATTTGAGACTTTGAATCGATTAAAAATTTCAGAAATTGAATTTTTAGTGAATTTACCAAAATGACCCTGAAATTCTAGAAATTTCTTGTGTTAACAGTATGATACAGAGACAAACAATTTTTAATCTGCTAAATGATCTTCAAAATTATGAATTTATGGAATATGATAATTTTATATGTCTAATATGATATACTCAGAATTAAAAATTTAGATCAATGTGTTTAAATTGTTATAATTTTCTAAAGAGTGTCAGCTCATTACAGTATTTGATTAACATATTTTTAAAGCTATACAATAAAATACTTTTGGCAGTGGTTTTGAAGTGAAATATTTATCATAGATTTAGATATGTGTTAAAAGTAATTTTGTGATATTTTTATAATTTTTGAGCTAGTATATGATTTTATAAAATTGGGAGATTGAATACTATTCAGTAAATATCTTGATCCTGTCAGGTTAGTAGTTTGAATTCGATGGTGTTTATGGAATGGATTGTATAGGAATTATGATATAATATTCATAAATAATAAGGATATATGAGTCAAGAATGATATATTCTAAGTTTGGAGTAATTGGACATTATTTGATGTATAAGAAAATTTTGTTAAGTGTAAGTGGTCAGAATGACAAGTTTTAAGAAACCAAGTAATTAGACCAATTCGATGTGATAAGTGCAATATGTGTAATTTTTTAAGCTATTTAAAGTATTTTATATGAATGTTGAGGCTCATGAAATGATTAATCTCTATTAATAGGTTAAGGAGATTTAAGCCTTGTAGCTGAAAGTGCTAAGAGGTAAGTATACTAGACTTTTTATTAAAATCACAATAAACATAGTAATTGTTATGTATGATTTTGTAAATGTGGTTAAGAATATGTTTATGTTATGTCAAAGTATATTTTAATATGAAATGTGAATACATGTGTTTATGAATATGAGCATGGACATACATGACATATATGTATTTTTTTAAAGTGAGCTTTCAAAGTGAAATGTGTTTAACAAAGAGAGCTTTTGAAGTGTAATATGTTCATGAGAAATATTTTGTATTTTGAGGATGCTTGAACTCACTGTTAACTTAGTAGGCATTTTATGTGATTTGTGAAGCCTTTATGTGTGGCCTTTCCTTCGGGATTGGTATATATTATGTGTTCCGTATGTAGGGATGATTCTATTGGTATCTAAAGAAAGATTGAGTCATCACATTCGTGTGGTGGAGTATTGGTGCATGTGAGAGGACTCACCGATGATTCAGGGTGAGGATTTGGCTTTTACTTTCGGGCATGAGCATTATATGTGTAATTTAAAAACCTCACTTGTACTATTCCTCTCATACGGTATGTCACCTACGAGTGACATTTGGCGCATTATGTGATATGTGATATGTAAGTCCTACTAAGTAGTAGTTGAGTAATGGTATTCATATTATATATTTTGAAAGAATATGTAAGCGCTTACCTGACATGTGATTTGATAAGATTACGATTTTGATTTATCACGGCATATCATACACATGCATTGTGTACATATATATATTTATATTTTGATATATGAAAAACTAGTATGCTTACTGAGATTTATACTCATTATAGTTTATAGTGAGTTTAGGTAAATAAGGTATATGTGTGCTTAGCGGATTTGGCAATGCTTCTGCTGTCCTTTGGGTTCCCTAAGTTGTTAGGTTGCTGAGTGTTTCATTTGGGGACATGTGGGATAAGATATTTGATTTTTTCGTATTGAATAAATACTTATGTATTATTTTATTGTTTGTGGTTGGATTTTGTTTAAGTTTCACTAAGTGTGGTTATTGGCTGATTTTAAGTAAGAATTTGCAATGAATATATTCTGAGCTTCCGGTAATAAAGTTGCTACTGGTGATGTGATAAGGCGTAATTGTATAAACTATTTTATCTTCCTAACTTGATATTTGTTCAAATTATCTCAATAATTGGGCTATTTATGCATATTAATGTTGTTTTATAGGTTGAAGCATTATCGGAGCAAAAATACCGGAAAACGGACGCAAATTAGAGCATTAGAGATAAAAATACGAATGGAGGCACTGTTGCTACAGTACCGCTGTTTGCTACAGTTCAGCGCCGCAGCACTGGATTTCAGCGCCGCGGCGCCGATTGCAGAAAGTGAGCGCCGCAGCGCCAAATCGCAGCGCCGCGGCGCCGGGACCTGGACAACAAAATGTGACAGGTTCCTGAAAATCAGGAAACCCAAAAGCAACCCAAAATGCGCCCTAATTCCGTGCTCTTACCTATTTATTTGCTCAAAACTTACATTTTGAGGGAGGACTCCAGCTGGGACAGCAGCTGGAAACACAAAGAAACACCTAACTTCTAAGTTTGAAGAAATCAAAGAGGAGGGAAGCAAGCTTCAACAACAAAGGCATTTGACAGGGATGTCTTCTTTGCTTTGATTCTTTACTTGTTGTAAGATGTTTAGTTTACATGTATTGATGGAATTAGCTTCAAGATTGTGTAGTTTAATGATGAGCTAATTTCGTTCATCTAGGATTACATCCTTGAACTCATTATGTGATTGATTTTAGTTCTCTCTTTTATGGTATTAATTCAGCTTTTGATATATTCATTGTGCTTGTGCTTAATGCTATTTGATTACTTGGCCAGTGGTTAAATTGATCTAGAAATGCTTAAATAAACTTGACAAAGGCATTTAGGTATTTAGTCTTAAGCATATTGATGCATGATCATAGTGTAGTACACTTGAGTTTCATATGAGATAGACATATACTCATAAGGCATGTATGGCTCATAAAACTTGTGCTTAATGAATTTTGTTCAATTTATTTATCATAGACATATAGATATTTGATTGGATGGAATAGATTCACTTGACCTGCAAAAGAGGCTTGTGATGTGTTAAGTGTTTTGGTCAATATATCAAGTTGAGAACTAATAAACATCAAAGAGATTCTGCTGAATTTATTTGCATAATGGGGGATAGTTTTTAATCCTAGGATTTCTCATATTGAATTTAACTTGTTGGTAATTTAGTTTATCACTTAGCATAATTAAGTTGTTCTTTTACTTGAGTAGTTTAATATCATACATTAAATCATTTTCTGGATAATAGTAGAAAGACACCATTTCAGTACTTAAACTAGAAAAGATAAATCATTCTCTGTGGGATCGACACTTTTCTCATCATATATTACTTGTTGCGACAACGTGCACTTGCGCTAATTTGTGTTATAGAAAACACACAACATGATGTAGTAGAGTGTTAATCTCTGAGAAAACTCTGCATATCTCCAGTTTACTAATTGTCCCAATCATAATTCAATTGTTATAATTCTGAAAGAAATTGAAATGAATGTTTAAATATTGTCAATAGAAGTTTATGTTTATATGTTAGGTTATAGGTTGATTTTAGTGTTGAACTTACTAGCAACTTGCTAAGGATTCTTATGTTGAATTAAAGTTTGAAATTAGTATATAACATTATTTATGAGTGTACATTATTAAATATATGTAAGTGATGTCGTGTGTCGGATCTTTTAAGTCTGGAGCGTGACACTTATGCTGGCTTCTTTCCAAATATACATGAGCATCAATTTATTTCAAAAATCAATTTATTAGCAATTTACCTATTTCTTATGTTTATTGAATAGTGGTTCCCATTATAGGCATAAATGTTGAAGCCTTTCATTTTACTAGGGAAAGTGAGATATTAGATCACTCACTTATGACTTCCACAACTAATTTTGATGTCCTTCCATCTTCAGTGTAAATGTAGGACTTGTTGATAAAGATAGTTCATCGAATGAAACTAGTCCTAGAGAAACTTCCAGTGTTGATGGTCATTTCATAGATGTCCCTCCCGCAATCGGGTCTTCTGTAACATAGGCACCGAAACTACTATAATTAATTCCGCTTATCAAGAGGCAATCAGCCATTGTTCCCCTTGAGATGAGGACTTTAACTTTGTCCCACGGGGTCCCTCACACCACTTACGAGGAACATAAGATTTTTCTCCTTCTCTACTTAGATCATTTGATTTTTTTGCTTTCCTTATTTTCTAACTTCATTTTTTTTTCCGTTCACAAGTCTTTAAAACTTCATGGAGGAACTTCTAGATATCATTCCTGACTAGTTTTATAGTTCGTCGAATGAAGCTAGTCCTAGAGAAACTTCCAGTGTTGTTGGTCATTTCATAGATGTTCCTCCCGCAATCGGGTCTTTTGTAACATAGGCACCAGAACTACTATAATTAATTCCGCTTGTCGAAAGGCAATCAGCCATTGTTCCCCTTGAGATGAGGACTTTAACTTTGTCCTAAGAAGTCCCTCACACCACTTACGAGGAACATAAGATTTTTCTCCTTCTCTACTTAGATCATTTAATTTTTTTGCTTTCCTTATTTTCTAACTTCATATTTTTTTTCCCTTCACAAGTCTTTAAAACTTCATGGAGAAACTTCTAGATATCATTCCTGACTAGTTTTATAGTGCCCTGAATAAGGTGTAAATCCCTAGAAAGAGAAAGATAACAATAAAAAGTGTACCTCAGAGTCTAAAGTCGGGGGCTTGGATATTGAAGAAGCAAAAGACCATGGACCCCAGTAGTGGTGCTATTCCTGTGGCTATTCTGAAGATAATTAAAATAGAATGTCCTATTCTTAGGTTTTGTGAGACATGTCAGGTGCTCTAAAGGCTAAATTAAAGCCTTCTTTTGTTGATAAATCAGCTTCTGAGGCTCTATAAGAACTATTGTTCCTTTCTTGATTCTTCTATAAGGTCCTCTAGAATTTAAGGAACTTCTCAACTGGTTTCAGATCCTCTAATAGAGAGTTTCCCCTAAGTGTGTTTTAATTTTTAGTACTTTTTTACTTGTCTTTTTCTCTTAGCTTTATACTAACTTCCTGGTTTCATCTTTCCACATGAGCCAATCAATGTTAAGAGTAACCTCTGAGGGTCATACTCCTTTCTCTCTATCCCTTCCCCAAAAAAGGAAGCAGGAAGGGGGAGTTATGTGCCTCATTCTCAAATAGAACTAGAATGAGGAGTGCAATACCTCACTACAACCTGAGGCTAGTAAAAAAGTGCTCATCCTCCTCCTTCTCCTACTACTAGAAATGGAGGTTCAGCCCATTCTCCTTCGTTAGGGACAGGATTGGAAAACGAGAGGAGTACAGCTAATAGAAGGCATTCTCATTTAAAAGAAGGTGTACAGAGATCCTTGCAGGAGAGTTCCTCACTTACAAGATGAATTTTGTCCTTGATTTTGGAATTAGGATAAAGATGTTGTTAAGAAGTCAACCCTCATTTGCATTGACGGGGAATTGGTAGTTTCAATTTTGTCACTACTATTTACTAAGGCTGATTTGGATTTGATACCTAACATATATACGGTAGATTGGGAATGAAAAAGTTCATCTTCCTCCCTAATAATAAGCATGAATTAGCCTTAAGTTTTATTTTGTTTTTGGATTGTATTCTTATCGTTCTCTAATCTTTGTCTCTCTATGCAAGTTATTCAAGATAGTGTGTTAAAGCTAGAAACTTACAAGAAATAATTAAAAGCAACATAGGGATCTAACAATTTCAGGAGGCGCTTAGATTCTGAGCACGAGGATAACCTTTTGCTGAAGGGTCAAAACCTTACCTTCCAAAATGATCTTAAGAGGATGGAAAATGATGTCAATAAGCTCTAAGCTTAACTGGAGGGTAGAGCCACTGCTGAGGGACTTCTTCAAGTGATTTCTATGCTTACAAGCAAGATGTCTAAACTCAATGAGGCCAATAAAGAGTTGTTGCAGGAAAAGAGTGGGCTACAAGCTTCCTTAACTGCTCTTGAATTAAGGGTGGCTTCCTTGGAGAAAAAGAATGTAACTTTGTAGTTTTTAAGGGACACTTTGGAGTCTATAATTAATGAGTTACAAGAAAACCTATCAGCAACTAATGTTCAGCTCAAAAAGAAACAAGATGCGCTATGGGAAGAAAGACCACTATCAGTGTGAATTTATTAAAGGCTTCTGAAGCTAAAGCATCGAAGTTGGAACGTATAGTTGGTGAGCTCAGGGCAACTTTTAAAAGTTCCATAATCTCGTAAAGTTTTTCAATGCATAGTGGAAGTGTAGGACGGATACACTAAAGGGTCACTTTAAATAGTAAGGGCTATAGTGTTTGATGAATACTTAAAATTATACATTTAATAAGGTTTTTTCATCATGTTTTTAATCCTGCACCTAATTAAGTTCTTAATTGTATTAGTGTAGGTTTGATAAATTGAGCATAACTTTCTACCAAAGAATCCAATTGAAGTCATTCTTAAACCGATGAAGAGCTAATTTTATATACAATAATATTATATTACACATTTTATAATTTAAACATTTGGAGGGTGAAAAGTAGCTTAATAGAGGACCCATCTACAATGGAGGCTCAATCTAAGCAAGCTTTAGTATTTGGCCCATAACTTGATAAATATATATTCAATACGTATGTTTTTGCAAACATTCTAAAAAGCTTAAACAAATATCTATAATTGTATTGTTGGCATGTGAATCAAATTCGTCTGCTTTCAATGACAAGTTCACGAATCAAGTTTGGTATATGAAATAAGCTATAAATTGTCAACAATCCATCAAAAGTGTTGGCGTCCTTTTTTTACTTGTACCCTTTAGTTTTTCTATAAATATGTGAATTTTCTACACCAAGAGAGTTAGATTTTAATTCTAATATTTTTATTTTGTATTCTCTCTTTTGTAGTATTAATTTCTTTCATCTACTAGTTTAAAGTTTATGTTATCTCTTCTTGCAATTCTTTCCTTTAATTTGATCAGGATTGTTTAATTTTTATTTTTTTAAGATGAAAGGGTGAAACTCTTGATAAGGTAATAATATATACTTAAACTCTTAATTTAAAATTTAATGTTACATTCTTAAGATAATTAAATTTATATATGATTTTTTTTTTTTTTTTGCAGTATTGATACCCTTTCTTATAAAGTGGTGTAACTTGATTTATTATAGGTAATCCTTATAGTTTGTATAATAAATCCTTGAATCCATTTATAAGATTTGGTGTAGATACCCTTTCTTGTAAAGTGGAAGTCTTGATTTGTTGTAGACAAGTATAATGATTGGCATAATAAATACTTAAACCTATTTACAAGATTTGGCATATAATAATTTTAAAAAATGATACAAATTAATATATAAATTAGAATGAACCATATTTGTTATATCTTTCGATTGGAACCTTCTTTGTGCCTTTGTGTAAGGGTTCCTATTGACTTATAAAAAAGATTTAAATGTATCTTATTTCATATACAAAGAGTGGATCCTCTAACCTTAGCATCCATTTTAATTGATTATTTATATAGTTATCCGTATCTTTATTGTTTTATTTCTTTTAAGATCATTTATACTTGTAACTTTAATTTCACTTCCCTGTGATCAATCCTGTTCTCACCGAGTTATTTATCATTTTGACAATCCTGCACTTAAAAATAAACGCCTATATTCTGAACGTTTCAGTGTTAGCTCGAAGCTTTCACCGAGGTTTTAGATCTAGAAGGGAGCCTTCTGCATATAGAGAGCTTTCGAAGAATTTTGATACGACCTATGGTTGGTATCATAAGTGGTACAAGGCATTATAAGAATGAGAATTGTAAGATTAATTATAATTCTACAAGCAAATGAGCTTTTGAAGCAAGTTCGGACATTATGAAATTCTCAGAGGGATTCTTAGATGTTGGATTTAGATCAATGATTCTTCCCTTTTTCTACCTTAAACCCCCTAGAATCACAAAGAACGATTGATGGTTGATTTTGCTATTCAGTTAAGTAATAAATTAGTTTATCAAACTAAAACTAGAAAGTCTAAGACTTTAGAAAAGGCACCCCTTTTTAGGTTTAAGGCACCTTTTGTCGCCCCACTTTAGAACTCTCTTTTACCGACTTCTTTATGGCTAAACCCTTTTTTTGAACAATGATTTAATCGTAAACTTCATCCTCAACTTCTTTTTTATTTGTTGGCCATTGTAAGATAGAATTTGTGATAGTCATCTTGTATGTATAATTCAATAATTAATGAGAAAGTAATTCTAAGTGTTGATTTCTTATGATAGGTGATTTAAGTATATGCATAGATGTTTCAAAAAATTTCTAAGTGTTGCTTCTTGTAAATGTATTTTAGGAAGCATTTGATCATATAAATGTATTAAGTATTGCTTTTAAGTAAGATTACTTCCCTTGTATATATACTTAGGAAGGTGAATTTGATAACTTCTGTCCTTTTTCTAGTGTTCTAGAATCTTTCTCTTTTATGAAGGGATGGGCTTGTAAGCACTGTTCCTTCCGATATTTTATTTTAGTTCTATCTATTCTATCTTTTCATTGAGAATGAAGGTTCTAAGGGTTCCTATCCTTCCAAATCTTATTTCTTAGCGAGGGAAGGTAATTTAGTCCCTTTTAATCATGATTCTCATTGTTGCTAGAATGCACCAAGTTCTTTAATCTTTCCAAGATTTTTTTTTTTTAGTATGGGGAAGGTGTCAAGTGCTTCTGCTTTTCCTAATTCATTCTTTACTACTCGAAGGAAAGGTAGTAAGTACTCCAATACTTCCAAATTTTTTTAAGTATAAGGAAAATGTACTAAATACTTCCAGGCTCTTCAATTTTGTTCCTTGTTGTCCAAAAGGAAGGTGGCAAGTATTATAGCCCTTTAGAGCTTTCTAGTGTAAAGGAAAAGGTATTGGATACTTCTAGACCCCTTTTGTTTTACTCTTCATTACCTAGAAAGAAGGAAGTTATTGATCTATTCCATTTAAATTTTCTTAAGTATGAAGAGAACGATATTAAGTACATTCAGGCAGGCCCCTCAGTTTGCTCTTTGCTACTTGAAAGGAAAGTATCTAATTTTTTAATCTTTTTGAGTTTTTTTAAGTATGAGGAGTACAATATTAAGTACATCTAAACCCCTTAGTTTTTTTTCTCTTTGTTACTCGAAAAGAATATAGTTAATGCTCCAATCCTTTTGAGTTTTCTTAAGCATGAGAGGAAAAGTACTAAGTACATCCAAACCCCTTAGTTTTTGCTCTTTTCTACTCAAAATAAAGGTAGTCGATACTTCAATCCTTCTAAGTTTTCTTAAGTATGAAGGGAACGGTACTAAGTACATCCAAACCCCTCAATTATGTTCTTTGTTGCTTGGAAAGAAGGTAGTCAATGCTCCATGCCTTTTGAGATTTCTTAAATGTGAGGAAAAAGATACTAAGTACATCCAGACCCCTCAGTTATAATCCTTACTAATCAGAAGGAAGGTAGTCGATGCTCTATACCTTCTGTGATTTCTTAAATGTGAAAGGAAAGGTTGCTACTAGCTCGCTAGCTTGCTTGCTTAATTGATTGACCGGTGTAAGAAGATTGAGACCGTTGACTCTTACACTCTTTTGGTTCGCTTAGAACATTTTCAACCAACTTAGTGTACTAAATACATCTAGACCCCTCAATTATATTTTTTCTACTTGAAAGGAAGGTAGTTAATACTCCATACATTTTGAGATTTCTTTTTATCCTTTGATTCTTTCAAGTAAGTGTGGTTATGGTTCCACAATTCTTAATAAACGATTTTTAGACGTAGAACCTTTTCAACTTTGATAATTTTTTTATGGCCTTGTAGGGTTCTTCTTATATCTCAGCCATCTTTCTTGCATGCTTCTCTTTATTAATGTCAAGGGCTTTTTGCAACACCAAGTCGCCCTTGTTGATTTCTTGGTTCTTGATTTTATAATCGATATGCTTCCTCAATCTTTTTTTGTACATAGCAGCATGGATCATTGCAATGTTTTGAGCTTTAGTGACTAAGTGGACTAATAGTATCTTTGTCATTCAAACTTCTTATAAATAGCACTATTAAAAGCTCTAGAGATTGAAACTTTATAAATTTACCTCTTTACCCTTAAGAACTTCTTGAATTTACAGGTGAACACTATTCTTTTGTAAGAAAAAATATTTCAACGCTTAAATCAATAATTTCCTAAGAAAGAATGTGCTAAATGTGTGAAACGCTTTAGAGACAAGCAAGATGCTATTCTCGAATATTTAAAACTCAATCAATTAATGTTGAATAAAATTATATGCTCTACATCGGATAAATCAACCTTATTTATAGTACATAAATCCAAATTATATTCGAAGTATGTATGAACACATGTAACGTGATTTAATCCAAGTTTAATTAGAGATTACATTTGTTTGTGATACATATGTAATAACCAAGGAGAAGTATTTAAGTAAAATTTATCCGCTTCATGAGAAATCTTTGTCCATGCAAAATCACAATTAATTCAATCTCAATCAAATACAATAATAATTTTAAAATAATTCTCCATTTCATCTGCCTTTCACAATCTTTTTTTAGGGTTCATAGATCAACAAATCCGATTACCTAATCCAAATAGGTTCTAATTTATGTTGAAATCCACTTGCATAATTGATTTGAGACTATCCTTAAAATGGACTTTAAATAAAAGGATACTAGGCCCCAAGCCGATGGGCTCATTTAATAATCAACCCAACATCTATGATTTTAAATGTCAAAATTATTATTTTTTACTCAAAACTTTAACTTTAATAATTTAAATAAATTATTCACTATAAAAATTATTTATTTATAATCATGCGAGAATTATATCTTTTTTAATTAATATCTCATAATTAATATATAAATAATATATTTTATAAATAAAGATTAATTAATGTACGCTTAAATTATATATAAATAAATAAATTTTATTATATCAAAAGATATTATTATAATGCGTGCTTGAATGATACTGATAACATCTCAAATAATAAAACAACAATATCTTTAACAATAGCAACGCTTGGAGATGACATATATGACCTATATGCATGCTTTATATCAAAAGGTATTATTATAATCTGTTCTTTAATGATACTAATATATTCTCAATGTCTTAATATATTTTTTTAGGATATATATAATTCTTATTACTATTTTAAAATATCACACATATAACATAGTTTAGTGGATTACAAACAAGTAAACACAACATTATTTCTTTGAATAGTAATCATATTGAACATTCTAAACTCGAAACCAACAAGATTTTTAAATAGATGATAGAGATGTGAAATGATTAATAATTATGTTACGCAAGTTAACCTGAACCCAACATAACTATTAAACAGATGACACGAAAATAATACAATTAATAATCGTGACATCTTATATCAACTCAAATTCACTTAGTTTATATCAATATGTGTGTCAAAGTTGACAAGTCATGCAACAAACAGTGATATGTTTATTTGAAATATGCGTAGCTTGGACTCAATTCAAACTACCCATGGCCGCAAGTCCACTTTAAGCTTTTTTCTTTGACAAATTCTCATGCACATGCACTGAGACTTGTACTCGACGAATTCACCTCTATGCATAGAATTTATACTGCAAAGCAATTAACTATAATACTCGTACCAAGATTGGAAAATAACTTGATTTATATTTATGCAATATATTGTTAACCACAAAAAAAAAACCATTAACCATTGATGATTATTTCTTCTTATTCATACTTTTTATTAGGAGTGCAAAAAGGGTTTTTATGGAAAAACCATTGTGCGACTACAAAAATTCATATATATGCTTTTGACGGATAACAAAATCAATTCTGTGCTTGAATCTCTCTTAACCAGTAGAAAGAAAAAGAGCGAACAATTGATGAGATTGGATGTTGGCATAAAGATTAGTCTTGTATCCTGGTTTAAAAATACACAAACAACCCTGCAAAGTCAAAAGGAAAAGTGTCAAGTTTATACCCAATTGTTTAATTTCATATTGAGAAGGCAAAGGGTGAAAGACTTACTCTAGACAATCCGAAGAGGACTAATTGACTTCTCAAGCAAGACCTAACAATTGGTATTCTGTACAATAGTATTCTTCATACACTAACTAAATTGTTTCAAAAGGAATGATGGATCAACTTTTACACTCCAGCTGCAAGAAAGTAATCTCGGATTGTTTTTCGTTTCACGGAGGAAGGAGGGTTCAACACAGAAGATGGACTATTCAGTGCAGGTTTAGGGGTTTTCTCAAAAGTTTCTTTCGTATCACAAGTTGATGAAAATTTTCTTTTCTGGGCATCTGGAGTACTAATTATAGGCATTGGGATAAGACTGAAAGAGTTCACTTGATTCTGTACTTCAGCTAAAGCATGTGAACTATCAGAACCCTTTGTTAAACTTGTAGATTCTTCGTTCATTAACAGTTTTCTGCATTCTGTGCTAGGAATTCCCATTACTCTCCTTCGAATGGAAGATGGAGATCTCATGGTTGAGCAATAACTGCTCTGAATGTTCCATAATCGAACCTAACAAAAAGAGGTTTCAAGAAATTGAGATACATTATATACAAACACATGTTGATTAAATATTCAGGCCAAGCATTTGAAGGATGTCGTAATCTATTGGTCTTACTGTGGAATCATCTGATGAAGTTGCAATCATCCCAGCCTCAGATGGACACCTGCAAAAGAAAAGAAATATGATTAGCATCAAAGGGGTCTAAATAACTTGATAACATCGCTCAGAAAAAGGGAAATAAAATACCAATCAACTGCTGTAACGTCTCCATCATGACTTTTCAAAATGACAGGATCTACTTGAGGTCTATTCACCTGGTTTGACAAGACATGTTTAAATTACAAATTGATTAAGACCAACTTAAAACACAAAAATGCAAAAAAAGAAGAAACAAGAGAGTTTTTCTCAAGAGAATCTACCTGCCATATGCAAGCATTTCCATTGCTAGAGCCACCGAGTACATGAGTTGCATCAGGACTGATTGCTGCCTGCAATGGCATACATAAATTCAGATATTGGAAGAGCCGTCCTATGAAGAGAGGAAGAGATAGCAGCAGTTTAGGCTCATGAGTTGAGTCATACCTTTACATACAAAGATTCTATTCGACATCCAGTGAAACAACATATCGGGCCTCTCTCAAGCTGAAGTACATTATACAAGTATATTCTGAAAAACACAAGAAAACAACATCTATATTAGATGTTCAACATTGATATACATTTTTTTATTAAACTTAGTGCATGAATACTGTTTATACAAGGCAGAGTTATGTGGGCTGTGCTTTTAAACCAAGTTACAATTTTGACCATGCTATATTTAACGTGGAAATTAACACAGCTTTAAAGAAAAACACACTCCTCAGAAGAGAAACAAACCTGTTTTCCGTGCATGAAGCTGTAAGAAACACGCCATTTGAATCCTGAGATAGGCTAGATATACCATGTAATCTTGTTTCCTGAAATCAGAAATTTAAATGATAATACAATTGCTATTCAATAGTTCTAATTAAATATTTAGATTCAAGGATGCAGAAAATAATTTCAATAGTTGATATGATGTTAGTTGGTCCCCAGTTTCAGACTAATCCCCATAATTCATATCTACAGCTTTTGAAGTTTTAGGATTCCATAATAATTTGAAAAACAATCAAACATTCATAGCAGGACATGGTTAAAACATTGCTGGATTTGACAGTAATGCTCAATTTCACTATGAAAGTAAAGTTTTAGTTATCTTATTCAGAAAAATACATCTTGATTTTGAACAATAACATGTAATGATTCATCATTCTACTGTGCAAAGGGAAAGTAACTTTTACGGCCAATGACTCAGGATAAGGGCATGCCTGAGTAACTTGAGCTTTAAGATTTCTGGTATCCCAGAACTTTAAAACACTGAAATGAACAAATTGTCAATTAGAAAAGCATGATCAGTATAGATTCTACAAGAATTCAAAACTAATTTCAAGGGAAGTTTCAACTACTTATGGTATACCTGTTCACTGCACCAGCAGTAACAATGGACACTTCATCTCTCAGATAAAGAACAGAGGTAATGCTCATTGAGGCAGCCTGAAATAACTTTAGTATTAACCAAGAGTAGAAAAAGTACATTAAGAATAAACTTGAGCAGCTAACAAACCTTCCCATGCCTAACCCCTTTTGCTTGAGATGAAAGATGAGCTCCTTTGACAACAGCATATGATCTGGACAAGATAATAATAACACCATTAACTGAGTAGTGATATTTTGCTAATTAATATTGCAAAAAGAAAAGTTTTTGTGGTTAAAAATGGTCGTGCTTAATCATATCAAGGGATGCAGCAAAAACTTACCCTATGCAAAATTCCCAATGTTTACTTTTGGAACTAATATTGCATCTCAAGTCCCATATAGCAAAGGACCCATCTCTTGAACCAGAGACAAGAAGATCTGTTGAACAATAACAACTTATGCTAAAGAAATGAAAAAAAAAAACAATAGATTTAAACCTACCAGAATTTGTTGGATGAGAACACAGTGATTTTATGCTCCCTGTGTACCCAATCAACACGGAAATGCATTTCTTATCCTCTGCATCCCATATCTTTACCTGCAAAATTTAGGAGGGGAAGTGATTTGGAATTGATCATCATCATGTTAAGTCCTAAAAATTAAGTCTTTGCTCAACTCATCATTTCAGCTGTCAATTTTGCTCCGCTTATCTTACCTTTTAATCCTTTTGAAAAGCTAATTGTTACTGATAGCAGCTTATTTTGTAGTACAAATGAATACAACATCTAAAGATAATATGCAAAAATAGAAAAACAAAAAAAAACTTGGATAAATATAACTAGATTTGCAGGTTAATTCAAGTAATTTGTTCTGCAGATTTATCCCCCATTGATTCATCAATTTTTCTCAGGATCTGCATTTCTACTGCTCTTTAAATTTATAAACCAAGTAGCTAATTAGAGATCAAGAAGTAGGACGATTACAAGTTATATTTCAAGGAAAGAATCCTGACATATTAGTTAAGCTTATCTCATGACACATGTTAAAATAAACTCTTTTTCTTTTTATGCAATGATACTTACAGTTTGATCCCCTGAAGCTGTTAGAATATTCTTGTCCTCCTGAAAAAGGTTTCAGTAAATAATTAGCATCAAACAAGACCAAATTCATGTCAGTCAAAAATTTCACATTTTAACCACTGAAATCTACGGCATGACCAGCCAAAATCCCTGATAAATACAAACTCTCGTTTTGTGATGTATGACCACAAAATTTACAAATCAACAAATGCAAGTGTTAAAACTTGATTTGCAAAATATTTGTTTCCACCTCTTGTTCAAGTCAAAAGAACAAACCATGGCAGTTTACTAACTAACATTCATAATATTAATGATACACAAAATATACATGACATACAACAATCATTCTCATAAAGACCCAATTATTCCACCAATCTCCAGTTTTCTCATGTAAATGTCAATTGATAATGTCTTAAATCGCATCCAATTCATCTATACAACTGGAATTTGTCTCCCTTCAGAGAAAGTAGGTACTTGTGTTTTGATACGAAACAATAAGAGTTGAATGTAATTAAGAAAAATCACAAATCAATATACTCAACTTGATCCAGCATAAATCAAAAATAGCATTTTGGTGAGCAATCCAATCACTAATTCTGGCTTTTTCTGCCCAAAAATTCAAAAAGAGATTCAGTACATTCGAACATAATATGAAATGGAACTGCTAAAATCTTCCACTAACAAAAATCCAGAACTGGGTTCTTGACAAAATGAACAACCTGCATTGTCTTGGTGACATGCAAATGAATCAAATTTCCTGCGAGAATCGAACAAGTTCACATAGCCATCCTCATCCGACACCGCAAATAAATTGGAGTTTTTACTGGTCTGCAAAATTAGGGTTTTTTATTGAATAAAACAGTACATTTATTCTTTATCTTAATTTCGGAAATGCCCAAGAACAGAAAAGGAAATGAACCTTGCAAAATGATACGGCCAGAGGAGGCGTCTCCTCGTCCTGGTGTTCAACGGCCACGGCGCCGATTTCCATGAACCCCGATGCCATATCACAAAGGGCCTTTTTATAAATGAAAAAAAAAAAGGAAAAAGGAAAGGACAGGATATCAAATATTAAAATCATATACTGCGTTCTCTTAAACAGTTTTTTATTTAAAATGAAAAAAATAATAAAAAAAATAGAGAAAGAGAAAGTTCTCACCTTTGAAACCGTTTAGCTCTCTTGATCTGATATCAAGAAAAAATGATTCGGATTTAGAGGTGTCCATTGAAGTTAATCAATAGCTTCGGATGCCAGAGAGAGATGGGAAATCTTTTTTTTGTGGAATATTTAAATATTTTTATTGCTCTAAGTTTGGCGCGAGGATAGTGGCTTTGAGCGCGGCTGGGAACTCAAATTTGCTTTTGGCGGGAATTGGTTTTTATTTGCTGAGTGACTGTGCGTGTCACTTAATTTCTTTTGTCTTCCATCAAATGCCATTTGGGTTGCCACGGTTGTCCAAATAATCCGAACCGGTTTTCATCAATTTTCTCCAAAAAAAAATCAATAATAATCTATTTTATTTCAATTCAATGGACAAATTTTTTTAAACTTTGATCTTATAGAGATAATATTACATTACACATTAGCAAATATCTGAATTAAATAATTCTACAAATATTTAAATTAAATAATACATCACTCTAACATTGGTTAATACTCAAACCTTTAATTAAGATTAAAAAAAAACACAAATTTATTATTAAAACAAACACTCAAATGCAACTGATAAATATTTTTAATTTAATAATCATTTAAACAATAATAAATTGAATCCATTCAATATAATTTAATTTTTTATTTTACTTTATATGACAATGTTTCATTATTATTTTGTAGACTACCCACATTTTTTTTAATTATATCAAATGTAAATCAAATTCCCATAATATGAGCGAGTTTATTTTGATTGTTTTATAAGTTTACTCACTTAAAAAAAAAATTGAACGTGTGATATTATATGCAAAATAATACAAAGCAACTAATCTATTCAATATAATCAATCAAACGTAGCTCACTTACAACAATTATTTTAGGCTAAATTTAATTTGTTTAAATATGTATTTTTCTGTTCAGAGAAAATCATATTTAGCAACTTAAGTCTTTCCAACTATCTTTTGTGTAAAATGAGAAACTTATTTTAAGGAAGAGAAAAAACAAATCTAGCAATAGCAATCTTGAATCTTTCTTTAAAATCCTTCGGATTTTGTTTTTAATTTTTTACTGAAAATTTTGTCTACAAGATTACTTTAAATTGAGTCACACAAAGAAGATAGATAGAATTTACAAAATTACAGATGCTACTAATAAAAGTATTTAATTTATTTTTTTCATCTTTTGAATAGTATTAGAATTAGTCAGAACTCAAAAAATTGAAGGTCTGCTTTTTCTTTTAGCTTAATGTTGAATATTGATTAATGTCATTTATTCAACTATTAAGTTTATTTATTTTTTAACTTAATAGAAATTTTAAGTCAATTTTAACTGAATTAAAAAAAAAATGTGAAATTGTTTTAACTATTTGACTAAATATATAAAGTCACAATTATTTAATTTATTTTCTTCTTTAAAATATGTCTACTTATACAATATAATTACATCCCCATTCATATAAAATATTTTATTTCTTTTATGTCTATTTTATACATACTTTTTTTCTTAAATTGAAAATCAATAGTTTGAGGCACGTAATTAATATTTCTTTTTTTATTAAAGGGTAATTAATGTTTTTTCTTAATTTACTTTTTTATTATTTTGACAAATTTTATATTAATATTTTTATTTTATTTATATTTTTAATTTTTATTATTAATTTAATATTAAAAGTTTACAAGAGTATTGTTGAGCCTAATTCTAAAGATCCAACCGATCCACACATTTATAACCTATGTTTCTCTGATTTAAAATGAGGTGGCCCACATCCTAAGTTAAATAACCGGTCTAGATGGGAAAGTCTGTGCAATTCAAAAGTCCAAAAGTCAGGTTTAGCATCCAACAACAGGTAACTTGCCTTAATAACTTGTAAATTTTCATAAATAGGTGAGAAGCTTCACAGAATATTGAGAATAAATCAAATTATGATTTATACTTTCATTCTTATTATTATTTTTAAATTTTAATAAAAAAAAAGAGTCCTTGAAATAGAATCCATCTTAAATACTACTAGATATTATATAAAAAAGACCGTTATGGATATTAACTAAAATCTATATTCATGCATGTATATTTTGATTTTTTTTATAAAGATCCCTACATTAATATAATTAATACATAAAATTATAATTATATATTTAAAATCAATTAAGTCCAAAAATAAAATTTAAAAAATAATTTTATTATAATGTTTATTTTAAAAAATATAAAATATATTTAAAATCAATTAAGTCCAAAAATAAAATTTAAAAAATAATTTTATTATAATGTTTATTTTAAAAAATATAAAATATATTTAAAATCAATTAAGTCCAAAAAATATTAAAAATTTCTTACATAGAGATTCATTAGTAGATCCAAAAATGATGTCATAAACATAAATTTTCACAATAAGTATGTCATGATTCTTATGCTTAATGAATAATGTGTTATCAGCTTTTCCCATTGAAAAATTATTTTCAATAAGAAATTTGTTTAAACGTTCATACCATGTCCTAGACGCTTGCTTTAAACCATATAATGCTTTAGACAACCTATATACATGATCTGGAAACTTCTTATTTTCAAAGTGAGGAGGTTGTTTTACATAAACTTCTTCCATAATGAAACCATTTAAAAATGTATTTTTCACATCCATTTGATATAAAGTGAAACTCTTATAACATGCATAAGCAAGTAATAACCTAATGAATTCAAGTCTAGCTACAGGTGCATAAGTTTCATCAAAATCAATTCCTTCTTCTAGATTATACCCTTGTGTAACTAATTTAGCCTTATTTCTAAAAACTATTTCAGATTCATCCATTTTGTTTCTAAAAACCTATTTAATGCCTCTTACAAATTGATGTTGTGGTCTAGGTACTATTGTCCAAACTTAATTTCTCTCAAATTGATTTAACTCTTTTTGCATTGCCATTATCCAATGTTTATCTTTTTCTGCTTCAAGGAAGTTCTTAGGTTCAATTTGAGATATGAAAGTCATGTTATTGCAAATGTGCCTAAGTGGTGATCTAGTTTTGATGCTATGTGATGGATCACCAATAATATTATCTAAAGGGTGAGAAGATGCAAACCTTAATGTCCTATGGAGTGATTGGACATTATTATCACCTCATTCTTCTTCATTTTGAACTTCTTCTTTCTTTCATTGATTCTCCTCTTTTTCTTTAAGGGTAATGTCATTGGGCTCGTCATTTTTTCTCCCTTCTAGTTGAACTTTGCACACACCATTTTCTATTTCAACTATTTCATCTTCTTGTGCCTTCTTTGCAATAGATTTATTAGTCTTATCAAAGATAGCATGCATGGTTTTCTCAATGACTAGGGTTCTTTTATTAAAAACTATATATGCTTTACTAGCCATAAAGTTGCCAAGAAAGATTTCAACATCGGATTTTGAATCAAATTTACCAATATTATCCTTAATATTCAAGATAAAACATTAGAACCAAATACTTTAAGATATCCAATATTTGGTTTTCTATTTTTTCAAAGCTCATGCGGAGTCTTGTTCAAATGAGGTCTAATCAATACTCTATTTAATACATAACAAGCAGTGTTAACGGCTTCGACCTAAAAATATTGTGGTAAAGCATTATCATGCAACATGATCCTAGTTATTTCTTGAATAGACCTATTTTTCCTTTCAATAACTTTATTTTGTTGAGGTGTTCTAGGTGATGAGGATTGGTGTTAGATTCCATGATCATTACAAAAATCTATAAAGGAGTGGTTTTTAAATTCCTTACTATGATCACTCCCAATGCATGAAATTAAACACTCTTTTCAATTTGAACTTTCTTGTAAAAATTTATAAAAGCTCTTAAAGTTTCATCTTTTTGAGCCAAAAAAAACCTATGTAAATCTTGTGAAATCATCACTTATCACAAATGCATAATGCTTGCTACTTAGGCTGGCAACTCTAGTTGGTCTAAATAAGTTCAAGTGAAGCAATTGAAGTGGTCTAGTTATGGAAATGTGATCTTTGTTTTTAAAAGATGATTTTGTTTGTTTTTCAAATTAACATGCTTTACAAATTTTATCTTTTTCAAAAGATAATTTAAGAAGACCTATAACAAGATCATTTTTGGAAATTTTAGAAATCAAATGCATGCTTGCATTTGAGAATGTGCAACCAAGAATCATTTTAAAAGATAATTTAGGAAGACCTTTAATCTTTTATGCCATAACCCAGAATCATCATGTAATGCGGAGAAACATTTATCCTATAAGAATGCGCACTCAATATCAATGATGTAAACATTATTATGTCTATTTCCTATAAACAAGGTCTTATTATCACTAATCTTAATTACCAAACAACAAGTAGGCTCAAAAATAATTTTATAACCTTTATCACATAATGGACTAATGCTAAGCAAATTATGCTTTCAATTCTCTACATTTTCAATGAATATGGTTGAGTCTTTTTCAACATTACCTATGCCAAGGATTTTCCCTTTGGCATTATCCCCAAATATTACATATCCACCATTTTTAATTTTGGTGAAGCTTTTGAATTTTGATGAATCTTCGGTCATATGCCTTGAGCATCCACTATCTAAAAATCACTTTTTCTTTTTCTTTTTAGTTACCTACAAAAAGATTCAAGTAGAGAAAGTTCATTTTGGAATCCAAATTTGTTTTACTCCAAATATCTTGAAAGGATAATTATAAACTTTATGAACATTTTTATTATAAAAATGACAAATTGAATTAGTTTCTATTTTAAAACTTGATTTTACAATATAATTATTTTAAGGTTTTTTGCTTTAGGAATGGTTTATATCATATGCATCCCTTATCAAACCAAGTAATTTTTCAAAATGTTTTTGCCCATTTATGAATTTTAAGATAATTTTTTGTAAATCAATGATTTTCTTTTTAATGGTTTCATTTTCTAAAATTATTTCATTGATTTTTGGGTTCTCATTTAACTCTTGGATGCATGCTTTAGATATTTCAAGTTCTTTTTCAAGATTTTCTTTTTTCTTTTTCAAAGAAATTTCCTTTTCTTTTAAAGAGAGATTTTCACTTTTAAGAATATCATTTTTCTTTTTGAGGTTTTCAACTTCATTTTTCAATGAGACATTATTTTTTTTCAAGATAACATTTTTACGACCTATTGCCTTAGAATCTTTAACCAATTCATTAAAAGCATCTAATAATTCATTAAAAGAGGATTGATCAGACACCTCATCAAGATCATTAAATTCGTCGTCTTCGATGGCCATGAGTGCAAGGTTAGATATCTCACATTCTTCATCCGATGATTCACTATCACTATTATCCCACATGACATTCATAGCTTTCTTCTTTCCATTCTTGTTCTTGAGGAAAGGACATTCATGAATTTTTTGTCCAGATTTTTTACATTCGAAGCAAATGATGTGGTCATTCTTTGACTTTTCATATCTATTACTTTTCCTCTTTAATTCTCTGCCAAACATGTTTCCATTTGACTTTTTGAATTTAAGAAATTGTTTAAATTTGTGCGCTAACATTACAACATCTTCTCCATCACTTTCATCATCATTATCTTCCTTGCTTATTATAGTTTTGAAAGCGATGTTCCTTTTTTTTAATGCTTCATCTCTTTCATCATCTTTCAATTCAATTTTGTAGTCCATCAACTTACCAATGAGATCATCAAGTAATAATGTATTGAGGTCGTTGGCTTCTTTGATGGATGTTGTTTTAGTTCTCCATTCCTTGGATAATGATCTAAGAATCTTTTCCACTTGCTCACTCATAGAGTGACGTTTACCAAGAGAACTTAAGTGATTAATGATAGTGGTGAAATGTGTGTACATTTCATGAATGGTTTTGTATGACTCCATTTTGAACAATTCATATTCTATAATGAGTTAACTAATTTTAGATTCTTTTATTTGGTTTGTTCCCTCATAAATAACTTCTAAATGTTCCCCAATTGCAAATACAGATTTGTATTAAAAATTTCTATTAAATTCTTTCCTATTGACGGCACAAAGAAGTTGGCCCATTGCTTTTGCATTAAGGGTATTTTTTTTGTCATCATTATTCCACTCATTTTGAGATTTTAGGATGGATTTTCCCACATTATCACTTTTAGTTGGAATATGAGATCCATTTTCAACAACTAGCCATAAATAATAACTAATGGATAGAAGATAAATTCTCATTCTAGCTTTCCAATAGTTATAGTCAGTTTCGTCAAAGAATGAAGGTCTAGTGGTGAATTGGCCTTCATATGCTATGTCCACTAATGGTTGCCATGGATCTCTCTAAAATGGTTAAGTTCGTTTCTAGAGAATGAGGCTTTGATACTGAATGAAAATTCTAGATAAGCAGCCGAAGAGAAGAGTGAATTGGGTAATTTTAAAATTAATGCACTAATATGAACAATTTATGTTATTATTTAAAATTTAAACAAATTTAACAACAAATAAATTGCAATAAATAAGCATAAGATGATAACTAAAATGAAAAAAAATAAAGAGTGATTGATAAAGAGAATTGCATTTGGATGTTTACATGGTTCAGCACTCCACATGGCCTACGTCCACGACTCAAGTAACTCACGTTGAGGATTCCATTATCTTGCCTTAAACCAAGGCCAAGAATCAATACACTTGACTTCTAAAGTGTCAAGAATCCTCTACGATAAATTGGTTTCTAAGGTACCAATTGAACCCTTATAATAAAAGAGTAGTTATTCTACTCTCAAAGTGTTTCCTACAAACACTTAATTAAAAGAAATTCAAAAGATTTTAAACTCCTAAATGAGCTAATATGAAGGTGTAAGAATAAAGAGGCTCTCAAATTGACATATAATACTTTTCAAAATTGTAAAGAGCTTCAAATGAGTGAGATATTTATAAAGAGCCAAAAAATTAGCTGTTGCTATAATACTACTATAGTAACTTGATCATTGCTACAGTACCAATACAGTGACATGAACGTTGTTACAGTGCCCCCACTACAGTGATCTTGTCAAAGTTTTGATTTGTTTGCATTTTAGTCCATTTTCTGAATTTTTTAAAACTTTGCACTTTAGATAAACTTCAGCATGCTTGAGTGATTTGACCATAACTTTTCTTAAACAACTTCAAATTCACTTCCGTAAAATTATTTAGAAAGCTGACACAATTATTTCTTTTGTAATCAATTTTGTGCAAATCTTCTATCTTATACAATGCCAAAATAATTCTCAATATGCCCTTCAATTTTGTTGAAGTTTTGAAGTTCTTGAGTTTACCTCACTTATGTATTTAAACTTTTTAATGCTTAATAAATTAATATATTACAATGAAGATTTGTTATAATCAAAACACAATATGTATAACAAAAAAGTCAACACAAAGAATCCCATAAGTTCACTATACCAAACCTTTAGATATATGATAAAATTGGGGATATAGAAGAACACATCTTCCACTCTAACGCACAAATAATTCTACATGCATTGAATAGACCCCTAAACTACATCATTTTCCCATCAAGCCTAAAGGGAGCCGCTTAAGTGAGGTTTTAAGGATTAAAGAAGAGTTCAATATCCTTATTCGATGCACTAATAGCCCAGTTCATTACCTAATACATTTGAAACCATAAAAAGAAGATGACAATATCAAACCTGTTTTTTATGAAATAGAGAGAAAGTGAGTTGATCAAAAGCTTCTTCAATAGATTCAACTAAGAACATAGTTAGTTAAACAGTTATAACATTAAGATAGCCACCTAAGCTTACCAAAAAGTAGTGAATATGTCTACTCTAATTATCGTTATTTTATACTTAAGAACTTCACTTCGTTCAAGATAATTAACAAACAGTTAGAGCAATGGATTAGGAAAAAAGAGGATGAAGTAGCTACGATCAAGGAAGCTTCTGTTATTACAACACGGAAGAAAGAAAGCTCATCTAAAATGGAAGGACACAAGAAGCGACCTTCCACCAAGAAATGAGAAAAGAGATCAAAAATGACAAAGGCAGATGATCTAGCCTTTGATTCCAATCATCATGCCTGTAAAAAAGATCTAGACAAAGTACAAAGATTCCAAAATGTTTAGAAAGCTAAAGCCAATACTGATGCTTGAAGACCAGAGGAATCAATCCAAATAGTGTGCCTTCCACAATGAATATATGCATAAAATCAACGATCATCACTCGTTAAGAGTTCAAATTAATGAGCTTATGAGAAATAGTCATCTGGCTGAACACAAGTTAGACATAGAATTGAAGAAATCAACGGAATCTGAAAAAGATCCCAGGCCAAGTAGAACAGAGGTTACAGTTATGAAAGAGATAACATCTTCAATACTAAATATGATTCATGAATCATTGTTCAATTTCTGCTACCTAAAAGGAGAAGAGAATAAAGAAAAAAAATACATGATGAGTACAACCCCACCATAAAAGCTTCCACTAACCTTGAATGTTATAAAAAAAGAAAAAAGAAAACTAATGGTTTTTGAAGGACCTCAAAAAATAGAAGGACTAGTCGAAGATTCTATGGAGGTGTTATACATAAGGATGGTGGTTAACCAATTCTAGAGATATGGGTTAGGAGAAACGTTAACTGCATCAGTTATATCAATTAAGTAAGAACTAAAGAGATCACCTTCTCTCATGAGGATTTAATTAGCTTAATAGTCTTACTTTTAGACTCATGGTAAGCTTGAATATAGCAAGGACTATAGTACAAAGATTCTTGGTTAACTATAGAAGTAGCATGAATATCCTATTTTGGAATACATTCTAAGGAATGAAATTGAACCCAAAAAAAAGTTGAGGATGCAATATTAAATTCATAGCATTTGGAGGAGGAATAACCTAGATAAAAGGGATGATTATGTTACCAATAGTAGCAGTTAGGAAGTGACTCAAGGTGGATTATTTAATTGTTATCGCGTTCATTACCTACAACATCTTGGCTAGGCATTACTAGATGCATTATATGGAAGTTGTTTCTTCTACCCTATGATTCGATGCATCTTGGCCACTAGAGAGGAATGGTGGACATCAAAGGTGATTAACTTTAGGCCAACTCACTAAAGCCTCCAAAAGAGAAAAAAAAAACAAGCAAAAAAGGCAACTATACTTAGTGAGATGAGGGACGAAGAGAGAGCAATGGAGATAATTGAGAAGCCAAATAACATTAAACCTGTTGGGATTTATGCACATGTGCCATCCCTTTATGTATGAATATTTGTTTAATATTTATATTAGTATTATCATTTCATTAAATCGCTAATTATATTTTATATATGATAAGATGCTTGTAACATTTCAGACATTGTATGATATGAAATAGTTTAGATTTGGTCTAAATAAGTTTAGATCAGTGCTAAAAATTAGCTACACTGAGAGTTATAAATGTTAAGAGTTGGCACTGAAAAGAGTTATAAGATTATAAGAGTCAGTAATATCTAAAGAGTTAAAGCCTTATCTAAAATGGGATAAAGACTTGAGAATATATTATTATTCACGTAGTTGTAAAGAGTTACAAATAGTGCTAAAAAATGTTATTATGCAAGTATGTTATCAAATATTATATTCCTGATCTATCTTCACTGATGCTGGTCTGTTAGTGAATAGCTTAATAAATATATAGATTAGTGTATGCCTATATTTGGATGGTCCAGATGGTTAGTCTTAGTTTAGTGGATGGTCCACTAAACCATGAGTTTAGTGGAAGCTCGTATAGAGATACAGGTATTCAGTAAGGACTGAATACTGAATAGACTCACAAAGATCTCTAATAGACATCCCATAAAGTCGTCAATTGAGGGTTTTTCGAGTTGAGTATTATTCGTGGTCCTTTGACCTGAGTGCAATAGTGGGCTTGTGAGTGATCCACCATACTTTGGTTCCACATATGTCAGAAACCTTTCATGGTCTGACCTCTAGGTATGGTCCGATGCTCATGGAGTCCGGTGTGCATAAATATAGGATCCATTAGCTCATTTGGGTGAGTATTATATCCTAATACTCTAAGGATTGTATCTGAGAAAGTCTTATGGCCATAAACAGTAATTCCCGGGAAAAGAGTTTAACCCTAGGGATAAATAATATGACAAAAGTGTTTGTGAATATTATTTATTGAAATACAATTCTAGAGATAAGCTTACAGTTTGGTATATGGAGATTTGATGGTGCTGATTTATATCTCCGCTCTACATAGATATGAATAATGGAGAGATTATATGAATATGTTATAACTCAACTTGTATGGTCTAACGCGTCATTTTATAGTATCTGTAATGTGTGTATGGGGCATCGTTCACTGATGTATGAAGGAGTTCCATATGAAAATTCGGGCGTGGACCTAGAAAGTCTCACAATATCAAGTGTACTCGTTGTGCACTGAGACAACATTATAGATTGAACAGTTTCATCCTAGAAATTTCAACAAACCGAAAATATATTTCAGGGTTTCTCGGGTTGTGCACTTGTCTAGACTTAAATATTAAGTATATTACTTAATTAGTTGACAAGAGTTGTTAACAAGTGACATAATTTTGTTCTATGAATTCATCCATTAACTATGTTAGTAAAATCAAATAAGGTAAAAAATTAATTATTTAAATAGTTTTTGAATAATTGAATAAATATTATTTAAATAAATAATAATATTTATTTAGTTGTTTATTATTTTGGTTTAGGTGGGCGACATATACCTAATTAGATATAATAGCCATAAAATCTTTTTTTTTAATAGTTTTTTGGCCACTTAATCAATTTTGGGAGCACTTGTGAAGTGCTTAACACACCTAAAAATTGAATTGAATAATTAATTAATAAAGGGTGAAGCAAAAAGGTGCAAAGAGAGAGGATTAAAAAGAGTTTTTCTTTGAATAAAGGGTTGTGAGAAAAATTAGAGAGAAAAAGAAATAAATTCTTCTTATTTTTCTTTCAATAAACAAAACCTTGTTGTTGGAAATTTAGTTGCTGCTATTCTAACTTCATAATCCCACCTGATTGTTGTGAACTAGAATTGAACAATAGTGCACTTCAGAGCTCAAAGTTGGAGTTAGGAAGAATCCGGAATTGAAATCTTCACCGAAGTTTTTCAATGGTACATGTTGTTAATGGTATAAGTTACATGTGTATATGTTGATCATATGCTTAATTCCGCTACAAAATTGTGTATATAATACATGTATTTAATATTTTTAACATGTACACAATCACATACATACACCCTAAAATATGTTAACAAAACCACCATTTGAAAAATAAGTTCCATCTTCTCCTAAAATGGAAGCACCCACAGAATAGTAATTACAAGATCGATGGCTGAAAGGACTTCTTAAAAACAAAGAATATATATAGCACCTAACATATAGAAAATCGATAAAGTATTATAGGACCCTTTCATCACCAATAAGAATGTGTTGCTAGGCATTAGCATGACCAAGGAAGAAAGAAGAGAAATTATCGAGTTACTCAGGAAAAATAAAGATGTCTTCACTTGGTTCCACAGATATATGATTGGGATAGATCAAGAAGTAATATGTCATAAGTTGAGCATTATAAAGGATTATACTTTGGTTAGATAAAGAAAAAGAAGATTTACACTAGAGCAAAATAAAACCATTAGTGAAGAAACAGATAGATTGTTGGAAGTGAGTTTTATCTAAGAAGTCTATTATATAAAATGGCTCTTCAATGTGGTAGTCGTAGGAAAGAAGAATGAGAAGTGGCGAACTTGCATAGATTATATAAATCTCAACAAAGAAACTTTAAGGATTCCTTCTTACTTCTTAAGATAGGTCATATGGTAGGCTCCACGATTGGATATGAAAGATTATAATATTTGGATGCATGCAGAGGATATAGCCAGATAAAGATGGATCTGGAAGACGAAAATAAAACAAGCTTCATGACTATGCACAGAACCTACTGCTATAAGGTAATACTATTTGAATTAAAAAATGGAAGAGCCACCTTTTAAAGGTTGGTCAACAAAGTTTTTGAAACGCAAATAGGTGAAACGATGGAAGCTTACAAAGACGACATTGTGGTAAAAAGTAAGGAAGTAAGTAACCATACTACAGAACTATAAGAAGTCATTGATGTTATGAGGAAGTTTAAGATGTGCTTGAATCTAACCAACTACACCTTTGAAATCTCATCTGGAACCTACCAAAGACACATTATGAGCATAAGAGGAATCAAAGCAGATCCATTGCAGATCCAAGCCTTCAGAAATATCACAATTCCTAGAACACCAAAGTATAAATTCTAACTAAAAGGATAACAACACTTAAAAGGTTCATTTCTCGAATGTTTGATAAGTGTTGACCATTTTTCAAGCAATCAATGCTAAGAATGGGAACCTATAAGCCTAAAGTAGATGGAAGCACTGCAACATATAAAGAAATACATGAAAAAGCCCTTAATCCTATCCACAACCTTTTTTAACAACACTTTATTCTTATATCTTGTAGTATTCAAAGTAGTAATCAAAGTAATCTTATTCAAAGAAGCAAATAGCTAGTAAAAGCTAATCTTTTACACCAATAAAGTACTTATAGATGTAGAAACTAGATACTTAATAGCTGAAAACTTGTCGTCATTCTTATATAAGCTAAAGACAGCTTTATGCATTATTTTGAAGCATATCACATTGTAGAGTACACCTACATCTAAAGCACATTCTATCCAAACTAGATGTCATAGGAAGTGTCACTAAGATGGCAATAGGATTGATATATTTAAATTTTGAATATCGATAAAAAAAAAACAATTAAAGGACAAGCGATAGCAGACTTCCTATTAAAGTGCAAACTCGCGATAAAAGACGATACACTGCAACTAGAAAATGTAGACCAAGGAAAATCTTGGAAGATAAACATAAAAGATCTTTCATTCGAAGAGAATCAACTTAGGAGTTAGAATAAAGAGCCCAGACAGACTTATACTAGAACACACAATGAGGTTACTATCCTCAACATCTAATAACAAAGTAGAATACGAGAATTTGATTGAAGGACTTACAATAGCATAACAACTAATGATAAAGAGACTCCAAGTATACATAAATTCATCCCTGGTCAACTACTAGTGGAATAAAGATTACATAACAAAAGAAGGTAGGATGAAAGGCTATCTCACTAAAGCAAGAAAAGTTGCTCAACAGTTTACAAGAAATAACCATCACTTAGAAACCTAGAAAGCATAACACAGATATAGAAAAACTTTTCAATGAAACATCAATAGTTAAACATTCACTAGTCTTAATAATTGCTCTTTCCACCAAAGAGAAAATCATAATAACTGAAGATGCCACCACACAACATGAAGCAAAAAGAAGATATTTAATGAAGATTACAACTTTCAGTAATTAGATGACCCTATATATAAATTTTTTAAAAGATGAGAAGTTTTCCTTAAAAAAAAAAGAAGCAAGGCTGGAAGATTCATACTACTAGAAATATAATTATTTAGAAAATCATTCTTTAGTATATACATGTGATGCATGATTAACGACAAAGAAAATAAGATAATTGAGAAAGTGCATGAAGGGGCATGCGAGAACTATTCCAACGAAAAGACTCTTGCCCACAAAATCATAAGGCAAATATGTTATTGAACCATCATTCAAAGGGATGCATAGGACTATATAAAGAAATGTGAGAAATTCTAGAAATATGCTACTCTTATCTACCTTCCAGCTAGGAACCTAAAAATAATAACTAACTTGTGGCCTTTTATCCAATTAAGGATGGACATTGTAGACCCCTTACCATTAGTAGTTCGAGGAAAGCAATTTTTTCTAATGGCAATGGATTATTTTATAAAATGGGTGGAAGTCGAGTCCTACAATTATATACTAGAGCAAAAGTGAAGAAATACTTTTGGACTAACATTATCACTTGATATAAAATGCCATAAGTACTAATTATAGATAATGAGAAGCAATTTGTTATCATAATCATCATTTCCTTCTACAAAATACAACAAATATTTTCCTCCCGCAGCTATTCATAAGGAAACAAATCGACAAAAGTCACCAACAGAACCATCTTCACCATCTTACCAAAAGAGCTGATATGAAAAAAAGGGAAATGGTTAGAAGAACTCTTAAAAGTTATATGGGCATACAAAACAACTAAAAACATATCCGCTGAAAGCCCACTTAATGAATTGGTATATGGGAGGAAGTAGTACTTCTCATAGAAGTATTCATTTTACTCTAAACTAAACTGGTTTGGTTATAACTGAATGACAAATCCCCTTTTTTAATAAAGGACCTTTTATAAGAAGCTTATGATGTTGCAACAATCTATGCCATAATCTACAAGAAAAAGATGAAAAAGCAATATAACTGCAGAGTCCAAAAGAGAGAAATTAAAGAAAAAGACTTAGTATTGAGAGAAGCTCTCGATATTCATATAGACAAAGAAATGAATATCAAGAAAATGGTCGACGAAACATGGGAATGACCTTACAGAGTTTCCAAAAAATTGAATTGATGAGCTTTCCTACTAAAAACCATAAAAGAAGAACCAATCTCCACACTATGGAACATATCCAAATTATAGAAATTCTATGTGTAAGCACATTTTTACTTTCTAAAGCTTATTTAAATCGCAATAATGGAGTATGTTTCAATTTATATAGCTCAATTCTCTTCTTTTTTTAAAAAAATCTTCCCTCGGAAGGGATGTGTACCTATAAGACTCCATTTCTTGTAAAGTTCAAGCGCCTTAGAAAAAAATCTTCCTTAAAAGGATCCTGTGCCTTTAAGCTACTCTTCATGGAAGCATAAGTATCAAAAAGACTTAAAGAAAGGGTTGTTGATTAGTGCATTATATATCTATTATTTTAAACTCTTAAATTTGATAATTGCTTAATTTGAATAAGAATATATGGCTTGATTGTGTATGCATAGGATCTAATTTGACACTCGAGAGAGGTAATGAGATTAGTTCTAAACCTTGTGTTAATGAATTCACAAGATTAATTGTTAGTCACTAACTATAAAAAATATAGGAAAGGTAGAGTAATCAAGACCCTAGAACCCTTTTGCCATAGAGTTCGACTCTCCGTGAACTTGTTTAATTTTAGTTTTTTGCATCTTTAATTTTCTTAATGAACTTAGTTTTTAAATTAGCTTAGATAAAGTTAGGTTGTTAGCACCATAATACTTAATATTAATGTAGAACATCAATCGTCGTTGGAAAAATACTCACTCATCACTTTATTACTTGCTCACGACTTGTGCACTTGAAGCTTTACACATCGTGTGTGTTTAATTTTGTGAACAACTTTATGCCCAAAGCCCACATTTTCTTAGAAGCACTTGATATGAAATGTATCCATAGGCCATTATTTCTTAGAAGCATAATTCCAACAAGACTTTTGCAGAAAGGTCATATGCCCATAGGCTACCCTTCCTCAGAAGTAGTATAAAAATTACTTCCTTTAAATTGTTCATGTGCCTATAAGCCACCATTTATTTAAAAGCATAATATCAAAAAGACTTCCTTGAAAGGATCATGTGCACATATGTTACACTTCTTTTAAAGTATAAGTACCAAAAAACAGTTCATTGAAAGGATCATGCATGCAATAAGCACTACCAAGATACTTCTAGGAACCATAAGAGTTGCTTCTATAATCAATAGTTCAACATTCAAAGAAAGAGAACAACTGTTGAAAATCAAGTGTGTGACATACGAATGTATATGTAATTTCAAAAATTACTATACGCAGCGAAAACATGTTAACATAGACACCTAATTTAACGAATTTAATCACATATATAACATATATGCTCAAGTATAACTATTATACAACAACTTAATATTATGAAAAATTGCGTATTTAAAATTAAAATGTAAAGAACACTTATCGAATGAAGGTAGCTTTACAAAATCTTTAAGTTCTTCAACAATCCAATTAAAGAGCTCACCTTGAAGTGAATTGTTGAATAATTCTAGTCTATAACAGTTTGGTGGGATTATGGAGCTAGAATAGTAGCTTAGTTTTACAATTTTCGGTATATGTATTCAAACTCTTTGAACACAAATTATTTGATTCTTAAATGGAGATGGTAAACATTTACATACAACTCTTGTTTAAATGATGGAAACAATTTTCATAGATTAATTAATTTTAGCATAACTCTTATTTACAATTACTAATCTCTTTCCCCATTTTCATTTATTCATTTTGATCCATTCATGAGAGAAGAAGATGAAGAAGGTTTTTCATGTTTTCCACCACTTGAAAGAACAAAAATAAAATTTTCTTTTACCTCTCCATGCCTTAGCCGATTTTTGCACTTCTTAATTGAATGAATTCATTCAAATCTTTTGTATCAATTTGTTACAATAATATATTCAATTGTTAGCCAAATTTTATTTTTGTTATTCAACACTTTTTGATAAAACAAAAACAAGTGCTCCACCAATTTAATTATTGGTCTTCCACATAGGATTAATATATTAAGCACTAGAATAATAGCCACCTAAATAAATTATTACCTAACAAATATAATTATTTTAATCATATTAAGTAAATAAATGGTCAACATCTAGGTCCCTCATTATATTAAAATATAATGGTCATGATTAATATATATTATCATATTATCATATGATCTAATAATATAATAATAATATCTAATTTAATTATTCAAAATAATTTTAAATAATTATTTTTTACCTTACTAATTTTTACTACCAAGGTTAAATGGTAAAACTAAGGTAAAATTAAATCATGGAACAAATTTTACCCCTTGTCAACATCCTATTAATTAACAACTCTTGTTAATTAATCCAATGATGTACTTAATAATTAAGTCTTGACAAATGCACATCCCGAGAGATCTCGAAATAATTATTCTATTCTGTTAGAATTTACTGGATCGAATTATTCAATCTAATTTGCTACCCACATTGGTACAATCCAAATTTTTCAATCCAATCCAAATTATTCAATCCAAGGCTGACCAGCCCGATGGGTACAAGGACGAACCTCTAAATGCCTTTTAGGTCTCAATGAGATGGGGGCGAGAGTTCGATTTTTTGGGAGTGCAAGTAACTTGAGTAATTATGTGTTGGGACGCCAATAGCACTGAGATGTCATCCAACTAATAAACCAAAGAGTTAGTGGATCCCCCACACTCTGACAACAACATCAAAGAAGTATTACTTGGTTATTTATTTCTTCTACAAGAACAAAGAGTGTCCAACATTTAATAAAGCAAAATAATATATATCAAGAAGCAATACTTTGAAAAAAAAAATCATATAATATTTACATTCACCGTAAACGAAGCAACACTTAGAAAAAATCAATGTAACAAATAATAACTATGCAATAAATAGAAAGAATATTTTTTTCATTAAAAGTCCAAACAATTATAGAATCTTTTCTTTATTACAAAGATTTACAAAAATTTTAGGGAAGCTTAAGATTGAACAATTATTCCTTATCTGAGGAATCTTCTGAGAGATCCATCACGTCAAGATCCACTTTCAAAGCTCTTTCACCACTAACTCATAGTTGATCTGTTGTGGCTCATCTTCGAAGTGTCTTGCAGGCCAACCTCTGCACTCACTATAAACAGCATCAAAATCCTTTGGCAACTCCCTATATATGGAAGGATTGCATCTGGAACTGAATCTGTGTTTGAAACCTCACACTGATCCCATAAAAAACTAACACTCCTATGGACCCCTTACTGCATCAAGACTCATTTTCCATTAAGCATTGGAAGCTTAAGCCTTGAACTTAGAAACAACCACAGACAGCTGGGACTTCTTTAATGTTTTCCTTAGTTCCCCAGCTACTACTTCTAGCTCATATGCTTAAGATTTAGCAGCCTTCAAAAGATTAACACAAACAGTAATGTGGTTACTAACCTTTTGCAGCTCACCGTGGTTCCTTTGAAGTTGTATATTGACTGTCGAGACCTGCTCTTAAAGTTGACTTACGATCCCCCAAAGGTGTTCTTCCCAAATTTTTAGTTCTCCACCTCCAGTTTTAGGAAGGATACCTGTTCTTATTTGATGTCAATGAAGCCAGCATATCCCTCATTTCCCTTAACAGGTCTTTAGCGCTCTTGAGCTCCCTAACGCCTTTATTCAACATATTGAGGTTTGTCGCAACTCAACTGTCATCAACACTTCAATAGCATCAACCTTTAGATGATATTCTCCTCTGTCATCCTACATAAATTATTTTGTAGGGTGTGGTTCTGCCCTCTCATCACCAATGCATCAACAACCATCCCATTGATTTTCTCCTTTAATGTTTTCACTTAGCACAAGTAAGGAGCTCTTCCTTATACAATTAGCAATGCAAAACCTATCCTATAAAGCCTGTATAATGGAACCTTATAGGGAGCTAATACTTAGAGATAAAATATACACACTGTACCCATAACCACTATACAAATAGAACCCACCAAGATCTACGAGGAGGTACTCTTCAACTCTGAGTTTTTCTCACTTATCATTGGAAGCAGTTACCTATCTAGATGAGTGAATAGCTCCCAATGATTGTCACAAAGTTTTTCTCATCCATCCTCAAGATAGTTGAGGTTCTTCACTACGTCTATAAAAACTGTGGCAAACTCATCCTCTTCTCTTAGTATTACCCGAGGAGTTGATCCTATAGGCGAATATGTTGAAGCATGCCGTTCTTTTTTCCTGCCCTTGCACTAAAAGGTGCTAGACCCTTCCCTCTTCCTGCTCCTATTCTTTGAAGATATGGGAGTAAGAGCCTTTGAGTTACTTTTAATATCGACTGGATCCTTTGTAAACATAAGACCGTGAGTAAAACAACAAAGAAAAGAAATAAAGAATAGAAGAGAAAATATTTACTAAGAGGAATAAAACTCAACCTAAAGAATCAGAGGCAGTAAATTGGGGAGGCTTAGGTCTAGTCTAAAGAACCTTTGTAGACTCAACCTAAAGAACCTCCTCTATTTCAGGAACTGGGAATTCACCATTTATTTACCTCGGTGCAGCTTTAGAAATCATCTCCTCAACATATACGGGCATGATTTTGGATGGCAGAACCTCATGGTAAGGTTAGGCTCTTTACTTTTTAAAAATGGAAGAAACCTCAGTACCTTTAGGAAGTCTTTAGAACTGTTTATTTTTCTTCAAGGTTCTTGCTTTCTTTGCCCCCTATCGTAAGAAGCTCGAAACAATGTGTGGAAGATCTTTCATAAAAACTAAAAGATCTAAGGAACAGAAAAGTAAAACATTAAAACCTATACAACATCAATAAAAGCAAAAACCAAAATCCACGTGCAAAACTTATCTTCTTCCTTATGGATAGTGCCATCTTGGGAAGCAGTTACATTCATAATAGAAGTTATGGATGCAATTCCTATGGAAAAGGCTGATTGAGCTTGAGCAGAACCGAAAGGAACCAATGGGGAAGGAGCCGGAGCAGATGAGGAAGGACTTGTAGTGAAAGGGTTGACAGTAGAAGAAGCGACAATAAAATGAATACTAGAAAATGGAATGGGGCTAGGAGGAGCGGATTTAGGAACCTCCAAAGAAATGAAAGGGAAATGGGAGGAATTGGCTTCAAGGATCCAATATCATCTTCAGAGTCCTTACTTGCATTAGGGAAGCAATCAAAATTTGAAGAAGCATTAATTAAGAAAAAGTCTAGAACCTTACCCTCATAAAGAGACTTGAACAACTTGAATGCTTATAGCTATATAAAAAATAAAGATATTAGGAACCACAATATAATGAAAGTTATTGAAAAAAAATAACAAACTCACTTATATCGAAAAAGAATCCCTTAAAAGTATAAAGCACAAAGAAGTCCTCACCATCACGATCTTCATCACCGGAAAGGAAGAGAATGTTGTTAAGAAGGAGACAGTAAAAAATCACTCAAATGCAATGCCCAGACATCAAGGACAAGGGACCCTTTTGCAGTCCACTTTTACTCCTTATACTGACTTTTCCCTTAGCTCTTTTACTTGCCAGTTGGATTATTCCCCTTTTTTCTTTTTTTATAATGTGATAGAAGTTAATTAGGTTTAATATTTTTATCTTTCAAACTTAATATTTATTCGTTTAAATTACGATTATTTGAATTTTTATATATTATTTTATAAGTTTTGAGTCAGTAGAGCAAATGGGGATAAAAATCCGAAAAAAATAAGGTAACAAATTAAATGCTTCAATATTTTTACTACAGTAAATGAGCTACAAAATTTTTGCTACAGTGTCAAGTGCCATAATGCCCAAAATAGTGCTAAAAAAAGTATGTACAGTGCCAAAAATCCAGCGCTGCAACTGTTGGGATTTGTGTTTACGTACCATCCCATTATGTATAAATATATAATGATAGTATTTATACAATTATTATTTCTAATAAAATCGTTAATATTATTTATTATTAAAATGGTACGATACTTGTAACGTTTCAGACATTGTATGATTTGAAAGAGTTCAGATCTTGTCTAAAGGAGTTTAAATCAGTACTAAGAGTTAGCAACGCCAATAATTATAAATATTAAGAGTTAGTGATACTAAGAGTTAGCATATTCATATAGTTATCGAAATCTAAAGAGTTAGAGCCTTGTCTGAAATGGGATAATAACTTGAGAATATATTAGTAATGACATAGCTGCAAGGAGTTACAGATGGTGCTAAGAAATGTCATTATGCAAGTATGTTCTCAAACACAATGTTCCTAATATAATTTCATCGATACGGGTCTATCGGTGAAACCCATTAATATAGATTAGTGTATGTCTATATTTGGATGGTCCAGATGGTTAGTCTTAATAAACTATGAGCTTAGTAAGAAGCTCATATAGAGATGCAGGTATTCAGTAAGGACTGGATATTGAACAAACTCACAAAAATCTCCAATAGACATCTCATAAAGCCGTCAATAGTAGGTCTTTCGAGTTGAGTAGTATTTGTGATCCTTTGACCCGAGCGCTACGGTGGACTCATAAGTGATCCACCATGCTTTGGTTCCATATATGTTAGAAACTTTTTATGGTCTGACTGTTGGGTGTCGCTGGATATGGTCCGATGCTCATGGAGTTCGGTGTGCATAGATATGGGATCCATCAACTCAAATGAGTGGGTTGTATATCCTGATGCTTCGAGATTGTATTTCAGAAAGTCTTGTAGCCGCAAGCATAAACCTCAGAATATATATTTCGAAAGAATAAACAATATCACAAAAGTGTTTGTGGATATTGTTTAATGAAATATAAATATGGCAATAAGTTTATGGTTGAGCAAATAGAGATTTGACGGTGATGATCTATATCTCTGCTCTTCAAGGATATAAATTGATGGAAGGATTATAAGAATATGCAATAACCTCAACTTGCATGGTCTAACACGCTAATTTGTAATATCCGTAACGTGTGTGTGGGGCATCGTTCACAGACTTATAGAGGAGTTCCATATGACAAATTAGGTGTAGACTTATAGAGTCTCACAATATGAAGTGTACTCGTTGCGCACTGGGGTAGCGGATTGGATTGAATTAATTCGATCCAATAAATTTCAGCAAAAGAGAATAATTATTTTGGGATCCCTCGGGATGCGCATTTGTCAAGACTTAATTGTTAAGCACATCACTTAATTAATTAACAAGGGTTGTTAATTAATAGGATGGTGACAAATGGCAAGATCTAAACCCTTCATTTTTGTTTCATGATATATTAATAAAATAATACAAAATAGTTTTTGATTTATTTTATTATATTAATTAAATAATCAAAAATTAGTTTTTGATTTATTTATTATATACATTTAATGCACTAAAGATTATTATATAATTTATTGTATTAATTTTGTTTAAATGAATTTAATATTTGACCATTATGAATGGTGGAGGGTTTCTTTATATTACATGTATTAATAAAAGCAATTAAATGAATTTTATTCATTTTGTTTCATTGAAGTGGCCGGCCATATTTTGGCTAATGGAGGAAATACTTCCTTTAATAATGATAATGTTTCATCCATTATGAAAGTGGTGAAAGCAATTGAATTTGTATGGTAAAAAAAAAATTGAAACAAAACAAATGAAGAGAAAACAAGAATTCATTCATTCTTGAAAATGAGAAGAATTCGGCCAAGTGCAAGGGAGAAAGTGAGAGATATTTTTGGTCTCATTTTTCCTTTCAAAGAGTTGAAAGAATACAAGGTGAAGTTATTATTTTTTAATTTTTCAGATTTCTACATGTTTAGAAATATTGTAAATGACAATAGAGAAAAAATAATTCTTGTTGTGTTAGTAAAGAGTTATTAACAAGAACAAAATAAAACTTCATCTTCCTCTCATCTTCCATGGATGGCTAAATCATATTCTTGTTTATGAAACAAGTATATGTATTCAAAGAGGTTGAATACAAGTTGCTAAAAATTCTAAAGCTACCATTCTAGCTCCTTAATCCTATCAAAAGTTATGGACTAAAATTGTTCGACATATACTTCAAGGTGAGCTCTTTACATAGATTATTGAAGGACTTGAAGAATTTGTAAAGCTACCTTCATTAGGTGAGTATTTATATTATGTTATAATACAATATTGTTCATCATGTTTATAATTGTATAATTGTTATACTTACGTATATATGTGATATATATGTTAAATTTGCTAAAATGGGTGTATATGTAACATGCTTCCGCTGTGCATATATAATTTTTAAAATTACGTATACACTCGTATATCACACACTTGATATCCAATAAATGGTATCAGAGCATGCTAAATTGAGTATGTTATAATTCTTGTTGTTGAATATGTTTACATGGTGATGTTGTATATTTAAACAACTTGATGATGTTTAAATTTGAACATGGTGATGTTTGATGTTTAAGCATGATGATGAACATATTGTTCTATTTTGGAACATGTTAGTGTTTAGAAGTGAAGCATGATGATGTGTGGAAATGATACCTAAGAGAAGATAGTAAGAATTGGGGGCGAAAAACAGTATCCGAAGGGTCGGAACACTATTACAGCGTCCAGCGCTGCGGCACCAAAAACTGGGCGCTGCAGTGTAGAGGTTCTGACTTGAATGCCGCAGCGCTCACATCCGAATTCCTTGGCGCTCGGCCAAAAAAAAAATTTTAATTTTTTTCTTTTTAGCATTATATTGTATAATGTTAGAACCTTCAATTTTTAACGCTGATCATTCCAAACATAATACTTCGATTTGTAATTTTTGTAAATAAAGAATATTTAATACAATTATAATTGTTATATTATTGTATTAAAATTACAAATGATTTATTTACGTTGTTAATCACAATGAGAGCTCTATTGGTGGGGGTTAGTTGTGCTTGCATAAATAAATTTACTAATTATGAATTAGGTTCGTATGAGATACAAAAATTTATTATTATTATTGCTAATTGAAATAAATATTAATTAATGAAATAATAATTAAATTTAAAAATCTCTCTTAATCATATTAAATAGTATTATATTATAAGATAATATTATACAATAATCCGTCTTGTTAATACGGTATTAGACGAGTTATTTCGATCAGTTCCAATATTGCTACAGCGTGAGGGATTGGTCGGGATGATTCGGGTTATACAGGTTAAACATAAGATGAGGCAAATATATGCGATTGTATTACCCTATATTGCTACAGCGTGAGGGTAATACAAATAATATATATTTGATGATTGACAAGTTAATCTGAAATACACTTATCCAATATTGCTACAACGTGAGGATAAGGTGTATTTAGGATCAGTGGTAAGAGATGCAATTGATAAGAGTTGTCTACCTTTTAGGTTTACAAATGCCAATATTGCTACAACGTGAGGCTGGAGTAAAATACCAATGGGGTTCACTTCTCACTGCAAAGTTTAAAATATTTAAATTTTTGTTTTTCCATTTGAAAGATTAAAGGGATTATGTAAAGCAGTGGGAAGGCGTCTTTAGATTAAAAAAAAATGTATAAAATTTATATCTATGATCTAAAGCGTTATTTATTAACGATTAGAAATATTCCGCTAAACATCTCTAATTTTATCTTATAGTGATAAGATTAGTAACTTATAGAGATAAGATGACTATAAGCAACCTGTTAGTATACTTGATTAAGCACATAATCTATAAGACACCGATAAATATTAAAACTTGCTTATAAATCTTAGAATTGTTCTAGATTAAAAGAAATACTCAGATATATAATAGATCAATCCATAATACAAGAGGTGTTTCTTATAATGTCTCTTGAGAAGAGGCGGTAAATTATCAGAAAAGGATTAAGAATAATTTGAAAGTCAAATAATATGTCCTAACCTATCTAATGATCTTCAGAGGGAGCATATGCACATGAGATGTACAAGTAGTATAATGCTTCATCTGAAATTTATTTTATATATCTAAAACAAATATAGAGAATAATATACAATGGAAAGTGTTTCCATTATTAAGAAGGTTTAAATAATAAGAGTTACTATTTAAAAACCCTTAACTTAGAAAGGATAAACCTCTTAGATATCTGTTTACCAATCATTGACATTTCATGTGCAAATGAGGTATAAAAGTGTAGAGATATGAGATATCGCATGTCCTTCTCACATTTGAAAGATGTTGCATGTTTTAAGCAACATTAGATTAATAATAAAATGCATAAAATGTTTAGGTAAACAGAATATATAGTAGTTCAAAAACTTTGAATAATTACGAATTGTGGCATAAGTGATTAGGTTAAATAGCCATAAGATGACTATCCCGTCTGGTTAAGGATGGTCAAATACCTAATCTGACCATAAAACCTTGTCTAGTTTATGAATCCTGTATTCAAGAGAAGTTAACTGAATCCTTTTTGTAGGTGTTGGATATCAGGCCACGATAGCATGCGCTTGTGCTTAACTACTATAGCACCAATTAAGTTTTTGGTGCAATTACTGAGGATTATTTTTTCTATTCTTAGATCAATACTAATACCAAGCTACTTGCTTTTAATTCATATTTTATTTTTTTTAGTTTATTTTCTTTTTTTTAATTTAATTTTCATTTTATTTTGCTTTGACAGTTCATGTGAAAGGCAAAAAGTGCTAACTTGACTTCTTTTGATCCTAAGATTGAAAGAACATTTCATAGACTTCAATGTGAACAATGCCAACGATCTTTAAATATGAAATAGAACAATGATCACATCAACAACTCTGTGTTTGAGCCCATGATACCACAAAGAGCATTAAAAGAGTATGTTGTCCCAACTACAAATGGTGTTTTATCTAGTATTCGAAGACCAACCATAAACGATAGTAATTTTGATATCAAGCCGAATATTATTCAGTTGTTGAAAGAGACTGTATAGTTCAGTGGAGCTCCCAATGACGATCTTAACATGCGTATCATAAATTTATTAGAAATTTGTGATAATTTCAAGTATAACAAAGTCTCTAATGATGCCATCATATTGAGACTATTCCCTTTCTCTTTAAGGGACAGAGCTAAGAGTTGGTTGATGTTGTTGGGATTTGTGCTTACGTGTCATCCTATTATGTATAAATATTTGTGCTTACGTGTCATCCTATTATGTATAAATATTAACTATAATATTTATACAATTAACATTTCTAATAAAATTATTAAAATTAGTAATTATTAAATGGTAAGATACTTGTAACGTTGTAGACATTGTATGATCTGAAGGAGTTCAGATTTGGTCTAAAAGAGTTTAGATCAATGCTAAGAGTTAGCAACACTAAAAGTTATAAGTGTTAAGAGTTAGCAGGTTATAAGAGTTAGTGAAATCTAAGGAGTTTAAGCCTTGTCTGAAATGGGACAAAGACGTGAGAATATATTAATAATGACATAGCTATAAAGAGTTACAAATGGTGCTAGAAAATATCATTATGCAAGTATGTTCTCAAACACTATATTATTGATCTAATTTTATTGATGCGGGTCTATCAATGAAATTCAATAATATAGATTAATGTATGTCTATATCTGTATGGTCTAGATGGTTAGTCTTAACAAACTATAAGTTTAGCAGAAGATCGTATAGAGATACAAGTATTTAGTTAGAACTAGATACTGAACAAACTTACGAAGACCTCCAATAGACATCTCATAAGGCCATCAATGAAAAGTCTTCCAAGTTGAGTAGTATTCGTGATCCTTTGACCTGAGCACCACAGTGGGCTTGTGAGTGATCCACCATAATTTGATTCCCCATATGTCATAAACCTTTTATGGTCTAATTGCTGGGTGTCATTGGGTATGGTACGATGCTCATGGAGTTCCGTTGTATGTAGATATGGGATCTGTCAGCTCATATGAGTGAGTTGTATATCCTGATGCTCTGAGATTATATTTCAGAAAATCTTATGGCCACAAGTATAAACCCTGAGAATAGTTTCTATAAGGGTAAACAATATTGCAAAAGTGTTTACGGATATTGTTTATGGAAATAGAAATCTAGAGATAAATTCAAGGTTGGGCAAATAAAGATTTGATGGTGATGATCTATATTTTTTCTTTTCCAGGATATCAATGATAGAGCGATTATACATATATGCTATAACTTCAACTTGTATGGTCTACCATGCTGCTTTGTAATATTCGTAATGTGTGTGTGGGACATTGTTCATGGATGTATAGAGAAGTTCCATATGACAAATTAGGTGTGAACCTAGAGAGTCTCATAAGTGTACTCGTTGCGCACTAAGGTAGCAGACTGGATTCAATAATTTGATCTAGAAAATTCTAGTAAACCAGATATTTATTTAAAGATCCCTTGGGATGTACACTTGTCAAGACTTAATTATTAAGTATATCATATAATTAGTTGACATCAGTTGTTAACTAATTGGATGTTGACAAGTGGCATAATTCATAATTTGGTACATAAATTATTTTTACCTTAAATTGTCCTATTAACCTTACTAGTAAAAAATAAGGTAAAATATTATTCAAAATTGTTTTAAATAATTAATTAAATGTTATATATAATAATTGTTATTATAAATATCAATGGGGGTACAAACAATTATTACTATGACTTATTAATAATGACATGATATTATGAATGATAGAACACCATTGAAGTAAAGTTACAAAACTTATAAAAATTTAAAATGTTTTAATTTTTATTGAGTAATTAAATTACACTAGCATAATAATAATAAAAAATAAAGATGTCATTTTAATTTTATTTATATTAATTAATAGTGCTGTAAATTTATTTAATTGATAAGCACTAGTAAAAAAAAAAAATATTGGTGGGCAACAAAATTAATAAGTGGGCCATTTATTACTTTTTTGTGGAGAAATAAAACAAAAAAAAAATTAAATGAAAGGTTTAACCACTAAACAGGGGAATCGATTTGATCAATTCTCTCTCAATTTCCATCATCCGGCCATGCCAAAAAAAGGCAAGAAAATTAAGAAACAAAAATGATTTTTAGACAAGAGTTGGATAAAAACATGCTTCAATGAAAAATAGTTTCAAATGAGCTATGCAAGAGTTGCATAAACAATCTATTTTCTTAAAAACAAATATGTATGTGTTAAAAGAGTTAGAACACATGCTGTTGGAAATTAATCAAAGCAACCATTCTAGCTCCACAATTTCATCGGATTGTTGCGGACTAGAATTGTTCAAGGGTAGACTTCAAGGTGAGCTCCAAAATTTGAAATCTTCACCGAAGTTCCTCAAAATTATGTTTTTGTAATCTTAACTTGTTTATAATTCAGTTTACATGTGTACATGTTGATTGTATGTTTAATTCCGCTTAAAATCGTATATGTGAGACATATATTTAAGTTTTTCAATATGTACACAATCACATGCGTACACCTAAAAATACGTTAACATATGTCATTACTGTAAGGATCCATATTGATGTGGGAGGATTTAGCACAAAAATTCTTAGCCAAGGTTTTTCCACTAGTAAAGATAGCAAAGATGAGGAATAACATCACCTTATTCAGTTAGATTGTTAGAGAGCGATTGTACGAGGCATGAGAGCGCTTCAAGGATATGTTGAGGAAGTATCCTCACCATGTAGTTCCTAAATAGCTATCGGTCCAAACATTTTATAGTAGATTAGTAGGTCATTTAAAGACCATTGTAGATGTCGTTGCTAAAGGAGCTTTGATGAATAAGTCTATAGATGAGGCATATGATTTACTAGAGGAAATGGCATCTAATAGTTACCAATGGTCAGCAGAGAATATTACATCAAGAAGAGTCGCTGATGTGCATAAGATTGACACATTTAATGCATTGGCAGCACAAATTAATATGTTATCTAAGAAGATTGATGCATTGAATGTCGTCAAACTTCAGCAAGTAACTTGTGATTTTTGTGGTGATAACCACATAAATGGGCAGTGCATGAAGTCAATTAACTATGTGGGTAATTTTAATAGACAGTAACCTAATCCACAATCCAACTTCTATAATTTGGGGTGAATAGATTATCCAAATTTCTCATGGTGTAACAACCAAGAAGAGTCATTTAGACCAATGAATTACCCAGGATTCTAACCACTACAAGAGAAAAAATAGGTATTGGAAGACATGTTAATGCAATATATAAAGTCCGACGATGCCATCCGATATGATCATTTAGCATCATTAAAGAATTTAGAGATACAAATGGGACAACATGTTGCTGCCATAAATAAGCAACCTCAAGGCACTCTACCAAGAGATACCAAGACAAATCCAAGAAGTGTGAAGCAATGCCAAACCGTCAACTTACGAAGTGGTATGATCTTACATGACAACATATTATTAACACCACTTTCAAAAATTAAAGAAAATGAGAGAGTTGAACAACAAAACGATGTATAACCATTTATATCGCCTATTCATTTTTCTCAAAGGCTACAAATGTGCAATAAAAGTGTAAAAACTGAAAAATTGCAATAAGGCAATCCTGAAAGTACAGAAAAGAAAGTTGGCCAACATACAAGTACAGAAAATGCTACAAGAAATATGCAAAAACAACTCTTATAGTCATTCACACCTCATCCACCATTTCCACAGAGGTTACAAAATAAGAGATTAGATAAAAAATTCTTTAAATTTCTTGATGTTATTAAGAAATTACATATTAATCTCCCTTTTACAGATGCGCTCGAATGGATGCCTAGCTACATCAAATTCATAAAGAGTATCATTTCTAAGAAGATGAACCTAGAGGATTATGAGACTGTGACGTTGATAAAGGAGTATAGCGCTATTCTTCAAAAGAAGCTACCTTTTAAGCTCAAAGATCCCGAGAGATTTACCATACCGTGTTCCATTAGTAATCATGACCTTGTTAAAGCTCTATGTAATCTAGGAGCGAGTATCAATATCATGCCCCTTTCTGTCTATAACAAGTTAGGTTTTGAGAGAAGCAAGACTGATCAACATCACACTTTAACTTGCTAATCACTCTTTCGCCTAACCGAAGGGAATTATTGAGGACGTGTTAGTAAAGGTGGACAAATTCATCTTCTTTGCTGATTTCATTATTCTAGACATAGAAGAAGGCAAAGAGATCCTCATCATCCTTGGAAGACCCTTCTTAGCCACGGGACATACGATTATTGATGTTTAAAAAGGAGAAAAGACCATGAGGGTACAGGATGACACTACGACATTCAAAGTCTTTAAAGAGATCAAGTTGCCATCGGAGAGTGAAGATTGTAGAAGTATTGATGTGATGCATCTAAACACCAAAAAGCTCAAAGACATGGAGATGTTAAATCCTCATATAAAAAAGAAGGCGTTACGGTATAGAAAGAGAAGAAAGAGAAAGAAGAAGCAATAATACAATGAGAGAATCAAAGAGAATGGTACAAGAGAAATACTTTATCGATCTAAGATTCAAGTCTTTCCGAAGAAGCACAATGAGAAAGAGGAATAAGTTACTATATAAGATCTAATAAAGAAATTTTTGAAAACCAAAAGAAAGGAATCCCAACAAGCTCACATACAAGGATGTTTCCACCATTACCTTTGATCCACCATAAGAGTAGAAAGAACCACGTCAAGCCGATGACGCTAAATCAAATGATTCGTGGGAGGCAACCCATTTATTTTTATTTTTCTTTAGTTTCAGTTTTAGTTATGTTAGTTTCTTTTCTTTGTAGGAATAAATCAGTAAGTCAAACAGTCAAGGAAGCAGTACGAGCAATTGCAAAGATTAGGAGCGAATGAACATTGCAGTCTAATCAATAGGTAACAACACTACATTGCTTCAACTTCACTCACCAAGGGAGTCTTTCTTACTTCTAAGATTATTTTTTTGACATTGAAGACAATGTCTAATTTAAGTTTAGGAGTGTAAAACACATTTTCTTATATTTATTTTGTTACTTATATTGATTGGTTGTCATGTGTGAGTAGAATTATTATTTTTTTAGTGTTAAGTTTTGGTTGAGAGAATGATCATTAGTCCACGATAAGAATTAGAATATTGACTGAATTAATTTTTACAAGTCTTTAAGAAACAATAGATAAGATATTCTTATATTATGAATTTTAGACTAAATGCAACTTTATTTTTTAGCACATTGAATAAGTATGTAATAGTTGAGTTTTTTTTCTTAGAAATACTTTATGCTTAAGTAGTACACCACAGTTTGGAAAACCAATACTCTAGAACTAGCTTGATTACTAATTAGGGCAAAATTCCAAGAAACACATGAATAGAAAAATGACATTAGGCCATATTTAGATCAATTGAGTCTTTTCTAGCCTACCTTATATATATACCTAGTCACCTATTTTGAGCCTAAATACCTTTTTTTTTTTTTCTGTTTAACCACATTACAAGCTGCAAGACTTTTTACTTATTTATTTTAAAATCTACCAATAGCACCATAAATCTTGAGTTTACTTAAAAATATTGTTTTAAAAAAAGGTTGTATATGTGAAAAGGGCAATGCAATGAGAAGTAATAAGTCTTGAAGGTGCATATTAGTCTAAGTTTGAGGGCATAAAAAAAAGTTTTTAATTACACAATACCCCTAGCTTGAGAAAAAGAAGAAATTCTTTACAAAAGTGTGATTAAAAGAAAATTGGGAATATCATAAGTTTGGGGGAGAAGATAAATAAAGTAGAAGAAGATCAAGAGATTTTTAAGTAAAATTAAGTGTTTATGGTGTGAGTTACACTTCATATTTTTATATCTTTATATCCCATCTTGACCCCAACCTTACATTATAAATTAAGTAAAGTCCTAAATAATTCTTTAGACATATGCATTTCTATATTAGTAGAGAGTTGTATAAACAGTAGCTTATGGTATTGTTATTATTAAAAATATACCGAGACATCATCTTTATATACTTTATTAAGTTATTAAGTAAATCTACATTTTATTTAACTATTTACTTGCTTATTGCACACACGCACAAGTGATCATTTATAGGGGTTAATTATGTCTAATTTTTATATCTTTCAAACTTAATATTTGTTCGTTTAAATTAAGATTATTTGGCTTTTTATGCATTTTATTGTTATTTTGTAGGTTTGGAGTCATTAAAGCAAATGGGGATGAAAATTCGAAGAAAATAAAGCAAAAACATTAAATTTCTATAGTACCTTGTTACAGTAGATTGCAACAGTGCCCAGCACCACAGTGCCCAAAACGGGGGTACAAAATAGTCTGTACAGTGCCCTAGCGCCTAAAATCTCGCATCGCGGTGTTGCATGAACAGTGCCCCTCATGAACAATAATCCTAATCTAATTTGTATTTGAAGTTTTACCCTAATTTGAAGACATAAACATATAATATAGAAGGCCAAAATCCCTAATTCAAAAAATCAAGTAGAGAGGCAAAAACTTAGAAAAAGAATTCACAACACAAATCAAGATTCAAGCTTCAAGTCAAGATTGAGACAGAAGCAACCCAAGACATCTTCTTAATAATTTTTTTTTTTGTTGCTGTTATTCATAGATTGGTTTAATAGTCTTGGTTTTGTGATGAGCTAAACTTGTTATTGTAAGGTTAGACTATGTGAACCTAATATGTAGTTAGATTTGGTAACTTTCTTAGTTTATGAATTTAATATATACAATTGATTCATTCAATCTTGATCTTAATGCTTTCATTATGTCGACCAATATTTTGAATGATTAAAGAACCATGATGAACTTGACAAAGGGATTCATGTGTTTAACCTATGATAGTTTGATGCATGATCATAGGGTAACAACTATGAGTTCCATATAGGATAGCATATACCTAGATGTCATGTATGGTATAATTTAGACTTGATCTTAATGAATTACATTCTAATTTAATTACTATAGACATATAAGTGATTGTTAGAATGCGTAATATAGTCACTTGATCATCGACAGATGCTTATGATGAGATTAGTATCTAAGCCAAAATTTATTTTAAGGGATGAATTAAGTGGTCAATGAATTCAATGAAATATTAAGGGATAAGTCTATACCCTACATTATTATTCTTTGGTGAATTTTCTCATTTGTTTGTTTGCTATTTAGGTTTAGTTTAATTTGATAGAATTAGGTTAATTAATTAAATTTCAGATTTTGATTTTTCTGAATGAAAGTTAAGTAAATATAATTTTAGTAAATGATTGAAGAATTAAATCACTTAGTCCTTGTGAGAACGATATCTAGGCTTAAATCCTATATTACTTGATACGATAGTATGCACTTGCGCTTAACTACTATAGCACCAATTATAGTGCTTGGAAGGTAATCGCTTTTTAGGAACCCTTATAGTAATTTATGGAGAAAGCCAACTTTAATTTTATTATCCCACTATGAGAGGCATACAATCAATCCATACGAGTCTTTTGATATGATAAAATCTTTAAAATATTTTAATTCTTTAGGTAGTTTAGGAATGAGGTTGGGTAAAAAACTCAATGTAGGAATCTTTAATATTTTATATCGATCAGGGCTTTGTGCCTTAACTTAAGCCTTCATGATATTTGACTACTTAGTTTTACTGTGGTAGTTTATTTCTGAATAGAGAAGTTATTATACAATATAAGGATATATGAAGGAGGGTCATATGATTTAAAAGAGCCACATCTTGTAGGAGGTGAAAGACATTAGGATGGGCTGGAAGGGAGATAACCCAATAATATAAAGGAACTCGTGAATGATGGGAGGGATTAAAAAAACAGAAGTACAGAAGATGCTTTCAAAATAGAGGAAGCTCTATAGGTCTTATCGAGGGAGGGTTATAGTATGGCTCACTGGCGGGGAGGTTCTGGATGTCGACATTATAAAGAAATTAGAATGCCATATTTAGTTCATCAAGGGAAAATGTGTTTAAGCCTTTCACATTTCTTTTCTTTTCTTGGGAGTTTTCTAGAAATAGTTTTATGGGGCATGTGATGCAAATAGAAAGAAAAGTGTATTGATATCACTTTTAAAAGAGAAGAATAAAGCTTTAGGGTTTTCAAAACGATAACTAAGAGTGAGAAAGATGGCCATTATTTATAGATGCAGAGGTAGCTATCCACACATCTATCTATTAAGGTAGAAATGTCACTTACATTTAGAGAGCCATGATTGTTGAAAATAGTAATGCCAGAAAGAAGTGGGAAAATGAAAGAAGAACATGTGGCGCTTGCTGGTTGAAAAGTAAAGAAGTGTGTCATGTAAGCTTCCTCATTAAAAGACATATAGTCCTTCACTTATAACCGCGCGCACGTGGTGGGGGGTGTGAGGTGTGGAGGCATTTATTGGGCATATTGTTTGTGTTGAATTACTAAAATACAAATGTACACTATCATAAATAAGTAATATAGAATGAGTATAGTATCATTCCTACAAGAAATGTTTATTCTATTCTTATTAAGTATTAAATTTATGTCTTCTTACTTTTTTTCTAGATAATTAGAAAGCAAGTGACTTATCCTAAACTAAATAAAATTGAAAATAACATACAAAAGATAATACGACAAACTAATATAAGTTACTAGAATGAATTAAAAGTGGATTACAATTATCTCTTGATATTTTACTTAAATAAACTAATCTTTTGTTAATTTACTTTATCAATATGGATTATTGGTGAAACCCTAATGTCTTCGCTAACCTCTTTTGATGGTTAAATGAATCTATTTTACCCTAATAATTACCTATATTCTTATGGTAATCAGATAAAGATAAAATTCATTATGAACAAGTTTATAACATTACGTATGCCATATAAGTATATTCTTATCTCATATAGAACTCATAGTTGTCACACTATGATCATAAATCAATTTATCCAAGCCAAAACAAATAATCCTTTTTTTCAAGTTTATTATGGTTCTTAAGACAATCTAATTAATGATCAAATAATTAGAAAACATTAAGAATAAGATAATTGAATAACCCAAAGTTGATTTTATAAAATAAGAGAAGGAACTAAATTTAATTACATATTAAGTTTAAAGTTGCAATCCTAGTAATAAAAGGTTAGTTCATTATAGTAAATAGAGTTTTAGAACACAAAAAATTCAATATCATAAAGATTCAACCAAATACAGTAGTGAGAAGAAGGAGACAAAGAAATACTACTATGACTTTGTGTCTTCTCTTTTTTTCTTGTTGTAAAAAATCTTCTCTTTAATCTTTAAATTTTGTTATAAGCTCTCTAAAGCTTGTTTTCTTTTGTGCTCTCTTTTGATGTCTCTGATTTTGGCTCATAATACTTCTAGTCCTAATTAGGGTATCCTTCGAGTCCAAGGCAAGATAGAATTTCTCGGATTTCATTAAGCATCTCTTAGCAAAATTATACTTACACAAATTATAATCGTAAGAGCAGAAGTCATGATCAAATAATAAAGTGATGAGTGAGTATCATTCCTACAAGGAGTGGTGTCTTAAATTTACACTAAGTACTATAAGTTTTTGCAACTTGATTTTATCTAGGCAACTTGATTTAATTGTAATAACTAAGGAAAATTAAACTAACAACCTAAATTGAACGACTAATAAAGTAATAATTAAAAATGATAATATTGCGAAATGGTGAATTTATGATAAATGGGATCATAAGATCTTGATTGCACTCATTCTTTCTATGTTCTTCCTATTTAGCAATTTCATTCAGTTCATTAATCAATGGATTAAGACTAATCTCATTACCTCTCTCAAGTGTTAAATGAGATACTATGCATATATTCAAGTTGATATCCGTACTTACTTGTCTACCTATACATGCACCATGCAACCCTTAAATTGATTACCCAATGATTAATCTCATTTTCTCTCCCGAGCATCAAATAAGATCATAGGCATAATGTCAGGCCCTAAGTGTTCTCATACATTTTTTTGAACACTTGGTGTGTGCCACATGCAATCATTGAGCAATTCATGGTAATTACCCAAGTGCTATTAGCCTCTTGACTCAATAATAACCTAAGGATATATTTTTCAAATCTGATAAATAGGTCAATCTCTTCTGATTATTAATCCACAATCAACAACATTTATTTTCCAATTAATTGGAAGAGAAACATAAATGAATAAAATAATAAATCACTAAATCATCCAAACAGAATATGTATAAACCTACATCAAATCTTAAAATTCAATGTTTAGGCACACATCAATCTAACCATAACAAAAATTATTAAGAAATCCATAGATACAAATATGTTTAAACAATATTGATAACTACAAATTTGAAATAAAAAGAGAAAACCAAATTTGGTTATGTCTCTAAGGCTTCAATCCTTTAAATGTCTTCAATGATCCTTAAGAAGCCTTGGAGACATTCTTTCTCTTCTTTAAATTGGAGTTCAAGCCTTGCTCTCTTGTGTTTTTTGTGCCTCCCCTTAATGATATGAGAAGTGGCTCAAAGGTTCTAATTTATAAACTTCAAATTAAGGCAAAAATTAAAAAATAAATAAATGTCAAATTCAATTTAAGGCCACGAGTTTGAAAGAGTGGAGCTGTGGCCCTAACGTACTACCTCAAAATAGGGGCGCGGCACATTGGTCACAATAACTGTTCACTTTTCACCGTTCATTTTTATTGTTCATTTTTACTATTCACTTTGAGCATTTTAGTCCTCATTTTACAATTTTGTGTATTTTTTTCGGATTTTTATCCGAAATATCTCCCTTAACTTGAAACTTATAAAATGATAATAATGCGCATAAAAAGTCATAATTCTTATTCAAATTGAGCAATTACTAAGTTTAAGAGTTCAAAACAAAAAATATAAAATGCACTCATCAATACCGAGGCCTAACTACCCAACACTGCGATGCTAGCTCAATTTCGATTCATCATCATAGCGTTGCCTTTATAGCACTATAGCACTCAAATTCTGGATCTTGATTAAATTTTGGTTTGTGTTACCACTACGAAGCTAAGTCTTAGGTACCGCGAGGCTTAGATTTTAACTTGAGGGATCTTCTTCATGTTCTAGTGCTACTGGCGTCATGATGCTCAGGTTCAAGTTTAGGATCTTTTTTTTCTCCTCCCTAGTGTTGCAAAGTTGCCTTCTAGGTTTGCAGCACTAGCTTCTTTTTTGACTTTTTTGCCCCTTTTTATTAGATTTCAATTTATCTTGTGCCAAGTGTCTTTAAAACTATAAATTAACCATAATATGCATAAATAGCCAAATATTTGAAACTAAATGAACAAATACTAAGTTTAATGAGATAAAATAATAATCATAATTATGCTTATAACATATTTCAACATGCCCAACCAGCTCGTGCTTCAAGAGATAGTTTCTTTTCATTTGGAAAATGGGCCAAAAAAGATCGGGCTTGATTAAGGAAGAATACAGGCTAGGTTTAAATTCAGGGTTAGGTCCAACTTTTAAAGTATAGATAACTCTAACCTGTTGACTTATGGATTCTACAAATGAGTTATGGCCATTATGGGAAGATGGAAACATATCAAAATATGAGTTTCATTCTAACTTTTATTATTTAAATAACAGTTTTGCATAAAGAAGGGTTTTCTAAGAGTGAACGAGTCCTAGTTAAACTATTCTATTAATTAGAACAAAAGGTAAATATGTTAATATGGGTATAACATGTACATTTTAAATTGAATCCATACATCCACACTTTGAAAATGAGTTAAACTCATATTGTATAAAAAAGAGACAATTGATCATTATTGTGGATTCATATTGTTTATGCATATACTTATACACAAGCACTCTATTTTTTCACCCTATTTGTTTTCTAATAAATAATAATTTGAGCGTTTGAAAGATTGTTTCTTATAAGAGGATGGAAGGTGATTTCATTATCTAAATAAATAAATGCAGGACAAGAGGATAATTAACTTGAAGGTTCCAAACTAAAAAAACTTCATATACATACATATATATATATATGTATGTATGTATGGTCAAATTTTTTAAACGATTTTCTTTTTTCTTCAATAGTAAATTAAGTTCCCCAAAATTTAAATCCTCACTATGCCATAATTTGAACCTACATTTTATCATGACATGCTATAAAAGCATACTAGACAATAAATATAAATCTTTTTTTATTAAAAATATCAATGGCTTTATTTAAACAATTTATATTTAAATTTCTTTGCACCTTTTGTTAGGAAGAATTTGACATTTTAATTCGTATATTTAGCTAGGTTAAATATTGAAATCTAATGGATTATGCATTGGTCCATTTGCATACGTCGAGCTTATTATTTGTGTAACCCAACTAGTTCATGCCATTTAAAAAATAACAGTGGGCCTTTTTAGGATGCCAGTTTAAGAACAAGTAAATTTAGACTTGACACATTTTTGAAATATAATCCAACAATGTCAGAAGGCCTAGAATATGAAGTTTTGCTCTTAGACAAATAAAATCAGACCTAATGATAAGGTATTTTCCAAGCAAGTAAGGAAATATATGGGAACAGAGAAAGCATGTTTGAATTATTATTTCTTTTCTTTTCTTGATTATAATTTTTGAGTTTAAATATGATTATGAGTCTTGGTCCGGATTAATCTTTACTTCCTTTGGATACATTGTATTGTACATAGTTTTCACGTGTATACAAATCCTATCTTGAATTTGATTTCACCACTAAATAAGATGTTCCCCCCAATAGATTTTGGCTTAGAACCCAATTTATTACAAGGCCTAGAAAGACATCTAAATGGGTAAAAAGATATTTGCCTTTATTACAATAGGACTCTTTAGGAAAGTTCTAGGAAAATATGGGAACTGCCATCTTTATTTTGGCAATATTCTAATAAGTAAATTCTAATTGGGAAGTCCTGTTATATCCTAATTTTTGACTTAGATTCTATGACCCCAATACTCATACCATCTTATAAATAAAGGATAAAATCATAGAAGTCATGGCATACATCAGCATCAATCAATAATTAGTCTTCTCTATAGGCTAGAAAGGAAGGGGGCAACATATATATTATTCTTATGAGGGGTGTTATTGTTTATCTTTTAAAGGTTCTGCCTTCATGTATCTCTACTATAAAATCATTATCCAATAATGCCAAATGAGTAAGCTCATTAAGTTCCGTAAAGTTGATATAGGCTTATACTGAGATAAACCATTATAAATTCTGTCTTGTTACATTTTCTTTTATTTTTCTTAAACTCGACCTCGTTTGGAACAACTAACAAATTCAACTTATTGACTTCAAACAACCAAAGTTTGGAGTCAATAGTTTGATGTCGTCTGTAAAAAGCAATACAAAAAGCTATAGAGATTAAAAGTTCAAAGGCCAACAAACATGTAAGTAGAATTAAAAAATAAAAAAAGAGAGAAAAGGAAAAGAAATCGAAAAAAAAAGAAGAGGAAGGAAAACAAGAATCAAAGCATGGGCTACATGCACGCAACATTTAAAAAGAAAAAGAAAAATAAGTTATTGTTACCAAAGATTGAACCTTAGCGACAGATGACAAATTCAAGCATATTATGGCAGAAAAGCAACTAGGGGAGCTAGCTCGAGATGATAGAAAACACAAGAATAAAATGATAAAGGCTTGGAACCCTCACCATAAAGAACAAACAAAAATTAAAACAAGAGGCACTACCCTTTAGAACTAAACCTATGACTCCTTACGCAAAATAAAAGGCGCTAATTTAAGCTATAATAGATTTTTAGAGAGAAAAAGAAGAAAACAAACATAAATATAGAAGCAAGACCCCACTTTACCATCGTTGCGCTAGTTGCCCCTTGTTGCCACTAAACTCACCAATTAACTAATAAGCCTTTGAAGACCTCAACTTAAGCAGCCTTGTTCCCTTCAATTGTTGAAAAATATAAGATCAGGGTTACCAAGAATTTGGCCACCACCTCATTCATGCCTACCATCTCAACTGCTACAACTATCGACTAAAGTTGCCACTACTTGTCGATAGCTACCACCACCCAACCATTGTACCCATTGGCTTTCCATTGCTAGCTTTGCTCTATAGGTCATCGACTAGAAAGAAAAAAAATAAAAAGGGTCGGCGCGGCGCGGGAGAAAAAGAAGGAGAAATTATAGCACTGTTTGGATTTTATCATTTAGCCCCTCATAGTTTTAAAAAATTCAAATTGGTTCATTTGGATTTTATCATTAAGCCCCTTAACAGAAAGTTTTTTCACTTCGCTCCTCATAGTTTGAGGAAATTTTAATGTGGTCAGCAATTTGTAAAATTTTACAAATAAACCCCCTCAGTAGATATTGGCTTTTTACAAATCTGAGGACATATTGGCTTTTTACAAATCTGAGGACATCCTCATTAGGGTTGAGAACTTCCTCATTAAGGTTAAGGACTGTTGGGAGTTGTTCATTCATGGGTGTTTGCATGTGGGTTTTGTGTTTAATCACAATTTATACATATCTCATATATATAATGAAGCAGCGGAAGCTTAAAGTATTGCAGTAAACACAATCACAATTTATTAATCAGAAACGAGATTGAGAAATAACCCTTGAAGCCTTTGGTTGGAGATTGTTGAAGTCCACCAAAATGTTGTCTTTGATCAATTCTAGTAATCAACAATGGTGGGTTTGATTATCTAGAATGACAGCTTTTGATCCAGCACTTGTTTAACTACTTAAACTTGTGTTCTTGATTTTTTCTTTTGATTAACACTTAATCAATTAATCAAAAACTTATTTTGCTAAATTAGTTTTAAGCCTTAAAAGAAAATAATGAATTCAACTCTTGAATCCATTAATTAGAAGACAATTTCTCTTTTCTCTCTTTGTAAAATGGCTGAGCTAATTTTGCAAAATCAATTTAACAAAAACCTTTTTAATTTAATTTACATTTGTTTTATTTATACAAATGAATTTAATTTCATTTCATAACACTTAATTTCACTTAATTTCAATTTGAATTTAATCTAACCTAATCATAGTTAACTCTTAACTTTAGTTAGGTTAAACTAACATTAAAATATTCTAACTATAGTTAACTCTTAACTCTAGTTAATTAAAAGAATATTTAATTATTTTAACCATGGTTAACTAACTTAACCATGGTTAGGTTAACTTTTACTTAACCATTAAGTATAGTTAATCTAACTTAACTAAATGGTTAACTCTTAACCTTAGTTAAACTTAAATTATTTATTCAACAATTAAATAAATAATTATTTATTTGAATTATTTAACGATTAAATAATTATCAAGTGAAATTATAATTATGTCCTTACTCGGTTACCATGTTAACCTAAAGTGGGTCCCACCATCTGACCATATACTTTAGTTAACGTAACCTTAGTAAATTGCTGGATTTTACTGTATTAAACTATTTAATACGGTACGCTGCCCAAGTGCTCAAAGAGTACATTTCATATTGGGACTCCCTAGGTCCACGCCCGATTCGTCAAATGAAACTATTTCACAAGTCCGTTAACGATGCCCCACGCACACGTTACGGATATTACAAATCAGCGCGTCAGACCATACATGTTGAGGTTACTCCATATTCGTATAATCCTTCCGTCATTATATCCAGGATGAACGGGATATAGATCATTACCGTCAAATCCCGATAATTTCATCCATCACTTTATTATCTTCAGATTCGTATCTTTATGAACAATTTACGCAAACACTTTTGCTATAATGTTCGAACCTGGAGGAAACTCCTTTCCCAGGTTAATTGCTTACGGCCATAAGACTTTACAAGATACAATCTCGAAGTTCGGATATACTACCCATCTATGTGAGCTGGCGGATCCCATATCTACGCACACCGAACTCCATGAGCATCGGACCATACCCAGCGACACGTAGCGGTCAGACCATGAAAGGTCTCTGACATACGTGGAACCAAAGTATGATGGATCTCCCACAAGTTCACCGTGGCGCTCAGGTCGAAGGACCACAAATACTACTCAACTCGAGAGGACCTTCCTTTGACGGTTTCATAGGATATCTATTGGGGTCCTCATGAGTCTGTTTAGTATCCAGTCCTAACTGAATACCTGTATGTCTATATGAACTTCAACCAAGCTCATGGTTAACTAAGAATAACCATTTGTACAATACAGCTATAGACATACACTAATCTATGTGTTTCACCGATAGACCCTCATTGGTAAACGTAGATCAGGAACTCTTTATTTGAGAAGATACTTCCATAACGACATTTCTTAGTCTCTATTGCAACTCTTTGCAATTTTGTCATTACTAGTAGATTCTCAGGTCTTTGTTACATTATAGATTAGGTTCTAACTTTTTAGATCCCGCTGGGTATTATAACCTGCTAACACTTAGCATTTATAACTATCAGCTTTGCTAACTCTTAGCCATGGTTTAAACTTCTTTAAACCAGATATGAACTCATTCAGATCATATCATTTTTATAATGTTACAAGCTTAATTACCATTTAATAAAAGTTATCAGCGATTTAATAAAATATGCATTGTATAAATATTACAAACTTAATATTCATACAAACTGGGATGGCGCGTAAGCACATACCCTAACAAGGACCTCATCTTCGAGGCTAGCTAATTCCTTTTTAAAGCTGTCTAAGGCTTCATCAAGGCAACTTAAACCTCTTCAAGGCGGCCTAGGTTCTCTTTGAGGTAGCCTAACCCCTTATTAAAGTAGCCTAAGCCTTCATCAAGGCAACCTAATCCCTCTTGAGGCAGTTTACATCCTCATTTAGGATACTTTAGCCTTCATTAAGGTAGCCTAAGCCCTCATTGTAGCAGCCTAAGCTCTCTTTGAGGCAACCTAAGCCCTTATCAAGGTAGTTAAGTCCTCATTACTTTTACAAAGGGGAATCTTATAAAAACAGTGTTTTCATTCCCCTACAAAGCCATCAAGCATAAGGGCTTCGAGATGGTGTCACGTTATCATAATTTTAAAAAGTTACAACTTTTCAACCGCCTGATAGCATATATTTTTTGAAAGGTCACCAATATTAAATGTGCCTTTAGCAACAACTTCAAATAATTAAGTCTTATCGTTGTTATAACCACACATCTGCATCATGTATGCCCAAGGACTATCGACTAAAGGGAATCTCACTAACTAGTGCATCCATTCCTCTTACATAAGACTCGATCTTGAGTACTACCTAAAAAGAATAAGTCAAATATGCTAACTAATCTTATTAAAAGGCACTTTAAATTCCATCTAATTTAGAGGACGATATTTATAAAGAGTCCAATGTTGTTCCCCCTTGGATTCTGGCCTATAGGCACAATCATTACACATCCTCAACTTGTTTGCTGTAGCTCAGAAAGAACAAACCTATAAGCATAGGCTCAATAATTACAAAGGTAAGCAAGTGTCATCGGGTTGGCTTATAATCCTCATCCTGCCAACATTGTCCTTGGTCATCGAGTACACTCTTCAATCTGACCAACAATTATGGTCATGCTCAGACTGCTTGAAATGGACTTGATTACTAAAAATCACAAACTTGATATCCTTCTAATGAGGTGAATGATAGGCTTAATTATGATTATTATTTTTATCTCCTTGAACTTAGCGTTTGTTCTTTTAATTTTAAATATTTGGCTATTTATACATATTACGATTAATTTATAAGTTTAAAGACATTTGGCGCAAGACAAATTGAAATAGAAAAAAAAAAAAGGTAAAAAGGTCAAAATTGAAGCCACCATCGCGGTGCAAAAGGAAGCGCTATAGCCCTAGGAGTAGAAAAGCATTTTGGAATTGTACTTATGTGACATCCTTTAATGTATGAATATTTGTTTAATATTTATACTAGTATTATCATTTCATTAAATCGCTAATTATATTTTATATAAGGTAAGATACTTGTAACGTTTTAGACATTGTACGATCTGAAAGAGTTTAGATCTAGTCTAAATGAGTTTAGATCAGTGCTACGAATTAGCAACCCTGAGAGTTATAAATGCTAAGAGTTAGCACTGATAAGAGTTATCAGGTTATAAGAGTCAGCGATATCTAAAGAGTTAGAGCTTTGTCTGAAATGGGATAAAGACCTAAGAATATATTAGTAATGACGTAGTTGCAAAGAGTTACAAATAGTGCTAGAAAATATCATTATGCAAATATATTCTCAAATATTATGTTCCTAATCTATCTTCACTGATGTTGGTATGTCAGTGAATACCTTAATAAATATATAGATTGGTGTATGTCTATATCTGGATGGTCCAGATAGTTAGTCTTAGCAAACTATGAGTTTAGTGGAAGCTCGAATAAAGATACAAGTATTCAGTAAGGATTGAATATTGAACAAACTCACAAAGATCTCTAATAGACATCTCATAAAGCCATCAATGGAGGGTCTTTTGAGTTAAGTAGTACTCATGGTCCTTTGACCTGAGTGCCATGTTGGGCTTGTGAGTGATCCACCATACTTTGGTTCCACACATGTGAGAAACCTTTCATGATCTGACCGTTGGGTGTCGTTAGGCATGGTCTGATGCTCATGGAGTTCAGTGTGCATAGATATTGGATCCATCAGCTAATTTGGGTGAGTATTATATCCTAATGCTCTAAAGATTGTATCTCAGAAAGTCTTATGGCCATAAGCAGTAATTCCCGGGAAAAGAGTTTAACCCTAGGGATAAATAATATTATAAAAGTATTTATGAATATTATTTATAGAAATATAATTCTAGAGATAAGTTTTCGGTTAGGCATATGGAGATTTGACGGTGTTGATCTATATCTCTGCTCTACCCAGATATAAATGATGGAGGGATTATATGAATATGTTATAACCTCAACTTATATTGTCTAACTCTCTGCTTTGTAATATTCGTAACGTGTGTGGAGGGGATCATTCACGGACGTATGGAGGAGTTCCATATGACAATTCGTTCGTAGACCTAGAGAGTCTCACAATATGAAGTGTACTCATTGCGCATTGGGGTAGCATAATGGATTGAACAGCTTCATCCTAGAAATTCTAGCAAGCCGAAAATATATTTCGGGGTTCTTCGAGTTGTGCACTTGTTTAGACTTAAATGTTAAGTATATCATTTAATTAGTTGACAAGAGTTATTAACTAATTAGATGTTAACAAGTGGCACAATTTTAGTCCATGAATTGTTTTACCATGAATTCACCCATTAACCATGTTAGTAAAATCAAATAAGGTAAATATTAATTATTCAAATAGTTTTTGAATAATTAAATAAATATTATTTAAATAAATAAAATATGATTTTATTTATTTGTTATTTTATTCCTAAATGGAAGACATACCTAATTTGAGAAACATAAATTAAATTAAGTAGAGCACTATTTTGTGATTAATGGTTAATTTTATTAGACCATTAAAATGGCCACCAAACATTATTTTGGTAGTTGGCCACTCAATCTACTTTTGGTGGAGCACATGTGAAGTGTTGAGAGAACTAAAAATAGTTAGGTTTCATTTGTGTTAACAAGTGTGTGAATCAATTTTCGTGTAAGAGTTGAGAGGAAAAAGAAGAGTTAGTTTTGAGAGAGTTTTTCATTGAACAAAGACTTGTGGGAAAAACCAAAAAAGAAAGAAAAATAAGTTCTTTTTATTTTTCTTTCAAGTAATACAAACCTTGTTGCTGGAGATTATACTGTTGCTCTTCTAGCTTCACAATCTCACCGGATTGTTGTGAACTAGAATTGAACAAAAGTGTACTTTAAGGTGAGCTCAAAGTTGGAGCAAAGAAATCCGTATTTGCAATCTTCATCGGAGGTCTTCAAAGGTATATTTTATGTATTCTTAAGTTGTTAAGAATTTAAGTACATGTGTATAAGTTGATTATATGTTTAATTCCGTTACAAAATTCGTGTATATGATACATGTGTTTAATATTTTAAATATGTACACAATCACATGCATACACCCTAAAATACGTCAACAAGTGGTATCAGAGCATGTTTATTGTGTTTCTGGGTTGTTGGAGTTTTATATGAAATGTTTAGAATGCCTTGAAATAGTAAAAATTGCATTTTGAAGTGTTTAAAGTGTAGGAAAAATAGTTTCTGTCAAATAATACCACGGCATTAGGAACCTAACGTGGGGGCGTTCATCTAGTAACATGAACACCGCGGCGTCAAGTTTTGAACGCATGAGTGTTCATAGCTTAACGCATGAGCATTTACTGTATAACGTCGTGGCATTGAGGTTCTTAACATAGAGGCGTTGGAAATACATAAAGTCAGGGCGTTCATATGTTGAAAGTCGGGGCGTTAGTGTGTTTAACGCCGGGGTGTTGTTAATGATGAACGCAGGGGCGTTCATAAGTCAATAACCCAAGACGCTTAAGGTTGAAAACAAAAAAAAAAGAGTAAAAAGTTTTTTTGGAGCATTATATTGTATAATGCTATAACATTCAACTTTTAATGCTGATCATTTTGCATAATACACTCCAATTTAAATTTTTTACATGTGAGATTTATTTAATACAATTATAATTGTTATATCATTGTATTAAATGTAATATATATTTGTTTATGCTTATTAATTACAATGGGAGCTCTGTTAGTAGGGGTTAGTTGTGATTGCATAAACAAATATTCTAATTATGAATTAAATTCGTATGAGATACAAAAATTATTATAATTATATATTATAAATAAAATAGATAATAATAATAATAAAATAAATAAATACAAATCTCTCTAAATTAGATTAAATAATATTGTATTATGAGATAATATTATATAATGATCCGTCTTGTCAATACGGTATTAGACAGTTCACTTCGGTCTTTCCCAATATTGCTTCAGCGTGAGTGATTGGTCGAGGTGATTCGGGCTATGCCGATTAAACATAAGATGAGGCAAATATATGCGAACGTGTTGCCCAATATTGCTACAGCGTGAGGGCTATACCGGTAGCATATATTTGATGATTGACAAGTTGATCTGGAATACACTTATCCAATATTGCTATAGCGTGAGGATAAGGTGTATTTAGGATTAGACGTAAGAGTTGTATAAGATGCAATTGACAAGAGTTGTCTACCTTTTGGGTTTACAAAGACCAATATTGTTAGACGTGAGGTTAGAGTAAAATGCCAATGGGATCCACTTCTCACTATATAGTTTAAAGAATCTAAAACTATTGTTTTTCTGTTTGAGAGATTAAAGGGATTATGTAAAACAGTGGGAGGGCGTTTTATAGATTAAAAAATGTATAACTGTTATACCCATGATCTAAAACGTTATTTATTAGCGATTGAAATATTCTGCTAACATATTTTCTTTTGTCTTGTCTAGATCAAATGGCTTCAAGCAACCCACTAGTTCGTATCCTAGATGCGCACCAACTCAAATATGCAGAAAATTATGCTGATGGCTTATGAATCTCATAATAGTTCTGGATTTTGAGAAGCTTGGATATATAATTGATCAGCACCTGCCCTAAGCTATTTCTGATGATGCTTCTCCAGAAGAAAAGGAAACATATAAAAAATGGTTGGATGACGATTTGAAAGTCAAATCGTACGTCCTCGATTCAATGTCTACGGAGCTCTAAAAAGGCATGTCCACAAAGACAATGCTGGGAGTGTAATGCTCCACCTGAAAGACTTATTTGGTAATCGACCATAATTTGAAATATATAGGGTTGCCAAATCTCTCTTTCAAACTAAACTACCCAATGGCAGTCTAGTGAGTTCCCATGTCCTCAAGATTATATCTAATATTAAGAAGTTAAAAACCATGGATCTCTCACTGAGCAATTCATTGGGGAATAATTTGATTCTCCAATCACTTCCAGGGTCATTTGCACAGTTCATTATGAACTATAATATGCAAAGATTGACCCCTACTTATGTTGATCTGCAAAACATGCTGAAAATAGCTCAAGAGAACATAAACAAAGAGGGCACGGTCCTCTATATTCAGGGTGCTTCATCTTCTGTCCCAAAGAATTTTAGGAAGTTCAAAGGGAAGAATAAAATGAAAGCAAAGTATGCACCCAAAATGGGTCCTCAAAAGCAACACATATCCAAGCCCCAACATAAGAGCAAAGTAAAAGGAAAATGTTTCCATTGCAACGAGGATGGGCATTGGAAGCAAAACTGCCCAAAATACCTTGCCACCATTAAGAAGATCCCTTCAGGCATGCACTTGCCTATTATTGACATTTCTTTAGCATTTGATGCTAATAATGGTTGGGTATTAGATACTGTTTGTCCTTTTCATATCTTTAATGTGTTGCAGGGTCTCAAGAAAGTTAGACTGTTACAACCTAGAGAAGTATAGCTTTATATTGGAAATGGAGATTTCCTACAGGTTGAGGCTATTAGACTATTTAATTTACTTTTTCCATGTAATAAAATTGTTGTATTAAATAATTGTTATTATGTGCCAAACATTATTCGGTAAATTATTTCTATTCCTGTATTGGACAGTGCAGGATATCATATATTTGTACGGAACCGTTCCTTATATTTGTATGATTTGGATAATATTTTATTAGTTGAATGTCAGTTGATTAATGGCCATTATATATTGGATACAGTAGGAAATGTCATGAATGTACAAGTGAATGCTGATAATAAATTAGAAACTTTAAATGATACAGAATTGTGGCATATGAGATTAGGTCACATAGGTTAAGATGTCTAACCTGTCTGGTTATGGATGGTCAGATACCTGATCTGACCATAGAGCCTTATCTAGTTTGTGGATCTTGTATTTAAGGAAAAATGACCAAAGCTCTATTTATTGGTATTGGACACCGCACCACTAATTTATTAGAACTTATATATAGTGATGTATGTGGTCCAATGGCTCACACTGCACTCGGTGGCTTTTGATACTTCGTAATCTTTATCGATGATCTATCACGATTTGGATACGTGTTTCTTATAAAGCACAAGTCAGAAACTTTTAAAAAGTTCAAAGAGTTTTGAATTGAAGTAGAGAAACAAATTAGAATGTATATCAAATGTCTTCGATCATATCAAGGCGGTGAATACATGAGTAATGAATTTTTGGATTATTTAAAGGAGAATGAGATTCTCGCTCAATATAGTCATCTAGGTACTCCATAACACAATGGTATTTTGGAGAGGAGGAATCAAACTTTATTAGATATGGTCCGATCAATGATGAGCTTCACTGATCTCCCTGAATATCTATGAGGCTATGCTCTAGAAACTGCTACTCATATATTGAATAAAGTTCCATCGAAAGTTATTTCTTCTACTCTTTATGAAATTTGGAATGGAAGAAAATTGAGTCTTAAATATGTTAAGATTTAGGGTTTTCCTGCTTACGTAAAAGTTATGCAACAGTATAAACTTGCACCTAATGGATACAAGTATCGATTCATAGGGTATCCTAAGAATTCAATGGGATACTAATTCTATGACCCTGAGGAACGTAATGTGTTCATTGCTCGGAATGACATTTTTCTAGAGAAACATTTTCTCATAGATCGTGAACATTGTAGAAAGATTGAGTTAGATGAACTCAATCAGGATGTACATGAACCAACGATGGAACCTCAGGCTCGATCTAGCAGAATACCTTTAACACACCCTTCACGTAGGTCAGAAATGATATCAAGGCCACCTAAAGGTATGGTTCAATACCAGAAGGTGCTCTTGGTATTTTCTTGATTGAAGAAAATGATCCTTTAACTTATAGAGAGGCGATGTTGAACATCGATTCAAGAGGCCATAAAATCTGAGATTGACTCAATGCATCAAAATCAAGTTTAGGATTTGGTTGAGCTTCCTGAAGGAATTATTCATATCGAATGTGAATGGATTTACAAGCGGAAGCGTGGGCCTGATGGGAAAGTAGTGACTTTTAAAGCCCAACTGGTGGCGAAAGGTTATACTCAATGATCTGGGATTGATTATGAGGAAACCTTCTCACCAGTAACGATGCTTAAGTCGATTCAAATTTTACTGGTAATTGCTGCATATTATGACTATGAAATTTGGCAAATGAATGTAAAAATGGAGTTCTTAAATGGATATCTTGAAGAAGAAATCTATATAGAATAACTTGAAGGTTTTACATCTAGCCAAACTTCTGGTTTAGTATGCAAGTTAAAGAAGCCTATTTATGGACTTAAGCAGGTTTCCCGAAGTTGGAATCTGCATTTTGATGAAGTAATCAGAGGGTCTGGTTTCATCAAGAACGAAAAAGAATCTTGTGTGTATAAAAGGAGCAGTGGGAGTAGGGTAGTCTTTTTAGTTCTTTATGTGGATGACATACTCATTATCGAAAATGATATTGGTCTGTTACAGTCAGTTAAAAACTACATTAGTAAGAATTTTTCCATGAAGAATTTGGGAGAGGCTACCTATATACTAGGTATAAAGCTTTATAGAGATAGAGCTAGGAGGCTTATAAGACTCTCTCAATTATTGTACATAGATAATTTCTTAGAAATGTATAATTTCAGTAACTGTAAGATAATTAATATACCTTTTAGACATGACGTTCATCTTTCGAGGAAAATGTGTCCTCAAAGTGAAGATAAAAAGGCTAGAATGTTTAACATACCATATGTATCAGCTGTAGGAAGCTTGATGTATGCCATGATGTGTACGAGACCTGACATCAGTACGGCCGTAAATGTTACAAGCCGATATCAGTCTAATCCAGGCGAAGGCCATTTGATGGTTGTGAAACATGTCCTCAAATATCTTAAAGGTACTAAGGATAAGTTTCTGATATATGGAGAAAGTGACTTACAAGTGATAGGATACACAGATTCAGACTTCCAGTCTGATCTAGATGATAGAAAATCTACATCTGAATATGTGTTCATTCTCAACGGTGCTGCAATTAGTTGGAAGAGCAACAAATAGTCGTCCACAGCTGATTCCACAACAGAGGCAGAATATATTGTAGCCTTAAAAGCAGCAAAAGAAGCAGTGTGGATATGCAAATTTATTGCTGAACTTGGAATAGTTTTAAGTGCAATGGATCCTATACCATTGTTTTGCGACAACAACGAAGCCATTGCACAAGCTAAAAAGCTGAGAGCATACCAAAAGTCTAAGCATATGGAAAGAAAATACCATATCAATAGAGAAATTTTGGCTAGAGGAGATGTAATAATTTGTAGAGTAGATTCTATAAATAATGTAGCGGACCCACTTACCAAAGCCTTAACTCTAAAAGTATTTGAAATACATGTGGAGTCAATGGGCATTAGATACCATCGTGAATGGTACTAAAGCAAGTGGGAGTTATTGGGATTTGTGCTTACGTGTCATCCTTTAATGTATGAATATTTGTTTAATATTTATACTAGTATTATCATTTCATTAAATCGCTAATTATATTTTATATATAGTAAGATTCTTGTAACGTTTTAGACATTGTAAATCTAAAAGAGTTCAGATTTGGCCTAAATGAGTTTAGATCAATGTTAAAAATTAGCAACGCTGAGAGTTATAAATACTAAGAGTTGGCATTGATAAGAGTTATCAAGTTATAAGAGTCAGCAATATCTAAAGAGTTAAAATTTTGTCTGAAATGGGACAAAGACCTAAGAATATATTAATAATGACGAAGTTGCAAATAGTACTAGAAAAGATCATTATGCAAATATGTTCTCAAATATTATGTTCCTGATCTATATTCATGGATGCTGTCTGTCAGTGAATACCTTAATAAATATATAGATTAGTGTATGTCTATATCTGGATGGTTTAGATGGTTAGTCTTAGCAAGCCATGAGTTTAGTGGAAGCTCGTATAGAAATACAAGTATTCAGTAAGGACTGAATACTGAACAGACTCACAAAGATCTCTAATAGACATCCCATAAAGCCGTCAATGGAGGGTCTTTCGAGTTAAGTAGTATTCGTGGTCCTTTGACCTAAGTGCCACGTTAGGCTTGTGAGTGATCCACCATACTTTGGTTCTACACATGTGAGAAACCTTTCATGATCTGACCGTTGGGTGTCGCTGGGTATAGTCCAATGCTCATAGAGTCCGGTGTGCATAGATATGGGATCCATCAGCTAATTTGGGTGAGTATTATATCCTAATGCTCTAAAGATTGTATCTCAGAAAGTCTTATGAACATAAGTAGTAATCCCCGGGAAAAGAGTTTAACCCTAGGGATAAATAATATTACAAAAGTATTTGGGAATATTATTTATTGAAATACAATTCTAGAGATAAGATTTCTGTTAGGCATATAGAGATTTGACGGTGTTGGTATATATCTCTGCTCTACTCGGATATAAATAATGGAGGGATTATATGAATATGTTATAACCTCAACATGTATGGTCTAATGCACCGCTTTGTAATATTTGTAACATGTGGGGGGGATCGTTCACAGACGTATGGAGGAGTTTCATATGACAATTCAGTCGTGGACCTAGAGAGTCTCACAATACGAAGTGTACTCATTGTGCATTAGGGCAGCATAATGGATTGAATAGCTCCATCCTAGAAATTTCAGCAAGCCAAAAATATGTTTCGGGGTTCCTCGGGTTGTGCACTTGTTTAAACTTAAATGTTAAGTATATCATTTAATTAGTTGACAAGAGTTATTAACTAATTAGATGTTAACAAGTGGCACAATTTTATTCCATGAATTGTTTTACCATGAATTCACCCACTAACCATATTAGTAAAATCAAATAAGGTAAATATTAATTATTCAAATAGTTTTTGAATAATTAAATAAATATTATTTAAATAAATAAAATATGATTTTATTTATTTGTTATTTTATTCCTAAATGGAAGACATACCTAATTTGAGAAACATAAATTAAATTAAGTGGAGCACCATTTTGTGATTAATGGTTAATTTTATTAGACCATTAAAATGGCCACCAAACATTATTTTGGTAGTTGGCCACTCAATCTACTTTTGGTGGAGCACATGTGAAGTGTTGAGAGAACTAAAAATAGTTGGGTTTTATTTGTGTTAACAAGTGTGTGAATCAATTTTCGTGTAAGAGTTGAGAGGAAAAAGAAGAGTTAGTTTTGAGAGAGTTTTTCATTGAACAAAGACTTGTGGGAAAAACCAAAAAAGAAAGAAAAATAAGTTCTTTTTATTTTTCTTTCAAGTAATACAAACCTTGTTGCTGGAGATTATACTGTTGCTCTTCTAGCTTCACAATCTCACAGGATTGTTGTGAACTAGAATTGAACAAAAGTGTACTTTAAGGTGAGCTCAAAGTTGGAGCAAAGAAATCCGTATTTGCAATCTTCATCGAAGGTCTTTAAAGGTATGTTTTATGTATTCTTAAGTTGTTAAGAATTTAAGTACATGTGTATATGTTGATTACATGTTTAATTCCGCTACAAAATTCGTGTATATGATACATTTGTTTAGTTTTTTCAATATGTACACAATCACATGCATACACCCTAAAATACGTCAACAAAGAGAGACCCCAAAACAAAACCTGAGCATTGCAGTATCAGTATCCAAGGTTGCGATGCTGGAATGTGAAGACGATTCCCCTATGTCATAATCTAAGTGACACGACATCCAAGACTTAAAGTTGCAATGCTAACGCAACCTAAAAATTAACCAAGATCCAGAAGCTATGCTCCGCACCACTATAAAGGAAGCGTCATGGGGGTGAAACCAAATTTGAGCTAGAGTCGTAGTGCTGGGTAGTCAGGGCTACAACACTAAGGCAAAATCTATGATATCCTAACTTACATTGGATGTAAAGGACACCTTAATAAGAACCTATATTCCTATAAATAAAAGCCTTATAAGCTAAAATCAGAGCATAAAAAGAGTTGAGTAAAGAGAAAAGTTTTTGGAGAGTTTTAGACTAGTTTTAAAGATTGAACAAGAGATTTTGTACAATAATAAAGAGAGAGAAGATGCATATTTAGGGCACTATTTCTTGTCTCCTTTTTCTTACTATTGTATTTTATGGAATCTTCAGGATGTTGATGTTGTGTGTTTTAAAACCTTTTTTACTACTATGAACTAAGTTTTTAGTGCTAGGATTACAACTTTAAACTCGATATATAATTGAAATCAATTTCTTTTTTTATATTATGAAGTCAACTATGAATTATTCAATTTATCTTGTGAGTAATGCTTTATAATTATTTGATTACTAATTAAATTGTTGTACGAACCATAATAAACTTGGAAGAGTGGATTATATGTCTTGACTTGGATAAATTCATGTATGATTATAGTGTGACAACTATGAGTTCTATACGAGATAGGAATATACTTATATGGCATACATGGTATTATAAACCTACTTGTAATAAATTTTACCTTTATTTGATTACTATAGGAATATATGTAATTGTTAAGGTAAAATATGATTCACTTGACCATTGAAAAATGCTAGTAAAGATATTAGGGTTTTAATCAATAATCCATATTGATGGAGTAAATTAAAATAGGATTAATTGGTTCAAGTAAAGTGTCGAGGGATAGTTGTAATCCTAGGTTTAATTTGTACATGTAATTCAAACTTGTTTGCTTTGTTATCTTTTGTGTTATTTTCTATTTTATTTAGTTTAGAGTAATTCACTTGCTTTCTAATTGTATGGATAAAAGTAGGAAGATATAATTTTAGTACTTAACAAGAATATAATATAAACTTCTCATGGGAATGATACTCTCCTCATTATTTATTACTTGTTTGTAATAACGTGCACTTACGCTTTAATAACCTTATAATAAGTTTTTGGCGCTATTGTTGGAGAATTTGATATATATATTTTTGCTAATAATAATTCCAACCCATCTTACTTTTAAGTCAATCCTTTTTATTTTGTTTTTACAATAATTTTTTAGCGGTTTATGCAATGTTTAAAAACTATCATTTAGTTGCTCTTGATCTAGAGATCAAGAGAACACTAAGAAGGATACATCGGGAGTGAAATCAGGCTTTACAATAAGTAGACACTAAGGTTGACCGAATTCAGAATCCAAATGAAGAACAAAGATCCTTGAGGGACTATGCAGTCCCATTGTTTGATGGCATTCACTTTAGCATATGCAGACCACAATTACCGCCAACAATTTCAAGATCAAACCGAGCAAAGTTAAAGGACTTTGTGCTATTTAGTAGGCTATCAAATGACGATCCTAATAAGCATATAGTAAATTTCTTGGAGATTTAAAATACTTTCAAGTATAATAAAGTCTTTAACAATGCCATTAGACTGCGGGTATTTCCCTTTTTGCTCAGGGATAAGGAGATAAGGTGGTTGATGTTAGTGCCATCTAGATTAATAGTAACATGAGACGATCTTGCATAGAAATTTCTAGTTAAGTTCTTTCCACTAGCCAAAAACAACATAGGTGGAGAATGATATAACATCATTTGTGCAATACGATTCAAAGTCCTTGTAGAAAGGATGGGAGTAGTCCTGAGGAAATGTTTGCATCATAAGGTCCCAAAGTGGTTGTTAATTTATAAATCTTTTAACGTGTTAGTGGGGCACCTATGAAAAATAGTGGATGCTACAGTAGGAAGAGCATTAATGAACAAGTCAACTAATAAAGTATATAACTTGCTTGAGGAGATGACATCTAATAGCTATCAATAACCAGTAGAAAGAGTTATCCAAGAAAGATTGCAAGTGTTCACGATATAGAATCACTTTCCACATTGATCGCATAAGTCGACTTATTATCAAAGAAGTTTGATATCATTAAAGTAAATGCAGTAAAGAGCAAGAGTGGGCAAGCAAAACCAAAAATCGAACTGAATCGAACTGGCCTAGCCAGTTTGGTTCAGTTATTTTATTAAAAAAACCTGGTCAGTTATTATTTAGGAAAAACCGTTTGGTCTGGTTCGGTTTGATTTTTTCTAAATAATAACTGAACCGAAAAAAATCGAAAAAAAAAACCCTAAATTTTTATTGTAAACTTAAAATTTATTTTGATGGATACTTTTATTTTCATGAAATTGGAGAATTTTATTTTTATGGATATTATAAGAAATTAGTATATTATTAGTAAATAAAAAGTTTAAATTTATTCTTAAATTAAGCAAATTATAATTATGTCAATATGAAACAGGTCCAAGAATTAAGTTTAATAATGACATAATAATTTTTTTGGAAAAAAAAATTAAAAACCCCCATAATTTAAAAAAACAAAAAAAAAAAGCCTAATAAAACTTACATTTTGATCTTAAAACCAAAAAAACCAAAACGAAAAAATTGGTTTGGCTCAGTTAGGTTTTCTCTACCCCATTTGATTTTTTCGATTCTGTTTCTAAAAAAATAAATATAATCAGTTCGGTTGAACTGTACCCACCCTTAGTAAAGAGACAACCACGTTTGATTTTTGTGGTGACAATCATTCAAATGGCCAATACATGGAAACTGCACAGTACGTTGAAAACTATAACAGGCAAAAAAGGTGTTATACTATCTAAACTCAAGCGCACGCTATCATATCAAGTAATATAGGATTTTAAGTCTAGATATCGATCCTAAAGGGATTATACAATCTAATTCTGATGTCGTCTTATCCATACAGTATCTAAAACTCAAATTTCTTATAAGAGAAGGAGTTCAGATTTAATAGGCGAGATCAAAAACTCAAATTTTTTATATGGCACTATGCATGTAACATTACAAACATTGTACGATCGGAAGGAGTTCAGATCAGATCTAAAAGAGTTTAGATAAGGGCTTATAGTTAGCCACGCTGAGAGATATAAATGCTAAATGTTAGTACAGCTATTATAAAACTCAGCAGATCCAAGAATTAGAGCCTTGTCTGTAATGGGATATAAACTTGGGAATATATCAGTAACTGTATAGTTGCAAGAGTTATAATTGGGTGCCAGAAAATGCAAGTTGTGCAAGTATGTTCTTGAATAATTGTCCCTGATCTATTTCTGCTGATACGGGTCTATCGGTGGATAGCTTTATATATAGATCAGTATATGTCGTACCATAGGGCATAGATGATCGTTTTTAGCCGACTGTGAGCTTGGAGCTCGTATTGACATATACGTATCCAGTTAGAATTGGATATGAGACAGACTTACGAGAGCCTCCGATAGACACCTTATATAAGCCGTCAACGGATGGTCCTCTCGAGTTGAGTACTATACGTGGTCCTTTGACCTGAGTACTATGGTGGGCTTGAAAGTGATCCACCATACTTTGGTTCCACGTATGTCACAGACCTTTCATGGTGTGACCACTGGGTGTCGCTGGGTATAGTCCAATGCTTATGAAGTTCGGTGCGTATAGATATGGGATCCGCCAGCTCGCATATAGAGTTAGATATCCAAATGCTTTGAGACTGTATCTTAGAAAGTCTTATGGCTACAAGCAATCATCCCGGGAAAGAGTTCTGCCTGGGTGGAACAATATGGCAAACGAGTTGACGCATATTGTTCAGTGAGATACAAGTTTAGAGATAAGACATGGTTGAGCACTAGGCATTTGAAAGTGATAATCTATATCCCTACACATCCAGGATATCATGACGGAAAGACTATACGTATGCATTGTAACCTCAGCTTGCATTGTTCAACGCACTAATTTGTATATTCGTGACGTGTGCGTGGGGCATTGCTCACAGACTCATGGAATATTTCCATTTGATAAATCGAGCGTAGGACCTAAGGAGTCTCGCGATATGGAGTATACTCGTTGTGCACTGAGGCAGCATGCCGGATTAAAGTGTTTAATCCAGTAATATTTAGCACTACCACGGGAATGCGTGTGTGTCTGTATTTAAATGTTAAATACAACAATTAATCAATAATTATTATTTACTAATTATATGATAACACGTGGCGCATTATGAACCCTCGGTTGAGTTTACCCAAGTGTGGGTTTGGTGAGCCCAATAGGGATAGACTTAGTAACTATTCATGAAGGATAAAATGATCAATTCACACTTTGATTATTTAATTGTTAAATAATCAAAATATCTCTCTTATTATATTATATAATATATTTTTATATTATATTATATATTATTATATTATATTTTATTATATGATATTTTATATATAATAATATTTTATTTTTAGGTGCCAAATAGTTGGCACCCATTATGTAATATTATATTATTATTATTATATTGATATTTTATATTATATAATATATTATTTTATTTTATATGTATATAAAGAGAGAGAAAGATTGAAATTTTGGTGTTTTTTTTTTGCCATTTTGGCCGAGAGAAGGAAGAAAGAAATAGAGAGGAAAAAGAAAGAAAAGAAGAAGAAAGAAAGAAGAAGAAGAAGAGAAGAAGAAAAAAAGGGGAAAATGAAATTGTTTCATTTTCTCTATGCTTCTAATTGGAGTAATTGTGAATTGCTTTAAATTCTCTATTTTTTATTCTTTTGAAGAAAAGGATAAAAATACACGTTGACCATTTTGGGTTTAAGAGTTAAACTCAGTGCTGCTTATAGGGTTGCTATTCTAGCTCACCAAGCCCACCATGTTGATGATTAGATCTGCCCTCGAGTTGGTCTCCATGTGGACTCCGAAAAATTACGTATATAATATTACACGTTGAGGTGAGTTCTCTATCCTATAAATATATTAATGCGATTAATATAGTTTATTTATTGTGTTTATTGCAAATTTCACACTTTCGTCAGACTTAAATATGTATTTGATATATATTTAGGCAATAGACACAATTGTACTTGTATACACCCATATATATTAGATCTGCGGCTAACAGAAAATAGTATCAGAGCCATTTAGGATATATTTGGGTGTGGTTTGAGTGAATGGATGCAAAAGACCGGGTGTAAATGACGCGTTTCCAGTGTTGAAATGAGTATGCCAAATGGGAAGTACTGGGCGCTACAGCGCCAATGGGCTGGGGCCGCAGCGCTAGGGGTTTGACCTCCTAATGCTGCAGCGACGAAATCTGGCGCTGCGGCGGTGCATTGTTCACTGCTACAGCATTTTTGGAACAGTGTTACTATAGTGTTTCAAGAATAATTTTGCATGTGTAGATTTATGAGATGTAGTGATAAAAGTTATCACTCTACATTATAAATCGGGGTTTATAAGATGCAGTGATAAAGAGTTATCAATCTACATTATAAATCGGGGTTTGTAAGATGCAATGATAAAGAGTTATCAGTCTGCATTATAAACCAGAATTAATTTTTCTGTGCTGGTAACCACAATAAGAGCCCTACTGGTAGAGGTTAGTTGTGCTTGCATAGAAAAATTGATTAATAGAGAATCACCCTTATTAAGAGTATGGAAACCATAGGATACAAAAATATCTCTTAATCAGATTAAAGAATATTGGATTATGAGATAATATTTTATTCCGATCCGTCTTATCAGTACGATGTTAAACGAGTCACGTCAGCCTTTTTTCAATATTGCTACAGCGTAAGGGACTTGGTCGGTTGGGCTTGGACTATACCGGTTAAACATAAGATAAGGCAAATATATGCGAAAGTATTGCTTAATATTGCTATAGCATGAAGGTAGTATCGGTAACGTATATTTGATCATTGACAAGTTAATCTAGAATACACTTACCCAATATTGCTACAGCGTGAGGATAAGGTATATTCAGGATCAAGTGGTTAGAGTTGCATGAGATGCAATTGACAAAAGTTGTCTACCTGTTGGGTTTACAAAGGACAATATTGCTAAAGCGTAAGGTTCAATAAATTTCAATGGGATCTACTTCCTGCTGTATAGTTTAAAAATTTTAAACTATCGTCTTTCCGTTTGAAAGATTACTGGGATTATGTAAAGTAGTGGGAGGGCATTTTAAATCGAAAATGTATAATTAGTAAACCTATGATTTAAAACATTCTATTAGCGATTTAATGAATATTTCACTTACATCTCCCGTAAGTTTGGCCTGTCAAGAATAATGGCTATTACAAACCAGTTGGTGTGTATAGTTGATACAGTCCAAGTCTAGAGTACTAGGAAATACCCTGATTAGTGGATCAATCTCAGAAGTGTTCTAGATTCAGAAAATTTTGGATTTATTGCTGATCAGAGTTTGCCATAAGGTAATTCTGAAAATACCTCTCTAGAGGAATGAACAGAGGGAGTGTGACCCTCTTTGTTCAGGGTGCTTCATCTTCTACCCCAAGTATATCTGGTGAGACCAGATGTGTGCAGAGAAGAAGATGAGGCAGATACTCATCATAAATCCTCAAAGGCAACATTTATCCAAAAGATCAACAAGATGACGTATAGATAGAAAGTGTTTCCACTACAGTAAAGTTGGGTATTAAAAATCCCTCTACCCTAGAAGCCTTATAATTGTCAGAAAGACTTCCACAAATTTGTGTTTGACACATATAGATATTTCTAGGGCATATGATGCCAGTTCAAGCTAAGTATGAGATACCGTACATCCCTCTCATATCTGCAATGTATTGCAGGGATTGAGAGAGACTTCAATGCAACAGCTTGTAGAAGTAAAGTTGAGAGTAAGAAATTGTGATTTCTTATAGGTCCAAGTTGTTGAGCAACTTGACTTACTTCTTGTATGCAATACAATAGTTGTATTGCATAATAAGTATAATATTTTATTAGCTGAATGTCAGTTAATAAATAGACATTATATACAATTAAAAATGCCTATAGATCGGAATAATTAAATAATACGGAGCTGTGGTATATAAGTTTAGGTCATATAGGCGTGAGACACTCGTCCATCTAGTTAACGATGGTTAGATTCCTAATCTGACCACAAAGACTTAACCAGTTTATGAATAATGTATTCACGGAGATAACCAAACATACCAGAATGTACATCACATCCCTTCGATTATATCAAGGTAGTGAATACATCAACAACAAGTTTTCGTTTGTTTAAGGAATAATGAGATTCTCACTCACTATAGTCCTCCGGGTAGTCTATAACATAATGATGTTTAGGAAATGAGGAATCAGACTTTATTAGATATAGTCCGATTGATAATAAATGTTACCGATTTATATCTGTAAAAATATGCTCCAAAAATAGCTGCTCATTAAGTAGAGTTCAATTAGAATCTGTTTCTTCCATTCCGTATGAGATACAGAAAGGAAGAAAAACGTATCTTAAATATGTTAAGACTTGGTGTTGTCCTGCTTACATAAGAGTTACGCAGCAGGGTATCTTGTTTTGTAAGAGTTACTTAGTAGGATAAACAGCACCCAATAGGTATAAGTATCATTTAGTATCCTATAACTCCAATAGGATACTAGTTTTATGATTCAGAGAAAGAAAGTGTGTTTGTTTCTCGTCGATTATGGGAATCATAAAATGATTGAGCTTGGTGAAGCCAATCTAGAAATTAATAAACCAAGGATGGGAACTCACGCTCAATTAAGCAGTGATCTTTTAGCACACCTTTAAATGGGTTGGAAAGGATGTCCTGATCACCTTTTATGTATGGTTGATACCTGAAGGTGAACTTGGAGTTTTTTTGGTAGAAGAAAATCATCATTGACCTATAGGCAGTCAATGTTAGACATCGAATAGGGAAGCAGCAAGAAGCCGTGAAAATAATATTGACTATATGCATCAGAATTAAGTCTAGGACTTAGTTAAGCTACCTATGAGAATTGTTCTCATTGGTTGTAAAGGGTTTACAAAGAGGTAATGGAAGCCAGATGGAAGGTAGAGACCTTCTAGGCCCAATATTGGTTCTAGAAAGGTAATCCTCACTGATCTGGCATCACTAAGAGGAAACCTTTGAACCAATATTGATGTTAAAGTCAATTAATATTTTATTGGCTCTTGCAACATATTATGACTATGAAGTTTGGCAGATGGATGTAAAGAAGGTGTTCTGGAATGGATATCTCAAGTAAAAGATATTCATGGAATAACTTGAAGGTTTTACGTTAGCCAGACTTCTGGTCCAGTGTGCATGAAAGGTCAGTGGGAGCATGATAGTCTTCTTGATGCTCTTTGTTGATGATATATTGGTCATTGGGAATGATGTCAGTATGTTATAATCGATTAGAAGTAACTAGTAAGAATTGCTCCATAAAGGATTTGTGAGAGGCTTCCTTTATATTGGGAATAAAGCTTTATAGAGATAGAGCTAGGAAGCTGATAGAACTCTCTTAAATCATTTCACATCAATAGACCTGGTGTTCATCTTTTGAGGAGAGTGTCTCTTCAAATGGAATATGAGAGAGAGTTAGAGTATCTAACACACCAGATACATTAGATATTTAGAGATTGATGTATATTATGATGTGTTTGAGACCTTGATATCAGTTTGGCTGTAAAAGGTACAAGCCGAGTTCAGTCTGATTCAGGTGACTGCCATTTGATGGTAGTCAAACATATCCTAAGGTACCTTGAAGGTACAAAAGATAAGTTTCTCAAAAATAGAGAAAGTGACTTACAAATGAGAAGATACACAAAGTCATACTTCAAGTCTAACCTAGATAATAGAGAGTCTACATCTGAGAATGTGCTCATTCTCATTAGTACTAGATGAGTTGAAGATACACCAAACTGCGATTCACTGCTTATTAATAAGTACGCAACGAAAGTGGTAGTAAAGATTCGTAGATTTGTCGTTGGCCTTGGAAGAGTTCCAACACAGATGGATCCTATCCCATAGTTTTACAACAAAACTAGGTCGTTGTACAAGGTGAGGTGCCAAGAGGACACTAGTACTCTAATCGTGATGAAAGGAGTATCGTATGACTAGAGGGATCTTGGCTGAAGGAGATGTGATTATTTATAGAAGTGTTCTATAAATAATTTAGCGGACCAACATTCTAATGCCATGACTCTAAAAGTGTTTATGAAACACGGAGAGTCGATGTGTATGAGATACCATCAGAAATGGCATTAGAGCAAGTGGGAGATTGTTAGGGTCAGTGCTTACGTGTCATCCCTGAATGTACATATACTTATGTATTTATACAAGTGTATATTCCCATTAAATCGTTAATAACAATTTATATGGTACTATGTATGTAACGTTACAAACATTATATGATCAGAAAGAGTTCAGATCAGATCTAAAAGAATTTAGATAAGGGCTCATAGTTAGTCACGCTAAGATATATAAATGCTAAATGTTAGCACAGCTAAGTGTTAGTTGGTTATAATACTCAACATATCCAAGAGTTGGAGCCTTGTCTGTAGTGGGACATAGACCGAAATATACCAGTAACTGTATAGTTGCAAGAGTTATATCGGGTGCCATAAAATACAAGTTACGCAAGTATGTTCCTAAATAATTGTCCCTGATCTATTTCTGCCGATGTGGGTCTATAGGTGGATACCTTTATATATAGATCAGCATATGTCGTACCATAGGGTATAAATGGTCGTTCCTAACCGACTGTAAACTTGGAGATCGTATTGACATATACGTATCCAGTTAGGACTAGATATGAGACAGACTCACGAGGGCCTCCAATAGACACCTTATATAAGCCATCAACGGAGGGTCCTGTCGAGTTGAGTAGTATACGTGGTCCTTTGACCTGAGTGCCACGGTGGGCTTGTAAGTGATCTACCATACTTTAGTTCCACGCATGTCACAGACCTTTTATGGTGTGACCGCTGGGTGTCACTGGGTATGGTTCGATGCTTATAGAGTCCGGTGGGTATAGATATGGGATCCGTCAGCTCGCATATGGAATTTGATATCCAGATGCTTCAAGACTATATCTCAAAATGTCTTGTGGCCACAAGCAATCATCCTGGGAAAGAGTTCTGCCTGGGTAGAACAATATGACAAAAGAGTTTGCACATATTGTTTAGTGAGATGCAAGTTTGGAGATAAGACATGGATGAGCACTAGGGGATTTGACGGTGATAATCTATATCCCCGCACATCCAGGATATCATGACAGAAGGACTATACGTATGCGTTGTAACCTTAGCTTGTATGGTTCAACGCACTGATTTGTATATTCGTGATGTGTGCGTGGGGCATTACTTACGGACTCATGGAATAGTTCCATTTGGCAAATCGGGCGTAGGACCTAGGGAGTCTCGCGATATGGAGTATACTCGTTGTGCACTGGGGCAGCGCGCCGGATTAAAGTGTTTAATCCAACAATATTCAGCACTACCACAATAATACGTGCGTATCTATATTTAAGTATTAAATACAACAATTAGTCAATAATTATTATTTACTAATTGTATAATGTCACGTGGTGCATTGTAGACCTTCGGTTGAGTTTACCTAAGTATGGGTTTAATAAGACCCATTAAAGGTAGACTTGGTAACTATTTATGAGGGGCAAAATGGTCATTTCACACTTTAATTATTTAATTGTTAAATAATCAAATATCTCTCTTATTATATTATATAAATTATTTATATTATATTATATTGATAAGGGCAAATTTGTCATATATTTTCTCATGTTTTTATTATTGATATTTTATAGTTTTATGAGAATAGATGACTATTTATGTGCATTATTGTTATTTATAGGGACTTGAACGAAAACAGGGACTAAAATGCAAAGTTTTCAAAGTATGTGTCCATCGCCCCAGCGCCACATGAATTGTCGCCCCAACTCTGAAATAGTGATTGAAATAAGAAAAACGACCTGCTTAAGTCGCGTCTAGCGCCCAGCGCCAACGAGTCATCGCGCCAGCGACGATACATCGCCCCAGCGCTAGCAACATATCGCGCCAGCGGTGAAGCCGTTTTCATACAGCGCCCCAGCGCCAAGATCCCACCGCTCCAGCGGTAATAGCTTTTTCACGCGTCGCCCCAGCGACAGATGCATAGAGCGCCAGCGGTAGTGCGAGTCCTAGTCCGACGAGAATTGAGATTTTCAAGCTCATATCAATCCCTATATAAAGCCACTCGTTCCCAGCCTTCAAGGAGGAATCCAAGACGACCCAAGAGCACCAAGAATATAGAGCACAAGTCTTGGAGAGCAATAGGAGCTTAATTGAAGCAACTTTAGAAAGAGATACAAGACGTTCTTCGACATCAAGAGTTCCTAGGCAGCGCAATTAAGAGCAATTCGACGTCTATATCGGTTGCTAATAATTGTATCATGATTTATAATTATCTTTACTGCTGTTCTCTTGTAGCCATGAGCTAAACTTGTTTTCTAGGGTTAATACTTGAACTCAATATGTGTGCTTAATTGCCATATCTTTCGAATATTTAATAAACTTAGTCATTTATTATTTAAATTACTTGTGTTTAATGCTTCAATATATCTGGCCAATATATGGTGAATGAATTGGTAATATTTTGATAAACTCGGAAGAGGAATCAATATATTTAGACCTAGGTAATTTGATGCATGATTGTAGAGTAACATTCAATGTTGCATATGCAAGTTTCAATTTAGGATAGGAATATACCTAATTGGCATGTATGATCAATAAGACCTAATCTTAATGAATCTTAATTTATTACAAGTACCATAGGAATATAGGTATTTGGTAAATTAAGGTATACTTGCATGACCTTGGAAGAGGTTTGTGAATACATTAGTGTCTTGATCAATAATAAAGACTAAGTGAGTTAAATATTAGAGGATTAATCATTAGAAACATATTGAGGGATAATATTAATCCTAGGTTTTCTCTACATTGCTATCACCTATTTTTCTTTACATTGTGTTTTTGTTTTATATTTCTTACATTCAGTCTTAGATTTTTATTTTTCTGAATAATTATTAAGAAGATATAATTTTAGTAATTGGTTTAAAAAGAAGAAACTATCCCTGTGGGTTCGATATCAGACTATTTAGTCTCTTTATTACTTGCATACGATAGTGTATACTTGCACTTAATTTATGATATAGAAATATCGCATCATATATATTATTATATTATATTATATTTTATATATAATAATATTTTATTTTTTAGCGTTAAACAGTTGGCACCCATCATGTAATATTATATTATTATTATATTAATATTTTATATTATATAATATATTATTTTATTATATATATATAAAGAGAGAGAGAGATTGAAATTTTGGTGTTTTTTTGGGCCATTTTAGCCGAGAGAATGAAGAAAGAAAAGAAGAATAGAAGAAAAAAAAAAGAGGATAATGAAATTGTTTCATTTTCTCTATGCTTCTAATTGGAACAATTGTGAATTGCTTCAAATTCTCTATTTCTTATCCTTTTGGAGAAAAGGATAAAAACACACACTGACCATTTTGGAGTTTAAGATTTAAACTCAGTGCTGCGTATAGGGCTGCGGTTCTAGCTCACCCTGTCGATGACTAGAACTACCTTTGAGTTGGTCTCCATGCGGACTCTAACAAATTACGTGTATAACGTTACACGTTGAGGTAAGTTCTCTACCCTATAAATATATTAATGCGATTAATATAGTTTATTTATTGTGTTTATTGCAAATTTCATATTTTCGTTAGACTTAAATATGTATTTGATATATATTTAGGCAATAGACACAATTGCACATGCATACACCCGCATATATTAGATCCGCGGTCAACAATATTCTAAATCATTTGGAGTTGGGAGTGTGCTATGATAAACTTTCTGATTGAAAAAGGGTTTTGTCTCATTGGTGAAGGATTTCCTCATATGAAGGTTGACAAATGCTGATGCTTTGCACTTGTCTTCTTTGAAGACTCGACTGGCTATTGATGATAATTATCTTAATTGTGATGGGGTGGATGTTTCAGATTTAGAGTTTAAGTCTAATGGTAATGGTGATTCTCTCAAACAACAAGGAGTTGGCTTTGTTATTCCTCTACCTAGATTACTTTCTTAAGAGGTATTAGTGAGTCTTTCTGTTTATTTTGTAATTTTATTTTTGTTTATCTGTTATTGTTATTCAGTGTATAAATAATAGAAGGGTAAAATTTCTACTTATAAAGATCTTTCTGATGTAGTTGTCCTACTAAAGGATGCTTCTTAGATATTTTATTTGTCTCTCATCTTTTGTACTTCTTAATTTCAAACTTTGTTACTTCTAGGTTCATTAGTACTCTTCCTAACAAGTAAGTGTTTACTTTGATTGATGAACCCTTTTAAGATTTTTTTTGGATGTTGTACTTATTAGTTTATTTTGAGGCATATTCTAAGGTATGCCTTTTAAAATGTATTTGGATGATTTCATACTTAACCTAGTTAGGGTATATTTTGGATATATTTTGAGATGTATTAAATGACTTTTATATTTAGCCTAGCAAGAGTATACTTTGATGTATATCTAATGTCACTTTAGGTATATTTTGAGATTATATTTAATATTGATCATATGCGTAATCCTCTTTTAGAAGTATTCGAAGGGTTTTTCTAAATTTTTTGCCTGTTTTTGTCTTTTTTTCCCTTAATTTTTTTTTAAAGAGAGAGATATTGTTTTCCTTAAGATATGCATACTAAGCATATTTTGTGTATTATTCAGTTTTGAATGAATACAATCTAATGTTCTTTTTGTCGGTTACTATATTTGAGATTGAAAATGTATCATAAGTGTAAATGAATAATGAATATGTTTTCACTCCACTTTTCTTATCGTGTGATACAAGTACTTGTTTTTTTGACTACATAACTTATTTAGTCATTTTTTGATTGGATTTAATTATATGACTATTCATCTTTTTGAACATACGATATGATATATCGTATTCTCAATTGTGTATGTAGTTAATTTTGACAACTTATTTGATTGCAAGATTTAATTATTTATCTTTCAACTCTGAATATGCAACATGACTAGTCGTCCTTTCAGTTATAAGTATGCGACAAGACTAGTCATCTTTTGTTTAAGAGTGTATGGCATGATTAGTCATCTTTCAATCATGTAACTTGTTTAATTGTCTTTTTAATTATGTGACTTATTTAATCACCTTTTTAATCATGTGACTTATTTAAGTTGCCTTTTTATTTTGATCATGCGAGATGATTGATCGTCCTTTGATTTTGTTTGTGTAACATAATTGGTCGTATTTTGATTATGCAAGATAATTATCTTTGAATGTGTTTTGTCTTTTTTGAACTATGTGTATATGACAAGACTAATCATCTTTGAGTTATAATTATATGACAGTACTAATTATCTTTTTAATGTGATGGTGTAACATGCCTAGTCGTCTTTTAATTATAAAGGTGCAACATACTCAGTCGTCTTTTGGTAATTCAATGAGTTATGCTGTAATGTAAACTATAATGCTTGTCATTTTGCTTCTTTAGCTATAAGAATTTATTATCAAGGCATGATTATAAAGAGAATAGCTTGCAACTTGTAGAGCTAATAACTTTTATTTGAAAACTTTGCATAGATGTGCATTTTACAAGATTTTTATAATTTGCATATTTCAATAATTCAAGTGCTATGACAGCTCGCGTGATTTAACAACTTATATAAATTAGCAACTTGCACGCTTTGATAGCTTACAAGCTTTGACAACTTGCATGATTTAACAACTTATGTGATTTGATAATTCGCAAGATTTGACAACTTGCGTGATTTGGTAACTCACGAGATTTGACAACTCGCTTGATTGGTTAACTCGCGATATTTGATAACTTGCGTGATTTAGTAACTCTTAAGATTTGATAGTTCATGCTTTTCTCTACTTCTTATGATTCTTTCTCTTCTTGGAACCATCTAAAACTAGCTATAACTAATTTTTGAAAGAGTCTTGTATCTTATTTGATGTAGATAGAAATGTAAAAATCTCTTTTGAGCTATGAGCACAACAGGACTAATCGTCTTTTATATTTTAGATATGCGACATAATTAGTTATCTTTTGATTATGAATGTGCGACATGATTAGTCATTTTATGAGAATGAATATGTGACTAATTGATTATGAATGTGCGACATGATTAGTCATCTTATGAGTATGAATATGTGACTAATTGATTATGAATGTGCGATATATTATGTCATCTTTTAATTATAAATATGCGATGTGATTAGTCATCTCTTGATATAATGATGCGACATGATTAGTCATCTTTTTATTTGTAAATGATGCGACATATTTTAGTCGTCTTTGATTGTACAACTTCATTTGATATATATGAATGTTGTGGCAAGTATTTGTCGTGTAGCCCAAAAGTCAATCAACCTGCTTTGACTGATATCGGGCAGTTATGAACAACTAGATTCCACTGTAAGTTACGTTTTTAAGTATGAACATCGCAGCACATATTTGTCATCTTTTTAATTTGTATGACTTATTTAATCAACTTTTTTATATGAATAGTGTGACGTATGTTCGTCATCTTTTGATTTTTGTGACTTGTTTTAGTCGCCTTTTTGTGATATGAATACTGTGACTTATATTCGTCATCTTTTTTTTTATTTGTGTGATTATTTATTCGCTTTTTATCTTTGAATGAATGGTGAGACATGATTAGTTGGTTTTGGATTGTGACATATATTTGTCGGCTTCAGATGTATGACATGATTAGTCAGTTTTGAATGTGTGACATTATTAGTCAGCTTTTGTGTGACGTATTGTCCGTCGGCTTTTTGATATTTTGGTGCGATGTACCGTCTGTCAACTTTTTAATTTATACGACTTGTTTAGTTGGCTTTGGTATGATGTACTGTCCATGAGATTTTTAATTTACATGAATTGTTTAGTCAACTTTTTGATATGAATGATACAACGTACTATCCGTTGGCTTTTTTATTATGCAACTTGTTTAGTCGGCTTTGCTGCGCCATTTTGTCTGTCTTTTTTTTTATTTACGCAACTTGATTAGTCAGTTTTTTATTTTATGCGACTTATTTGATTAGCTTTGGTGTGAGGTTCTGTCTGTTGGTTTTTTTAATTTGTATGACTTATTTAGTCAACTTTGGTGTGATGTTTTGTATGTTGGCTTTTTTAATTTATGCGACTTGTTTAGTCAGCTTTTTCTTGCTGGACAACTTTGTCACATATCTTTTCATGAATAAAAACATATACTTCCTTTACAAGGAAACTAGGAATAAGAAACTCTGTGATAGCTTTTAAGATGAAGAAATGATATAAACCTCGCCAACAATGAGACGAAATCTGACATCAAAATGTGGAATTGAACCCTAAGATCTTTAAGACGCAAGTTTGATAAGTCTTGACCCTTGACTTAGCAAGCCAAGAACCAAGACTACGACTGAATAAAGGCTGTCATACCAAGAAACCTAAGGACACTCAAGAATCAAGGTGATAAGTTTGGTTGTTTAAAAGCCACAAGAATAATCTTGATAAGTTCGAAGTGCTTTCAAAAATAAAAGAAAAACACAAAAACTCTCTATTTTTTTTTTAATTCTGTATCCGCACTTTCAATCCCCATGATATTTATAAAGACCATATAGGATATCAAGTTACATCTTTTAAACTTACAACTGCCTTTACACTCAAAATCTAAACTTATAGCTACCTTCACACCTAAAAGTTTACAATTACAACTAACACAACAATTGCAATTATAAAATTCAAACATATCACAGAAAACTATAGCTAACCTCATACCCAAAAGTCCATAATTACAACTAACACAAAAAATGTAATTACAAAATTCAAACATAATCTTTACTAATTCAACAAGTATGTTCCTAAGTCTTGAATTTGAAAGAAAAAGTAATTGCTAGTCTTTTATAATTAAATCTCTAAAAAAATCTGTCTGTATTAAATTTAAATTTGAAATTTATATCTTGGGCCTTTCAAAAGCCGTGTTGATCTTCAATTATCTCTTCTAAAACCTTAATTAAAGTATTAGATTCTCTTGAATCTAATTTTGACCTATTTGAAATGGATTTAGGCTTATGCTAGGCCTCCATGTGTTTGCCATCTCACAAACTTGTTGAATCAACCTATTTAATGATTCTTTAAAATGTTTGGCTCCAAGTTTAGTGATTAGCCCACTTAAAAAACTTAATGGATCATGTGATTGTTGCCTGATCTATCCTCACTGATGCTGGTCTATCAGTGAATACCTTAATAAATATATAAATCGGTGTATGTCTATATCTGGATGGTCTAGATGGTTAGTCTTACCAAACCATGAGTTTAGTGGAAGCTCGTATAGAGATACAGGTATTCAGTAAGGACTGAATGCTGAACTGACTCACAAAGATCTCCAATAGACATCCCATAAAGCCGTCAATGGAGGATCTTTCGAGTTGAGTAGTATTCGTGGTCCTTTGACTTGAGTGCCACGGTGGGCTTGTGAGTGGTCTACCATACTTTGGTTTTACACATGTCAGAAACCTTTCATAGTCTGACCGATGGGTGTCGCTAGGTATGGTCCGATGCTCATGGAGTCAAGTGTGTATAGATATGGGATCCATCAGCTTATTTGGGTGAGTATTATATCCTGATGCTCTAACATTATATTTCAGAAAGTCTTATAGCCATAAGCAGTAATTCCCGGGGAAAAAAGTTACAAAAGTGTTTGAAAATATTATTTATTGAAATACAATTCTAGAGATAAGCTTTCTGTTGGGCATATTGAGATTTGACGGTGTTGATCTGTATCTCCGCTCTACCTAGATATAAATGATAGAGGGATTATATGAATATATTATAACATCAGCTTGTATGATCTAACGTGCCGCTTTGTAATATCCATAACGTGTGTATGGGGTATCATTCATGGATGTATGGAGGAGTTTCATATGATAATTCGGGCATGGACCTAGAGAGTCTCACAATATTAAGTGTACTCGTTGTGCACTGGGGCAGCATAATGGATTGAACAGTTTCATCCTAGAAATTCCAACAAACCGAAAATATGTTTCAGGGTTCCTTGAGTTGTGCACTTGTGTAGACTTAAATGTTAAGTATATCATTTAATTAGTTTACAAGAGTTATTAACTAATTAGATGTTAGCAAGTGGCACAATTTTATTCTATGAATTATTTTACCATGAATTCACCATTAACCAAGTTAGTAAAATCAAATAAAGTAAATATTAATTATTCAAATAATTTTTTGAATAATTAAATAAATATTAATTAAATAAAAAAAATATGATTTTATTTATTTGTTATTTTATTCCTAAATAGAATACATACCTAATTTGAGAAACATAAATTAAATTAAATGGAGCATCATTTTGTAATTAATGGTTAATTTTATTAAACCATTAAAATAGCCACAAAAAATTATTTTGGTAATTTGTCACTTAATCTAATTTTGATGGAACACTTGTGAAGTGTTGAGAGCACTAAAAATGGTTGGGTTTTATTTGTGTTAATAAGTGTATGAATCAATTTTGTGCATAGAGAGGAGAGGGAAAAAAAGAGTTGATTTTGAGAGAGTTTTTCATTGAACTGTTGAAAAACTTGTGAGAAAAATTAAAAAGAAAGAAAAATAAATTCTTCTTATTTTTCTTTCAAGTAATACAAACCTTGTTGCTGGAAATTATATTGCTGCTATTCTAGCTTCACAATCCCATCAAATTTTTGTGAAGTAGAATTGAACATAAATGCACTTCAAGGTGAGCTCAAAGTTGGAGTTAAAAAATATGGATTTGAAATCTTCATCGGAAGTCTTCAAAAGTATGTTTTCTTTATTCTTAAGTTGTTAAGAATTTAAGTACATGTGTATAAGTTGATTACATGTTAAATTTCGCTACGAAATTCGTGTATTATGATACATGTATTTATTTTTTAATATGTACACAATCACATGCATACACCCTAAAACAAGTTAACATTTGCTACCCTAAAATGACCTATCAAACTACTACCATATGCTTCCTGAATGTGTAATTCATGCATGGATGAATATGGAACACACAATTTTTTTTCTTGAAACAGAAAATCATCATATAAATAGAACTTCCCATTCGCCCTTTTAGTGTAATTTTTAAACAAGTTACCGAAATCATAATCCATTGCATATAACTCCTTAATGTAATCAAATCCAAGCAATTTAGCATTAAGGGTTGAAAGTAAAGTGTACCTGCGTGATAATGCATCGACAACTATATTTTCCTTACCTTGTTTGTATTTGATCACAGAGGGGGATGTTTCAATGAACTCCACCCATTTGGCATAGCATCTGCTCAACTTATGTTGCCCCTTTAAATGCTCCAAAGATTCGTGATCTGTATGAATCACAAACTCTTTTGGCCTAGTGCTGCCAAGTCTTTAGAGTTCGAACCACTGCATATAATTCTTTGTTGTAAGTAGGATAGTTTAGGGCTGCCCTATTCAATGTCTCACTAAAGTATGCAATCGGTCTTCCGTCTTTAATTAATATGCCTTTGATACTTATACCCGAAGTATCACACTCAATTTCAAATGTTTTAGAGAAGTTAGGTAAAACAAGTAAAGATACATTAGTCAATTTTTCTTTAATGAGCTTGAATGCCTTTTCTTGTTCCTCTCTTCACTTAAACGAAAAATCTTCTTGATGACTTTGGTTTAGAGAGCGTCTATGCTACTAAAATCTCAAACAAAACACTAGAAATAACTAGCTAAGCCATGGAAGCTTTTTACCTGATTCACCGAAGTAAGCGTTGGCCAATCTTTAATTGCCTTTACCTTTTCCTCATCAACCTCAATCCCCTTAGCACTTACAACAAAATTAAGAAATACAAGCTTATCCATACAAAAGGTACATTTCTTAAGATTAGTAAACAATCTTTCTTTCCTTAAAACCTCTAAAATAAGTATTAAGTGTTCAACGTGATCGTCCAGGATTTTGCTATAGATCAAGATATTATCAAAGTAGACAACTACAAATTTGCCAATGAAAGTACGCAAAATATGGTTCGTAAGTCTTATGAAAGTACTAGGTGCATTAGTTAATCCAAAAGGCATAATTAACCACTCATACAAACCATATTTTGTTTTAAATGTAGTTTTTCACACGTCACCTTCTTTCATCCTAATTTGATGGTATCCGCTTTTGAGATCGATCTTAGAAGATCTATGTAGTTCATCTAACATATCATCTAATCAAGGAATAGGATGGTGATACTTTACTATAATATTGTTGATGGCTCGACAATCAACACACATCCTCTATGTCCCATCCTTCTTAGGCACTAGTAGCATTAGAACCGCATAAAGACTCACGCTCTCTCTAACTACCCTTTTTTCAATCAACTCGTTAGCCTACTATTGAAGTTCCTTCGTCTTCTCAAGATTAATTTTATAGCTGGTTGGTTTGGAATGGTTGAATCGAGTATAAAATCGATTAATTGTTCAATTCCTCAAATTAAAGGTAAGCTTAGAGGCACCTCCTCGAGGTAGACATCCTCGAATTCCTGCAAAAGAGAAATAATACTACTTAGCAAAAATCTGACGAGATTATTAGTACATAAAAAGGCCTCTTTGTATATGAGTACTATAAGGATTGTTGTGAAAATAAAGGTCTTTTGATCTCACCCTTTTTTGCAATATAGTTGTATTTTTTCTCTTTTGCATTCACCAAGGCTGTAACTCTCTCATTTTCCCTCTTACATTCTTTCATGCTTTTGCCTTTCTCTTTTTCTCTCATCTTTTTTTCTTTTCTCTCAACTTTGACCTCTCTCTCATTTTCTTTTCTCTTTTCACTCATTTTTGTGTGTCCTGAGTTGATATTTAAGAATTTGTTTTGTAGTCAATGGAACAAGTGTTATAGGTTATTTTTTTATGATAAAAGAGTATCTATTGGAGTAACCATCATGCGTAACTCGCCTATTAAACTGCTATAGTCATCTTAATACGATGTGACATGCATGCATAGGTAGGTACCACATCACAAAGCACATCATCCTTGTATTTGCCAATAAAAAATGCCACCAACACTTATTTTGTTACCTTGACTTCTCTGCAATTATTTAGCCATTGAAGTCAGTACGATCGTGGATGTTTTAAGGTAGGGAACGCCAATGGTTCCACTAATTCGATGCTAGCAACATTGGTGCAACTCTCACCATTAATTATAATGCTGCAAACCTTGTTTTTCATGAAACACCAAGTATAGAACAAGTTCTCCCGCTGATGGTTTTCTTCTTCCTTGACCTGTGCGCTAAGAGCTTGTCTTGCCACCAATGATTCTCCTTCTACTGCATATTACATTTCATAGTCATATTTAAAATGTGGCATGTCATCTACTTTGTCTTCTTGCTCATCTTCTAACTCAATTTCCTCTTGAGCATTGATCACCATCACCATTTTATTCAGACATTGGCTAGCTATATGTCCCTTGCCTTGGCATTTGAAGCATTTAATGTCACGATTTCTAGAACTGGTGAATTTGGTTTTACTTTGTTTTAATGTTGCAATTTGTTTGGCATCCTTAGAGGGCTCGAATTTAGGTTTAGTTGATGGAACTTCATCTCATTTAAGGGCTGACCTCCATGAGGTTGTTGTAGTGGTGCTTGATCCCTTTCTAACTATATTTCTTCGCTTTAATTACTATTTAACTTTGATGGCTTGGTGCATCATATTCGTTAACTTCACATAGTGTTGCATCTCTACTATATCTACAATCTCTTAGTTTAAGCCATGCAAGAGCCTAACTATGGTGGCTTCTTTGTCCTCTACATTTGCTCGAATCATAACAACCTTCATCTCTTTGTAGTTTTCATCAATGCTCTTGGATCTTTGAGTTAAATGCTACAACTTGTTGTACAACTCTTGATGGTAGTAGTTAGGAATGAAGAGTCTTCTCATGATGGTCTTTATCTCGTTCCACGTTTTAATAAGTCATTCGTGATTTCTCCTCTTTTCCCTTAACAATTAATCCCACCAAATAATAGCATAGTCAGTGAATTCAATTGGAGCCAATTTTACCTTTTTGGCCTCAAAGTAGATTTGGCATTCGAAGATCATCTCTATCTTCATCTCCCATTCCAGATAAGCCTCGGGGCCATTTTTACCTTGGAATGATAGAATCTTCACCTTAATGCTTCCCAAATTGTCACTCTACCTAGGTCTTACCCTCATAGTGTCTCATCTCCATATCCAAGCCTAAATCTGCCTTGGTTCATTGATGGTTCGCCCAGCTCATCTAACTTCTTTTCATCTCTAACATCTCTTTATTATACCCTTAGTTGCACTTGTCTATGTGGTTGCCCAATGTGAGTGTTTTGATGTTGCCCATATTTTCCAACCTATTTATCTCTCATGAATAAGCTCTAATTTGGTCCTCACCATCTGTCTTATCTTGCCCAACAACACCTGCAGCTGTAGGTTTGGGTGGATTGGTTGTTGTGCCTCTTCAGTTGAATTTTATTCTTGATAGTGTGACATATTTAGAATCTATAAAAATATAGTTAAAGACCTTACAAGCATTCTCTCACGTGTTTTACTCAAAAAAAATTCACTCACTTTCATGTTTAGCACTCAAATGGCTTGTACCCTCTTATGTTTTCACCATTTTTGTCTCTTTCTACTCGTGTATCTTCTTTTGATCCTTAATTAGACTAAAAAATAATCGAGATTCAAGTGGCAATTCAAGATAAGAAGCAACTGAGACAATCACAAGATTCAATAAGCAATTCTTTAAGAAACGAATGCAAGCAATCAACTTGGCAAAGACGGTTCAAAATTGTTGAAAGATGGATCAAAATTCAAAATTTTGATGAAGATGAATTTGCAACAATTTTTTGGTTTCCTATTTTTATTGCGTTTCTTTCTTTTCTTTTCACTTTTTTTTTAAATATTAGAAACCAACAATATGAAATATAATTTTATAATAAATTAAGGTTTTCAAGATAGAATGTGGCCATAATTAGGGTTTTCTTAACCAAAATAATTCATGAAAGTTTCAAAGGAACAATAAAGCAATTAAAAGGATAATTCAAACTTGCCTTAAAACCAAATCTCTGACACCAATTAATATGAACCTCGCCAACGATGAGACGACACCTAACACCAAAATGTGGAATCAAACCCCAAGATCTTCAAAATGCAAATTTGATGAGTCTTGACTCTTGACTTAGCAAGCCAAGAACCAAAAATAAGGCTAAATAGGGAACACCGCACCAAGAAACCCAATGATACTCAAGAATCAAGGTGATAAGTCTAGTTGTTTGAATGCTACAAGAATAATCTTGATAAGTTCAAAGTCCTTTTAAGAATGAAAGAAGAACAAAAAAACTCTCTAAGTTTATTTTTCTAAATTCTGTATCCTCACTTTCAATCCACATAGTATTTATAGAGACTACATGTGATGTCAAGTTACATCTTTTAAACTTACAACTACCCTTATCTCAAAGTCTAAACTTACAGCTACCCTCACTTTCAAAAGTCCACAATTACAACTAACACAATAGTTGTAATTACAAAATTCAAACATATCACAACAAACTTATAGCTAACCTCATACCTAAAAGTCCATAATTACAACAACACAATAATTGCGATTACAAAATTCAAATATAATCTCTACTAATTCAACAAGCATGTTCCCGAGTTTTAAATTTGAAAGAAAAAGTGATTGCTGGCCTTTTATAATTAAATCTCCAAAAGAATCTGTTTATATCAAATTTAAATTCAAAATTAATATCTTAGGCCTTTCAAAAGCTGTGTAGATCTTCAATTTGACTATTCTAAAACCTTAATCAAAGTGATTAGGTTCCCTTGAATCTGATTTGGACTTATTTGAAATGGATTTAGGCTTATGCCAAGCCTCTATATGTTTGTCATCTTACAAACTTGTTGAATCAGCTCATTAATTGCTTCTTTAAAATGTTTGGCTCGAAGTCTAGTGATTGGCCCACTTAGCAAACTTAATGGATCATGTGATTGCTGACCTTGAGCCCTCCAAGCCCATGTGTCCCATAAGTCCCTCCAAGTCCACGTGTGAGTTCTTCCACTTGTATGCATATTGTTGATGTATTTTAGGGTGTATGCATATAATTGTGTACATATTAAAAAAATAAAATTATGCATCATATACATGAATTTGGCAGCGGAATTTATCAAGTAATCAATATATACACATGTAGTTCATTTCTTAACAATTTAAGAATACATAAACATACATTTGAAGACCTCCGATGAAGATTTCCAATTTCGGATATCCTTACTCCAAGTTTGAGCTCACCTTGAAGTGCACTCTTGTCCAATTTTAGTTCACAACAATCCGGTGGGATTGTGAAGCTAGAATAGCAGCAGTATGATCTCCAGTAACAAGGTTTTGATTCTAGAAAGAAAAATATAAAGGATTTATTTTCTTTCTCCTTTGATTTTTCTCACAAGTCTTTATACTTTGAAAAACTCTCTCAAAACCAACTCTTCTTTTTTCCTCTCAACCCTTGCACGAATTTTCATTTACTCTCATGTTAACACAATTGAAACTCAACTATTTTAGTGGTTACAACAACTTCACAAGTGCTCCACCAAAATTAGATTAAGTGGCCAACTACCAAAACCATTTTTGGTGGCCATTTTAATGGTCTAATAAAATTAACCATTAATTACAAAATGGTGCTCCACTAAATTTAGTTTATGTTTCTCAAATTAGGTATGTCTTCTATTTAGAAATAAAATAATAAATAAATAAAATCATATTTTATTTATTTAAATAATATTTATTTAATTATTCAAAAACTATTTGAATAATTAATATTTACCTTATGTGATTTTACTAACATGGTAAATGGTTGAATTCATGGTAAAACAATTCATACAATAAAATTGTGCCACTTGTTAACATCTAATTAGTTAACAACTTTTATCAACTAATTAAATAATATACTTAACATTTAAGTTTAAACAAGTGCACAACCCGAGGAACCCTGAAACATATTTTCGGTTTGCTGGAATTTCTAGGATGGAACTATTCAATCCATTATGATGCCCCAGTGCACAACGAGTACACTTCATATTGTGAAACTCTCTAGGTCCACGGACGAATTGTCATATGGAACTCCTCCATACGTCCGTGAACGATGCCCCACACACACGTTACGGATATTACAAAGCGGCGCGTTAGACCATACAAGTTGAGGTTATAACATATTCATATAATCCCTCCATCATTTATATCTGAGTGGAGCAGAGATATAGATCAACACCGTAAAATCTCCATATGCCCGACTGAAAGCTTATCTCTTGAATTGTATTTCAATAAATAAGATTCCCAAACACTTTTGTAATATTATTTATCCCTAGGGTTAAACTCTTTTTCCGAGAATTATTGCTTATGGCCATAAGACTTTCTGAAATACAATCTATAGAGTACTAGGATATAATACTCACCCAAATGAGCTGATGGATCCTATATCTATGCACACCGGACTTCATGAGCATCGAACCATGCCCAGCGACACCCAGCGGTCAGGCCATGAAAGGTTTCTGACATGTGTGGAACCAAAGTATGGTGGATCACTCACAAGCCCACCGTGGCACTCAAGTCAAAGGACCACGAATACTACTCAACTCGAAAGATCCTCCATTGACGGCTTTATAGGATGTCTATTGGAGATCTTTGTGAGTCAGTTCAGTATTCAGTCCTTACTGAATACCTGTATCTCTATATGAGCTTCCACTAAACTCATGGTTTGCTAAGTCTAACCATCTGAACCATCCAGATATAGACATACACCAATTTATATATTTGTTAAGGTATTCACTGACAGACCTGCATCAGTGAAGATAGATCAGGAACATAATATTTGAGAACATATTTGCATAATGACATTTCCTAGCACTATTTACAACTCTTTGCAATTATGTCATTACTAATACATTCTTAGGTCTTTGTCCCATTTCAGACAATGCTTTAACTCTTTAGATATCGCTGACTCTTATAACCTAGTAAGTCTTATCAATGCCAACTTTTAGCATTTATAACTCTCACCGTTGCTAATTCTTAGCACTAATCTAAACTCATTTAGACCAGATCTGAACTCTTTCAGATCGTACAATGTCTGAAACATTACAAGCATCTTACCATATATAAATATAATTAGTGATTTATTGAAATAACAACACTAGTATAAATATTAAACAAATATTCATACATAATGGGATGACATGTAAGCACAAATCCCAACACATATAGGCTGTGCAACTTCATTTACATTAAGAATGGCATGAGATGCTTGGGTCGCCATATTTTTCTCAACAACTTGATTAACTCAGCAACATATTCTTTATGCAACCTTATTTTAATAAGAACCATATGCTTTGGCTTCAGAAGGTCTAAGGCATCTCTTATATGGCCTTAATTTCAGTTAGTCGTGCTTTCCTAGCTCTAAAGGACCTTTTTGTTTTAAGGAGTAAATTCCTTGACTCACAATTCCGTAACTTCATCTTGCATTATTGCAACTTTATTGACATGTTTTTTTTTTATCTTTTTGCTCTTTTTTGCCCATTTGTACCTCTTTTTTTTCTTTTTATAGAGCCCTTTAAAACTTGTTATAAGTGTTATTTGGTGGAATTTTACATCTTCCTTGATGTAAACAGTGATGCAGATGTATTCACATTCTTTTTTTTCAGGTTCACTTGATAACATCTTCTCACTATTTGCTTGTCTGCCTTGATGGTAGTGGCTCCCAAGCCATTTTTGGCTTTGCATCTCATCTTTTGGTGTAGAGTGGATACTACTCTTTGCATTCAAAAGATCTAGTCTCTGCCCATGATGGCATAGTATCCAAAGTGAGCATTATCAAAAAGTTCACTGTTAGAGTTCTTTTAGACACTATGACTTGTAGGCATATTGACCCTACTAATACTATTTTAGTGCCATTGAAAGCAACTACTGGTGATTTGTTCGCGATAATATTCCAAGCCCATTTTGAAAAATGTTCTAGAATATAATGTTTGCACTGCTCCCACCATCGATTAAAACTTATGAGATGGAGTAGTTGGATATTTGAAAGGTAAACACCAATAGATCATTGTATGGGTAGACAATGCCTAGCAAATCTTCATCCAAGAACTCGATGTAATGGGAGCCACTTGTTATTGTTTGACTGACTGATAAACATGACTGCAGTAGTTTGTGATAATACTTCATTCATTTGTTTAGCCTGGGCAAGCTTTCTTTCTTCATGTCTATTTTCATTCTTGGTAAGGTTTTCTCCATAAAACCTACCACTAATAGTAAGAGTTTTCAACTATTGGAAGACTTCATCTGCTACTTCTTCAAAGTTGCTTTGAGGAAATACTTGTATATTGGTCTTTACCGCTTCTTTGAAAGCTTCAAACATTCTTTCTATGATGTTGTTGCCATTGCATCCATTAATGTCTTCTCCACAATTGTCACTTAGATGAACATCCTGTTGGTTATCGAGTGTATGACATACGAAAGTATAGGTAATTTCAAAAATTACTACACGCAGAGGAAGCATGTTAATAATACACCTAATTTAATAATCAATTACATATATATCACATATATATATAAGTATAACTATTATAAAAATTTATACATGATGAACAATTATATTAAAACATTATGTAAAAACACTTACCTAATGAAGGTCGCATTATAAATTCTTCAAGTCTTCCAACAATCCAAGTGAAGAGCTTACCTTGAAACATATTGTTGAACAATTCTAGTCCATAACGGTTTGGTGGGATTATAGAGCTAGAATGGTAGCTTTAGTTTTAGAATTTTCAGCAACTTGTATTCAAACTCTTTTGAATACAATTTTATTTCTTAAATGGAGATGGTAAATAGTTTTCATACAACTCTTGTATTAATTAGAAATATTATAAATACAACTCTTGTATAATTCTTAAAAACAAATTCTATAGGATCATTATTTTGAATAACTCTTTTAAATAATAATTATCTTTTTCTCCATTTTTCATTTATTCATTTTGGGCTATTCATTAGAGAAAGAGATGAAGAGAAGTTTGTTTATTTTTCAACACTTGAAAGAATAAAACTCAAAATTCTCTCTTACCTCTTTTTCCTTCACCCTTGCCGAATTCTTCTCCCAAGATTGAATGAATAATTCAATTGTTTTTCCAAAATCAATTTTGCTTATTCAACACTTTGATTAAACAAAAGAAAGTACTCCACCAATTTTATTATTGGTCTCCCACTCAGGATTAATTAATCAAGCACTAGATTAATGGCCACCTAAATTATTCTTTATCTAACAAATATAATTACTTTAATTATAATGGGTAAATAAATGGCCAACATCTAGACCCCTCATTGTATTAAAATACAATGTCATGATAAACTTATTTTAATATTATCTAATAATATAAAATTTAATTATTTAAAATAATTTTTGAATAATTATTTTTTACCTTTCTAGTTTTTACTACCAAGGTTAAATGGTAAAATTAAATCATAGATCAAATTATGCCACTTGTTAATATCCTATTAATTAACAACCCTTGTTAATTAATTCAATAATATACTTAACAATTAAGTCTTGACAAATGTATATCCCGAGAGATCTCGAAACAATTATTCTATTTTGCTGAAATTTAATGGATTGAATTATTCAATCTAATCTGCTACCCCAGTGCGCAACGAGTACACTTCATATTGTGTGACTCTCTAGGTTCACACCAGATTTTTCATATGAAACTCCTTCATACATCCGTGAACGATGTCCCACACACACATTACAGATATTACAAATTAACATGTTAAACCATGCAAGTTGAGGTTATTGCATATTCATATAATCCCTCCATTATTTATATCCTTGAAGAGCAGAGATATAGATCATTACCGTCAAATCTCTATTTGCTCAAACATGAACTTATTTTCAAATTTATATTTTATTAAATGATATCTACAAACACTTTTGTGATATTGTTTATTCCGAAGGAATAAACAATATCACATTCGGAATAAACAATATCACAAAAGTGTTTGTGGATATCGTTTAATGAAATATATTTTCTGAGGTTTATGCTTGTGGCCATAAGACTTTCTGAAGTACAATCTCGAAGCATCAGGATATACAACTCACTCATATGAGCTGATGGATCCCATATCTATGCACACCGGACTCCATGAGCATCGGACCATACCCAGCGACACCCAGCAGTTAGACCATGAAAGGTTTCTAACATGTGTGGAACCAAAGCATATTGGATCACTCACAAGCCCACCATGGCGCTCAAGTCAAAGGACCATAAATACTACTTAACTCGTAAGACCTTCTATTGACGGCTTCATAAGATGTCTATTGGATGTTCTCGTGAGTCTGTTCAATATCCAATCCTTATTGAATATCAGCATCTCTATACGAGCTTCCACTAAGCTCATGATTTGCCAAGACTAAACATCTGGACCACCCAGATATAGACATACACTAATCTATATTAATAGGTTCCACCGATAGACCCGCATTGATGAAATTAGATCATGAACATTATGTTTGAGAACATACTTGCATAATGACATTTTCTAGCATCATCTGCAACTCCTTGCAGCTATGTCATTATTAATATATTCTTAGGTCATTGTCCCATTTCAGACAAAGCTCTAACTCTTTAGATTTCACTAACTATATGAACATGTTAACTCTTAACATCACTAACTCTTAGTAGCACTAACTCTTAGTATTTATAACTATTAGTGTTGCTAACTCTTAGCACTGATCTAAACTCTTTTAAATCAGATCTGAACTCTTTCAGATCATACAATGTCTGAAACGTTGCAAACATCTTACCATTTTAATTATAAATAATATTAACGATTTTATTAGAAATAATAATTGTATAAATACTATCATCATATATTTATACATAATGGGATGGTACGTAAGCACAAATTCCAACATATCCTTATCATTATCAGGCCTACTAAGTATGCATAACATATTTATTGGGGAATGAGTTGTGATCTCTTCCTCTCCGAGAGCAACATTGGGAGTAAAAATGCTCTGTCGCTCATTACCGTGGCTACCTGATAAGGAAGAAGCTTCACTTTTGAGAATATACTTTGCTAGAACACATCTGTGTGTTAATCTTTAATTTATTGTCGCAATGAACTGTTTCACTTATGTTGTGCCTATTATCATTGTGGTATAAGCACTTCTTGGTTTTATCTTATTGATCAGCTAGGGGTTCTTACCGGTAGTAGATCGTGGAATAACCTTCTGTGCTTATTGTCTAGCCAGATCTTCTCTCATAAAGTATTAAGGGGTAGCTCAGGTGATTGTGGAGTACTAAATCTTGATCTCCTTTTGTATCTTCTAGGTGAATAATGAGATCTTGCCTTTTTTCTACAATCTGGTTTGGCATTAAGCTGTTGTTCTTAAGCCTTAAAAGGAATAAATTGAGTCATAGCTTTCATTGTTATTCTACAACTTCTGCTCAATCAATCTTCCTCTATGAAAATAAAAAACAACGCACGGCAGAATAATTCTTCTATGCTTTTTGCGAGTTGTCGTAAAAGATCCTCATAGATATAAATGTTTGGCAGCAATCCTTTGAAGAAGGTAATAGGAGGACATTTTATCTACATGTATATATCTCTAGAATGCTTAATATAGTCTTTCAATATTTCCCTAGATCCTTGCTTTACAATACTAAGTTAAACTCGTTGATTTGCTGCTGGTGAGTTATTTAGAAATTATTGACGAACAACTCGTAGAAGCTACTGAAGAACTTGATTGACCTTAGAGGCAGGTTTTGAAACCGCGTCATAGCAATACCGATCAATGTGAGAGGAAACAACTTGCATTTGAGCGCATCACTATATTCTTCAAGAGATATAATCTGTTTGAATTAGTACACATAGCTTATCGGATCGGAGTTTCCTTCAAAGGTTTTAAAGTAAGGCATATGAAATTTGAGTGGTTTCTTTTGACTCTCGATCTCTTCTATGAATAATACTCTTCTAACTTCTAAATGGCAAAGGAATAAGATGTACTGGGGACAAAGATTTGATTACTTTGCAAGTGTTCATCGAATATCTCCTGCACACAAACCTTTAGTGCATCTTCTGGCAAGCAAGTCGCGGGAGATGACTTAGTAGTTAGTGTAGTAGGAATAGTTAGTGACTGGCAACTGGGAGAACTTGTGGTGATGTATCATTGACTGACAACTTTGTGGGAAAAAAACTTGAGGTTACTGTATTACTTGCAAGTTCAGGCTTAGATGTCAGCAATATTGAAGGTGGTTTATGTTGTTATAAAGTTAGGCATCATTATGCAGAATGTTGACACTTTCGATAGACTCATGACGTTGCACTAGTTGAACTTGCAACTCTTTATTTTGCTTTAGAACTTTTTATAGGTAGTATTGTTGCTATGCAAAGGCTTTAGAAGATGCTCCATTTGTAGAGCTTGTGTGTCGAGCTTTTTTGTTGTATGGTTGAAACCCAATCAGCGACTTGAAGTGAAGTTATTGGTGGTAGTATGTTTGGGGGAGCTGCGACTTGTTGGTTATAGATATCTTCTAGATTCTCAAACGTTTGCTTATATTATTGAAATAAGACTTTATTTGCTTTGGAAGACGCACGAGTTTGGCACTTATCCATCTCGTGTTTGCATAGCTCACTTCGAGATTTTTGGGAATGAGTGGAAAATAACCTGAAATGCTAATTTCTTGACTAAGATAATATTACTCGTGTTAGTTGATGAATACATTAAAATAATGCACTTTATGTTTGAGATTTTATTTGTGTGTTGATGAATATTATTTGTAGATCTAATATATGTATAGGTGTATGCATGTGAAATTGTGTCTATTACTTAAATATGTATCATATACAAATTTAAATTCAGCAGAAGCGTGAAACATGCAATAAACACAATAAATAAAATATATTAATCGCATTAATATATTAGAAGGTTTAGAGAACTCACCATAACGTGTAATGTTATACACGTAATTCCTTGGAGTCCACATGAAGACTAACTTGTGTGCAGTTCTAGTCACCAATTCGGTGGGCTTGGTGAGCTAGAACAGCAGCCCGATATTCAACATAGGATTAACTCTTAATTTCCAAAATGATCGGTATGTGTTTTTCATCCTTTTCTCGAAAAGGAAAAAAAAATAGAGAATTTTAAACAATCTAGCATTGCTTCAATTGGAAGCATAGAGAAAAATGAAACAATTTTATTTTTTCCTTTTTTTTTTCTTCTTCCTTTTCTCCTTCTCCATTTCTCTTTCTTCTTTCTCTCGGGCAAAATGCCCTCTCCCACACCATACCTCTCTCTCTTTCTCTTTATATATATATATAATATAATATAAATAATAATATTATAAAATAATATATATAATATAAAAAGAGAGATATTTAATTATTTAACAATTAAATAATCAAAATGAGAAATGACAATTTTTCCTCTCATGAATAGTTACCAAATTTACCCCTAGTGGGTCTCACCAAATCTCACACTTGGGTAAACTCAACTAAGGGTCCACTATACGTTACGTGTCATAATACAATTACTAAATAATAATTATTAACTAATTATTGTATTTAACATTTAAATACAAACACATACGCATTCATGTGGTAGTACTGAATATTGCTGGATTAAACAACTTAATTTGACACGTTGCCCTAGTGCACAACGAGTACACTCCATATCGCGGGACTCCCTAAGTCCTACGCCTAATTCGTCAAATGGAACTATTCTATAAGTCCATGATCAATGCCTTACGCACACATCACGGATATACAAATCAGTGCGTTGAACCATACAAGCTGAGGTTACAATGCATACGTATAGTCCTTCTGTCATGATATCCTGAATGTGTTGGGGATATAGATTATCACCATCAAATCCCCTTGTGCTCATCCATATCCTATTTCCAGACTTGTATCTCACTGAACAATATGCGCAAACTCCTTTGCCATATTGTTCTACCCTAGTGGAACTCTCGGGATGATTGCTTGTGGTCACAAGACTTTCTGAGATATAGTCTCGAAGCATTTGGATATCAAACTTCATATAGGAGATGACTCTTATATCTGTATGCACCAGACTCCATAAGCATCGGACTATACCCAGCGACACCCAGCGGTCACATCATGAAAGGTCTGTGACATGCGTGTAACCAAAGTATAGTGGATCACTTACAAGCTCACCGTGGCACTTAGGTCAAAGGACCATGTGTACTACTTAACTTAAGAGGACCCTCCGTTGACGGCTTACATTGGGTGTCTATCGGAGGCCCTCATGAGTCTGTCCCATATCCAGTCATAACTGGATACTCATATGTCAATATGAGCTCCAAGCTCACAGTCGGTCAGGATCGACCATCTATACCCTATAGGTCGAAATATGTTGATATATATATATATATATATAAAGATATCCACCGACAGACCCGCATCGGTAAAAATAGATCAAGGATAATTATTCGAGAACATACTTGCGCAACTAGCATTTTCTAGCACCCGATTGCAACTCTTGCAACTATGCAGTTACTAGTATATTCCTAGGTTTATGTCCCATTACAGATAAGGATCCAACTCTTGGATCTGCTGAGTATTATTAATAGCTAACACTTAGCTCTACTAACATTTAGCAATTATGTCTCAGCGTGGCTAAATATGACTATTATCTAAACTCTTTTAGATCTGATTCGAACTCCTTCAGATCTACAATATCTGTAACGTTACATTCATAATACCATACCTGTGGGTATTAGTAATTTAATGAGAATGTACACTTGTATAAATATATAAATATATGTACATTCAGGGATGGTACGTAAGCACCGACCTTAACAAATATATCTAATATGTAAAGTGTGTAGGACGTGAATGAATTTGACTAAAGTATTAATTCTAAAAGTAAGCTTGCGAGTCGTTCGAATCCTTGCAAAGCTTGTCATAGATTGTTATGTATCATGAATTAACGTGCACTACAAGTTGATGTCTTTAAAATTGATGAAGATTATTTGCTAAAAGATCAATCTCAACATAACACATGGTTAATTAATTATGAATAATAAAATCATTAAATAAGTTGAGATATGGAGAAATGATAACTTTATATAAGCATAATGTAAACCTGATTAAATATGAACATAACTCATAAATCATGGTTTATTACTATGAAATTATCACAAGTATTGAAAATAATGTGATAAACTTATTGAAATAATGCCATGATCAATGGATGATGACTACGTGTTGGTCGGATAATGATGATAAAATCGAGTCATGAAGTAAGTAATTCATGCTCATGATTTTAAATGAAATATATCAGCATTTATTTATGGAATAAAATAAATGTTGGTTACATAACTTAATGTATGTAATGATTTATCATGATCAAATATGGTCATAATATTGACATTTTGATCAAAGAAATAATTGCAAGTAATTTTATGAATAAAATTTCTCTAATTATGAGAATAATAATGAAATATTTAAATTATAGATGAATTTTATTCACCAATTGATAATCGCAATGCTTAATTTTTTTTTATAATAATCAATGATAAATGACAATATTTAGATAAAGCAATTAGCAATATAATAAATGAAATGATTAAAGCATTGATATTCTTGCTAATTTTGAAATAATATAATAATAACAAATGGAATGAATAATAAATGAAATAACATTAATGAGTGGAGCACTTTACTTATAAAAATTAACTTAATGCATTAAAAGTTATGTAATATGTACAATAAAATAACGATGAATGAGATAATAATAAAATAATGGCTATATACAAATTTCGGTCTACCAACTTGCTTTATGAACAGTTATTATTATATTTAATCTAAAAATAAATGTTTCTTATGTGAATATTTAATAAGACAACTCATATATTAATAAAGAATTTTTATAATTTATTGTATATATTAATAACTTAAATATTAAATAATTAAAAATAATCAATAAAAATAAATGAGATTGTATGATCAAAGTGATTCCACTTTTTAGGCACACAAGTCATATTCCTTTCTTTTTTATTTGTAATATTAAAATAATTAAATAATAAAATAATAATAAAAAGATAGTAAGATGTGGGTAGGTCAAGGTGATTCCACTTTCTCAAGTATATCGGCCCAACATCTCTTTTTTTCTTTGTAAATATTAAAATAATAGAAAAGAGGTTAAATAACATCGTTGCTTTTTGATGTCTTTCACTTTTTCTCTTTTTTAAATAAAATAATAATAATGTTTTAAAAAGTGATGCATTAATTAACTCAAAATAACTTCTAAGTAGGCACCATTTAACTTCTTTTCATTCAAATAAAAATAAACGTGGTGTGCCATATCATCATTTATAATAAAATAATGATGTAATAAAATAATCAAGTAACTTTGAAAAATGGAATGCTTTACATAGCTGAAGGTACATTCAACGAAGCACTTTTGGGTAGGTACGGTTTGATTTAGTTTGATTTTTTATAAATTTGAATTGAATCGGTTTGATTTAATTTTTTTAAAAAATAAAAATAAAATTGATTTTTTTAATAAAAAAAATTGAATCAATTTTTTTTGTTTAATTTTTTTAATTCGATTCGATTTGATTTTTTTGATTTTTTGATTTTTTTAAATTTTTGGTCTTATTTTTTCAATTTTTTTGAGTAAAAAAAATCGAACCAAAATTGAATCGGACCGGTTGATTTTTTTTTCAAAAAAATTAAATTAATTTTTTTTAAAAAAAATCTGACCGAACTGAACCGAACCAACCGGTTCAATTCAATTTTTCGATTCTCGATTTTTTTTGCCAACCCTTACTTTTCATGTTCCATCAATTTTTTTGCATAATAAAATAATAATAAAAATTTAAAGAATATGTTAAATCACTTTTTAAGGGTAAGGAAATTATGACTATTGAATTATTTTAATCAAAATAATGAATCAATTAAAATCAAATAATGTGACTTGATGATCAAATTTTTTGCTATAACCGTATGATGATGTACTCAAAATAAATAAATAAAATCAAAATCAAGACTTATTGATATGATTTAACCATATGATTATGATCATATGGCTACCAAAAATAAATCATGGCTAGGTGATTAATGGTTGATGATCTTAGTTATATCATTGAAACTAGATCGTGACTGTTGATTGTTCTTGAGGATTAACTTCTCACACATCAAGTCAGCTCATAATTATTCCCAAGTTATATGATCAATAAGGTACCATCATGCTTGTGTGATTGCGATCATGTGGTTGTGAAACAAAAAAAAAAAACCATGTGAAAATCATATAGTTCATAGATCAATTGGATCTTGATTGGACGAACTAGATTGTGATCATGATTTAAGATTAATTTCATTCGTCCGATCTTGATCATATTATAATCACGATTAAGGATTATGATCTGATCATCTTGTTTGAGGCTTAAAATTGATTTTGGCCATCTGCTCTTGATCACAGTCGTGTGATTGAAGTAGAAATTAATGAGATCAAAGCAAATTAAATCAAACACTGAAATAAGTAATGAATGCAATCATGAAAATGGATGGCCTTGGTTTGATCAATCCTTCGCTTCTTGGATCAATTCATCAAGAAGAGGCAAAGCAATGATCAATTTGTTAAAGAAATAATAAGATAATTTTCCTTTTCCAAATAGCCTCGATACTAAAAAAGGAATAAACAAATCATCAAATTATTTTTCTTCCTTATTTCAGTAACAAATCCTAAGAATAGAAATGATAACATGCCATTTTTTTGCATCCAACAAAAGTTAAATGGCAATTAAAGTATTAGAATGATGGTCATGAAGCCATAAGATAATTGCAACGATCATTTTCGGAAATCGAGATGCAATTTGAGTTAAAATTAATTGGAAAACTTCAATGAATATGAATTCCGATGAGAGATAAAAGCAATTAAATGACAAACAATTTTAATGCTCAAAACCTTATAAATATAAGATTTGGGAGAAATTATACTAAATTTGTACTTTGAAATTAGAATCACCCATTCAATTTGTTGTGTGCACACAAACGGCGTTAAACTAAGGATTATGAGTTTTAATTGATCCAACAATCTCAAGAGGAATTGATATTTTTTAGAGAAAAATTAGAGAGAGTTAAATTTTTAGAGTGAGGGAGATATTTTGATAAATGAATTGTGTATTCCAATTTGACTCTAATGACCCTTTTATAGTGGGGAAAAGTTTATGAAAAAAAAATTATAATGAGGTCTTTGATGAACCTTTTATGCTATTAATAAACTTTGCACAAAAATATCTTTATTTAAATTAGCTGTTAAATAATTTTATGTCTCATACTCTTAATAATATGCTAGGCAAGATGGGGTGGGGTATCACTGAGCACCTCCAAGACTCACATTCCTACCTAGGTTCGAATCCCCCCTCCCCCTAGGTGGTGTGAAAAAAAGAATATATGTTGTAATCCCCCCCTTCAAAAAAAAAAAAAAAGATGGGGTAGGGTATCACTAGGTCATCACAATATTGTCTTATTTTGATAGGATAGAACAGAACTAGAACCGGAACCGGAATCGGAACCGGAACCAGAACCGGCAACCAATCATATTATATATATATGGTGGCACTAGTTTTTTACTTTTAATTCTCATTTTTAGCCATCAAAATCAATCAAATTTTGAATAAATAAATTAACGCCTCAAATATGAATGCCAATTGCCTAAACAATCCATTTTAAAGTCCAAAGACCGCTTACTCGAACCATGATTAACCCGATCCACGTTAATTACTAAAGGGCTTTTAGCAAAAACCCTAGCTCTCTTTCTTGGCCTCCTTTTTCAAAAGTGCTTCTGTGCCCAAACTTCTCTGCAAACATGCCGAAGCACTACAGGCCTCCCGTAAGTTCTCTAATACGACACAAAGAGTTATGTAAAAAGTTTCTTATTTCACAGTTTCTGGATTTTGTTGTGCGTTCCCATTGATTTTTCTCTCGAATTTTCCAGGGAAAGAAAAAAGAAGGCAACGCTGCTAGATACATCACCAGGTCACAAGCCCTAAAGAATCTTCAAGTTAACACAAAGCTTTTCAGGTCTGTCTCTCTTAGTTCAATTTTCTTTTCTTTTGTTTTTCGGTGTGACTTGTAAGCTTGTGTTGTATCTTTAGGGTTTTTGTTTTTGTTTTTTTTCCCCATAAACGCGAAGTAATTGACTGAGGAAATAAAATGAAGCTTCTAAACTTATTATTAGAGTTCGAGAATTTTTGTTTTGTTTAAGTACCAATTTTGTTTTAAGATATTAGAAATTTGAGTCAATAGAACTGGTGACATCCAGCCCCGGTGGCCTTTTTGGAGACAATATATCCAATTATAGGCTGAATTACACGCTACTAATGTAAACTTTAATGTGAAATACATATTTGAGTGACAAAGCAAGCTGCCTGTGTGCTGTTTACCTGTAACTTTATGAGAAATAGCGGAGTTGAACAAGAACATGCTTATTGTTTTAAGAAATGGTGGAGTTGAATGCGAATATGCTTATTGTTTTATGGTTCAAAATTGTAGAAAATTATGCATTTATAAAGGTATATTCCCTCGGGAGCCAAAGAAGAAGTTCAGAGGAAATCACCAAACGTATTATCACTTGAAGGATGTACAGTTCATTCGACATGATCCAATACTTGAGGAGCTGAGAACAAAGAGTGCATACACAAAGAAGGTAATTAAAGCTAAGGCAAAAAGAAACAAGGAACTTGCAGATATTTTGACAAAGCGCCAGCCGGAAATCAAACTGGACAGACTTGTTTTGGAGAGGTTTGCTAATTTACTTGTTGCAACAATTACAACTTGTTACACCACCAGCAATACAATCTTCTTACAACCTCTGGTTGTTCTGGTTGAGATTGTAGATATCCACACTTTGTTGATGCACTCAGAGATTTGGATGATCCTCTCACATTGGTGCACCTTTTTGCTGCGTTACCTGCCAGCGACCGGCTGAGAATTGAAGTTAGGCGTGTCCATAATTGTCGAAAGTTAGTATGACATTCAAATATATCCTGTTCATTCCATGGTTCATCATATGAATCTCATCACCTTCCATATTGACACCAATGTTGGTTGTTTGCTAGGTTGAGTCATGAATGGCAAGCGTACATTGCTCGCACTCATAAATTGCGAAAGGTTTTCATATCCGTGAAAGGGATATATTACCAGGTATTACAACATCATTTTTTTACCATTGCAGAAATTCTGTATCATGTGGAAACTACCTTTGTTGTTTATGTAAACATGCATGTGCTTTTCATGCATGTAGGCGGATGTTGAGGGTCAAAAGATTACATGGCTAACACCTCATGGAATGCAACAAGTTTTGCCTGATGATGATGTCGTCTATGATGTCTTGCTAACATTTTTGGAATTCTATGAGGTTAGTTCTAATAGACTGTGTGCCAATCTTACTCATTGTCATTTTTTCTTTCAAGATTTTGGTGCACCTGTGTATTTAGCCTTTTCTTGTTAGGCTAGCTTTTACAGATAAAGACTGGTGGAGTTTAGTTTCATACTCTTTGGGCATGGCTTGCTTAGGCAATTTGGAGGGCACTGTAAACTTAAATGTACAGTGAAGCTTGATGTTTTGGTCAATTATAATAGTTCTTCTCCTGACAAGTACTGGATTTTTTTTGAAACAATGAGAAAATGGCAAAGTAGGACTCGGTGACAATTTGTTGTGGGTCCTGGTGATACTGGAAACTTGTTACATTTGTCAAGTTAAAATTTATTGAATAGTGTATTTTTTTTATTTTTCTCCCTGTTCTGCTTTGTTTCTTTACCATGAAATATTGAAACATTTCATTCATTACATTTCAAGCTTTTACTCCACACTTTATTTATTTACCATTACTACTAATTACGTAATTTTCTGTTCTTCTTGATTTGGTTGCAGACTCTCCTTGCCTTTGTCAATTTTAAACTTTATCATTCCATAAATGTTAAATATCCACCCATTCTTGATCCTCAGTTGGAAGCTTCAGCGGCTGGTATGCTTCTTCCTCTTCATTTTCTTTCATTTGGGTTGGGGTGGTTGGTTAGGAAGACAGTTTTATTTAGAGTGAATTCCCTGCTTCTCACTTGTGTCCAACTTCAAATGGTGCCTGTGATTTCTTTGTGTATAGTTCTTGTAACTTTTTTGCTCTTGGAATCTTTTCTCTTCTTCAGTAACTATTCATATTATCTAATGTTTCCTGGATTCTGCAGAACTTTATGCACTGTCAAGATACTTTGATGCTAACTCTAGATCCTCTGAGCATGTTGAGGAGACACATTTAGAAGAATCTGAACTTAGACTGGCCCAACTTCATCATCAACTTCCTTCCAATGAACCTGGTGCCCTGATGCAACTTGTTAAAGATGCTGCTGATGAAAATGAAGAGGATGAAGATACAAAGGAGTGTAAGAAACTCTTCAAGAATCTGAAATTCTTCTTGAGTCGTGAGGTGAGATCAATAGTTATTTGTATAGTCATGTATCTTGCACCATTATATGAGATGAATTCGTTTATTTCTTTTTGGGGACTTGCTGTTGGTGGTGGTAGCAACAAAAGATACCATAGAGGAAATCAAATAAAATGGCAAAAGAGGGAGCAAATATTCCTTCAAAGTGTATAAAAACACATCATAAAAAAAGAAGAAAAATAAGCTTGTTAACTAAGGCAACTGCACATTACTAATGGCATGCGAGACTCTGTGAGTCACTGAGGTGGTGCTTATTATTCAGAAAGGAATGATATGTGCATGATGCTGGCTAGCCTGCTGGTCATATCTTGAGTTTTTAATGCTATAGATTTGCAATTTGTCTCACGTTGATTGAAGTAGTGATTTGAGTAAAGTGCCATTAAATTGCCACTTATTACCTACTGACCAAAACAATTAAAAAGAAAACTCCTCTTTTAATTAACTTTGCTTGGTTATTAGAGTGGTCATCTACCTGTGTTAATTCAACATTCCTATACTTTGGATGTCAACTATTCGCTATTGCATGATACTGTTAGAAAACAAAATTTTTGTTGCTAATTTAGGGATTCAGACGTTAAATACTTGGCAATCCTTCTAACTTGAGTAAAGTGTTACTAAAGCCAGTTTTTATCTGTTAGGTAGAAAAAAACTCCCTTTCTGAATTAGCTTTGCTAGGTAATGTAACTGGGTGGTCTGATAACCTTGCATACTCAGAATGTGGAGTTTTTGCTATTGCATGACACTTTAGAAAAAATAAATGTTGTTTGCTGGTGTACATTCTTGTTTGACTAGTTGGTATGTGCCATTCATAATACTCTAAGTAGGTTTATGTTTCCTGTCGTCTCATGTCAAATATAATTGGTAACATCCTACTTACAGTCCAGTTATTACGTTTTCCTAACACCATTGCATTTATTGTTTAACTTGCAATTTTGAACATATGATAAAAGTCTCGAGCAACAATCTGGAGTGAGATGTCAGGATTCTGTTTACATGGGCTAGCTCCTCTTCTTGAGTTTTTATTTTTTATTATTATTTTAAAATTTAAATCATTGGGCTGTCTAAGTCTGTACGTGTATAGCCTTACTGGGGGCAGCTTTTTTATGCTTTAGTGCATTATTTTCTCTGTTAGTAGTCATAAAAGAAAAAAAAGAGGGAAAAAAAAACAATTCTGAGGATAAAAAGTTATTAAATTACCAACTTCAGACATTTCAGGTCATGTTTGAACTTTTAATTGGCAGCTTTAAGAGCACATTCATGACACATCTTCCCATTTAGGATTCACAGCATTTGGACAAAGTAGATATATAGGATATAAAGTTAGGGTTTACTATCTCTGTTGATGGCTTGATTCTTTCTTTTCTTCCATTTCCTTTTTCATTTTGCTTTCTAGAAATTTCATTTGGCTGGGGCTGCTACCATCCTTTATGCTTTCTGAATATGCGAAACTAATCTTTTCTATATTCAGGTTCCAAGAGAGTCATTGCTTTTTGTCATTCCTGCTTTTGGTGGTGTTGTTTCTTGGGAAGGAGAAGGGGCCCCTTTTAATGAAGCTGATCAGAGTATTACTCATCAGGTTGGCCATCAAAATTCAATTTGTATATTGTTTAAAATGTGCTATGGGAATAACAACTCGTCTGCTTTTATTTGGTGCAGATCGTTGACAGGCCAACTCAGGGTCATGTGTACCTCTCGAGAGAATATGTCCAACCTCAGTGGGTTTATGATTGCATAAATGCACACATTATATTGCCAACTGAGGCTTATATGGTGGGAAGGTATCTTTTAGAACACTCTCAAAATCTCTTCCTGTTTCCAAAGTGTCCAGCACGCCCAACTGTCCATCCTTGGCTTTCACTTTAATGGAATGACAAATTTTAGTTCTCAATGTCTGTCCGACCTTGTAGATTGTTACATTTTCCTGAAGGAACTTCAAGGAGTCCCTGGGTTTCTATATATAGTGGGATGTTTCCCTTTCAGAGCCCTTTGTTTCTTTGTGGTGCATGTTTTGTGATGCCAATGTTTAACAATTTTGCTCTGTTGACAGGATGCTGCCCCCACACCTCTCACCTTTTGTTGACAATGAGGAAGAAGGTTATGTTCCTGACTATGCAGAAACAATTAAGAGGTTGAAGGCTGCTGCCAGAAATGAAATCCTTCCCATGCCAGGTGTGGGAAAAGAAGATTTGGATGATCCTCAAAACTTGTTGGCTGAAGGTTATATCAGTCGCGCAGAGGCTATTGAAGCTGCTGAGAGAAAGCAGAAGGTACGTGTACTGAGTAGCTTATTTTGTTTGTAGTCTGCTGTTGCTAAAATGATCCTTGAGGCAACATTTTTAGTGAATTCCTACTTATAGGCATTAGCTTTTTTCTACTGCCCTTTTCCCTTTACTTTTTCTTGTTGACCACTCTTCTATACTGTTTTTATTCTACGAATGTACTATTGCTTTCCAAAAGAAAAGGTGACGATGTGGAATTTTTATTAATTGAGTGATGATGGTTAGCATTTTAATGTTGAATAGTGTTGTCCACAAGGAAATGTTGCATAATTTATTACTTCATTTTTGGATTATCTTTTTTTATGCCATCTGCTAATTTAGATTCTGAGTTGACACAGATGATGGCTCTTGAGAAGCAGTATCATGATGAATTAAAGATGGAACTTCAGGCCGACCAGTATTCTGCATCTGCTTCAGATACGAATAAGCAGAATTCTGGTGATATGGAGGCTAAGGAGGAGTCTCTCCCTAATGTGCTGCAAATTGCCAATGATACTGCAGATATGTCAAAGCTTCTGATGTCGCGCAAGAAGAGAGGGCTTTATGAAGCCATGAAGGTAAATTTGCTGATTGTGTGACTAGTTTCTTCTTTGACATGGTATGGCGTTCTACAAACAAGTAGAATATTAATGGCAAATCTCCTAAAAGTTACATGTGGTTCTGTCATTCAATCTGGTTTTGTGATAATTAGTTTCAAGAACTTTGTCCTTAGCCGTCCTTTGGTAACTTATTAAATGATCGGCATTTTCCCCCTTGTTGCTTCACTTTACCTAAAGTGTTCCACTTTAAGAATTCTTCTACTTTTGCCAAATTAAAAGTGTTTATCCAAATTCTTCTACTTTTGCCAAATTAAAAGTGTTTATCCAAATTCTTCTACTTTTGCCAATTACAAGGTTTCAGTATTTGAACTTAAACAACTTGTTGTATGATGAGTCTGTCAGACTTTATATATCATTACTTTTCTCATGATGTACACGTGTTAAATTTTTAAGTTACATGTGTATAGAGGGTCATGCTCCATTTTCTTGTTTTTCTGTTCTGAGATAGATGCTTAGCTATTTGGTCTCCCTCCAAGTACATTTTCGATTCTCATTGATCTATTTCTAAAATATCAGTTCCTTGGTCTGGTTATTCTCTGGTTCCTTTAGAAATCCTGGTATCTTGTGTCTGCTGTGATCTTGTGATTGCTAGTGTGATTTGTTCACTAGGGAATACTGTTTTCCTTTCATATCAATTTGTTTATTTTAGAATTTTTTTTCATGTCAGTGAGGTGATGTATTCATGTCTTTCTACTGTTTTTCAGAAAGGACAAGAACGGAAGAAAGCTCATGTAGATCTCCTCAAGGAGCGAAAGAAAAAAATTAAAGCATCTCAGAAATCTAACAAGGATTAAAGTGGCCACTTTGCTGTTGAAGTTATTTGCTATCGTTTATTTTCCTAATTTTCTACCCATTGTAATCTCGGTTTACAAGGCCAATTAATATATTTAGTGGGCAATTTAAAATCAACGCTGTAATAGGCAAAAATTTTGACAATATATAAATCTAGTTTCTGTAGCACTCCACTTTGCCTTTTCTTTTCGGATGTCTCCAAGTTCAGAAGGCACATTTATCCACACCGAGTAGTGAGTAGTTATATAATCCTTGAAAATGTTGGTATATTTTAGTTAATCTGAACAAATAACACTTTGTAAGTACCTTCAATCCTTAACAACGTTCGTCTATTTAATTGAGTAGAGCAAATAAGAATAAAAGGGATAAAGAAAAGTGTATTTACTAATTGGAAGCGTTTCTTATTGTGTGCAAAAAAGTATTTTAAAATCTCACTAGTTGCGAAGCGACCAAATCTATTATCTATTTAGAAGATTAATCTAGGTGTGCGAGGACGAGATGAGTTTATATGGGCATCTTTGATGAATGGTGGAAATTTTGATTTTGAAGAGATGGGCTGTGACTTGCAGATGATTTGGGAGGAGAGGAAAACTCCTATCATCCATCCGGAGCTGCTCGATTGGAAAATCCATTAATGATTATCAGATGCTTATTAAAGTCTCGCGTCCTGATTTCAGTTCTGGGAAGACAAGACTGTTTTGAAATACATGACTGACTGTATGTAATATGTAGGTTGTTGCCGGATATTCCGAGTGAACCAAGTCTAGAAAGCTACACTGTGCTGATGGTGGATGAAGCACATGAAAGTACTTTTGTCAACTGGCATTTTGTTTGGCTTGCTAAAGGATTTGATTGAGCATCCATCAGATCTTAAATTGTTGATTTCAAGCGCTGCACTTGATGCGGAATAATTCAACCAGTACTTTTGCTTCATCTTCGATATTTTAAAATACCGGGGAGGGGATTGTGATGCCTTGTTGAGATTCATTATACAGAAAGCACATCCATATAACATAGCCTCCTGGAGACGGCCGGCCAGAAGGAAATAGAAACAGCAGAGGAAATATTGGAGAATAGGATGAGCATGTCTGGGGGACCAAAATAGCTGAATTCATTATCTGCTCTCTGTATGCTAATCTGCTAACTGAACTTTAAGCAAAAATATTTGAACCTAAAGTTGGCAGCCGGCTGGCTGTGTTTTCTCCTAATCCTAGCTATCTAAAATGATAGTTGCTTCTTTCAAATTTAAGTGTTGGGATGAGATCACCGTTCATCACAAATGAATGAATTTTCATTCTGGCAAGGTTGGGGATCATATTGCTATACTTGGTGTTTACAATGATGGGAGAATGTAATTACTCAACAGAGGACCAGCTAGAGGGGCTTCTTTAGAGGGTTGAAATTGAATTAAAAACTGTACTAAAGAGTTCTTACGATTGCAAGCTAGATGCAATTTGAATGAAACTGAAGACCAACAAGTTGGGCGTTATGTAAATGGGCTGAATTATGGTGTTCAAGATCGTTTGGCCATGCAAAGTATATGGTCAATTGATCAAGTTCAAAATTTGGCTAAGGGTAGAACGCATCATGCAATCAAAGAAAATAGCAAGAAGTCCTATGAACCAGCAGTTTGACCCCAATGATAAAGCTTCATCAAGTAGAGTTGAAAGCAAACCCATAGACTTATGGGATTAAAGAGTTGAACCTAAGAAGTATGATACAAGGGAGAAGTAAAAAGTAACAAAAGGAATTTGATGTTTCAAGTGCAATGACATAGAGCACAGATTTAGTGATTGTTCTAGATGTAAATTTTCCAATGTCACCCCCAATGTGAGCATGAGGTGGACTATGATGAGCAAGAAACAGCCAAGGAAGATATTGACTTTGAAGTGGCCGAAGAAGATAGTGATAAAGTGGCATGTGTTGTAAAGAGACTGCTATACACTCCAAAACAACATAATGAGACACAACGCAAACATCTTTTTGAAGGTAAATGCTCTATGGCTAATAAAGTGTATAAACTTGTGATTGATAGTTGCAGTTGTGAGAACTTACTTTCACAGAGCTTTGTTGAGCATCTTAAGCTTAAAACACAGCCACATCCAACCCCATATACCATTGGTTGGATAAAGAAAGGGCGTAACATGAAATTACACAACAATGTTATTTGCCATTGTCTTTAGGAAAGACTTACAAATTTGAAGTTCTTTGTGATGTCATAAAGATGGATGTATGCCATGTGTTACTAGGCAGGCCGTGATAGTTTGATGTTGATGCAACTCATAAGGGGCGAGACAATACCTATACCTTTACTTGGGATCACAAGTGGACAGTTTTGGTTCCAAACCAATGAGAGAACATTTTGCCAAAAGTGGAGGAGAATGCATTACTTTCCGTGGCTCTTAGAGAGGATGAATTTGTGAAGGACATGAAAAGTGCCAAAATTTGTGCTTTTTTAATAGTAAAGGACATGAAAAGTGCCAAAATTTATTGATATAATGGCAGAACCAACAGAATTACCTTCAATGCAAGATATTCAACATTACATTGATTTTGTTCTTGGAGCTAGCTTGCCAAATCTGTCCCATTATCATATGAGTCAAGAGGATTATGAAATCTTGAAGGTGAAGCTGGAGGAGTTGTTACAAAAAGGGCATGTACAAGAGAGTATTAGTCCTTGTGTTATTTCAACTTTAGTTGCACCAAATAAAGATAGAAGTTAGTGGATGTGTGTGGACATTCATACCATCAACAAGCTTAACCAAGAAATACATTTAGGTAATTTAAGTGGCCCTGTGGAGCATGACAAGATCATTGCAAATTGGGGGAGAACCTATATGATCACTCGAGGACGAGTTCTTTTCAACTGGAGGAGAATGATGAGGAACAACAGCATAGTAGCCCATATGAGTAACCCATGTGATGATAAGCTTCTAGGAACCTACAACTACATTTATTGTTGTGGTTAAAAATTTTGAAAATCAGTTTAAAGTAAAGCCTTAATATTGGTAGTTGTTGATAGTTGTAAGTTTTCTTTTATTTGTTGTAATAAGTGCTGGCATCCTAAGTGCCTCAATTATTAGTAGTAGTTGGTAATTAGTAGGTTTAAGTTGTCATTAAATGTTGTAATAAATGCTAACATCCCAAGTGTTTACAATAAATATATGAGGGATGAGAGGAAAGTATTCAGTGATCGATTAAACATTTAGAACTAAACATCTAAAGTTTGTAGAAACTTTGTTTTGATTTAGGTTTAGCCAATCTCAGATTTTTTTGTTGTTGAAAGATATCAATAACCCTTGTCTTCGTGAATAAACTCATAAGCCCATCAATGCTTATCCTGCATCATGCTCTTTCTTTCATGCCAAGTAAGGCTTTACTCTTCTTCATATATGATCCAAAAATAGGCTTTAAAATTTGAGCACAAAGTTTAAAAATGATTTGGGGTTTTGGCAGCGCTTAGGCGTCGAAATTTGGTGTTTAGGCACCAAGCTTTCTGCCCATGGAGTCTTAATTTGGCGCCTATGCCCCAAAACCTAGATTTTTTGGTGCTTAGGAGCCACTTCTCGGTGCTTAGGCGTGGTTCATTATAGTAAAGATACTGTATCATTTTACTGTTATAGGTACTGTAGCATTTTAATGTAGTAACCAGTTATAGCATTTTTGATATTTTTGCCTTATTTTTTTTAAAAATTTCATCACAAATAGCTCTATTAACTTTGAATTTACAAAATGATAATAACACACATAAAAGCCATATATTCCTATTCAAATTGAGTAATTACCAAGTTTAGGAGTTCAAAATAATACATTTAAAATGCATTTATCAATATAATATTCAAGGAGACCTTAGATGGGCTCGACATCAAAGACTTGAAGATAGAAGGACCCAAACCTCTTTGAAAGGGTTCAGGGATAGTTGCGTCATGCCATTTGAGGTAATTATTTTACCCACGTCCCTTGGAGAGAAAACCTATGACAAGACAGTTATGAAACATTTCATAGTGGTCAACCAACTCTTTCCTTATAAGGTTCTGCTAGGAAGTGTTGTGATATGGTGTGTGATGTGTATAGATGCATATAATTTCAAAAGAAAATTAAATACGCAACAGAAGTATTCATACATGTTATACAATATGTAACAAACTCAAGCATGTAATCACATGTATGATCATTCAAGCACATATATATCTCATATATATTTTCATGCATGATATAAATGAATTGTAAATAAATAACCTACTCGGTTATGAAGGTAGCTTTACAATTCTTCAAGAACTCCAAGCTTCAATTTGTTGAGCTCACCTTGAAGCTAGAATGACAGCCTTGAATTTCCAGCAAAGGATTATTTTAACACTTAAAACAATTTGTCCTTATGAGTGATTACTACCAAGAGATAAGAAGAATTAAGTATTTTCTTTAGTTCTTTACAACTCTTTATGTTGAACCTTGGTAAGCCTTTATATTTTCTCTCAACATTTTGAGAAAAACACTTAGGAAATGCTCTGAATTCTCTCTTCTTTCTCCTAGAACGAATTTCACACTTCAATTACACAAATTGAACTCTTTCAATTCTTAATTAAGTGCAAAGAATGATTACTTCTCTTAGTGCTCCACCACCACTTATCTATGTTTGCCATTTCAAACATTAATCAATCATATTTTTCACTCAACAAATTGATTCAACCATTTGAATCAATTTCTAAAGAGTAAATGACATTTAAACAATGCTAAGTGGTTTCACCACTTCCTTAGTGCATCATTTAAGAATTTCTAAGTGGCTAACATTCCTTATTATTAATAACAAGTGCATTTTCCATTAGTAAATGGTGTTTGCCACTTATTCCAATTAATAATAATAATTTGATTAATATATAAAATATTAATAATTCAAAACTATTTTGAATATTTACATTTACCATATATGTATTTACCAAGTAAGGTAAATAGGTAAATACATGGTAAATTATTTATGGAGTAAGATTATGCCACTTGTCAATTTTTTATTGGTTAACAACTCTTATAAACCAATAATGTATTTTACATTCAATTATTGACAAGTGAATAATAAAAGGAACCTTGAAATATTTGTTTTTCATTTTGCTGGAAATTGTTGGATTAATAGTTCAATCCAATTTGCTGCCCCAGTGCACAACGAGTACACTTCATATTGTGAGACTCTCTAAGTCCATGCCCGATTTGTCATATGAAACTATTTTACACATCTGTGAACAATGTCCTGATAAGGCGTAATTGTATAAACTATTTTATCTTCCTAACTTGATATTTGTTCAATTTATCTCAATAATTGGGCTATTTATGCGTATTAATGTTGTTTTATAGGTTGAGGCATTATCGGAGCAAAAATACCGGAAAACGGACGCAAATCGGAGCATTAGAGATAAAAATACGAATGGGGGCACTGTTTGCTACAGTAACACTGTAGCTACAGTACTGCTACAGTACCACTGTAGCAACAGTGCAGCGCCGCAGCGCTGGATTTCAGCGCCGCGGCGCCGATTGCAGAAACTGAGCGCCGCAGCGCCAAAACGCAGCGCCGCGGCGCCGGGACCTGGGCAACAAGTTTTGACAGGTTCCTGAAAATCAGGAAACCCAAAAGTAACTCAAAATGCGCCCTAATTCCGTGCTCTTACCTATTTAATTGCTCAAAACTTACATTTTGGGAGAGGACTCCAGCTGGGACAGCAGCTGGAAACACAAAGAAACACCTAACTTCTAAGTTTGAAGAAATCAAAGAGGAGGGAAGCAAGCTTCAACAACAAAGGCATTTGACAGGGATGTCTTCTTTTCTTTGATTCTTTACTTGTTGTAAGATGTTTAGTTTACATGTATTGATGGAATTAGCTTCAAGATTGTGTAGTTTAATGATGAGCTAATTTCGTTCATCTAGGATTACATCCTTGAACTCATTATGTGATTGATTTTAGTTCTCTCTTTTATGGTATTAATTCAGCTTTTGATATATTCATTGTGCTTGTGCTTAATGCTATTTGATTACTTGGCCAGTGGTTAAATTGATCTAGAAATGCTTAAATAAACTTGACAAAGGCATTTAGGTATTTAGTCTTAAGCATATTGATGCATGATCATAGTGTAGTACACTTGAGTTTCATATGAGATAGACATATACTCATAAGGCATGTATGGCTCATAAAACTTGTGCTTAATGAATTTTGTTCAATTTATTTATCATAGACATATAGATATTTGATTGGATGGAATAGATTCACTTGACCTGCAAAAGAGGCTTGTGATGTGTTGAGTGTTTTGGTCAATATATCAAGTTGAGAACCAATAAACATCAAAGAGATTCTGCTGAATTTATTTGCATAATGGGGGATAGTTTGTAATCCTAGGATTTCTCATATTGAATATAATTTGTTGGTAATTTAGTTTATCACTTAGCATAATTAAGTTGTTCTTTTACTTGAGTAGTTTAATCATCATACATTAAATCATTTTCTGGATAATAGTAGAAAGACACCATTTCGGTACTTAAACTAGAAAAGATAAATCATTCTCTGTGGGATCGACACTCTACTTATCATATATTACTTGTTGCGACAACGTGCACTTGCGCTAATTTGTGTTATAGAAAACACACAACAAGTTTTTGGCGCCGTTGCCGGGGAATGAAATTTTTTTTTTATTTTAATACTGATACAAATCTTTTCTCCTGTTAATTCAGATTTCTGTTTTTGTTTGTAGAAATTTCAGGTGTGTATGAGACGTTCCAAGAACGTTGATCTAGCATACTTTGATCCTGAAATTGAGAGGACACTAAGAAGATTACGACGAGACCAGAACCAAGTGACTAGCATGGAAGAGCAAAACCAGAATGTTTGTGCAGAGCCAAGAGCCTTAAGAGACTATGCAGTTCCTTGGGTGAATGGCATACACTCGAGCATTCGCAGGCCAAATATCAATGCTAACAATTTTGAAATCAAGCCGGGGACTATTCGAATGCTTAAAGAATCAGTGCAGTTCAGCGGCTTCCCGAATGATGATCCCAACGAGCATATCACAAATTTCTTGGAAATTTGTGACACATTCAAATACAATGGCGTGTCAGATGATGCCATAAGACTCAGGTTGTTTCCATTCTCCTTGAGGGACAAAGCAAAAAGTTGGTTAATATCATCACCATCCGGTTCAATAACAACATGGGATGATTTGGCACAAAAGTTCTTAGCCAAGTTCTTCCCACCGTCCAAAACTGCAAAGATGCGTAATGATATTACCTCTTTTGTACAACATGAGTCAGAATCATTGTATGAATCATGGGAGAGATTTAAGGATATGCTGAGAAAGTGTCCACATCATGGAGTTCCCAAATGGTTGTTGGTGCAAACATTTTATAATGGATTGGTGGAACATTTAAGAATGATTGTAGATGCAGCAGCTGGAGGGGCGTTAATGAGCAAGTCCACAGATGTGGCATATGACTTGTTGGAAGAAATAGCCTTCAACAGCTACCAATGGCCATCAGAAAGAGTGAATCCAAGAAAAGTTGCTGGTGTGCATGAAATTGATGCACTCACTTCCTTGACAGCACAAGTTAGTTTGTTGGCTAAGAAGATGGATACACTTGGAGTCAATGCAGTAAAAAGCCAACCACCAACTTGTGATTTTTGTGGAGATAATCACCAAAATGGTCTATGCATGGAGACAGCACAATATGTAGGGAGTTACAATCAGCAGCAGCATAATCCCAACTCGAATTTTTACAATCCAGGGTGGAGGAATCATCCAAATTTTTCTTGGAATGATAATAACCAAGGGCAATCCTCAAAATCCATGAGTCCACCCAGATTTCAAATGCAGCAGCAGCAGCAACAATTTCAGCAAGAAAAGAAACCTGGTGTTGAGGAATTGTTAATTCAATACATAAGGCAAACTGACCAACTTTTGCAAAGCCAATCAGCATCTCTTCGCACCTTAGAAAACCAAGTTGGTCAATTAGCTTCTGCAATGAACAACCGCCCTCAAGGGTCGTTACCGAGTAACACGGAAGTTAATCAAAAAGGTGACAAAGAGCAATGCAAATCAATAACGTTGAGAAGCGGTAAAGAATTGCAAAACATTGTGGGAAGACCTAAATCATCAGCAGATGCAGAAAATTCTGCAGATTCAGCAAATGCAGAAAATGCAGAAAATTCTGCAGATGCAGAAAATGCAGAAAATTCTGGAGATGCAGCAAATTCTGCAGATGCAGCAAATGCAGAAAATGCAGAAAATTCTGCAGATGCAGAAAGTGCAGAAAATGCAGAAAATTCTGCAGATGCAGAAAGTGCAGAAAATTCTGCAAAGGGGAATGAAAAACAAGAAGATGGTGCAGCAAAAGAAAAGGTTATACAGAAAGAGAAGGTGCAGCCTTATAGACCACCACCATTTCCTCAGCGACTACAGAAGCAAAAGAAAGAGAAGCAGTTTACAAAGTTTCTGGAAAGTTTTAAGAAACTGCACATTAACATACCATTTGCAGATGCATTAGAGCAAATGCCTAGCTATGTTAAATTCATGAAGGACATTCTTTCAAGGAAAAAGAAGCTGGACGAGTATGAAACTGTAGCGTTGACAGAAGAATGCAGTGCAATATTGCAGAAAAAATTGCCTCCAAAGCTCAAGGATCCAGGAAGTTTTACCATTCCTTGCACAATTGGAAACCGGTATTTTGGTAAAGCTTTATGTGATCTAGGGGCCAGCATAAATTTGATGCCTTTATCTATCTACAACCAGCTAGGATTGGGGGAAGCCAAGCCTACGAATGTCACTTTACAACTTGCAGATCGTTCACTCACATATCCTAAAGGTGTGATTGAAGATGTGTTAGTTAAGGTAGATAAATTTATATTCCCAGCTGACTTTATTGTGTTGGATATGGAAGAGGATCTTGAAATTCCAATCATTTTGGGAAGACCTTTCTTAGCTACCGGTAGAACCTTGATTGATGTCCAAAAAGGAGAACTTACTATGAGAGTGCAAGATGAAGAGGTGACGTTTAATGTGTTCAAAGCCATGGAATTTCCCAAGGAAGCAGATGAATGTTACTGCATCAGCATTATTGACAGAGAAATTCAAAGGATATTCAACAGCCATTATAGCCAAGACTCTCTAGAAAATGCAGTCAAGGGTTACCTTAATCTACAGATTTCCAAGGATTATTCCCATTGTTTCCAAATGGACATGGTAATTCCGGATGAAATACAATTACCTCAGAGGCTAAAAGTGATAGAAGCCATTCAACATCAAGGTCATAAAAAGGCATCATGGTACAGATTGATAACCAAGAAGAGGCAAAGTACTTTCACAAAGAAAACAGCAAAAATAGGCTATTGGAGTTCAATCTTCCAGTCTAAGATTAAAGTCTTTCTGGGAAGGCTCAAATCAAAAAGGTCAGAGATGCCACTTCAAGATTTTCTTATGGAGTTGTGGAAGTCGAAGAAAAAGAATGTTAACACCCGAAGACATCGACTTAAGTTCCATAAGGGAGATGCCTCAGATATGCAGTTTGATCCTCATTGAATCAAAAAAGATAACGTCTAGCCAGAGACGAAAAACCAGGCGCTGTTTGGGAGGCAACCCAAGGTAAATATGTGTTGCATTAGTATTGGCATTTATTATTTTCAGTTTCTAAAAAAAAAAAAAAAAAAAAAAAAAAAATTTTTTTTTTTTTTTTTTTTTTTTTTTTTTTTTTTTTTTTTTTTTTTTTTTTTTTTTTTTGGCAAGGAACGAGCGCCGCAGCGCTGATTCCTAGCGCCGTGGCGCTGCAGCGGGGATAGCAACAAAAGGGGCATTTGCCCAAATTTTTCCCCCTTTTCTCATGCTCTCTCTCTTGCTAACCCTAGACTCTCTCAACCCTCTCAACCTACCCCAATTCACACTCTCAAATCCCACCTTACCCATTAAATTTTCAGCTTAAAAACAACATCAAAACACACTCCAAACATCATTTCACACACTTCATCATCACAAATTCCATCAAATTGCATTTTCCACAACAAATTAACAAAGTTCCCCCAATCTCAAATTTCGGTGGATTAAACTCACAAGGTAAACAATCTTGTCTTTAATCTCTTATTTTACATTGATTCTTTCTTTATTCTACTTCCATTATGCAATTGTTGGATTAATTTGTGAGTAGTAAAATGAAAGCTTTGGGTTTAACCTTGAATTCTTGCATTGAGATTATGATGGAATTATATTGAGATTATGCCAGAATTATATTGAGATTATGTTGGATTTGTGTTAAGTTTATGATGGAATTATGTTGAGATTTGTGTTGGAATTGTGTTGGCATTGAATTGGAATTATATTGAATTGTGTTGGATTTGTGTTGGCATTGAATTGGAATTATGTTGGCATTATATTGGAATTGTGTTGGAATTGTGAAAACTTAATTCGTTATTCCATGAGTGTAGAAAGTTTTAGCCAACTTGATTGGAGTGTGGACTTGTGACAATTAAGGAGATTGGTGGAGGGGCTTTTGTTGGCAAATTAGTGTTCTGAGCAACATGGCTTTGTCAGCGAAGATGAAGATGCAACAGCAACAAATGATGACTAAAGCCCGGACTCTATTTCAGGGAAGTATTTCTATGCTTTTTGTCTTATGTTTCTTTTTGTTTTGCCATGAGGACATGTCGGATAGTAAGTTTGGGGGATAGGGAAACACTTTCCCTTTTGTTCTGCTTTTAGTTGTGTTTATTTATTTGTTTTGTTTTTAATTCTGTTTTTAGTTGTTTGTTTTGCATAATTTCTTTTGTTTTGTTTGTTTTCTTTCATTTTAGTGTTCAGTTGTGGGTTGGTTGAATGATTAGTAGTCAATGATATGAAATAGAAACATGATTTCAAATGCTATGTTCTTTGGGAAACAATGAATGTTGTGATTGTTTACTTGGTAATCTAGGACAAGTTCAGCTTCACTTTGTGACCACTTGATATTTCGAGCACATAGTTAGAATTATTTAGTTTTATGCTTACTTAGAAGACTTTTATGCACTACAAGAATAAATATGGTCTCAAGAACACGCTAGAACTTGTTTGAGCATCACTCAAGGCGAAATCCTAGGGCATACATAATTAACGATATGATTTTAGGCCATCTGTAGCAAACAGTGCCCCCATTCGTATTTTTATCTCTAATGCTCCGATTTGCGTCCGTTTTCCGGTATTTTTGCTCCGATAATGCCTCAACCTATAAAACAACATTAATACGCATAAATAGCCCAATTATTGAGATAAATTGAACAAATATCAAGTTAGGAAGATAAAATAGTTTATACAATTACGCCTTATCATGTCCCACACACATGTTACAGATATTACAAAACGTCGCATTAGACCATACAAGTTGAGGTTATAACATATTCGTATAATCCTTCCATCATAAATATCCTTGAAGAGCGGAGATATAGATCAACACCGTCAAGTCTCCATTTGCTCAACCACAAACTTATCTCTAGATTTGTATTTCAATAAATAATATCCGTAAACACTTTTACGATATTATTTTCCCGAGGATAAAATTAATTCTCGGATATGTCTCTTATGGCCCTAAGACTTTCTGAAATACAATCTTGGAGTTGCAGGATATTTTACTCACCCAATTGAGTTGATGGATCCCATATCTGTACACACCGGACTCCATGAGCATCGGACCATACCCAGCGACACCCAGCGGTCAGACCATGAAAGGTATCTGATATGTGTTGAACCAAAGTATGATGGATCACTCACAAGTCCACCGTGGCACTCAGGTCTAAGGACTAAGAATACTACTCAACTTGAAAGATCCTCCATTGACGGCCTTATGAGATGTCTATTGGAGATCTTTGTGAGTCTGTTCAATATTCAGTCCTTACTGAATACTTGTATCTTTATACGAGTTTCCATTAAACTCATGGTCTGCTAAGACTAACCATCTGGACTATCCAGATATAGACATACACTGATCTATATATATTAAGGTCTTCACTAACAGACCCGCATTAGTGAAAATAGATCAGGAACATTAAATTTAAGAACATATATGCATAACAACATTTCCTAGCATCATTTGCAACTCATTGCAACTATGTCATTACTAATATATTCTTAGGTCTTTGTCCCATTTTAGATAAGGCTCTAACTATTTAGATTTTACTAACTCTTAATTCTGATCTAAACTCTTTCAGATCAGATCTGAACTCTTTCAGATCATACAATGTCTAAAATGTTACAAGCATCTTACCATATTTGTATATCAAATAATTAGTGATATATTGAAATCATAAATGTATAAACATAAAGCAAATATTTATACATAAAAGGGATGACACTTAAGCACAAATCCCAACAGGAAGACCTTTCAAGAGAAACGCTAATGTGATCCTTTCTGTCCATCATCTGAAATTGAAGTTCTTGGTAAGAGAAGGAATAAGAGACTAGTTCAAGTATGGCAACGAGTTGTTACTCAATATCAATAAAGAGTACCTTCTATATCATCGTAGTAGACTTGTAAGAGAATAGGGTCGAGTTCCCAAAACTAGTGAAAAAGATACTCTTAGTACAAGTGAGTTAGGTTCGTATGAAAAGGTAGTGAAGATTGGCTCACAGTAGGAGCCTAAGGTTAGGGAAAACTTAACCTCTATAGTAAAAGAATTCCAGACGTCTTCACCTGGGCTTACGAAGACATGTCGAGGATAGATCCATCCTTGATGTCTCATGCTCTAATTGTTAGCCTCTTATTTAAACCAGTCAAACAAAGAGAAGAATCTTTAACTAAAAGAGGAATGAGGTTGTGGTTGATGAGGTGGAGAAATTGTTAGTTGTGGGTTTTATATGGAAAGTTCACTATCTTGAGTGGCTGTTCAATACAGTGATAGTCAAGAAAGCTAATAGGAAGTAGAGAATGTGCATGGACTTCACTGACTTAAATAAGGTCTACTCGATGGACAATTATTCTCTCCCAAAGATTTACTAGCTAGTAGACTCTACAACTGGACACACCATCTTAAGTTTCATGGATGCTTTCTTGGGGTACAATTAGATCAAAATGTTATTCCCTGATTAGGAGAAGACCTCATTTGTCACTCATTAGTGGACTTACTGTTACAAGGTGATATCATTTCTTCTTAAGAATGCTTGATCACTTATCAAAGGTTAGTAAATAATTTTTTAAAAACCTTTAATAGGAAAGAGTATGGAGATTTACGAAGATAACATGATTGCCAACTTTAGGAGATTGAAAGATCATGTGAGGAATGATATTAAAAAAGCACAACAAGAAGCTAAACCTTGAGAAGTGTGCCTTTGGGGTAAAATTAAGAAAGTGCCTCAGGTTTATGTCAATAGGAAAGACATTGAGGCAAACCTTAACAAAATATGAGCCATATTAGAAATAAAGTCCCTCAACACTAAGAAAGAATTCCAGTAGTTAACGGCTAGGGAAACAACTATTAATAGATTTCTCTCTAAGGTAATTAATGAGTGCTTCGAGTTCTTTTAATCCATTAATAGATGAGAGAAGAATAAATAGACCTTATAGTGTGAAGAGGCATTCCAACAATTGAAGGTTTACCTCGCACAACCTATCAACCTCTCTGTGCCAGTGTATGGGATCAGTTGATCATATACCTTGTAGTTTCGCTTGACTAATGAGCTCAATCCATGTAAAAGAGGAAGTGAGGGTTTAGAGGCTGGTACATGTTAAAAGCAAATCCTTTACTGATCCAAAAGGCTGGTATCTGTCTGCTGAGAAGTTAGCCCTGGATTGATTATGTCTAGACATAATCTTTACCTCTAATTTTAACCTTATATCGATGGAGCATCCAACTTCCAAGGTTGCAGAGCGAGCATTACACTAATCAACCCCAAGGGGGACAAAGTTTGCTGTGTAGTTCGATTTATTTTCAAGGCCTTAAATAATAAAGCCAAAGATGAAGCTTAAATGACTGGGTTAAGAGTTGCCCGAGCACTCATAATTAAGAAGATCCTAGTAAAAAGTGATTTACAACTAGTGTTAAATCAAGTCAATCAAGATTTTGAAACTTGATGGGAGTGCATGGTCGCATTGTTGATGATCGAGTGTGTGATATACAAGTGTATACGTAATTTTAAAAATTACAAAATATAGCGGAAGCATGTTACAAATACACCCAATTTAACAAATTGAACATATATATCACATATATATGTAAGTATAACTATTATACAATTATAAACATGATGAACAATTATATCATAACATAATGTAAAAACACTCACCTAATGAAGGTAGCTTTACAAATTCTTCAAGTCTTTCAATAATCCATGTGAAGAGCTCACCTTGAAGTATATGTTGAACAATTCTAGTCCATAACTTTTGGTGGGATTAAAGAGGTAGAATGGTAGCTTAATTTTAGGATTTTCAGCAACTTATATTCAAACTCTTTTGAATACAATTTTGTTTCTTAAATGGAGATGGTAAATATTTTTATACAACTCTTATATTATCTAAAAATATTTAACATAAAACTCTTGTATATTAATTTAGAAACAATTTCTACATGAGATTAATTATGATGAACAACTATTGTCATAATTATTAATCTCTTCTCCATTTGTTTTTGTCCATTATAATCCATCCATGAAAGAAGAAGATGAAGAGAAGTTCTATAATTTTCAACACTTGAAAATGAACAAAAATCAAAATTCTCTCTTACCTCTTTTTCTCTTGCTTTGCCAAATTCTTCACAAGAATTGAATTAATCATTCAATTGTTTTGCAATCAATTTTGTTATTCAACATTTTGATTAAACAAAATTAAGTGCTCCACCAATTTTATTGTTGGTCTCCCACTTAGAATTAATTTAACTAAGCATTAGAATAATGGCCACCAAAATTAATTTTTACCTAACAAATATAATTACTTTAATTATAATGGGTAAATAAATGGCCAACATTTAGGCCCCTCATTATATTAAAATACAATGCCATGATCTATATATATTATAATATTATCTAATAATATAATAATAATATATAATTTAATTATTCAAAATAATTTTGAATAATTACTTTTTACCTTACTAATTTTTACTACCAAGATTAAATGGTAAAAAGGTAAAATTAAATCATGGAACAAATTTTGCCATTTGTCACCATCCTATTAATTAACAACCCTTGTTAATTAATTAAGTGATGTGCTTAATAATTAAGTCTTGACAAATGCACATCCCGAGGAATCTCAAAATAATTATTCTCTTTTGTTGAAATTTATTGGATCGAATTAATTCAATCCAATTCGCTACCTCAGTGCGCAACGAGTACACTTCATATTGTGAGACTCTATAAGTCCACACCTAATTTGTCATATGGAGCTCCTCTATAAGTCTGTGAACGATGCCCCACACATACGTTACAAATATTACAAATTAGCGTGTTAGACCATGCAAGTTGAGGTTATTGCATATTCGTATAATCCTTTCATCATTTATATCCTTGAACAGCAGATATATAGATCATCATCGTCAAATCTTTTATTTGCTCAATCATGAACTTATCTCCAAAGTGATATTTTATTAAACAATATCTACAAACACTTTTGTGATATTGTTTATTCCTTCGGAATACCTTTTCCGAGGTTTATGCTTGCGGCCACAAGTCTTTCTGAAATACAATCTTAGAGCATTAGGATATACAACTCACTCATATGAGCTGACGGATCCCATATCTACGCACACCGAACTCCATGAGCATCGGACCATACCTAGCAACACCCAGCGGTCAGACTATAAAAAGGTTTCTGACATGTGTGGAACCAAAGTATGGTGGATCACTCACAAGCCCACCGTGGCGCTCAGGTCAAAGGACCACAAATACTACTCAACTCGGAAGACCTTCTATTGACAGCTTTATGAGATGTCTATTGGATGTCTTCGTGAGTCTGTTCAATATCCAGTCCTTACTGAATACCTGCATCTCTATACGAGCTTCCTACTAAGCTCATGGTTTGCTAAGACTAACCATCTGGACCATCCAGACATAGACATACACTAATCCATATTAATGGGTTCCACCGATAGACCCGCATCGATGAAAATAGATCAGGAACATTATGTTTGAGAACATACTTGTATAATGACATTTCCTTAGCACCATCTGCAACTCCTAGCACCATCTGCAACTCCTTGCAGCTATGTCATTACTAATATATTCTCAGGTCATTGTCCCATTTCAGACAAGGCACTAATTATTTAGATTTCGCTAACTCTTATAAACTTATTAACTCTTAGTATCACTAACTCTTAGTGTTTATAACTATTAGCGTTGCTAACTCTTAGCTTTGGTCTAAACTCTTTTAGACCAGATCTGAACTCTTTCAGATCATACAATGTCTGAAACGTTACAAACATCTTACCATTTAATAATAAATAATATTAACGATTTTATTAGAAATAATAATTGTATAAATACTATAACTATATATTTATACATTATGGGATGACACGTAAGCACAAATCCCAACACGCATATCTCGAGAAAGTCCAGGAGCTGACTGGTTAGTTTGAAGAAATAAAGATCTAGCTAATTTTGAGAGCTGATAATCATCGAGCCGATGTCTTAACGTGCCTGGCTTCCACCAATGAGGCTTGAATATCCCGATCAGTGCCTCTTAAGCTTGTTCAAGAACCTAGCATATAGGAAACCGAGCGACAATGCAGATTGACCCATAATTTAGACCTACAACCTAGTTAGATGGATCTAATAAAGGAGTAAATAACATTGGGGCCCTTCAAAAGTTTAAATAGGAAGTATAATAGCTTCAGAACAAAGCAACTTGATGATATACACTGATAGATGGAGTACTTTACTAATGAGGATTTTCACATCCATACTTAAAATGCTTGGGGCCTGAAGATGCAGAGCGCGTAATCCGAAAGATTTATGGAAGCATCTATGGGAATCACTCAGATGCAAAGGCCTTAGCCTACAAAGCCATTCGAATCGGATATTAATAGCCTACCACACTTCAGGATGCTAAAGAACTAGTTAGAAAATTTGATGCTTGCCAGAGATATGTTGATAATATCCATGGCCGTCCTAGAAAATTGAGTTCATGTTGGGACCACGGCCTTTTGATTAATGGGGTCTTAACCTGATAAGACCTTTACCTAAAGGATAAAGGGTTAACCAAGTATGATGTTGTCGTTGTGGATTATTTCACCTAAAGGGTACAGGAAGAAGTAATGTCCAACATCATGAAGAAAAAAGTCTAGGATTTTGTGTAGGAAAGCTTAATCTATGGGTTCGGGGTAATGCAAGTGGTTATAACGGATCATGAAAAGCATTTTGATAATAGCAATTTTAGAGATTTTGTGAACGATTGGGAACACAACTTTTGTTTGCCTTTCCAGCTTACTTAAAGATGAATGGACAGGTGGAATCCTTTAATAAACTCCAAAAGAAGCTACTTAAAATGAATTTGATCGTAAGAAAAAGAGGATGGGTTAAGGAATTGCTTGATGTCTTTTGGGCGCTCAAAACCACCACCAAAATAGCTATGGAGGAAACCCCATTGTCTTTAGCCTTTGGGTGTGGGATCTTAATTCTAGTAGAGATTAGGGTTCCAACCCATAAAGTACTTCACTTTGAAGAAGAAATGAACGAAAAATTTATCAGAGGAGACTTGGATTTGATCAAACAAAAAAAAGAGCTAGCGCTAATTAGGGTTACAGCCTACCAGTAGAAAGTTACTTTTTACCATAAGAAAAGGGTAAGGTTATGATAGTTCATAGAAGGAGTCCTAGTATTGAGGAATGTTCGTCCAAATACCGAAACCAAGATCATCAGAAGAATCTAAGCTAGAGCATATGAGCTTGAACATGTAGATGGTAGAATGGTGAGAAAATTGTTGAACACTGAGCTTCTTAAAAGGTACTATCCCTAAAACGATTTGTTTTTCCTTTTGTTTTCTCATTATTGTAAGGCATAACATTATGAATATTTAATAAAAATCCAAACATTATTGGAAATTGATTACCACTACAAGCAACAAAGATCCCGAGCCCGCCCAAGGTAGGGATGAATTTCAACATGAACCCAAAGCTTGCCTAGGGCAGGGATGAATTTTTACAAGTGCAAGAATCTTGAGCCCGCCTCAGGCAAGGATGGAATTTTCATTAAAAAATATGGATCCTAAGCCCACCTTGCGCAGGGATGAATTTTGACATGAATCCCAAGCCCATTTAGTGTAGAGATGGAATATCTATAAGCGACAAAAATCTTGAGCTTGTTTAAAGTAGAGATAGAATTTCTACAGAATTTAAAATCCCTTAATGCACTTATAGTAGGGATTTTCTACTACAACATAAGTCCCAAGCTTACCTAAGGAAAAGTTTCTAGTTCTATGAATCCAAAGCCTGCTTAGGATAAGAAATTTTACTACATCAATGTGAATTCCAAGCCTGCCTAGTGTAAGGAAAGTTTATACTTTAGCATAAATCTTGAGCCCATTTAAGGTAGAGATCATCTACTATGACATGAGTTCTTGTCCCGTTTAGGGTAAGGAGTTTCTTCTTCGACATAAGCCCTGAACCTCTTTGGGGTAGGGAAAGTTTCTACGACATGAATAAAAGATCACTTAAGGCAAGAAACGTTTCTACATAGACATAAGTGTCAAGCTCTCTAAGGGCAAGGAAAGCTCTTCAATACAAGTCTTAAGCTCACTTAAGGCATGGAAGGAAATTTGACACCACAAGCTCAAGCCTGTCCAAGGTAAAGAAACATATTGTAAAATCATAAACCCAACTTATTTACGGGTGGAAAGGCGAGCAAACAATACTTGGAAAAAATAAAACAATGACTTGAAAGTATACAGAACGATAAACTACTTGAAAACATCAATAAGAAATATTACAAAAGTATCATTGTTCACGTGGGCCTACACTACCCAATGGTAAGAGAAAAAATGGGGGCTAAAAAGAAAAAAAAGATCAAACAGTATAGGCAAAAGTTTCCTTCACATCCAAAACAGGCACATTCATAAATGTATGAGCAATATAAGAAGGGGATGGGTCAATAGGGGGAACGACATCAGAGGAAGAGATAGTGTTAACGGGGGGAATGATATCAACAAAGGGGACTAGAGTAATAGGGAACTGACGCATCACTAGCCAATGAAGGATTCTTAAAAGAAACCTCTTCAATGAGAGTAGTATCTTGAGCATTCAAGGCTGACGATGAGGGGTCTAAGGAGGGATTAGCAATAGGACTAATAATGGGACTAACATCTTCTCCGTTACCAGAAGTTTGGATGCTAATCTTTGTAAGTTGACGGCTTATTATGTTCCTAAGCCAATAAAGGTTGAGGTCGAGGTAGTGGTCCTAAAACCTCCTCACGCACCTTGAAAATCCCTCTAGAACTTCAATTGGCCATCCATCATCTTGACCCATGACAAAGGCACTCTTTACCTCCTAGGCTGGCTCATCAAAACTCTCACCCATCTTTGACTTGACTAGCTCTGAGGATTCTAACTCCTAATGAGTTTCAATGAACTTTTTCTCAACGAGCCCATTTTGCTGAGTTAGCTCAGACACTCGGTTCTCAACGATTGCTATAGATATAGAGGCCTTTTGTTCAATTAGAGCTTTCTTCCTCTAAAGCTCGGAGACTTTGTTATCAACTTCGACTCTCTTAGTTTTAGCAGTCTTGACCCGAGCCTCTAAATCCTTTGACTCCTCATGTATTTGTTGGGCCTCTTTCCTTGCCTTGCCCTAGATTTCCTTAGGTTTCTAAGCACTAAGTAACCTTTGAATAACATTTGTTTGGCACCGAGTGATGGTATAGGTAGCCTAAAAAAAGTGAAGGAAAAGAGGAAAAAGGGTAATTAAAGTCACGAACAACAAAGAACAATGAGAAAAAAAAAGATTAATAGAGTTAGAAAATTTTTATCCATCACACTGCCAACAACAAAGTAGACCGCGATGATTGAGTCTCAATCTGCCATTTATTGAGCTTGAGCAAGATCCACGTATCACTCATTTTACCACAATAGAGGAATCAATTACTCAAGGTGGGAGCGCCTACTAGAAAAAAATTACAAGCTAAACAGTGAGAGGAGTCCCCATTACCAGCTGTTGCACTTCCTCTCGAAAGGGCAATCTAGAACTTGAGGCCTCAACTATATGGGAACCCTTAAGACCTCATGTTGGATTTGGAGCTATAAGGGAAGATTGCATAAGGTAGCCTCGAGGCGATTGTTCTACTTTTTTCCTGCCTTGGCCTTGGGGTTTAATCTTAGGGTTGCACCATGATTCTCTCCTAAGATGGTCCCTTGGAGGCACTGTTATACCGTACTAAAGCACAAATGCACACTATTGTAAACAAGTAATAAAAAATGCGTAGAGTATCATTCCTACTAGAAATTGTTGTTTTTGTTATACTAAGGCCATCCATCAGATTGGAAAGTTCCAGACAAATTGAGAAATGTTGACATTCAGCCTCTGATAGCACGCCAATAGGTAGGCAGACGTATGACGAAGTAGTTTCCATCTCAAGGGGAGGAACTATCGAAGAATGTTTATAATCGTTGTAAACTACATAGACAAAACTTACAAATATGTCGAAACTTTATTGCTTTACATAACAGTTGATATATGTTTGTCGTAAGACTAAAATTTATATTTAATCTCATTTCATTTGGTTTACTTATTTGTTGTTTAATTGTTAAATATAATTAATTATTGATTAACGTATTTGATGCGATATTTCTATATCATAAATTAAGTGCAAGTATACACTATCGTATGCAAGTAATAAAGAGACTAATTAGTCGGATGTCGAACCCACAGGGATAATTGTTTCTTTTTAACCAATTACTAAAATTATATCTTCCTAATAATTATTCAGAAAAATAAAAATCTAAGAATGAATGTAAGAAATATAAAACAAAAACACAATGTAAAACAAATTAGGTGATAGCAATGTAGAGAAAACCTAGGATTAATATTATCCCTCAATATATTTCTAATGATTAATCCTCTAATATTTAATTCACTTAGTCTTTATTATTGATCAAGACACTAATGTATTCACAAGCCTCTTCCAAGGTCATGCAAGTATACCCTAATTTACCAAATACCTATATTCCTATGGTACTTGTGATGCGATATTTCTATATCATAAATTAAGTGCAAGTATACACTATCGTATGCAAGTAATAAAGAGACTAAATAAGTCGGATGTCGAACCCACAGGGATAATGTTTTCTTTTTAACCAATTACTAAAATTATATCTTCCTAATAATTATTCAGATAAATAAAAATCTAAGACTGAATGTAAGAAATATAAAACAAAAACACAATGTAAAAAAATTAGGTGATAGCAATGTAGAGAAAACCTAGGATTAATCTTATCCCTCAATATGTTTCTAATGATTAATCCTCTAATATTTAACTCACTTAGTCTTTATTATTGATCAAGACACTAATGTATTCACAAGCCTCTTCCAAGGTCATGCAAGTATACCTTAATTTACCAAATACCTATATTCCTATGGTACTTGTAATAGATTAAGATTCATTAAGATTAGGTCTTATTGATCATACATGCCAATTAGGTATATTCCTATCCTAAATTGAAACTTGCATATGCAACATTGAATGTTACTCTACAATCATGCATCAAATTACCTAGGTCTAAATATTATGATTCCTCTTCCGAGTTTATCAAAATATTACCAATTCATTCACCATATATTGGCCAGATATATTGAAGCATTAAACACAAGTAATTTAAATAATAAATGACTAAGTTTATTAAATATTCAAAGATATGGCAATTAAGCACACATATTGAGTTCAAATATTAACCCTAGAAAATAAGTTAGCTCATGGCTACAAGAGAACAGCAGTAAAAATAATTATAAATCATGATACAATTATTAGCAAACCGATATAGACGTCGAATTGCTCTTAATTGCGCTGCCTAGGAACTCTTGCTGCCGAAGAACGTCTTGTATCTCTCTCTAAAGTTGCTTCAATTAAGCTCTTATTGCTCTCCAAGACTTGTGCTATGTATTCTTGGTGCTCTTGGGTCGTCTTGGATTCATTCTTAAAGGCTGGGAACGAGTGGCTTTATATAGGGATTGATATGAGCTTGAAAATCTCAATTCTCGTCGGACTAGGACTCGCATTACCGCTGGCGCGCTATGCATCTGTCGCTGGGGCGACACGTGAAAAAGCGATCACCGCTGGAGCGATGGGATCTTGGCGATGGGGCGCTGCATGAAAACGGCTTCACCGCTGGCGCGGTGACTCTTCGGCGCTGGGGCGCTAGACGCGACTTAAGCAGGTCGTTTTTCTTATTTCGATCATTATTTCAGCGCTGGGGCTAAAATACTTGTGGCGCTGGGGCGATGGACACATACTTTGAAAACTTTGCATTTTAGTCCCTGTTTTCGCTCCTTTAAATTTCGCGCTGGGGCTAAACTATGCATCTTTAAATTTCGTTCAAGTCCCTATAAATAACAATAATGCACATAAATAGCCATCTATTCTCATAAAACCATAAAATATCAATAATAAAAACATGAGAAAATATATGACAAATTTGCCCTTATCAACTTGTAATAAATTAAGATTCATTAAGATTAGGTCTTATTGATCATACATGCCAATTAGGTATATTCCTATCCTAAGTTGAAACTTGCATATGCAACATTGAATGTTACTCTACAATCATGTATCAAATTACCTAGGTCTAAATATTATGATTCCTCTTCCGAGTTTATCAATAATATTACCAACTCATTCACCATATATTGGCCAGATATATTGAAGCATTAAACACAAGTAATTTAAATAATAAATGACTAAGTTTATTAAATACTAAAAAGATATGGCAATTAAGCGCACATATTGAGTTCAAATATTAACCCTAGAAAATAATTTAGCTCATGGCTACAAGAGAACAGCAGTAAAAATAATTATAAATCATGATACAATTATTAGCAAACCGATATAGACGTCGAATTGCTCTTAATTGCGCTGCCTAAGAACTCTTGATGCCGAAGAACGTCTTGTATCTCTCTCTAAAGTTGCTTCAATTAAGCTCCTATTGCTCTCCAAGACTTGTGCTCTGTATTCTTGGTGCTCTTGGGTCGTCTTGGATTCATCCTTGAAGGTTGGGAACGAGTGGCTTTATATAGGGATTGATATGAGCTTGAAAATCTCAATTCTCGTCGGACTAGGACTCGCACTACCGCTGGCGCGCTATGCATCTGTCGCTGGGGCGACGCGTGAAAAAGCTGTTACCGCTGGAGCGGTGGTATCTTGGCGCTGCGGCGCTATCTCGTCGCTGGGGCGGTGACTGTATGGCGCTGGGGCGCTAGACGCGACTTAAGCAGGTCGTTTTTCTTATTTCGATCACTATTTCAGTGCTGGGGCTATGCATCTTTAAATTTCGTTCAAGTCCCTATAAATAACAATAATGCACATAAATAGTCATCTATTCTCATAAAATCATAAAATATCAATAATAAAAACATGAGAAAATATATGACAAATTTGCCCTTATCACGTATTATATACTCAATATTTTGCCTTTCATAGATTTAGCACTTGTTTATTTTGAATATGAATATTAGGCTTGCATTGATGTGACCTGCCTTGGGACCCTCTACTGTAGATCTCGGTGGGCCGCTCTTGACACCCTAACGGAAGTTATTCAGAGTCTAACTATCAAAACTAAAAAATTTCGCGAGCTGAACCCTTTTTAATTTTGCTATTACTAACTAAATCCTGAAATACTAGTGAAAATATTTTATCAACTTTTGAAAAAAAAAAACGAATAGAGTTTCATCTATTTTTTTGAAAACCCAAACTCACAAATCCTGCGATGAAAACCATACTTCTATTTCAAACAATTTTCTAAACTTCCAAATAGGATCTCCAGTCCATCTAGAATCAAATCCCAACTCAACACAGTAATTTCATTCTAAACCATAAAAATTAATTTATAACAAAATTAACATACTAATGAAAAGTGAAAACTGTCACTATATTACAAAAACTATTTTTCATTTGTTCAAAACATATTTACATGATGCACAAAGTCTATAAATACTATACAGAAAATAAAAAGGTGCTACTCAGCATATTTACATTTATAAAATGATCGTCTAACTTAGCCCACTAATTTGCTGTAAGAGAATCAGCAACCTGCGTACCGAGGCCTGCACTTGAAAAGGGTTTTAGAAAACATGAAACACAGAAAGGGTGAGCTAAAGGAGCTCAGTGAGTATTTTAAAAATTTTCAGAAAAAATAAGATTTTGTATAAATATTAAATTTTAAAAAAATGTCTAAAACATACTTCTCAAACTATTATAAAATTGTAAAATAGTTTCTAAATATCATATGCTGATAAAATCCTACTAAGCATTTTTTTAAATAATTTTTGTAAACAATTGCTAGAATCTGTAAAACATATTTACTAAACACTGTAAACAATTGTCAAAATTTGCAAAACATAGTTACTAACATTGTATATTTAAATACACTGATATGTGTTTGGTAACTCAAAAACTACTAAAATTCTCACTCGGTCATTTTCTTTCTAAACTGCACTAAATGGTAACCCAAAAGCTCTATACTCACGAAGTGACTAAACTAGCACCGCCCAACGTGAGTAGGTCACAGAGCGTTTAAATTAGCAACACCCACTATGACTTCTAAAGACGTCTCACTAGCTATGTAGTGAAATTCTACGTCGTCTACATATGGCGAGACAATACCTCGTACACATAGAGCTACTCACGTGACTCGACAACCCAACTTCCCGGAGTTAGTGACACAGCCCCCCAATACTTACCCATGCATATAGGATATACCGACCGGGTCTTAAACTATCATCCACACAATAAATCTGAGGGTACCAATTGTTGGGGGATCAAATATACGTGGGTGTATGCATGTGCAATAGTATTCATTGTATAAAATACATATCTCATACATATTTAAAGCAGCAGAATAATTAAAACAATACAATAAATACAATAGATAATATATTAATCATTAATATATTTGAAGAGTTGAGAAATCACTAAAACATATAACGTTTTACATATATATCCTGGGAGTTCACCAAGAGACCAACCTGTTGACAATTCTAGTCATCAACTCAGTGGGCTTGGTAAGCTAGAACAACAGCTCCAAATCTAGCAATAGGTTTAACTCTTAAACCCTTTTGAATTTATTTTCTTTTGATTAACTATTTGATCAATAAAATAATTTCTGGGTTGTTATAATTGGTAGCCAATAATGAAGATAATTTATAAACTAGTTTCAACACTTGAAACCATATCACAAGAGATCAAATCTCTTTTTTCTTCACCTATTTTGGTCGCCCACCCTTTGAAATCAACATATTTCCTTTTGATTTGAAAGCCAACAATCGAAAATGAAAATGAAGCAAAAGACTCATTGCTTCCTACGAGTTTTCACACACACACACACACACATATATATATATCTCACATTAATAGAATAATAATATTATATTAATAAAATATTACACTTGGCCGCCAATATAGATAAATAATATTATTATAATAAATAATAATATATTATAATATATAATAATGAGATATTTATGATTACTTAACAATTAAATAATCATTGTGTGAAATGACCATTTTGCCCCTCATAAATAGTTACAAAGTCTATCCCCTAATGGGTCCCACCATACCTACATTTGGATAAACTCAACCGAGGGTCCGCAATGCGTCACGTGTCATTATACAATTAGTAAATAACAATTATTGACTAATTGTTGTATTTAGCGCTTAAATACAGATACACATGTATTCCCGTGGTAATGCTGAATATTACTAGACTGAGCAATTCAATCCGGTACGTCGCCCTAGTGCTCAACGAGTACAGTGTTGGATTCGTTTTATTCTACTAGGGTGATTATGTGTGTAATGTGTTCATCATTTTAATATACACATGTCATACACACAAATATTGTTGGCGGAATAAGAAATTAAATTTCACAACATGATAAATACATTAATGTAAACCGAATCAAAACATTAGGGTAATTCGAACATACCTTTGGCGACGATTCGGTGATGAACGAAAAATCCGGAGCTCACCTTGAAGTTAATCCTTGAACAATTCTAGTCTCCAACTCTTGGTGAGATTAGAGAAGCTAGAATGGTAGATTAAAATTGGTGTAGAATTTTTGTTCTAGTACTTAAACTCTTTAAGCAAAACAAACTCTCTTTTTCATTCTTGTAACAAAACTCTTTTGCCTTTTGTTTTTCCTACCAAGTCTAACTTGAGAGGAAAAAGATGAAGAAGTGTTTGTTGTGTTTGAAAGCCTTCCAAAGAGTGAAAGAATTCTCTTGGCCAAAATTCCCTTTGCCTATTACATAATCATTATGCATTCTTTCACTTAAGTAAATTTACACATGTTTTTACCTTTCTTTTTCATAAAAGAATTAACCAAAAAGCCTTTACTTAATTTTAATTGGACAATGACATTTTAAATGAATTAATAAATAACAAAATAATATTTATTTCATTAAAATAATGCTTGGCCGAATTTTGATATTTCAAAATTAATAAAATGAAACATTTTTCTTATTTGACTACATTTATTAATATAAAAAGTATTTCAATGCAAATGTTTTTAAATAAATAATTCAAACCAAGATAAATGTCTTCTTAATGGTCCAAGCACTATTTAAAATAATATATTAAAATACATTTTTGTCTTATCAATGCAAGACAATAAAACACATTTTAATTATTTAATTAATTTATTAAAACAAGTGTCCAACACATGTCACATGAAAAATAATATAATAAACATCTCATGTCTATTAATGACAAGTGTCCCACTCATGTATTATAAAATAATATAATAAACATCATATGTTTATTTAAATAAAATAATGTCCAATTAATTAAAGAGCCAATGGTTTAATGACATGTGTCAAGAGTACCTTTTCCAACAAAAGAGGGACCTATTTGCAACATTTGCAAACTATATTTTTCACTTTATAAAGAGGTCCTCAAAACGAATCCTACTACAAAAAATATCTCGGATCGAACCGTTCGACCCGGCTTGTTACCCCAGTGCTCAACGAGTACACTTTATATTGTGAGACTCCCTAGGTTCATGCTCGTTTGTCTTACGGAACATTTTTGCAAGTCCGTGAATGATGTCCCACACACACGTTACGAATATTACAAAACGATGCGTTGAACCATACAAGTTGAGGTTAACCATATCCGTGTAATCCTTCCGTCATCTATATCTTAGAAGAGCAGAGATATAGATTCTTACCGTCAAATCTCTATTTGCTCATCCGTGAACTTATCTCCAGATTCGTATCTCGATAAACAATATATGCAAACACTTTTACAATATTGTTTAACCCTACGGAAAACTCTTTTCTTGGGCATATTGCTTATGGCCACAAGTCTTTCTAAGATACAATCTCGGAACATCTAGATATACAACTCACCTATGTGAGCTGACGGATCCCATATCTACGCATACCGAACTCCATGAGCATTGGACTATACCCAGCGACACATAGAGGTCAGACCATGAAAGGTCTCTGATATATGTGGAACCAAAGTATAGTGGATCACTCACAAGTCCACCGTGGTGCTCAGGTCCAAGGATCACGAATACTACTCAACTCGAGAAGACCTTCCATTGACGGCTTCATAGGATGTCTATTGGAGGTCCTCATTAGTCTGTTCAGTATTCAGTCCTTACTGAATACTTGTATGCCTATACAAGTTTCCACTAAGCTTATAGTCTGCTAAGATTAACTATCTGGACCATCCAAATATAGACACACACTAATCTATATATATTTTAGGGTTTCACTGATAGACCCGCATCAGTAAAATAGACCAGGAACTTAGTATTTTAGAACATACTTGCATAATGACATTTCTTAGCACTATTTCTAACCCTTTGCAACTATATCATTACTAATATATTCTAAGGTCTTTGTCCCATTTCAGACAAGGTTCTAACTCTTTAGATATTGCTAAATATTAGTACTGATCTAAACTCATTTAAACTAGATCTAAACTCTTTTAGATCATACAATATTTGAAATGTTTCAAGCATCTTACCATTTCAATAAATATAATTAGCAATTAAAAGAAATGTCAATTGCATAAATATTAAAATTAAATATTCATACAAAATAGGATGGCACGTAATCATAAATCCCAACATACACTTCATGTCGCGGGACTCCCTAGGTCCATACCCTATTTGTCAAATGGAACTATTCTATGAGTTCGTGAACATTGCTGATAAGGCGTAATTGTATAAACTATTTTATCTTCCTAACTTGATATTTGTTCAATTTATCTCAATAATTGGGCTATTTATGCATATTAATGTTGTTTTATAGGTTGAAGCATTATCGGAGCAAATATACCGGAAAACGGGCGCAAACGGGAGCATTAGAGATAAAAATACGAATGGAGGCACTGTTGCTACAGTGGTACTGTAGCAACAGTACCACTGTTTGCTACAGTGCAGCCCCGCAGCACTGGATTTCAGCGCCGCAGCACTGAATTTCAGCGCCGCGGCGCCAATTGCAGAAAGTGAGCACCGCGGCATTGAATCGCAGCGCCGCGGCGCTGAATTCTGGGCACTCCTTAAGGGCATTTTTGTCCTCTTTTTGCAACCCTACCTATATAAACACCCATTGTTTAGCCAAAGTGAGAAGGAGGAGGAAAGGGGCAGTAGAGAGCACGAAAATAAACACTTCATTTGGGTCTTGGAAGCAAGAATCAACAACAAGAGGCAAAAATCAAGGGGAAGAAGAAGAATTTCTGCATTTTGGAGGAAGAACATCACCATTGCATCAAGGGAAATTTCTTCTTCTCTGCAAATTCGTATTTGTTGTTGATTCCAACATGTATAATGATGTTGTTAGATGCTCTAAACTTATATTTTCAATTATGAACTAAGTTTTATTGCTAGGATTACAATGTGAACTCAATATGTAGCTTGGATTGATTATTTTTCCTTATTTATCATATTGGTATGGAATTGTTCAATTTGTTCTATGCTAAATGCTTCTAATTACATGAAAATGTATTAGATTGATTAGGGAACCTTAATAAACTTGACAAAGGAAATTTTGTGTTGGCCATGGATAAATTGATGTATGATCATGGTGTAAAAGGCATGAGTTTCATATGAGATAGACATATACTCATAGGCATATATGACCATTTAGAGAATTTGAACTTAATGAATCTTATTTCAATTTGATTATCATAGACATATAGATAGTTAATTGAATGAGATATACTCACTTGACCTGCAAAAGAGGCTTGTGAGGATATTAGAGTTCTTGGTTGACATTCATATTGATAGTTCTAAGGGGAGTAGTTGGATTCAAGTGAAGTATTGAGGGATTATTGTAATCCTAGGTATCTGAGTATTTGTGCTATCACAATTGTTCTCCTTGCTCAATTCTTGTAATTATTATTATTTCTTGTTTAGTTAGTTTAGATATTAAAACCATTAAATTGCCAATAGCTTTAATAAGAATAGGAGAACATAATTTTAGTACTTAGCAAGTAATAACAATTCCCCGTGGGATCGACACTCTACTTATCATATATTACTTGTTGCGATAACGTGCACTTGCGTTAGTTTGTGTTATAGAAATCAATTGCTCCACACACACATCATAAAAATAAAAACCAGCGCATCGACCATCCAAGCTGAGGTCACAACACATACGTATAGTCCTTCCATCATGATATCCTGAATGTGCGGGGATATAGATTATCATCGTCAAATCTCCATGTGCTCATCCATACCATATTCTTAGACTTGTATCTCACAGAATAATATGTGCAAACTTCTTTGTTATATTATTACACTCTGGTGGAAACGCTTTCTCGGGATTAATGCTTATGGCCATAAAAATTTCTGAGATACAATCTTAAAGCATCTGGATATCAAAATCCCTATGCGAGTTGACGGATCTCATATCTGTACACACCACACTCTATAAGCATCGGATCATACCTAGTGACACCCAACGGTCACACCATAAAAGGTCTATAACATGCGTGGAACCAAAGTATGGTGGATTACTTATAAGTCCATAGTGGCACTCAGGTCAAAGGACCATATATACTACTCAACTCATGAGAACTCTCCATTGATGGCTTACATGGGGTGTCTATAGGAGGTCCTCGTGAATTCATCTCATATCCAATCCTAACTGAATACCTATATGTCAATACGAGCTCCAAGCTCACAGTCGGCTAGGAACGACCATCTATACCCTATAGGTACAACATATGCTGATCTATATAAAGATATCCATCGACAGATCTGCATCAGCAGAAATAGATCAGGGATAATATTCGAGAACATAATTGTGCAACTAACATTTTCTGGCACCTGATTGCAACTCTTGCAACTATATAGTTATTAGTAAATTCTCAGGTCTATGTCTCATTACAGACAAGACTCTAACTCTTGTATCTTCACTTAGTATTATAACCAACTAACAATTAGCTGTGCTAATATTTAACATTTATATCTCTCAGCGTGGTTAATTGTGGGCCATTATCTAAACTCTTTTAGATCAGAACAAAACTCCTTTAGATCATACAATGTCTGTGATGTTACATTGCATGGTACCATTTAAATTGGCATTAGCAATTTAATGGGAATGTACATTTATATAACTAATAAGTATATGTACATTCAAAGATGACACATAAGCACCAACCCTACCACCAATGGCCTTTGAAACTAATTTAATAACTTTTAAAACTGTTTCTCAAAATTGAACATAGAAATTCATAATTACAATAGTATACAAGAACTGTAAATCATACTTATGCATTTAAGATCATATAAAAACATAAAATTCAATTATGCTAAAATATATTAAATGAAAGATAAACAATTGCCGAGTTTTTACTCACCAAACATTCGAAGCTCAATTCTTCTCCAAAAATTCCTTTCTTTTACCACTCTCGATTTTCTTCATCTACATGCCACATTTCACATTTAAAACTTTTATAAATTACACTTAAACTAGTAGGCACTCAAATTGGCTTACAATGCCCGGATGGACTCTACTTTTCATTTTCATAGTCATTCAATCTTGTTGAATTCACTATCCGCAGCCATAAAATTGCTTAACACTATATATTTGGTTGGATATAATTGCCCTTCATCATACCAAAAATGGATAATTATGTCTCATTTGCTTCATTTTTTATTTTTCATCATCCATATAACATTCAATTGACACAAGGAATCATTCATACATAACCATTGAACCAAAACACAACTCAAACCCTAAAATCCCTAAAGTGGCCAAAATCACTCTTCTTACCCAACACATTTCTTTTCTCAATTTCTTGTTCCAATAATATTCAATTCATGTCAATTTGATTCTAATGCCCTAATAACATTCAATTAGAAGAAGTTTTACATAATTCAAAAATCACTTTTCAAATTAGGGTTTCTTACCTCATTTCCTTGAGTTTTCACTAGTGCAAGCTTCAATTGATATTAGGAACTTGTATTTGGCTTGATTTTAGCTTGATAATGAATGGAAGATCATGGAATAGCCTTGAAATTTTACTGTCCAAGCTCTCCCTTTCTTGGCCGAACTCCTCCTCCTTTGTTCTTAAATGTTTTGCTTTCATTTAGTGCCAAATTTCTAAACACTTCTTCCTTTTTGTAGTGCTCCTCCAAAAGTCCAATTTTCCCCTTAACTAACTCTAAATTTAAAAAATGTTATTGGTTAGAAATAGGAGTATTTAATTAGCCCCTTTCTAAGTATTTAGTTAGAAAAATCAAATGAACTAAACTAGGCTTACAACTTGGCAATCCATCAACTTGTCTTTAATTGGTCTATTTTCTAACACATGGATTGTGTTTCTTAACAAAGGCTTGTTCCAAGCATAACATTTATATGGAAATCCATGTGTTATATTGAAAATTTCTTTTTCATGCCAATAGAAATAATTCCAAAAATATTCCATGACTGTCCGACTCCTCAATCGATTGTGAAATTACTAATTTAAGTCTAATACCTATCATGTGTACTATAAAAAAGTATTTCTAATAGGGTTGAAATCGGATAACCCTATGGTTTCTTTATCGCTTTACATCGAAATCTAGGTATCTTCACTATTAAAAGGGATCGGATATTACATGTAAATACATTATATTATTTATTAGTGATAACGTGCACTTGCGTTTTTAAATCACACAACAATTATATTCATTTATCAAAATTATGGTAGAATTTTTTATTTTTATAGACATTTCCAAACCTACAGATTATAAATAATACTTTTTTTTTTATCAATTTATAAGATTATACATTATCTTTGTACACATCCACCAAACACAATGATAACATATAACTATATAACACAATGACAATGGAGATGAATATAACCATACTTATATATCTTTACTTCTTGATACAACCAATCCAATTTGAATTTATGAAGACAAGATGGCCTCCAATCAATCCTTGAGCTTGGTTGAATCCTCCAATGGTTAGCCAAAATGATCTTAATTGTGTAATCTTTCTTCAAAATAGCTTTAAATATTGTTTTTGTGTAATATGAGAATGATTTCTGGGTTAGAGACATGTTAAGATTGAGAGAAAATAGGTTAAGGTTAGGTTAGGGGTGGAACCTTTTGTTTGGAGACAAAACAAGGCAAGTATATAATCGACCCAACATTGGAGCTTTCAATTTTAAACATTGGGGCCTCCATCACTTATATGAACACTAAGACAGTGATCACTGTAGCAAATCACTATTGATTATTACGGTTCACAGTTGTTGTAGCGATTTACTATAGCAATTTATATTTTTATTCCAATTTATTCTTTTCCCATCTTATCATGATAAAACCCTGTAAAAATAACATTCAAAGCATAAATGGTTCTGAAATTACTCAAAAAGGGACAATTTCCAAGATAATCTGAGGTATAAATATTGGTCTAATTTACACCCATCATATACCCCCAAACTTAGACAATTGCTTGTCCTGAGCAAGAGAAAGAATAACACAAATAAAAACTTAAAAGAAAACAAAAACAAAAAAAACAAAACATGTGAAAAAACTAACGGTTGTATTGATTTGATGGTCATACCATTATCTCAAAGACTGCTTCACTTATTTTTAAAATCCTTTGGAATTTATAAATAACTCTTAAAAATTCACAAACACCACAATTAAGCACTTTCATTATTCCTTATAAGTAATTAACCCTATTTGTGTACAAAATAAGCAGGTTATAGCTGAAAATTACTAAGATAAGCTTAAGTACTCAAGACTACAAAAAAGAGGTGTCTCGACATATTTTTAAGTATAAAATACTATCATAGGCTTGTTTTTCATACAACTCTCCACTAATATAGAAATACACATGTTTAGGGATTTATTAGGCATTTTATTAGCTTGTAATGTAGGGTTAGGATCAAGGTGAGTTATTTTGGATAAAATTTTGGTTTAATTAACACCATGAACACCAAGTCATTCCCTTGGCTACCACTTGAACTTCTTACACTTGATTTAACTATCCCTAAACTTATACATTTACCCAACTTCAACAACTTATTCATTTTTTTCTTTTGTTATTATTATTATTGATTTTTTAAAATAATAAACCGAACTACTCCCGCAAACTTAGAGTAATTCCCCCCAACTTAAATTGATACTTATTTGCTAAATTTTTGTTTTCCACTTTTACATAGTCTAACTTAACACATTCCCAATATACATAATGTTCTCAATGTTAACGGTATTTAGGGCACTTAAACTCACAGCTTAGGCTTATAATGTGGTTGTTCAGAAAAATAGTAATTTTGGCTCAAATGGTGTGACTAGAGGTAAATATATCATAAGGGTAGACTAGAAAGGCTCAAACAGTCCTAGATAGCTTAATGTCATCTCCTTATTCATATGTTCTCTAAGATTTTGCTTCAAGTTGTAACCAAAAAACAATTCTTAGAGTGTTTGTCTATTCTTCAAGCTTGGAGTGTTCTACTTGAGCATGATCATTTCTAAGCAAGAATTTAACTAACTCAATAATTTTCTAGTGCTAAACAATTGGTGATCACAAACAAGGTCAAATTTTGTCTAAGTATTGGTGCATGAATTATTTAAGGTATCTATCATTTCCTTGAGAATTGAAAAATAAGTTATGCAGACATATTTTAATTTCTTATCATAGACTAGTAATCACCATCACAACCCAACATAAGAAAAACATAGCAATAGACAAAAAAAAAAGTATTACATAAAAATCAGGTCATATTACTAATGCTTTTCTTCCTCAACTATAAAAGACTAAGACAAAAGATACCAACATAAAAATAAAAATAATAAAATAAATATAAAGCAACATAAACAAGGATAAAATACAAGCTGAGAAAAATATAGGAAGTGTTTCGCCGCCCCTAACTGAAAATATGAAATAGTTCTCATGGCATCAGAAATATAAATGAAACTAAAATACTTTCCTGATCTATGAAATGTTGGCTCAATCATCCAAGTCCTCCCCAACTAACCCAAGGTCTTTTTGTCCTGTTGTCTAATTATCCTTTAGAGGAGGTGGTGGTAATACGGTAAGGTGTTTTTTTTTTGTTTTATTTGTTTTTTTTGAGTGAACGTTGCAATATTATTTTTATAATACTGCAATGTTCGTCTTTCCTAGATGAACATTGAGGCTCTACAAAGTAGGAATGCGGGGGCATTGAAGATTTGACTATTGGCCTTCTAAAGTGTGAACTGGGAGCATTGTGGCATTGGGTTTCAATGCAAAAGCACTAGTGGCTTTTGAGAACAACTTGAACTTTCTAAAATTGATGCTGAGGCATTGAAGAAGTACCGCCCCAATTTTGGATCATTTCTATGAATGCGGTGGCACTATGCTTATGAAGCCTCAACTTTTGGCTCAATGTGGGGGCGTTGGCATTTGGACGCCCCACTATTGACATGGTCTAAATTTTTTAGAATTGCTCGAGATGATATTGAGGCGTTCTCTTTTGGAACACAAGGGCATTGGCTCATATTTTTCCTTGTCTATGTCCTTAACACACACCAAAAACAAAACAAATACAAGTTAATTGCAATAAAATAGACTTAAGCAAAATAAAATATACCTTATATTGTTTCTCAAGTAGCGCTTGATTTAACGTCATTAGTTTAACGCCTTGGTTCTTCACTCATGGTTGATCAAATTGCATATCTGAGGCATTCTTCTTATGCAACTTAAGTTGATGTCTTCGAGTGTCAACATTCTTTTTCTTTGATTTCCATAACTCTATGAGAAACTTTTCAAGAAGTAGCTTCGACCACTTTACTTTGAGCATTCCCCAGAAAGACTTTAATCTTAGACTGGAAGACTGCCCCCCATTTATTGGTATCTATTAATTTCCCTTTTATGAACTTGTTTCGCCACTTCTTGGTCTTTTCTTTGTTGGGAGATGCCTTTTCATGAGCTTAGGGTTGGATGGCTTCTATCACCTTCTACTTATAAAGTGGTTCTACTTCCTCAGCCATTACCATTTCATCCTTGAAGCAATAGGAGAAATTCTTGGAGAATTGTTGAAGAACGAAGGTTTTCTCTTAAAGTTACTATAGTTGCGATGGTGATGGAGTGTATGGGTTGTATTCGCTTTAAAGTGCCACCACTTCCTTTTCTTCTGCAGTTGACTTCTCTTGTGTTTGCCCTTTTTTTTTATCATAGCTCTCCTCTAGTTGATATATTTCAGTAGTCGATGATAGCTTTGGTTTACTCTTTGAGATGATTGCTTGACATTACTCTCTATTTCATATTGGATTCACCTCCGTGTTGTTTGATAAGAGATCTTGTGGATGGCTATTCATGACTGAGGCCAAGAATCTAACTTGGGTTTCCAAAGTCTATAAAGATGTTTTTTGGCTTTAAAAGAGTTTATCCGTTTTGTTTATGTATTGCAGTTGTATCCCTTATAGGGAAAATCTCTCTTCATATTGTAGTTGTGGTTGTATTGGAATGCTAGGAGGATACTTTAACTTTGTATTGTAGTAATTGGAATCGGGGGTGTGCTACTACTAGTGATAGTGTCCCATATATTGTGTAGTTTCCATGTATTGGCCATTTGGATAGTTGTCGCTACAAAAATCACAAGTGACATGTTCTCTCATCTCGGTGATTTTCTTTGGAGCAACACTTTCAGCTATCCACTGAGAACTGTTGAACACCATTTCCTCTAACAAGTTATAAGTATCGTCAATAGATTTGTTCATTAATGCATCCTTCACTATAGTATCAATTACTATCTTGAAATGCCTTACCAACCCATTGTAGAATGTTTACACAAATAGCCATTTTGGAATCCTATGACTTAGACTCTTTCATAACAATTCTTTAAATCTCTCCTAAGTTTCATCTATAGATTTTGAATCATACTGCATAAAAGAAGTGATGGCATTCCTCATTATTGTTGTCTTGGATGATGGGAAAAAGTTTGTCAAGAACTTTTGAGCTAATTCATCCTATGTTATAATAGACCTCGATGGTAGCGACTTTAGCCAAATCTTTGATCTGTCTCGAAGAGAAAAAATGAATAGTCAAAGTCAAATTGCATTATCTAAGACTCTATTATATTTGCATAAATTGCAAATTTATAAGAAATTTACAATATGCTCATTTGGATCCTTATTTGGTAGTCCATTGAATTATATCAAGGTTTTCAATAACTGAAACATCTCCGACTGGATTTTAAAGTAGTTAACATTTATGGAAGGTTTTCAAATGCTAGATTGCATGTTTCCTACTTATGGGATAGCAAAATCTCGCAAAAGTCTTTAAGTTTCAACTTGGTTTTGCTCAGCCATCACGAATGAATCAAACACACTGAAAAATGAAAATAAAAACAAATAAAAATTAGCAGCTATACAAAAACAAATGAAAAGTAACTGTACAAGGAAATATCTAAATTAAAAGTAAAATTGATTAGTATTAGTATTGGCATGAATAACTAAATTCCTGGCAATGCTGCCAAAAACTTGTTGTGTGCGATGTGTGAGCACAAGAGCATGCTATCATTAACAAGTAATAGAGTGATGAGTAGAGTTTTTATCCTACGAGGAATTTATGCGTATTTTTAACTTAATACTAAAATTGTGTCTCTTTACCTTTATTTAGACAAATGTTAATTAGATTTGTTTACACTAAAGCTAAACACTAATAATGTTAATCAACCCTAATTGTGTAAACAATGAAGTGCAATCACTATATGAAGAGCATCTAGGACTATAGTTATCCCTCAATGTGATTTGTTATCCCAATTGTTAATCCCTCAATTCAATTATTGGCTACAACATAAACCTCCTCGTAAATCTCTTCTAATGGTTGAGTAATTATACCTTAATCTACCAACTTCTTATATTCATATGGTAATTCGAATAAAGTAAGGTTCATTACAAATAAGTTGTATTGACCATACATGTCATATAAGTATATTTCTATTATATATCGAAACTTGTAGATATTACTCTACAATCATGCATCAATTTGTCTAGGTCTAAACACTAGGATGCCTTTTTCAAGTTTATCCAAGTGTTCCTTAATCATCTAATCACTATTCCTAGCATATATTGAAAGAATTAATAATAAACAATTTGAATTATAAATAGAGTTTAGAATAATGGGATTAAGCAATTTAAGTCCACATATTGATTTCAAGTCTATAACTCTACATAATAAAATTACATTAATATAATAAGAGTTTAATGACTAAATAACAATAATAAAATATGATATAATCAATCCAAACCAATTTATAAAGACAAGATGGCTTCCAATAAAGTCACAAGTTGAATCCTTAAATGGTTAACTAAAATGCTCTTGATTGTGTAATCTCCTCCAAAATAACTTTAAATGTTGTTTTTGCATAATATGGAAATGATTTATGGGTTAAGGACGTGTTAGAATTGAGAGAAAATAGGTTAATGTTAAGTTAGGAGTGGAATCTTTTGTTTGGAGATGAAATGAGGCATTTATATAATTGACCCAATGTTGGAGCTTTCAATGTTCAACATTGGGGCATTCATCACTTGTATGAACACTGACGCACTAATAGTAGCAAATCATAATTCATTGTTACTGTAGTGATTTATTATAGCAATTTATGCCACCACCTCTATAACTAGTTCTTTGATGTCTTTACTATCATTAGATTGCTTAACTCCCTCTGGTTCTTGTACAATTCGTAGGTATAACAAATATATTTAAATGAAATAGTCATAAAAGATTAAAAAAAATTATGCTTGTTTTTTCCTGACCTTTTTAGTTAAGATGACAGCCTTTGTGGTCTTATTTACATTTTGTTCTTTGTGTTCTTTAGCCTCCAATTATAGCTGCTCTTTCTCCTTTATCTCCTTTTCATCTTCTTGATTTTAGTTTTCCAGACTCTTGTCCGATTCATGTACTATTTCATCAGTTTGATTTTCACCCATAACTTCGGAACCACATTCAAACTTCTGTTTCAAGATTGACATATTAGTGAAAGACTTAATTTGGCCCATAATAATGGAGAAAAACGTGAGTTGTTTATGTTTGGTATCTTTTTATAACCTTAATGTAAATAGATGTCATAGGAAACTTTTGTCTTTATATTTTTCTATGAACTTAATTTAAACTGATGACATGTAAATACACTTTTCTTCGCTTGTTCATGAACATGATGGTAAGGATACAAACTTTGGGGCACATGTAATGCAATCCTAATGGATGTTTCCATAATGCTTAGTTGCACAGTATAGATTGGAAAAGAAAAGGAGGGAATATATCGTTGTTAAGTTATTGTAATGTGGAGCAAATAATATTGAAATAAAGTATGTTACCCTTACCTCTTCTTTCAAGATTTCAATCTCTTTATTTTTGGTATCATTGTGTCTCTGGCTACGAGCTTCTCCTTTCTGTTCAATTTATGTGTTTTCCACTTTAACAACTTCCTTCAAGTTGACTTGGGAGATCTCATGTTCTAAAATAGGCTTTTCACTTTCTGCATATATCCTAGAAGTTTCAGAAGTCTTCAATGCCTCAACACGTGGTTTTTCATCTCCTGTCTTTCCTATTTGTGGTTCTAGATGGATGATTTCACATGGTTAATGTTCACCGCTATTTGATATTTTCTTTCTGCATAAAGGACATCAATTTGTATTCACAGTCGATTTTTACTCTAGCATTATCTGGACTGTTGGAATCTCATTTTCCCTCTTCTCGCCCAAGTCGGATGTGTCCTCTGGTTTCACTTGGATATCTACACTTTTCAACGTTGTATTTTCTGTTTCAAAGTCTGCTATGTCCTTCTCTTAAAGGGCAAAAGAAAAAATATCTATTTGCTCTTTTTCTTCTGGTTCAGTTTCCTGTAACCATTTTTCTTTTGTTACCATCGTAATAGACACGGAATTTGAATTATTGATAGTAGTCTCTTGTTTTTCCTTGATTCTTATTTAGTTTCCTTGTTTGATGTATGTGACACCACAGCAGACTCTTCCATTAGACTTGCATTTATTTTCACAATTTCGTCATCTACTCTTTGAATCTCATTGTCCTTCTCTTCGAGGTTTAATGCTTCCTCTGATTTCACGTTGATGTCTATGTTATACATATAATTTTATTTATACCTTTAATATATGAAATAATATTTTATTTGATTAATAAAAATTTATTTATATATATAATTGAAAAAATATTATTGAGCTCATATTTATAAAAATATGTTATCTATTTATTAGGCATATAATGCTATTACAGAATGTATAAATCATAAGTTCTTTATAAATTAAATCTAGTTTATAACCATTAATGAAAAAGAGTATTTCATTATGTAAGATTGTAATTTTTCTACTTCTTATAGTAAATGATTTGTAGGGTGTTGTGTGCGTATGTACTGTGTTAAAGTAATTGTGTACATAATTAAATAATTTAATAATCACATATACAACACAGCAGAATTAATACACATTAAAATAATTTCATTACACTAATGAGATTAAGAGATTCACCCTCAAAGCATACTTTAAATAAATCTAATTAAAGACGTAATAGACTTTCTCAAATTAAAATGGTAATCTTTTTTTTCTTGAATAAATATTAAATTGAATAAAAACAACACTTGTTTCTATTTTGCTCTCCATACACTATTCACCTTAAGCTGTTAACTTTAAACATTCACTTAAGCTTTCAAAATCAAATCCCTATTAAATCGATTGAAATATTCGACTATTTATATAAAAAAAACTGCCACTAACTTAAGCTAATTAGAAACAAATAAATGGCTAGCATGACAAGGCTTCAAGAGTGCTTAGTCATGATTGATTCCATTGGAAACTTCGTAAACAAATTGGTGGCATGAATTTATTTAACACTCTAAAATAATGCCACGTTTTACTAACAAATTCATTTTGAATTAGTATATTTGCTTTTGATTCATTTACTGCCAATGATAAAAGAACAAGTTACATTGAATTAATATATCCATTCATAAAGGAACAAATGGCAAAATACGGTAGAAATTTTTTATATTTTATTTATTTATTTTATTTATTAATGTTCAATTCAGTACTCATATAAATTATTGACATAATTTTACGCATACATTAGGTAGATTAAATTTATCAAGTCTCACTTAGTATAATTTTAGGTTTAACACTTAACCTTAACTACTCCCCAAGAAGCTTTGAAATAAATAAATGGCCAATTAATATAATTTTAAAAAATAACAATTATTTTATTTAAATAGTAGTTATATTATTGACACAATTTGAGACATGCACTAGGTAGATAAAAGTGTCAAGTCTCACTTGACACAATTTTAGGTTTAACATTTAAACCTTAGCTATTCCGAGAGAGACTCTGAAAGAAATAAATATGTTTTGAAAATTTCCTGGATCGAACAATTCTATTTGGTGCGCTACCTACGTGCTCAATGAGTACACTTCATATAATGAGACTCTCCAGGTTCACATCTATTTTGTCTCACAAAATATTTTCATAAGTCCATAACCAATGCCCCCTACACACACGTTATGAATAATACAAAATGGCGAGTTAAACCATACAAGTTGAGGTTAATCCATATTCGTACAATCCCTCCATCATTAATATCCTAGAAGAGTGGAGACATAGATCAACATCGTCAAGTCCCCTATTGCTCAACCATAAACTTATCTCTTTAGATTCGTATTTCAATAAACAATATACGCAAATTCATTTGGGATATTATTTATACCACAAGAAACTCTTTCCCAGGTTAATTGCTTATAGCCATAATGTTGGAGCTGGTGCTCACGTGCCATTCCAATATTGTATGAATATTAATTGTTAATATTTATACAATAAACATTTCGAATAAAGATTGTTAATATCATATTAATATGGTATAATGCTTGTAACATTAGAGACATTGTTTGATCTGAAAGAGTTCAGATCTGGTCTAAAGGAGTTTAGATCAGAACTAATAGTTAGCAAAGCTGAGAGTTATAAATGCTAAAAGTTAGCACTGTTAAGAGTTAGCAGGTTATAAGAGTCAGCGAGGTCTAAAGAGTTAGAACCTTGTCTATAATGGGACAAAGACCTGAGAGTATACTTGTAATGATATAGTTGCAAAGAGTTGCAATAGGAGTTAAGAAATATCATTATGTAAGTATGTCTCAAAGATAATGTTCCTGATCTATAATCACCAATGCGGGTCTATCGGTGATTCACTATATATAGATTAGTGTATGTCTATATCTGACTGGTTCAGATGGTTGTTCTTAGCTGACCATGAGCTTAGAGCTTGTATAGGCATGCGGGTATCCAATCAGGACTGGATACTAAACAGACTTATGAGGACCCCAATAGATATCCTATGACACCGTCAAAGGAAGGTCCTCTCGAGTTGAGTAGTATTCGTGGTCCTTTGACCTGAGCACCACGGTGGTCTTGTGAGTGATCCATCATGCTTTGGTTCCACATATGTCGGAGACCTTTCATGGTCTGACCGCTATGTGTCGCTGGGTATGGTCCGATGCTCATGGAGTCCGGTGTGCGTAGATACGGGATCCGTCAGCTTACGTAGGTAAGTTGTATATCCGATGCTCCGAGATTGTATTTCATAAAGTCTTGTGGCCACAAGCATAAACCCGGGAAAAGAGTTTCCCATAGGGTTAAACAATATAGCAAAAGTGTTTGCGTATATTGTTTATCGAGATACGAATCTGGAGATAAGTTTATGGATGAGCAAATGGGGATTTGACGGTGCTGATCTATATCCCCGCACATCTAGGATATAAATGATGGAAGGATTATACGTATACGTTATGACCTCAACTTGTATGGTCTGACACGCTGATTTGTAATATTCGTAACGTGTGCGTGGGGCATCGATTACGGATTAATGGAACTGTTCCATTTGACAAATCGGGTGTAGACCTAGAGAGTCCCAATATGAAATGTACTCTTTGAGCACTTGGGCAGTGTACCGTATTGAATTGTTCAATACAGTATAATTCAGCAATTACTAAGGTTACGTTAACTAAAGTATGTGGTTAAAATTGGTGGGACCCACTTTAGGTTAACTTGGTAACCGAGTAAGGATATAATAGTAATTTCACTTTATGATTATTTCATTGTTAAATGATAAGAATAAATATTTATTTATTTAATTGTTAAATAAATGATTTAATTAACTATAATTAAAGGTTAATCATATAGTTAATTAAGTTAACCTTACTTAAAGGTTAAGTATAGGTTAACCTAACCATAGTTAAGTTAGTTAACTATGGTTAAATTAATTAAATATTTATTAACTTAAAGGTTAAGTTAAAATAATCTAACTAAGGTTAAATGTTAACTAAGGTTAGGTTAAGCTAAATGAAATGCAAATGAAATTCAAATTAGTTTGGAATTAATGCATTTGTATATAAAGTGAAATGAAATTCAAAATTCATAATTGAAAAAGGTTTTTAGATTTTAGGTTTTACATTTTGGGAGCCAATTCAATTTGAGAAATTGAAATTGTTTGTTTTGTGTTTTAAGTGTTAGAACAACAAAACAAATTGAATTAATGGTTACTAAATGTAATAACTAAAAACAAGATTTGTTTTATTTATTCAAGAGTTGAATAAAAGGAAAAACAAATTTAATTAAGTTAAATGGTTTAACTTTGTAAAATGTTTAAGAGTTAAACACATATGCTGGATTAAGATGCTGCCATTCTAGACAATCAAACCCACCCTTGTTGATTGCTAGAATTGATCAAAGATTCATTTCATGGTGGACTTCAAAGAAAATTAATCCAAAGGCTTCATTGGTGATTTTCTCAATCTCGAATTTCAGTTTAATCAAATGTTATTTTCTGTGTTCATTGTATTTAATCTTCCGCTGTGCACATGTATGTATGAGATATGTATATTGTTTGTATGATGAACACAACCCACTTGCAAGAGCACACTATAGTAAATTCGCCCAACACACTCAACAATTGGTATCAGAGCAATTTGTGTTGTTATGGGTGATTTTTTAGTGTTAGCTAAGTGTTGGCTAAGTTGTAGGACAAGTTCCGGGGCTGTTGGGGTGCATTTTAAGTGTTACAAATGCAAACCAGTGAAAAACAGCACCTGGAACGCTGCAGCGCTAAGGTCCAGCACGGCAGCGTTCATATGAACGCGGGAGCGCTGAGCGTATGACGCCCCAGCGCTGACTGACCGCGGGGGCGCTGATTGTCTGGCGCCCCAACTCTGGACAAGCGCGGGGGCGCTGGTTTTCTGGCGCCCCAGCGCGGGAAGCACTGCTTCCAGCGCGCCCGCGCTGGTAAGGCAGCGCCGCAGCGCTGAGGCTTGTGAAGCCCTAGCGCGGCAGCGCTATAAGACCAGCGCCGCGGCGTTCTTACACTAAAAAAAAAAAATAAGAGTAAAATCTTTTTATTTTTCAGCATGTGGGGGTTTATGAGATGTAATAATAAGGGTTATTAGTTTACATGATAAACCAAGAAAATAATATTTTTATTATTTTATTTAGTTTTGTAACCACAATGGGGGCCCCACTGGTGGGGGTTAATTGTGCTTGTACAAAAATGAATAATTGATTGAGAATGTGATGAGAGCATATAATATGAAAGCCTGTAATTAAAATCTCTCTTAATTAGATTGAAATTTATTATATTATGTGATAATATTTTAAATGGTCCGTCTTGTCAATACGGTGTGAGATGGGTCACTATGGTCTTTCCCAATATTGCTTTAGCGTGAGGGATTTGGTCGGTGTGACTTGGTCTAATGCCGGTAAAACATGAGATGAATCAAATATATGCGAATATATTATCCAATATTGCTTTAGCGTGAGGATAGTGTCAGTAACATATATTTGAGCATTGATGAGTTAATCTGAAATACAGTTACCCAATATTGCTTTAGCGTGAGGGTAATGTGTATTTAGGATCAAGAGAAAGAGTTGTATGAGATACAATTGACAAGAGTTGTCTACCTGTTGGATTTATAAAGGCCAATATTGCTTTAGCGTGAGGCTGGAGTAAAACCCCAATGGGATCCACTTCCCTCTGTATAGTTTAAAAATATTATACTATCTTATCCCGTTTGAGAGATTAAAGCGATTAAGTAAAGCAGTGGGAGGGCGTTTTTAGATTAAAAAATGTATAACAGTTATACCCATGATCTAAAGCGTAATTTATTAACAATAAGAAATGTTCTGCTACACATCTCCTATTTTGTCTTATAGAGATAAGATGTTTATCTTATAGAGATAAGATACTTGTCTTATAGAGATAAGATTGTCTTATAGAGATAAGATGAGTACGAGCAATCCGTTACTAATCTTGAATAAATACCAATAACTATAGGGTACTGAATAAAAAATGTAAGACTTGCTTATGAATCTAAAAATAGTTCTAGATTCAGTAATATTTGATATTACTAAACCACAGATAGAGAAAAGTCATAATGGAAAGTGTTTCCACTGTTATAAGGTTTGAAATAGTAAATGTTACTATTCATCACACCTTGACTTAAGAAAGATTGACTCATTAGATATCTGTTTGACCAAAAAAAAAAAATTAATTAACATTTCATTAGCATTTGATGTTAACTCTGCAAGGGTAAGAGATACCGCTTGTTATTATCATATCTGCAAGATGTTGCATGATTTGAGAAATGCTTGATTGCTAAGAAATGAGAAGTTCAGCTTCACGTAGGTAATAGAGATTTCCTGAACGTGGTAGCCGTTAAGACTTCACAGTTACTTCTTATTTCTAGTAACAGCATTAATGTTGTATAATTACTATTTCATCCCAAACATTATTAGGTAAATCATATCACTCCCTGTAGTTGACAGAGAGGGTTATCATAAAAATACGGAAATAGTTCCTTGTGATAATGAAAATGATTTACTAACTGAATGTCAGTTAATGAATGGCTGTTATATCTGATATACAACAGGAAATGTTATAAGTGTAGAGGTGAACAGAATATATAGTATTTCAGCAACTTAAATAATAATGAATAGTGGTATATATAAGATTAGGTCATGTAGTCGTGAGACGACTATCCTAACTGGTTAAGGATGGTCAGATATTTGATTTGACTATAGTACATTGACTAGTTTATGAATTATGAATTCAAAAGAATATGGCCGAATCTTTATGTAGGTGTAAGACGCCAAGCCACTGGTTTATTGGATCTGGTATATATAGATATATTTAGTCCAATAAATCTTACTGTTATAAATGATTTCGATACTTCATTGTCTTTATAGTGATTGTCACTATATAGACATGTGTTTCTAGGAAACGCAGGTTAGAATAATTTCGAAGTGTTCAAAATGTTCTGACAATGATAGTAAAGAAACAAACCCTTATATATATTGAGTGCTTTCGATTAGATCGAAGTAATTTATACATAATCAGTAAATTCACAAATTATTTAAAGAGAATATGATTCTCTCTCAGTATAGTCCTCTAGATACTCCTCAACATAAAGATGTTTAGGAAATGAGGAATTGGACTATATTAGATACAGTCTGATTGATATTGAGAATCGCTGATCTTCTAAAAATATCTATGAGGTTATATTTTAACATATGCTACTCACTTATTAAATAATTCCATAATCGTTCCTACTACTTTATATGAGATATAGACTAAATAGGAAACGAGTCTTAAGTATGTTAAGACTTGGTGTTATTCTGTTTTCATAAGAGTTATGCAACAGAATAAACTTGTATCCAACGGTACAAGTATCGGTTCATTTAGTATCTCAAGTGTATAATGGGATACCACTTCTATAATACAGATGAACGAAATATGTTCGTTTCTCATAATGTCACATTCCTAGAGAAAGAGTTTCTCATGGATTGTGGAGATTATAGAAAGATTGAACTTGATGAAGTCAATCTAAATATAGATGAACCAATAATGGAATTTTATTTTCAAATGAGTGAAATACCTTTAACACACTAAGTTCATAGGTCCAAAAGGATATCAAGGCCATCATTTAGGTATGTTTGATACTTGAAGGTGCCCTTGGTGTTTTCTTAGTCGAAGAAAAAGATCCTTTAACTTATGGAGAGACGATGTTTGACATCGATTCGGGAAAATAAAAAGATATCATAAAATTTGAAATTGACTCAACGCATGACAATTAGGTCTAGGACTTAGTTGAGCTTCCTGTAGAAATTGTTTCTATCAGCAGTAAATCAGTTTACGCAGCGGAAGCAGTGTGGGCCCTATCTGAAGGAATAGTCCTTCATGGCCTGACTAATGTTGAAAGGTAACACTCAGAGATCTAGGATCAATAATGAGGAAACCTTTTTCATCAGTAACCATGCTAAAGTCAATTTAGATTTTGTTGATGTCAAGATACCATAAAATTCGAATTTGACTCTAAGTATGACAATTAAGTCTAGGACTTAGTTGTGCTTCCTGTAGAAACTGTTTCTATCAGCAGTAAATCAGTTTATGCAGAGGAAGCAGTGTGGGCCCTATTTGAAGGAATAGTCCTTCATGGCCTGACTAATGTTGAAAGGTTACACTCAGAGATCTAGGATCAATAATGAGGAAACCTTTTTCATCAGTAAACATACCAAAGTCAATTTGGATTTTGTTGGTTATTGTTGTATATTATGATTATGGGACTGGCTAATGGATGTAAATAAGGTGTTCTGGGAAGTATATCTCCAACAAGAGATATGCAGAGAACAACTTGATGTTTTTGCATCCAAGCCTAACTTCTAGTATAATGTGCAAACTGAGGAAGTCCATCAATGGACTTAAGTAGTTTTCTCCAAGGTGGAATCTTTGTTTATATGATGAAATCAGAAAGTCTGGTTTTATCAGGAACAAAGAGGAAGCGTGTGTGTTCAGAAAGGGCAGTGGGAGTATAATTATCTTTTTTAGTTCTCTAAAGTGGAAAATATATACTCAATATTGGAAACGATGATTGGAGTATAGCAAGTAATTCAGATAAGTGTTATCTGTGTAAAGAACTTCTTCATAAAAGATTTGAGAGAGACTTCCTATATACTAGGTATAAAGCTTTATGGAGATATAGCTAAGAAGCTAATAAGACTCTCTCAAACTTCGTATATAGAATAAGTCCATGAAAAGGTACAACTTCATTGACTGTGAGACAGTTAAAGTCCCTTTTAGAAGTGGCATTCATCTTTCTTAGAGGAAGTGTCCTCGGGAAGAAGATGAGAGAGTTAGAGTGTCTAACATCTCAGATGCATTAGCTAGAAATAAATTAATGCATACCGTCCAATGTACGAAATCTGGATTTAGATGGTTGTAAGTGTTACAAGCTGGTATCTAATTAATCCAGATCACGATCATTAAATGGTTGTGAAACATATCTGAAAATACTTGAGAAGTATAGAGGATAAGTTTATAAAATATGGAGAAAGTTTCTTACAAAAGAAGGGACACACATATTCAGACTTACGTCTGATCTGAATGGTAGAAAGTCTACATTTAGTTATGTGTTTCTCTATATCAGTACCGGAACTAGTTATATGAGTGTTAGTAAATGTCCACAGGTAATTCTTCCTTGGAGGTAGAATATGTTGCGGCTTGAGAAGTCAGCAAAGAAAGTACTATGGATATTCAAAATTAATTGCAGAGCTTTGAATAGTTCCAAGCTTAGTGGATCCTATCCCACTATATTGCAAAATAACGGTAATTGCTTAAGCCGAGAAGCCATAAGGCACACCAGTATTCTAATCATGTGAACTCTGAAAATCACATAATTAGAAAGTTCTTGGCAGCAAGAGTTGTAATAAAATCTAGGGAATAATCCTTGGATGTAGCGAACCCCCCTAAGCCTAAATTCCTATAGTGTTTGAGAAACGCGTGGAGTGTATTGGTATGAGATACCAGTACGTATGGCACTGAAGCAAGTGGGAGTTTGTTGGAGCTGGTGCTCACGTGCCATTCCAATATTGTATGAATATTAATTGTTAATATTTATACAATAAACATTTCGAATAAAGATTGTTAATATCATATTAATATGGTATAATGCTTGTAACATTAGAGACATTGTTTGATCTGAAAGAGTTCAGATCTGGTCTAAAGGAGTTTAGATCAGAACTAATAGTTAGCAAAGCTGAGAGTTATAAATGCTAAAAGTTAGCACTGTTAAGAGTTAGCAGGTTATAAGAGTCAGCGAGGTCTAAAGAGTTAGAACCTTGTCTATAATGGGACAAAGACCTGAGAGTATACTTGTAATGATATAGTTGCAAAGAGTTGCAATAGGAGTTAAGAAATATCATTATGTAAGTATGTCTCAAAGATAATGTTCCTGATCTATAATCACCAATGCGGGTCTATCGGTGATTCACTATATATAGATTAGTGTATGTCTATATCTGACTGGTTCAGATGGTTGTTCTTAGCTGACCATGAGCTTAGAGCTTGTATAGGCATGCGGGTATCCAATCAGGACTGGATACTGAACAGACTTATGAGGACCCCAATAGATATCCTATGACACCGTCAAAGGAAGATCCTCTCGAGTTGAGTAGTATTCGTGGTCCTTTGACCTGAGCGCCACGGTGGTCTTGTGAGTGATCCATCATGCTTTGGTTCCACATATGTCGGAGACCTTTCATGGTCTGACCGCTATGTGTCGCTGGGTATGGTCCGATGCTCATGGAGTCCGGTGTGCGTAGATACGGGATCCGTCAGCTTACGTAGGTAAGTTGTATATCCGATGCTCCGAGATTGTATTTCATAAAGTCTTGTGGCCACAAGCATAAACCCGGGAAAAGAGTTTCCCATAGGGTTAAACAATATAGCAAAAGTGTTTGCGTATATTGTTTATCGAGATACGAATCTGGAGATAAGTTTATGGATGAGCAAATGGGGATTTGACGGTGCTGATCTATATCCCCGCACATCTAGGATATAAATGATGGAAGGATTATACGTATACGTTATGACCTCAACTTGTATGGTCTGACACGCTGATTTGTAATATTCGTAACGTGTGCGTGGGGCATCGATTACGGATTAATGGAACTGTTCCATTTGACAAATCGGGTGTAGACCTAGAGAGTCCCAATATGAAATGTACTCTTTGAGCACTTGGGCAGTGTACCGTATTGAATTGTTCAATACAGTATAATTCAGCAATTACTAAGGTTACGTTAACTAAAGTATGTGGTTAAAATTGGTGGGACCCACTTTAGGTTAACTTGGTAACCGAGTAAGGATATAATAGTAATTTCACTTTATGATTATTTCATTGTTAAATGATAAGAATAAATATTTATTTATTTAATTGTTAAATAAATGATTTAATTAACTATAATTAAAGGTTAATCATATAGTTAATTAAGTTAACCTTACTTAAAGGTTAAGTATAGGTTAACCTAACCATAGTTAAGTTAGTTAACTATGGTTAAATTAATTAAATATTTATTAACTTAAAGGTTAAGTTAAAATAATCTAACTAAGGTTAAATGTTAACTAAGGTTAGGTTAAGCCAAATGAAATGCAAATGAAATTCAAATTAGTTTGGAATTAATGCATTTGTATATAAAGTGAAATGAAATTCAAAATTCATAATTGAAAAAGGTTTTTAGATTTTAGGTTTTGCATTTTGGGAGCCAATTCAATTTGAGAAATTGAAATTGTTTGTTTTGTGTTTTAAGTGTTAGAACAACAAAACAAATTGAATTAATGGTTACTAAATGTAATAACTAAAAAAAAGATTTGTTTTATTTATTCAAGAGTTAAATAAAAGGAAAAACAAATTTAATTAAGTTAAATGGTTTAACTTTGTAAAATGTTTAAGAGTTAAACACATATGCTGGATTAAGATGCTGCCATTCTAGACAATCAAACCCACCCTTGTTGATTGCTAGAATTGATCAAAGATTCATTTCATGGTGGACTTCAAAGAAAATTAATCCAAAGGCTTCATTGGTGATTTTCTCAATCTCGAATTTCAGTTTAATCAAATGTTATTTTCTGTGTTCATTGTATTTAATCTTCCGCTGTGCACATGTATGTATGAGATATATATATTGTTTGTATGATGAACACAACCCACTTGCAAGAGCACACTATAGTAAATTCGCCCAACCAAACCCAACACATAAGACTTCCTAGAATACAACTTTAGAGCATCTGGATATTCAACTCACCCATATAAGCTGACGGATTCCATATTTATACACACCAGACTCCATAAACATCGGACTATACCTACGACACCTAGCGGTCAGACCATGAAAGGTTTTTGACATATGTGGAACCTAAGTATGGTAGATCACTCACAAGCCCACTGTGGTGCTTAGGTCAAAGGACCACGAATATACTACTCAACTCGAGAAGACCCTCAATTAACGATTTTATAGGACATCTATTGGAGGTCTTCTTTGAGTCTTGTTTAGTATCCAGTCTTCATTGAATACCTGTATATCTATACGAGCTTCAACTAAATTCATGATCTGCTAAGATTAACCATCTAGACAATCAAGATATAAATATACACTGATCTATATTAATAAGCTCCACTCGACTGAACCTCCATCAGTGGAAATAGACCAGGAACTTATAATTTGATAATATACTTGGACAATGGCATTTCCTAACTACTCTTGCAACTATTTGCAACTGTGTCATTATTAGTATATTCTCAGGTCTTTGTCCCATTTTAGACAATGTTCTAACTCTTTAGACCTGATCTGAACTGCTTTAGATCAATATAATGTTCGAAATGTTACAATCATCATATCTAATAAAAAAATAATTAGCGATTTAATGAAATATTTATTTATTGCTTAAATATGAAATGATAATATTCATATAAAATTGGGATGGCACATGAGCATAAATTCTAACATAATTTTTCATGATCATTGAAGTAGAGACTTCGAGTAAAAAAATTAGTGTATATGTTACATTGAATAGGACTATTGTAAATTTCGATTTGATTAACTAAATGTTGTAGATCTTAATTCGCAAAAATTTTAATAAGCTTGATTATTCTTAATCCTAAGCAGGTAATGAACTTACATTCATGTATTGTATCTTTTGAATTATCACAGAGTGAGGTCTATATAAACGGTCAAAACCTCGATAGCTTGGAGATATAGTATCATGAGTCGTAGGAACATATATTTGCAAGATGGAATCTAATAAATAATTTTCACATAAGTTATTTGCAGTATTTGATCATTAGAATTTGTGGCCCTAGTTTATTCAATAAATTATTTATTTGTAAATTTATTTGCAAATAAAGACATATTAAAAGTGATCATTAAAGCATTCAATGACTTAGGACAAATAAATAATTAAAGAGACAAAATATTTTTCCATGGCCTTGGTTTAATTATAAACATCAATTAAAGGGTCAATTAAGTGGTTATTATTGGGTTACTGATAAGCGTAAAATATATCTATTATTTTCACTCTCTTAATTTGATTAATTGCTCATTTTAATAAGAATATTAGACTTTTTATATATTTTATTATTATTTTATAGATTTAGAGTCAATGGAGCAATTGAGGATGAAAATCTAAAGAAAATAAGACAAAATATCAAAATTGCTATAATACCCTACAACAGTGAATACTACAGTAAAAAAAAGAAAAGAAATACAATTCCAATACTCCAATCAATCCCTATATAAAAGGACTCTTATTTCAGACCTAAAGAGCACACAACTTAAGGCTCTTTGAGTTACAATACATTGAAAAAGAGTAATTTTAGAGAGAGACGATAGGGGAATTCAAGGAAGTAAGAGATTATTGACGAATCTTTGGTGTATCAACCAACTATGAATTGACGTCTATATTGGTTTGCTTTTGGTTCTATCATGTTTATTTTAGTTTCAGCCATATTTCTCTTATTATCATAAGCTAATTTATTTTCTAGGGTTAGTACTTGAATTCAATATGTGAGCTTAATTGTTAGATTTTTTTAATACTTATTTGAACTTAATTATTTATTATTAAAATTATTTGTTCTTAATACTTTATTATATCTGATCAATATTATGATTGTTTTGGTAATAATTTGATAAACTCAAAAGAGGTATAATTGTATTTAGACCTAGATAATTTGATGCATGATTGTAGAGTAACATTCAATGTTGCATATGCAAGTTTCGAATTAGGATAAGAATATACATAACTGACGTGTATGGTCAACAAGACTTGTTCTTAATAAATCTTAATTTATTACAAGTACCATAGGAATATAGGTATTTAGTAAATTAAAATATACTTGCATGACATTGGGAGATGCTTGTGAATATATTAGTGTCTTGACTAATAATAAGAATTAAGGGTTCAAGATTAATATTTTAAAAATATATTGAAGGATAGTAATTAACTCTAAATTTTCTCTATATTACTATCTTCTTATTTTATTTGAGTTGTGTCATTTATTTTCTACACTTTTTTTATACTTTAATTTATTGCAAAATTAAGATTTAATTTTTCTAAATAATTACAAGAAAGATATAATTTTAGTATTTAGTAGAAAATAAAAATTATCGATGTGGGTTCGACATTCGACTTTATAAGTCTCTTTATTACTTGTTACGATAGCATATACTTGCGCTTAATTTTAAGATATAGAAATATTGCATCAGTTACTAGAGTACAATCCTTACCTTTTAGTGGAATAGTTAGGGGTTAAATTAGAAGAACTTGTGTGTCATGAGATGATTAGGATTAGACCTTTTAAGTTGGAGCTAGGAAGCCTATAGATGTTATAGTCCATCTACTAGCTTAAATCTTAATCAAACTATAATTTCTTGATTCTAATCTAATTTTAAATGCCTATGGGAGATTCCTATATATATGAGAGGTATGGTTTAGTAAATGATTACAACAACTATAACCAGAAAAATTCTTTTTACATATTCTTACATGAAAAAAGAATTTAGTTATTACCCTTTTAAATTTGATTATTACCCTTCTCTCAGATTTGGGTATTAATAATTTTAGAGATTAAAAAAAGATCCACGTATTCATATGCGTTGAGTTTAAAGGTTGAGGATAGTAGAGAAGATTGCAATCAATCGATTCAAGATTTGCCACAGCAAGAAATTTAGGTAATCTTTTATACTTATACATGTAATTATGAATAAGGCGATATGACTTCCGCTGTGTTTATTTTATAAATAATTTTTTTTATTTACTGCCAATAACTAGTATTAGAGCCGCATTGTTTCATATTACATATATAATTTATTTTGTGCATGATAGTAATTGTTTATTATGACACCAATTGCATATTTAATCTATATTTGTTATTTTTATTAATTATGTGATGAATGTTTATGCCCACAATAATTCATAGCTAGATATTTGTTTGTATTTTTCTTTTCTTGGGAATTGTAACAAGAGGGGGTGATAAAATAATATTACAATTTTCTCTCTTGATTAGGTTAATTCTTAGTGATTTTTTAGATTTTATTTGTAAGCCAAATAAATGGCTTAAGGTATTTATTTGTAATTTTTTTAATTTATATTGTTAAAAAAATAAAAAAGAACAACCAAAGAAAACAACCGGCAGCAACTGTAAGCCTGTAGCAGTAGTTGCACGGCCACCAGAAGCGATCAACGATGTGGGCTCTACGTTGGTTTTCATGGCGGCTGACGTAGTCTGAGGCCTTTCGTTGATGGCTTTGCTATGCCGTTGGTGGCGTACGGCAGGCGTTTTCGTGACTACGGAGACACAATAGAAAAGGAAAGGGTGTTGTGGCTGGGCAGCGATTCCCAACGGGTTGAAGTGGCCGGCGTTGTCTGAAACTGACAGCAAGCTTCAACGGTCTCTTCTCAACGACTGAAATTATGGGCAAACAAAGCGGGTTGAGCGGTGCGAGGAGAATGTGTGGAGTTAGGGTTTTCACTGAAAAAATATCACTTAGCCCCTATTTTATTTTGATTAATTCTGTTTTGACCAAATCATTTATTATAAATTAATCCTTAAAAGTTTGTAAATCATACAAAAAAGCCTTAACAGAATTGGTTATTTCATCCAGCCCCCTCCTATTATGGGTAATTGCAATTTGGACATAAAATTTGAGATATTTACAAATAAATCCAAATTTTGATCAAAAATTATTTTGGACTATCTTTTAGGCATTTACAAATTCAAAATTAGCTCAAACTCCTTTTAATTTTGGTCTAATTTTATAAGATATTATTTGTGCTATTTTATTAAAATTATTGGGTCTAAAAATATTTTTTAAAGTTTTAAGTAGGCCCAATAAATATTTTAAAGCCTAAAATATGCCATTGTTTTTTTAAAATAAGTGGACCAAAGAAAATAAAAAGTCAAAAATTTATAGCCTACAAAAAGAGACAAACAAATAGGGACGAACATTATAGAAGAGTTCAAGTTGACTTCAATGAAGACTTTGAAGAAATTAGACTTAGTTTTAATATTTTTCTTCATAGGAAAAATCATGAATTATGGGTATTTGTTTATCTTGTTAATTGATTAGGAATAACATGTCATATTGATTAAGGCGCCACATTCACATGTCCATGCATAAAATATATCATTATGTATGATACTAATATTCTTATGAGATTAGAATAAGATTATTGTCATATTTTTAATATTATCTTAATTTATAAAAATTGATGTGACCTAATTAATTCTTTTATAAGCTAAAATTAGATATTAATTAGTAGAATGTCATTTTATAAATTAATTGGTATATTAAAATTAAAAACTCTAAGAATTAAAATATTGAGTGAAAAAGGATTTTAGGCATATAGTCCATGGCCACCATTATTGATTCTAAGTAAGATATATTAATGCCTTATCTCAAATCTTATGAGCTCCCTACGGAGGGTATTAATCAGAACTGGTTACTATATAGGAGTTCCCTAAAGGATAAGATCCAATATAGGCTCATGCGAAATCAACTTCCTTACAATGGCTTATGTTGATTGATATCCTTCCTATGGAGTTCTTGTCAATTAAATCTAAGAGCTAAAGAATCGATAGTTTATTATAAGGTAGGAATACTAATTTAAGGATCTTTTGATAACCTATGGCTTCTCTTAGGTATAATAGAAGAAAGATTACAGTACATCTAAAAAGATGTGAACAAGGAACAAGGGTGTTGGTAGCCTTTGAGGTCTTTTTCGTTCGTTGGATCTTGGTTACTTCTTACATCAGCTATCTTTTCTAAGCCAACTACTTGACTCATACCATAAAAAATAATAATGTAAAGCATGTGAGCATTATTGACCACTCTAATAATTGAACTTGAGCTCACAGTCAATATATCAGTAACCTCAATCTATGAAGTTATGCTTAGGCGTTCGTCATGATGTTGAAATTTGTGCTTATGTGTCATTATGTATAAATATTTAATTATAGTATTTATACAATTATCATTTCTAATTAAGTCAGTAATATTATTAATTATGAAATTGTAAGATACTTGTTACGTTTCAGACATTGTATGATCTAAAAGAGTTCAGATTTGGTTTGAAGGAGTTCAGATCAGTGCTAAAAGTTAGCAATACTAATAGTTATAAGTACTAAGAGTTAGTGGTGTTAAGAGTTAACAAGTTGTAAGAGTTAGCAAAATCTAAGGAGTTAGAGTCTTGTCTAAAATAGGACAAAGACTTGAATATATTAGTAATGAAGTAGCTATAAAGAGTTACAGATGGTGCTAGGAAATGTCATTATACAAGTATATTCTCAAGCAATATATTCCTGATCTAATTTCATCTATGCGGGTCTATTGGTGAAACCGATTAATATAGATTAGTTATGCCTATATCTAAAAGGTCCAAATGGTTAGTCTTAGCAAGCCACGAGCTTAGTAGAAGCTTAAGTAGAGATACAGGTATACACTGAGGATTGAATACTGAACTAACTCATGAGGACCTCTAATAGACATCTCATAAAGCCGTCAATGGAAGGTCTTCTGAGTTTAGTAGTATTTGTAATCCTTTGACTTGAATGCCACGATGGGCTTATTAGTGATCCACCATACTTTGGTTTCACATATGTTAGAAAGCTTTCATGGTCTGACCAATGGGTGTCGATAGGTATAGTTCGATGCTTATAGAGTTCGGTATGCGTAGATATAGGATCTGTTAGCTCATATGAGTGAGTTGTATATCCTGATGCTCTAAGATTATATTTTAGAAAGTCTTAGGGCCACAAGCATATGTTGGAGCTGGTGCTTACGTGTCATTCTAATATTGTATAAATATTTCGAATAAAAATTGTTAATATTCATATTTATACGGTATAATACTTGTAATATTACAAACATTGTTAAATCTGAAGAAGTTCAGATCTGGTCTAAAGGCGTTTAGACCAAAACTAATAGTTAGCAAAGCTGAGAGTTATAAATACTAAGAGTTAGCAGGTTATAACAGTCAGCGAGGTCTAAAGAGTTAGAACCTTGTCTATAATGGGACAAAGACCTGAGAATATACTAGTAATGACATAGTTGCAAAGAGTTGCAATAGGCGCTAAGAAATATCATTATGTAAGTATGTCTCAAACATAATGTTCCTGATCTATGATCACCAATGTGGCTCTATCAGTGAATCATATTATATAGATTAGTGTATGTCTATATCTGACTGGTTCAGATGGTTGTTCTTAGCTGACTATGAGTTTAGAGCTTGTATAGGCATGCGGGTATCCAGTCAGGACTGGATACTGAATAGACTTACGAGGACCCCAATAGATATCTTATGAAGCCGTCAAAGGAAGGTTCTCTCGAGTTGAGTAGTATTCGTGGTTCTTTAACCTGAGCGCCACGGTTGTCTTGTGAGTGATCCACCATGCTTTAGTTTCATATATATCAGAGACCTTTCATAGTCTAACCGCTATTTGTCGCTGGGTATAATCTGATGCTCATGGAGTCTAGTGTGCATAGATATGGGATTCGTCAGCTTACGTAGGTAAGTTGTATATCCGATGCTCCAAGATTGTATTTCATAAAGTCTTGTGGCCACAAGCATAAAATCGAAAAAATAGTTTTTCACAGGGTTAAACAATATAGCAAAACTGTTTGCGTATATTGTTTATCGAGATATGAATTTAGAGATAAAATAATGGATGAGCAAATGGGGATTTAACGGTGCTGATCTATATCCTCGCACATCCAGGGTATAAATGATGGAAGGATTATACGTATACATTATGACCTCAACTTGTATGGTCTAACACGCTGATTTGTAATATTCATAACATGTACGTGGGGTATCGATTACGGATTCATGGAATAGTTTCATTTGACAAATCGGGTGTAGACTTAGAGTCTCAATATGAAATGTACTCTTTGAGCACTTGGGCAGTTTACCATATTGAATGGTTCAATACAGCATAATTCAGCAAATTACTAAGGTTAAATTAACTAAAGTATATGGTTAAATAATGGGACCCACTTTAGGTTAACTAGGTAACCTAGTAAGGATATAAATGTAATTTTACTTTATGATTATTTAATTGTTAAATAATTAAAATAAATATTTATTTATTTAATTGTAAAATAAATAATTTAACTTAACTATGATTAAAGGTTAACCATATGGTTAAGTTAAGTTAACTTTACTTAATAGTTAAGTAAAGGTTAACCTAACTATGGTTAAGTTAGTTAACTATGGTTAGAATATTTAAATATTTATTAACTTAAGGGTTAAGTTAAACTAACCTAACTAAGGTTAAATGTTAACTAAAGTTAGGTTAAGTTAAATTAAATGCAAATAAAATTCAAATTAGTTTGAAATTTATGCATTAATATATAAAGGGAAATGAAATTCAAAATCAATAAGTTTTAGGTTTTTAGATTTTACAATTTTGGTAGCCATTTCAATTTGAGAAATTGAAATTCTTTGTTTTGTGTTTTAAGTGTTAGAACAACAAAACAAATAAATAAATGGTTACTAATTGTTATAACTAAAATAGATTTGTTTTAATTGTTCAAGAGTTGAACAAAAGATAAAAACAAATTAATTTAATTAGATTAAGAGTTAATCTAATAAGGTTAAGTTATTTTTGGTTGGCTAGAAAATTAAGAGAGAAATGGAGAACGAAAATTGAAATGTTTCAAAAGTTGAAATCATTTCTATTTATCATCGTCTCAAATTAATTTAGCCATTAAAACATGAATTACATTTGTTTTTATTCAAGAGTTGAATAAAAGGAAAAATAAATTTAACTAAGTTAAAGAGTTTAAGTTTGAATCAAGTTTAAGAGTTAAACTAAATGCTGAATTAACATACTGTTATTCTAGACAATCAAACCCACCGTTGTTGATTGCTAGGATTGATCAAAGTTTTATTTCATGGTAGACTTCACAAGCAAATTAATCCAAAGGCTTTATGGGTTAAATTTCTCCATCTCGTTTTTCATTTGATAAATATGTATTACATGTGTTCATTATATTAATTTTAATTTTTCACTATGCACATATATGTATGATATATGTATATGTTTTGTATGATGAACACATCCCACATGCAAGTACCCTAGAATAATCAACACCCAATAGCATAAACCTCTGAAAATATATTTCAAAGGGATAAACAATATCACAAAAGTGTTTGTGGATATTGTTTATGGAAATATAAATTTGGAGATAAGTTCATGGTTGAGCAAATAGGGATTTGACGGTGGTAATCTATATCTCTGCTCTTCTAGGATATAAACGATGAAAGGATTATACGAATATGTTATAACCTTAACTTGCATGGTCTACCACTCTACTTTGTAATATCCGTAATATGTGTATGGCGCATCGTTCACGGATGTATAGAAGAGCTCCATATGACAAATTAGGTGTGAACCTAGAGAGTTTCACAATATGAAGTGTACTCGTTGCACACTAGAGTAGCGGACTGGATTAAATAAGTCGATCCAGTAAATTCCATCAAAATTGAATAATTGTTTCAGGATCCCTCAGAATGTGCATTTGTCAAAACTTAATTGTTAAGTACATTACTTAACTAGTTAACAAGAGTTGTTAATCAATAGGATGTTGACAAGTGACACAATTTGGTTCATTGATTATTTTTACCTTAAATTTACTAGTTAACCTTAGTAGTAAAAATGCAAGATAAAAGTAATTATTCAAAATTTTGTTGAATAATTATATTAAATATTATTAGATAATATTATAATAAGTGCTTTTATGACAATAGACCATATGTTGGCCATTCAAATTTTTTAAATAATTTAAATGTTAGGTATTTAAATATTTGTTGATCATTAAATGAAATAAATTGTTAATTTATTAAAAAGATGTACCAACTATTAATTATAATGAAACACTTTGTTAATGGGCCATCAATTGTTTCCATCATACATGATAATGGTAGGTGCATTATGATGATGATGATGGAAAAGAAAAATGAATGAATTAGTTCATTCATTTTTTGCTTTGACAAGTTCGGCAAGTGTATGAGAGAGTCAATGTGTGTTTTGTTTTTCAAAGAGTTAAGAAAATAAATGAACTTTCTCTTCTTCTTCTTCACTTATGAAGGTCAATCATGCATCAAAGAAAATAGAGAAAGAAAAATTAGTTTTGCACAAGAGTTATTCAAAATATTTTTCTATAGAAATTGTTTCTAAGTTTTTTTATGTGAGAGTTGTATAAATACATTAATCATCTCTATTTCTTAGAAATAATATTTGTATTCAAAGAGTTTAAATATATGTTGTTGGAATTCTAAATCAAAACTATCATTCTAGTTCTATAATCCCACCAAACAATTATAGACTAGAATCGTTCAAGAATACACTTCAAGAAGAACTCTTTACTTGGATCATTGGAGGACTTGAAGATTTTGTAAAGTTACATTCATTAGGTAAGTGTTCTTTATATTATGTTTTTGCACAATTGTTTATCATATATAAATTTTGTATAATAGTTATACATGAGCATATATGTGATATATGTGTTTACATCCTATGAATGAGTGTATTTTGTTAACATGCTTCCATTGCGTGTAGTAAAACTTTTAAATTACATGTACACTCGTATATCACACACTCAACTTAACACATGAACCCTATGAAACTCAACAAAAGAAATTAAAAAAGCTTTCTAATAAGCCTCATGGTCTAGAAAAACCTCTCCCTTATAAGTCTGGCCAGAAAATTCCAAGGCCATTCCTTCAAACCTTTAAGTTCATTAAGCATAGGATGACAAAGCTTATTAGATAACTTTTAGAAGTTGGTTAGATCTTTCCTATAAAATGCAATCTTGATGTAATCTAAACTACCTCATGACATTACTAGATTGATATAACATGAGAATAAACTCCATATTTTTTTTTTCAAGTATAACATGTAACTTGAGTCTACAGTCAAATAGAACTCAACATGAATAAAATAGCCATCCTCAACAAACAAGTAAAAAATAAAATAAGCATCATTATTAGTGAGAGTATAAAGTTGGGAACTTGTAAATTGTCAGATAAAAAGGCATATGATCTAAAAATAAAATTAAAACTATCATCTTTGAAATGATGAACTCCCTTATAATAAAAGAGGTTTTGCAACTAGCGAATGCCAACAAGTAGTAGATATGAACTAAATTATCACTTACTATTGTAGAGCCAGCCATTATAAGCTATTCTATAAGCGTAAAGGTCAAAAGAGTCTTAGCATAGCTATTGAACCTCTCAAACATGAAAGCTTGAAGGAAGTTTTAACAACATGAGTACCTATAATATAATTTCTAAAACCACAAACTTTAGCAAAATAAAAATTATCAAGTTGATTATAAAAACTAGAAAGAAAATAAAGAACAATAGAAAAGGAAGAACCCCATGTAATCCTTAAAGGATATAGCCTCTTCTGGATATAGTCAGTTATATGATCACAAAATATAAACTTACTCAACCAAAGTGCAATCATTACTTCAACTCTACAACCTCGATTATATGCCTTACCACTAAATAAATTGTACTCCACATGTATAGCCTTAGAAATGTTTAATCTAATTTGTATAAATGGGGCGATAGTCCTCAACACTTCTTCTCCGGCACAAATCTAATTTGTAGAAATGTTTTCATCACCCAAGATTGCCAAGCTTGTAATGGTTGCCACATCCTTATAGTTAGGTAAATTCACCCTAAGCAACAATGAAAGTATGAAAAGAACATATTCACTTAAGCACTAATATGAAAAGCTCAGATTCATTTGTGCACTAACTACCTCAAGAAAGCCTAATCATGCTTGATTTTGGATCTCTGAAAAGCCAAAAATGGCTACGTAAAGTCCATTTTGTCTAAGTCATTCATGAAACTCACGATCTTCCAGTTCAAGGGCCATTCAATCAACTCATCTAGATGTGGGATTAGAAGGCACGCATGAGTGTAAGGGATAGGCCTTAAGTCTCCTTGGCGATACAAAGATGATAAATTTATCCTAGAGGGATGGATAAGGTTTGACCTAATTCCTCATTGGAAAGACGTTCACCACTTTAAACAATCAGCTCGAAACTCTAATTTAATTAAAAAATCATCATTAACATCAAATAAATGATCATGAGTCCAGAATCATAAGTCATATTTAATAATGCCTAATTTTCTTTTATAATTGTAAAAACATGAGAAAATCAAATATAAAGCAATGTGGAAAGAAGAAATAATGCAAAAAAAAAATACACACAATCAAGACATGGTAAGACACAAGAATCTTGAGAAAATTGAAAAAATATTAGTAAACAATACCAGGACTATAATCGCGTAACTCATGCCAAAAAGAAACATTTTATCGAAATCACGAAGAAAAGCATAAAGCATTTACTGTATCTTGTAAAGGGACCATAAAAAATTGTAAAAAAAGTTTCAAAAAAAATTTAAGAAAGAGAAAGATAAAAAAGAAAGGGGTTGCAAATTAAAAAAGAAAAGAAAAGGGAAAAAAGCTAAATAGCAAGAACGGCGAAAAGGCTTAAAAATGAGAAGATAAGACTTATAAAAGAAGATAGCAAGAAATAAAAAGTGCAAAAATAGGTCAAAAAGCCCTTTTATATAATTGATGGAAAATAAGTTAAGTCATATAATTACAATAGTAAGAAGACAACAAGCCAAAACTTAGCTATATTGATCACATGGCAAATTTCGCTTAACATAATATCCTAAATGATCAAGGGGGTTAAATATTGCTATACAAAAATCTATATAACCTAGGTTCAAGCCATACACATATCCAAATAAATCAAATCAAGTAAGACACATGGACTTAAGTTACTTTATAAGGCTTAATTTGTAGGTTGTAGCTTGTTAAGTATAGGATTGCACTGAATGAGGTCTAAGCATGTGGCTCTCTAGCCTAAGGTCCACTTAAGAGGAAGCTTAGCCTAAATAAAAATAAGCCTATATGACTAAACTAATTGAGAAGCACATGACTAATAAAATATTGTTTTACCCTCACAATCATTTTATTTTAAAAAAAAAATAGTAAGCTTTTTTTACTTAATATGGTAATAACAAGCTAGTGTTTTATTTAAAATTAAAGTTAGTGTTTACCCCTTTCATTTGGAAAATTTATTTTTCTTTTTTACTTAAGGTAAAAATTATTAAATAACTCATGTTTAAAAGGATTGAGGGCCAAACAATAGTTTTAATTTAATACAAAACTCTAACCTTGTAAAAACTTTCATTTTTATGCAAAAATAGAAGAAAACTATTATAAAATTGAACATAGCTCTTTTATTTACACGTAATATACTTCTTTTACCCTCCTTTTGACATTTTCCTTCAATCACATTAATAGCTTAGTAATTATTCACAAATTCCAACACTTATAATAGCACTCAAAAAATAGTGTCAAAAGTCGATTCAAATCCTTTGTTTGTGTTTTTCGATTATTTATTGTGCAAATCCAATTCTTACACCTTTTACAAATTAAGACCAAAATTATTTAATTAATTAACTTTATGTCCAAGATCGTCAAAGAAAATTTCACTACACTTATTCTGTTGAATTCCATGAGCTCTTTAGAGGGACGATGGATTCCAAACTCACATATACAAAAAAAAAAAAAAAATTAGATCTAATTTTTAAGCTCAGGCTAACTCATTATTTACAACCTGCTACTTTAGCGCGATATCATGCAACTACTAATATTTTTCCATATAGCGATCTACCAACTAACCCATATAACTTTCTATTTTCTCAATTTGCTGAAAACTTAGTTTTTTTTTTTCACTTTTCATTTTGTAAGTATCATTATTAGGATTATATAACTCTTTCACTTTTCATTTTGTAAGTATTATTGTTAGGAGTATATATCAATAACTATAAACATTATAACAAAAGAGATAATACACATTTATCTTTTAAATACTTTCTATTGTAATTTCAAATCGTATTAGTTTCTTCCTTTACCATGAATTGTTTTTTTTCAATTTGAAACTTACATTATCATGTTAGTATTGATTATCAAAGATCTAATTTTTGCAATTATTTATGTAGAGGTCTAATAAAAATTTTGATTAAAAAAACATTTATCAGTTCCTTTTCCAGTATACAAAGCTCTCAATGAGATTTTTCTTTTAGGTCTCAGATTTTTTTCTACCACCTGATCTATTGTCATATATATAAGGAAGGGCTTACTAATCTGCCCCTTTCAAAACAAATTTTCTATTCGATAAAGTATTTTTTTTCACAAGTCTTCCTTTTGTCGTTTAGTTGCAGGAAAAGTTTGTAGAGCATTAAGATTGGCAAAAACTCAAATTATAAGTTTCTGTAAATAGAGATTTTTGAGTTTCTTTAAAAAGTCAACCTTTACCCCTCTTGTTATATTAACTCTTAAGAATTTTTCTTTAAAAATTATATAATTTTTCCTCAAATTTGTGATGTACGCCAAAACAACTAACTATTTGTCCTAAAAAGTTCTATTAAAAAACAGATTTTATTGATATAAATTTTATTGACAAAAACTCTACTAAAAAAAATCATATTAGACCTTAAATACTCAGATACGTCATTTAAAATACTTAAATCCCTTTTCCACATATGAAGGAGAAGAAATTAAGTTTGGTGGGTATCTTGGATACAAGCATTACTACGACAAATTGGAAGAGGTGCGAAAGTGATTGGACCCTTTGTAAATTATTTACTACAATCACTCAAGTAGAAAGAAGTGAGGAGGATCCTTCGTCCTTCACTCCTTCCCTTGAAGTTGAGTCCAAAATGACCACATATGCATGTCTCGAAGCAAAAATGCAAACCACAACAATACTACAGAACAACTATAGCAATGTGGCAATAAATTCGTCTTCTTAAAAGCCACCTCATTTTTAATACTTCAGTTTCTTTGTTTATATCCCTAATAACTTTAATGAAACTTGTTTATCATGCAAAGCCCTCTAGTCACCATGCAACATTACGTGTCACCATTTTATCACCTCCACCTCTCTATAAAAAATAACATCTGCTCTTCTTACTCCCATCTGTCTCTGTCCACACAGCCTAGAAGCTCTCCTCATTTACTGTACTCTATAGTGGAAATACTTTTGCTTGAAGCCTCCCATCATCATCAATGGCTGAGCGTGACCGTGTTGATCGTCCGCAGCCGCACCAAGTTCAAGTTCACCCACAACACCGTTATGATGCTGGTGTCAAGACCCTGTTGCCCCAAAGAGGCCCTTCAGCAAGCAAAGTTCTTGCCGTTCTGACGCTTCTGCCTGTTGGTGGCACCTTGCTTGCCCTGGCTGGCATCACGCTTGCCGGTACTGTTATCGGGCTTTTGGTGACCACACCTCTTTTCATCATCTTCAGCCCAGTTATTGTCCCGGCAGCTATTGTTATCGGGCTTGCAGTGACTGGATTTTTCATGTCAGGGGCTTTTGGGCTTACCGCCTTATCATCGCTCTCCTGGGTCCTCAACAACTTACGGCAAAGGACTGGGTCAGTACCAGAGATGGCAGACCAAGCGAAAAAGCGAGCGGCTGGGATATCGGATTATGCGGGCCAGAAGACCAAGGAAGTTGGGCAGGAAATCCAGACTAAGGCCCATGAAGCAGGGAAGACGGGGACAGGAAGGACATAAGTGTAGTTGTTGATCTGAGCTTCAAAAATGGAATAATGTTCGGGTTCTTTTTTATGTTGTTTTTGTAATTGCAGGTTCTTAAGCTTGTAATGTAGTTGTAAGAGTCTCTTATGAGATACAGGAGTTTGGCTCTTGGCTAATAGCTTGGCTGTAGCATGTGGGCATTTGGTGTTTACGTATTTGGGTTTCATTTTTAGATTTTGAAAAGTTATGTGCTCAGTCCAGTCTTAATTTCTTCATTTGATCTACTATATCTTCTGTTTCTTTTAATTTGTGTTCTAATTTACAAGCACTTGGAAAATGTCTAATGAAATCAACATGGAAACTAAGAAAGTAGAAATGAAACGGAATCAGGTAATCAACATGGAATATATGTTTGTAGGCAACCCAACCCTTCCCTTATTTCCCATTGCCCTCTTTCTATCCAAATAAGAATTCGATACAGCCTGAGGGATCACCGGTGCTTTTTCTTCTTATTCCTACCACGCAATTCCACTTCTTCCTACCACACAATGCATAAAGTAAAATTAAATATCTCTTAACTAGATACGAGAAGAATTACAATTTGAATAAAAATTTATTAAGTTGAAATAATAAGTCGTACATATTTAGATCTGCTCTACTCTGTCCACACCTGTTCATACAAGTATAGAGAGTATGGGTACCTACATATATCTCGTGTCATTAGATTAGTTTTACTCAGCCCATAGAGGGTGTGCATATATCTCGTGTCATTAGATTAGTTTTACTCAGCCAATAGAGGGTGTGCGTAATGGGTGTGGGTACCTGCAACTAATTAGGAATAGTAAAAAAATTAGGACTCGAGTTTGGACTCGATAAAATAATTAGGACTTAAATTTGGTCTCAAAAAAATTTATAACTCAAATTCGGATCCAGTTCTACTCTGTCTATAGAGGGTGTGGGTACCTGCAACTAATTAGGAACGATGGACCCGGTAAAAAAATTAAGAATTGAGTTTGAACCCGAAAAAATTTAGAACTCAAATTCGGATCCGATTTTACTCTGCCCATAGAAGATGTGGATACTTGCAAGGACTCGAGTTTGGATCCGAAAAAACTTATAACCCGAATTCAGATCCGAAATCAGCCTAAAATATTTGAGTTTTTCTTCCAATTTAAATTCAATTTTTTTGAAAAATTCAAATTCGAATTCGAATTCAGATTTTTACATCAATTCAAAAACCCAAATTCAAATTCAAATTTTATTTATTTATTTTATTTTTTAAAAATTATAAATTAATTCATAAAATTTTTAATTTATGAATTTAATAATTATTTTACAAAATAAATATTTCAAAATTTTAAATTTCACCTAAAATTTTAAGAAAATAAATTGAAAAAAAAATAAAAAAAATCAAATCCAACTTAAATTCGAATCTAGATTACCTGGATCCGAATTTAAACCCGAATCCGAAAAAACTCATGTAAAACTTAAGTTCCGAATTCATTAAAAAAATTCGAATCTGAGTTGAGTAAAACCTAGATCCAAATTCGAATTCAAATTTTACCATCCTTATACATCATAAGTTAAATTTGAAGGGTTGGGTATCCAAGAGGAGAGAACTAAAGAAGCAGCAACAAACATGGCCCGATGAGGAGCCCACTTAAAGCATGACACAACTCCTATGTTGCCATTCCAATATGCCATCTGCCCGTGAAACCCATTAACACTAGAGCACAGCTACGTACTATTATTCCTATCCGTTAAGGTATGATATTGATCACACAACATCCAATAGGCTAAGTTCTAAAGAATCCATAAGTATACCATAAAGCTTTCAAACAAAACTAAGAGAAAACTTATTGATACCTCGTTTCTCGTGTTGATATTTTCAGGCATGTGTTGAAAAGTTGTGTTGTATATGGAATGTAATACAAGAATATAACAAGAACAATAAGGAAGTTAATGCTTGCTTAACACTGACCCATTGATGTTAATCAAGGTGCATTAGAGTTAAAAGGTATGATAAATCCAAATTTAATGTCCCATTAGAGAATATAAAGGTACACACTAAATATACTATTTAGACAACAAGTGTGTACTTATGAAAGTAATTAATAAGAGAGAATTTAAATCAAATGAATGAGAAGAGAAGTTAATTTTCATCAACCAAGTGTGCCTGCAATATTTATAAAGCTTAAAGTATTTCTTTTGGAAGACACAATGCCTCTTTGAAAGGTCACACCTATTAAAAAGGATAAGTGACTCCTTAGAGAGATAACTCCAGGCCTAGACGCCGCAACACCCAACGGTTATATTAGGCACTAGCCCGATTAAGCATTGTGGCGCCCAAAGGCCAGCGTCGCAGAATCCGATCGAGAGACTAGAGGGTCGCGACGCTCTGATCTAGCGTCACAATGTCCACTCCAGTGCCACGGCACCCAAACCTCCTATAACTTACGCGCTTCCCTTTCATTCTCCTTTCTCTTCTCGACCCTTTCTCTTTACTCTGACGCTTGATTTTACATTTATTTATTTGAAATATACTCTCAAACACCAACAATTTCTCAGATATTTCAAATAAATAAAAGTGAATCAAAACAACCATATATCAAAGTAGAATGTAACTTATATGTATTGATGCTCTTCCAAGTTATGAACTAATTCATTGATTAAGTAACCGTATTTTACAGGAACTACGTGAAACTAGATTTTCATCAACCGCCATTCCTTTGAATATAAAATAGAGGGTTAAATGATCCGGTTAAATGATCCAGTTAAACTTTCAAGAACTTATCTATGTTTGCGGTTTGGCACTATTAATGATCATGTGCATTCTTAGTTTTATGAGTGCTTTAAAGATACCTGTCTAGCTCTCATAGGTACCGACCCAATTGCACACTCATATAGGTAACACTCTATCAAATGTGTCTTACAAGTTTAACACACCACTCTATAAAGGGCTATAGAGTTCATTAATAAACTAACTCACCCTTGTCTACTGTAGATACACTACCTTGCCATAGGGAATGACTCATAAAGCACAATCGGTAGTACAACAATACAATAAGTTACTTGTTTATGATGCAAGGGGGAGGGACTTATAAAACACAATCGGTAGTACTCTGACCTCACATAATCTAAGCTCGCCACCCCAGATTCTAGCAACTGCTTTATGATGCCATGTCGTAGATGAATATGTCTACTTTTTCCATTATAAATATTACTTTTTGCTTTAGTAATCGTTGTTAGGCAATCACAATTTATAAAAATTATATGAAGAGGATGAGTACTAATTAGAAGATCACTCATTAATATCTTTAACCACTCAATCTCAGAACAAGCTTTTTTCTAAGGTTATCAATTTCTATTCTATAGTAGATCGTGCTATACAAGTCGATTTAATGAATTTTCAACATATGACTCATCCACTCAATGTGAATACATATCCACTCGTAGACTTGACTTCATTGAATTTAGATATTCAATTAGCATCACTATAACCTTTCACAAGTTGACATCTACCATATGAAAGTACATAAATTTTAGTGCCTATTAAATATTTTGCAACTCTATCCATGGCACTCCAATGCTCTTTTCCTGAATTTTAAGTATACCAACTCCATCTTCCTACAACATATGTTATATTAGGCCTACTTGTATTCATCAAGTACATGAAATTACCAGTGATTTTGGTATAACGGTTTTGATTGTCACTATGTTCAATATTTTTTCGAAGTTTAATACTAACATCATAAGATATTGCCATCGATTTGCATGTTGTATACCCAAACCTCTCAAGAAACTTCTCTACATAGTGCTCTTGCGATAAAATGAGACCACTAAATGTTCTCTTTATCTTTACATAAAGTATTACATCAACTTCTTCCAAATCTTTCATATCAAACACATTTGATAAAAATCTCTTAGTCTCAACTATTACTTCCATACTAAAACTGAATATAAACATGTCATCCACATAAAGACATATGATAACATATCTATTAGTATCAAAAGTTTTATAATATACACATTTATCGGAATCATTTATCATAAAATTATTTGATACTAGAGCATTGTCAAACTTATCATAACACTATTTTGGTGCTTGTTTCAAGCCATACAATGACTTGACCAATTAACATACTTTATGCTTAGTACTAACACTTACACAACCTTTTGGTTGTTTCATATAAATTTTCTCATCTAAACCTTTATTTAGAAATGCGGTCTTTACATCTATTTTATGCATGAAAAAATCATATATTGCAACTAATACAATCAAAATCCTAATGAATGTAATTCTAGCTACAGGAGTATAAGTATCAAAGTAATCTAAGTCTGTTTTTTAAGTGAATCTTTGGGCAACTAGCCTTACCTTATACTTTTAAATAGTGCCATCAGTCCTTATCTTCTTTTGAAATATCTATTTACAATTAATAGGCTTGATACCCGAAGATAAATCAATCAAATATCACATATGATTACTCATGATTAAGTTGATTTCATCATTAATTGCCTATCTCCATAAAGAAGCATCATGAGAAGTCGTAACCTCACCTAGATTAGGAGTATAACCTTTACATAACTCATAAAGTGTAATTTTCGTTTTCTTGGAGAGAATTTTATTTTGCATATGGCAAGCAGTCAATATTACTTTCCCCTACAAATTCATAGATGTTCCAGAATTAATCAACATACAATTCATCATTTCTTTCAAAGTTCTATTTTTCCTTTCAGCCACCCTATTAGATTCAAGTGAGTATAGTGGTGTAACTTCATGTATAATTCTATTGTCTTCACAATAAGAACTAAACAAATTAGACACATACTCTCCTCCTTTATCAGTTCTTAATCTCTTAATTTTTCTATCAAGTTGATTTTAAACTTTTTGTTTGTAAATTAAAAACTTATCATATGACTCATCTTTATTTCTTTAACAAATATACCTTAGTAAATTTAGAGAAATCATCTATAAAGGTAGAAAGATGAAAAGAGTTAGTTTACTATCTAACATGAGTTTAGATAAAAAAAAAGTGTCAATATGATGTATGTGTGGCGAGAAAGTCCACTAAGAAATCATGTAAGAAATTAAAAGGCTCAATAATATAAACTGAAGAAACATTTTTATTCATAGGAACATAAAGTACATTTAGTTTAAACAATTCATATGAGACTTTTACATTTGTTTTTCCTAGCATAAACACAAAATCAAGATTGTATCTAATATTAGGAACATATAATACATTACTCAATATAAAAGACTTTCCAGAAATAAGTTTAAGAAGAATTTTTCCTCTTCCTCCACTACCAGTGCAAAATGAGAATCACTAAGATATACTTGCTCATCTCCATCCCTCATAGGAACATACTCCTGAAAAACACTCTTGTCTCCACATGTGTCTTATGGCTCTAGAGTCAATCACCTACTCTTCGTTACTACTTGCTACCATGTTCACTTGTGAAACAACCACTACAGTAATAACAGCTTCTCCCTCAACCAAATTGACCATAAGAGTTTTGTTGTTTCCTTTTTTGTTTATATGTTTACATTGATATACAAAATAATCACCCCTTCTACAAGCATAACACTTACCTTTCTTCTTGAATGTAGCTTTATTTTTCTTAAAATATGTGTTACTTATGGAATCTTAATGTTTCCTATCATGATTATCACCCTCAACTAAATGGACTTTAGAAACTAATTCTTTGGCCTTTTCTAAATTTTTCCGTTGGCAATTCTTTTCTTCTATTCTTATATGCATAATTGAATCTTCCAACGACAAATTTTTCCTTTTATATTTGTTACTTTTCTTATAATCCTTCTATGATTTAGGCAATTTCTCAACCAAACAACCAACAATAAAGGGTTCTAGGAGAACTATATTTTCATTCTTTAAATCATTTAGAAGAAGGTGAAAATTATGAATTTGTATTGTCACTTCTTTTTCTTCAGACATTTTAAAGTCTAAGAAATTAGAAATGACATACTTTTAGCCACCAACATCTTCTATTACATATTTCTTCTTAAGTTGTGCCTATAATTCAAGTACATCTTTATATGTGGAGTACATATCATATAACTCATTTGATAATGAGTGTAAAATTATATTATGGCATTCCTTATTAGCTTTACTCTACTTAGGGAGTTCCTACTTGTAGTTTTTTGCAGTCACCTCTAGAGGAGGAATGGTAAGATATTTTGCTAGCCCCATGACGACTAATGTATCAAATACCCAGTCTTACCATCTTTTGAAGTGTTTTTCATCAAAAGGTGGGATTTTTGTTGCTTCTGAAAGTGACTTAGTTACATCCAATAGTGATGAATCGCTTGTTGTATCCATGTATATATAGTGAAATAGCTTAAGATTGTTGAAAAGTTGTGTGCTATACGAGGAATGTAATACAAGGATACAACAAGAACAATAAAGAAGTCAAGGCGTGCTTAACACTATCCTTAAACTATTTCTACCCCTCAATTGATGTTAATCAAGGTACACTAGAGTTGAAAGGTAGAATGGTTCTAGGATTCAATGATGTATTAGAGAATATAAAGGTGCACACTAAATATATTCTCCTTAGACAATAAGGGTGTACTTATGAAAGTAGTTGATAAGAGAGAATTTAGATTAAATGAATGAGAAGATAAGCTAATTGTCATGAATCAAGTGTGCCTGCAGTATTTATAGAGTTTAAGTGTCTCTCTTGAGAGATACAACACCTCTTTGAAAGACCATACCTATTGAAGAGATACAATACATCTTTGAAATGTCACACTTATTGGAAGGGGTAGGTGACTCCTTGGAGAGTCACAACTCTAGGCCTCGGCGTCCAACGACTATGTAGGACACCAACTCGACTGGGTACTGTGACGTTCTTGGTCTGGCACCGCGACACCCAATCTAGTGACTTGGGCATCGCGGTGCCCAAGCCTCCTATAGCTTGGGCGCTTCCTCTTCGTTCTCCTTTCTCTTTTCGATTCTTGGGCGCTTCCTCTTCGTTCTCCTTTCTCTTTTCGATTCTTGGGCGCTTCCTCTTTGTTCTCCTTTCTCTTTTCGATTCTTGGGCGCTTCCTCTTCGTTCTCCTTTCTCTTTTCGATTCTTGGGCGCTTCCTCTTTGTTCTCCTTTCTCTTTTCGATTCTTTCTCTCTACTTTAGCGCTTAATTTTACATTTGTCTATTTGAAATACACTCTCAAACACCAAAAACATGCAAAGCTCTATCTCTTGATCCTTTCATAAGTATAAAGAGTAAACTTAGTCGTTACTAATCAGAACATGATACAAGGGATTTGAATTCTAAAAGAAAATTCATCACTAAAACTACAAAATGATAGTCTATTAGGTACTAAAACCATACTAGAATGAACTCTAAGTTCCTTCAATAGAGAAGGCAAATGACTGATGGAATTGGCAAGATTGTTTAACAAGTATCAATAACGTTGTAAAACATGGAGGACGCTAACAAAAGCCCTTTTTTGACATGACTTCCTAAGTTTTTTAGTAGGTGCTCTTGCTTATCATTTCTAAAATCGCGTATTTGGAAAAACTCAAGCGAATTTCTAGTGTCTTCCAAATGACTAGTCTAAGGGATCCACTCAATTCTAGACTCTAAGAATTTGCAGGTGAATAGATGAAATCAAATTTGAATAACCATATCTGATGGATGAATTAACAGTGTATGTTTGGACAATGGAAAATTTTATTTAGTTGTGAAAGTTATCATTCCAACTTGCCAGTAATTTGCTTTAAGTGTTACCAAAAAAGAAAAAATAAACAAACAAACAGTTGTGACAATCCAGTGATTCTGTTACTTAAATTTGACTTGGGGCTTCAAATCCACTAAGACAGCAGCAAAAACTTTCTAGTGCAAGGGTTGGAAGCAACATGTTACTATCATCTAGTTGCTGATTGACTATCACAGGAAAACTAAAAAGACTAAATATGATCAGTTGATGAATAACTTGCACAAAAGCATACCGCTTATGGACTAGGCACACAGTAGAATACAAAACATAAGAAGAAATGCATGAATAAACTAATTTAATTCATTATAAATGTCAGTTGTTCAGACATATAGTTGGTCAATGAATCATTTGAAACTTGGAACTTATTCTAAAATTTTGTAAATAGTTGCAATTAGCTTAGCAGTGGGGAAATGACCCCAAAGATTAAAAAAAGCTTGTGTATGGACTAGATGCTAGCTTTTATTTTCAGCAATATAATAAAATAATACTTGAGACCACATATTGGCCATCAGGTGTAAAAGTTGCCTCTATAGTTGTATTTGAAGATGGCTCCAAGCTGAAACCACAGCGCTGAAGTCGAAAGTTTGTAAAACTAGTTGTTAAGACCATATATTATAATAGACATATAGCTGAGGGGAAAAAAAGTGTACATATATAAAAAAGAAATAATACATTTACTTGGGATCATCCACAGTACAACAGACAACAGACAGGCTGTAGTACATACCAGCAGACAACCTCTCTTTAATAAACCATAAAACAATGTTTCAATCAGGTATACTAACCTTTTCCCCTGCATATGCATCAAGAACATAAATGTTGTTATTTGTGGTTGTCAAGAGCATTGATTTACCATCACTACTGAATTTAATATCGCAAACCTCAGCTGTATCTCCACCTACTAGAAAGGTGTCAAATGGACCCTACAATGGTAGATTGAGTGAAATTCATGACTCTAATAAAAACCAACACATAAATTAGTGCTTTCTAGGTAAGAACCTTATCATAGGAACGCGAATCAAACAATTTGATAGCACCCCCTTCCATTGCAACGGCAAAGACAAGGCCATGTTTGTCATATGCAATGGTAGGTCTACCACGTAGATGCAGAATTCCTTGAAGAATATATCAGTAAGCATAAATCACCTATCTTGCATATTTTGTGAAGTGAAAACACAAGTTGGAAATGCAAAGCTAAGTAAAAGCCACTGTTGCTGACAAATAAGAAAATCATATGATAGGGGTGACAACTGCCTCATGATAGTGATTCAAGGAAGATACTTATTTCTTAATTCTTAAATTATGTACAAAGAACCTAACAAACAGATGTGAGGTCACTGATCCTAGTTACCATCTCCACTCATTGAAGATTGCTCAGACTTAATCCATCGTTGATCAATTCCTTTATGAACTTTATAGTGTACACATATTCATGAGAAACAAGAAACCAACCTGGCAAGTATTTACACGAAGATCCCATATTCTAACACTGTGGTCAAGAGAATCAGACATGAAGCTATCATTTACTGGAGACATGCAGAGGGAAACAACCCTACACCATCAGATTAGAGTACAAAATTCAGAATATTAATCATGCAGAATAAATATAAATGGATCAATTTACCAACAGTAACAATAAGGTTGCACTTTATCATACATATCACATGTCAAGATCGAGTGGGAGAGCATAAAGTATGACCGTTATAAGAAGCACCCAAATGCTTCTCTTTGCTAATCAAAACAACCTATATGTATGCTAGTATGCAAACAAAAGCTGAAAGAATTTATGTTGCTATTACATCAAACTTTCTTCAAAACCATATAGGTAATTGGCATAATAATTTTATATGTATATTGAACTATCATTATTACAAAAGTAAAAAATAGTCAAGGGATTTAAGCCTCTCTTTATGCCCTTTGAAGTAGTGAAGAATTCGATTGTCATACATTGATAAATAATGGAGAGACTCTGCCAAGAAATATTAGTATAAAAATCACCATCTACATAAAATCACTGTAATCCGACCATGAGCATTCAATCTACGAAGAGAATATCTATTTCTTTTTCCACCAAAAATATGTGATGCTGATAAACTCACCTCCAGTGGTATCAAGATTATATTTCGTTGAGCAAATAATGGAGCTTGGATGATGAGTAAAGCAAACATGATCAGCACCATGTTTCTTGTGATATGTAGTCTTGATCAACCTAATGTTCAAAACAAAATAGTAATTGAACTTTAAAAATTAAAATCAATACCTCTCTACTCTTATCCCGCATCTTTAAATATTATCAAATTCACAACTAGCTCAATATGCCTTTGAATTATCCTTAAACAATAAGATCCTTCAATTGTATTCTCTGAGAGTTTTAAAAATCTCACTATAACTAATGAAGGAAGCTAAATCCTACACTCAATACTTAAAGTTGCGGATATGCGTTACAACAATACAGATTCAATTAAGTACACTAATTTTATAATCTAGTTCTAATTAATCCTATTAGTACGGCAATTTCACATGGAAATTGGGGTCTTCAAATTAATGCTTCTTTAGCATTAACTACAAAATTGGCAAAAAAGATGAACTAATCACTTAGACTGGCAATATAATAAAGCCGCACGGAGTCATCGTCACTGGCCATCACCAATAAACCGTCTTTTCGATGAAAGTTAAGTGAATTTATCTTCCAACCCTGAAATCAAACCAGTTCAACAACATCTTTTGATAGCCTTATTAAGAATTATAGTCGCACAGTGAAATGAAGTAAGAGCAATTTTCTTTTTAAGAGTAAAAAATTATGAGCATGAAAGAGAAAAGAAGATTTACAGAGTTGAGAAAATATCGGCCATTGCCATGCTGCGCACAGTGTGGTCGTCAAGTTCAGCGAGCGACATCGCCACAATTGATGGCTTCTGTAAGAGAGACCGGAGACGTCTCAGAATTTGATAGCAGCAGATACCAGAGAACCAGAGCTCAAGAGAATAAAATAAATAACAGTGGAAACCGTATGATCCCGTTTCGTAATCGTTTATTTTTTTGGAGTTGGTCTTTGAAAATAAAATTTGACTAAATTTACGGGCCAAGAGGGGGAAAAATTACGGTCGCCCTTGATTTATTTCGTAATTTTTCAGTAAAAGGATTGGACTGAGGCTGGCTCGAAAATTCTACTCCTTGAAGGGAGTTCTGCGGGGATCACTTGACACACCGGTAGGGAGGGATGCACTCAAAACTCCAACTATTTGAGTTATAGTATCTATTTTGTCATATCCCAATCAAAAATTGAACTCCGGTAGGACTCGGGAGTGCAACTAAAAATTGAATTCCGGTAGAGTGAAGTCACTTGACTCGAGTCAAATTTACTAGGGATTCCTTGACAGGGAGTGGTGTACTCAGGACACCCAACTATTTTAGCTATACTATTTATTTTGTCTTTATTCCAATGAAAAATAAATCTGGTGCCTAATCTCACCTAAAAATTAAATTTTGACAAAAAGAAAGAAGCGCGCTCAAAACCTCAATTATTTGAATCTAATCTACTTTTAAGAAGAGACTTGACACATTAATAAAGAAGGTTGCACTCAAAACCGTAACCACTTTGACTATATTGTTTTATCAAATGAAAAATTGAATTTTAAACCCCCAACAACTTGCATGGTAATAATGCTAAGTACAGGATTGAACTACTTATACTTTTAGAAAACTAACTTCATAACTCATTTTTCTAATTGATTAGAGATGACATTATGGTGCGAGATCTTTATCCCTATTCTACTCTAAATTGAAGAATTCGAGGCGGGTTGAGAATTTATCAAATTAGCAAAGAGATACTCATTCTTATTGGTCTCTTCGAAATTAAAACTTAGCATTTTATTGATTATTTATATACTTTTAATAATTTAATTAAAATGACTAAAAGTTGAATATTATATTTATAATTTTAAAGATAATAAATGTGGAAATCAACAAGCAATCTACACCCAATGTGAGTAGTGTGAGAAAGTTGATTAAAAATTATCGGAGTATAATTTATAAGTCATACTAATTGCGTAGAGAATGCGAGAATGTGAGAATGGAAGAATGCGAGAATGCAAGAATGCGAAGCGGATGCGAGGAGGCACAGAAAAGAGGCAGTGCCATAGCACGGAGAGGTGCCACGGCGCCAAGCTATTGCCTCGGGAATGCTATGGCGCCAAGAAGATGGGGCTGCGGCACCCAAGCGGGAAAGAGTGGCGTAGTAGCACCAATATATCCTAGCCGTGGAGCCAATACAGGGATTACCCCATTTTGTGTCCTAAGTGAAATGGAACTTTTCTAATCTGATTTCCACTTGGTTTAGGGTTGCCCTAGGTCATCCAAAGCTTATATAAAAACTCTCTATTAACTTGTAAATACATCACAACAATTTTTAGTGAGAGAAAAAATTCTAAATTACAAGATAGATCAATTGTATTATTTGTGAGAGCAATTGAGAGCATACTTTGTGAAGCATGAGTTCTTTTTTGTAAAAGACATACTTTGTAAGAGAAGTGAGATCTTAATCTGCGTTGACTTAAATAAGTTACCGAACCATATAAATTCGTGTATGCTTTCTCCTACTTTTCTTCTCTAATTTATTTCTTAATTACTTGTTGTTGCATTATATTACTTACGTTTATTACTTCTGCTTCAAGAAATTGGTATCATATCTTCGTTCATAGCATATCTAGCCGCACTTAAGTATGAGGTAGAGAAATTCAACGGGACAAATGATTTTAATCTATGGAAGCTTAAGGTGAAAGCATTGTTGGTGAGCCAATGGTTGAAATCGGCACTAGAGGAGACTACAGCTCTATCCAATGAAGAAGAAAAGACACCAGAGTCATCTAAGGCTGAAGCAGAAAGAAAGGATATTCAAGAAATGGCTCACAGTTTAATTGTTCTGTCATTGAGCGATGAAGTATTGAGGGAAGTATGATGAACACATGAAAATGCATATTTATTAAGAGATTCAGTCACCATTTAATGTCACTAATTTTAGTATTTTTAGCTTGAAATAAAGTGTTCTCCTTAAATTGTGGTTAATGAATATTATTTGCACATGTTTATATAAAATAGACATAACTCTCAATGTAGAAATCGAAATGAAGAAATTATTGAACCTTGGGTAACATGACTCAATCTTACATAAACTTGAAGAACAGTTGAAAAGCCAAATCCAACATGTTATGGGACAAAAATTGAGATACAATAGAATCGGGCTACAACTTCGGCTCAGCTTGACCCAACCCATGTATTTAGACCGTATCTCACAAAATACATACCCAATTGGTATAATTCATGAAGCTGTGAAATACTTACATATTTTTCAACAACTCTTATGTTAATGGTAAAGTCCAAATCAGCTGTTATCATGGACCACATTATCTTGCAAGTGGGTAAAAGGGTTGTTGGCCCATATCTCATTTGATTCTCATCCAATTTGAATGAACCTAGTGCCTATGGAAAGAAACAACAAAATACTACAACTTTCATGTTGGCTAAAAAAGCTATATTGATCATTTACATTATCAAAAAGGTGCTGCAAGTGGGTGAACGAATTGTTGGCCTAAATTATTAAAGATTGATGTCACACTTAACATATTTTTATTCATTGCCTATATAAAGATACTCTTAGGACGTTTTCAACATTACAAAATTCTCTTTTATTTTCTTCTCATTAACATGCATTGTAATCTAGGTTAGGGTTCTTGGCAAGGCTAAGAGATGAACTTTTATGTGTAATAAATCTATTTCTATGCTTTGATTCATTGTCAAAAGTTATAAATGTTTGTAAGTTTGGTTGTGCTTAAACTCTTATCTATTTTACTTTCTATAATCCAGAGGTTATAATTCTCATGTCTTATATATTTTCAGTCATGTTTTTCTTATGTGATTCTTGTTGAATTATAATTGTATTTGGTTACATTGTTTTATATGTTAATCTTTTACTACAATATTATCAATTGATATATTGTCGATCTTGGATAACATGTAAAGACTATAAATGTTTAATATTCAAGTTGATAGTTTACTGCAATATTGTCAAAATGATATATTGTCAATTTCAGATAACTTATATAAATGAACATAATTTGTGTTAATGTTTATAAAGAGTTTAGTCACATCAAATACATATGTTATCAAATGTATTCTATTTTACATATCTTTCAATTGATTGTTTGGGATGTGAAACTTTTAATTGTGTTATAAACATTAAATCAAAGTATAGAATAGATGTATAAAGCATAATTGTGATTCTCGAAACCTTACTTGCATCATTATAAGACATTTTTCTCAATTCATATACAATTATATCTCATCCACTTAAACCAATTAATTAATTTTCTCCTTTGCTACTGCTTTAATATTTTACTTCACCATCTTATTTTGCCAAAAGCTTCCTTGTGGGATCGACACCTCAATCTATATTGCGATAGCCACATTACATTTTGAGCGTAAACAAAATTTGGTGCCGTTGTCGGGGACGCACACTGAGCGAAAATCGGTTGCGTTTATCAATACTAAAGAGGTAACTTTGTACATTTTCTTTTCTTTGTAAAACTTTGTTTTATTTTCTTCATTGTAATTCATTTTATTGTTCATGGTTGGTTCTACCACCTAATTTATGTTGTTTTCTTTAGTTAATTTATTATATTTTATATTATTTTAATTGTTGGTTTTATCACCTAATTTAGTTTATTTTCTTTTATTTATTTATTGTACTTCGTACGTTATTTTCTTTTATTTATTTATTGCATTTTTGTATTTTGTATTTTTATTTATTTAATTATTGTACTTTATTTTTTTAGTTAATATGTTGTATTTTTATTTTATTTTAATGGCCGGTTCTACCGCCTAACTTTTTATTTATTTAATTATTGTACATTTGTTTTATTTATTTATTGTATTTTATTTTATTTTTTTCCTTTTATTTATTTATTGTACTTTGCATTTTATTTTCCTTTATTTATTGCACTTTCTTTTCTTTTATTTACTTATTGTACTTTTTATTTATTAATTTATTGTACTTTTTTTATCGTATTTTATAGTTTATTATCTTTTGTTCATTTATTGTATTTATATTTCATGGTTGGTCTTACCACTTAATGCATTTTTATTTCTTATTATGTTTTATTTCACTTCTTAATTTTTCTTGAGCATTTCTTTTGTTTTTAAAAAAATTTAAAAAAAATTGTTAAGATGTATGCATCGACTTAGAGACAAACGAGAGAGATTTGTGAGAGAAGTAGAACTAGAACCACCACCACAATTTGTAAGGAAATAGAATTCACCATCTAGTTCATCTTGTAATTCCAACACAATGAGCCAACATGAAGATAACCCTGTTAGGACTCTAAAAAGATTACTTGCATCCTACTCGCACAGCCACACCATCATGCATTATATTTCCACCTAACACACCACATTCGAATTTTAAACTTGGATTTATACAATTTATGCCCACTTTTCAAGGTCTAGATAGTAAAAATCCTTATGTACATGTTAGGGAATTTGAAGAGGTAATTGCCACCTTCCATAGCCAACCTAAAGTCATAGAGATTGTTAGGCTTAAATTTTTCCGTTTTTCTTTGAAAGACAAAGCAAAGAGTTAGTCATACTCTTTGAGGCCGAGCTTTATAGGAACTTGGACAGAAATGACCTAAGCATTTTTTAATAAATACTTCTCACAATACAAAACTAATGGCCTGAAAAGACAAATTTCTTCCTTCTCCCCAAAAGACAGTGAAACTTTATATCAAGTATGGGAAAGATTTAAAGAGTTGCTAAATCTATGCCCTCACCATGGGTATGAAAATTAGGGCTTGGTTAGCTATTTTTATGAGGGACTCACAATTAGAGAGCGCTAATTTGTTGAGATGATTTGTAATGGGGAGTTTCTTCACAAAGATGCAAAGGAAGCCAGAGAATTCGTTAATGACTTAACTGAAAAAGCCCATACATGGACTGGACCTAGCATAGCTGAAAGCACAAATAGGTTACGACCCAGTGGAGTTTTCCATCTTAGAGAAGAGGATAACCTCAAAGCCCAATTAGAGGTCTTAACTAAGGAGTTAGAGGCCTTGAAAACCAAAGATAGAAGGGTCACCCACACGGTTGCTAAAATTGAGTCACACGATGTCTGTTTTATCTGTGGAGGAGTGGAATACTTAGCTCAGGATTGTCCCACTTATAGTGACATGAGAGGGATATATGAGGAAAAATGTAATACCCTAGGGATGTACAAGAAGCCTTATTCACCATACTCTGAAACCTATAATCATAGTTGGAGAAACCACCCAACCTTTAGTTGGAAATCTGACCTACAAGCCAACAGTAATTGGAAATAAGAACAACAAGCACCTAAGTCTTATGTTACACCTCAATATAATGCACGACCAACTAAGAGTCCTTTAGAGGATACATTACAAGCATTTATAGAGGCACAAAGTAAGACTAATTAAAAATTTGAGACAGTTCTTGCACAGGTGATAGACGAAAATAAAGAAATCAAGAGTCAAATCACAAAGCTAACTAATGCCTTAATTGTACAAGAGTGAGGTAAGAAACCACCCAAAATTTAGTTGGAAATCTGACCAACGAGCCAACAGTCATTGGAAACAAGAACAACAAGCACCCAAGTCTTATGTTACACTTCAATATAATGCACGACCAACTAGGAGTCCTTTAGAGGATACATTACAAGCATTTATAGAGGCACAAAGTAAGACTAATAAAAAATTTGAAACAGTTCTTGCACAGGTGATAGACGAAAACAAAGAAATCAAGAGTCAAATCATAAAGCTGACTAATGCCTTAACTGTACAAGAGCGAGGTAAGTTTCCATCTCAATCTCAATCCAATCTAATCCAAAAGGACAATTCATGGCCAAGGTTCTACTTCTGATGCACAAAATCTCAAAGAAGTTAATGCCATTACTACTCGAAGTGGTAAGTGATGCGATATTTCTATATCATAAAATTCAGTGCAAGTATACACTATCGTATGCAAGTAATAAAGGGTCTAATTAGTCGGATGTCGAACCCACAGGGATAATGTTTCTTTTTAACCAATTACTAAAATTATGTCTTCCTAGTAATTATTTAGAAAAATAAAAATCTAAGAATGAATGCAGAAAATATAAAAATAAAAACACAATGAAAAGAGAATAGGAAGATAGCAATGTAGAGAAAACCTAGGATTAATATTATCCCTCAATATATTTTTTAATGATTAACCCTCTAATATTTAACTCACTTAGTCTTTATTATTGATCAAGACACTAATGTATTCACAAGCCTCTTCCAAGGTCATGCAAGTATACCCTAATTTACCAAATACCTATATTCCTATGGTACTTGTAATAAATTAAGATTCATTAAGATTAGGTCTTATTGATCATACATGCCAATTAGGTATATTCCTATCCTAAATTGAAACTTGCATATGCAACATTGAATGTTACTCTACAATCATGCATCAAATTACCTAGGTCTAAATATATTGATTCCTCTTCCGAGTTTATCAAAATATTACTAATTCATTCACCATATATTGGCCAGATATATTGAAGCATTAAACACAAATAATTTAAATAATAAAAGACTAAGTTTATTAAATACTAAAAGATATGGCAATTAAGCGCACATATTGAGTTCAAATATTAACCCTAAAAAATAAGTTAGCTCATGGCTACAAGAGAACAGTAGTAAAAATAATTATAAATCATGATACAATTATTAGCAAACCGATATAGACGTCGAATTGCTCTTAATTGCGCTGCCTAGGAACTCTTGATGCCGAAGAACGTCTTATATCTCTCTCTAAAGTTGCTTCAATTAAGCTCCTATTGCTCTCCAAGACTCGTGCTCTGTATTCTTGGTGCTCTTGGGTCGTCTTGGATTCATTCTTGAAGGCTGGGAACGAGTGGCTTTATATAGGGATTGATATAAGCTTGAAAATCTCAATTCTCGTCGGACTAGGACTCGCACTACCGCTGGCGCGCTATGCATCTGTCGCTGGGGCGACGCGTGAAAAAGCTATTACCGCTGGAGCGGTGGGATCTTGGCGCTGGGGCGCTGCATGAAAACGGCTTCACCGCTGAGGCGGTATGTTGATAGCGCTGGGGTGATGTCTTGTCGCTGAGGCGGTAACTGTATGAAGCTGGGGCGCTAGACGCGACTTAAGCAGGTCGTTTTTCTTATTTCGATCACTATTTCAGCGCTGGGGCGACAATTCTTGTGGCGCCGGGGCGCTGGACTCAAATTTTAAAAACTTTGCATTTTAGTCCCTATTTTCGCTCCTTTTGCATTATTTTTTTAAATTTCGTTCAAGTCCCTACAATTAACAATAAAGCACATAAATAGCCATCTATTCTCATAAAATCATAAAATATCAATAATAAAAACATGAGAAAATATATGACAAATTTGCCCTTATCAGTAAGAATGTGAGTGAGCCTACTTCTAAAACTAACACATCTACGAGTAGTAAAGACGCCCCCCTTGAAAAAGATGCCACAGTAGAAAAAGAGCCCGAAAATAAGTTTTCAATCCTAGTACCTTTTCATTAAGCTCTTCGACCTGTTGGGAAAAATTCAGAAATTCAAGGTGAGCTTTTGGAACATTTGAAATAAGTTAAGATTAATCTTCCCTTGTTGCATTTGATTAAGTAAGTTCTAACTTATGCCAAAGTCCATAAACGATTTATGCACTATCAAAAGAAAATATCATGTAAAGAAAACTATATTTTTGGCAGAATAGGTAAGTGCAGTAATTGAACAAAAGACACCACCCAAGTATAAAGACTTAAGATGTCCCACAATCTCCTGCCAAATTAGGACACATGAGTTTGGTCAAGCTTTGTTGGACTTAGGAGCAAGTGTAAATTTAATGCCTTATTCTATTTACTTACAATTGGGACTTGGTGAGATTAAAACTACATCTGTTGATTTTGTTGTTTTAGATACTCATTATGTTGTTAACATGGAGTCAAAAATCCCTCTTATTTTGGAAAAATCTTTTCTTGCCACTACTAATGCTCTTATTAATTGCAGAAATGGTCTAATGAAATTATCTTTTAGGAATATGACTCTTAAGGTGAACATTTTCAATATTGGCAAACAACCACCAGAAGAAGACGAATGCTATCATTCATATATGATAGACATACTTGTAGCGGAGGAAGATTATAAAAATTATGGTTCTGATTCTTTGAAAAACCCTTCTCAATTTTGACTTTGAAGAATTGTATTATCCTGATGTAACAACTAATGTATTCAGTATTTTTGACTCACAAGATAAAGGGGCTCAATTTTGGCAGTCACGCTTTGAAGAGTTGCCACGAGAGAGGAAGAGACCAAAACTGTCAAACCTCGAGACACCATAATTTGAGCTTTCTCCACTACCCAAAGGTTTGAAACACGCATTCTTGGGACCAGGTAATACCTTTCCTATCATCATTTCTTCTAAACTTAGTGCTGAACAAGAGAAAAAATTGATAAAATTGTTAAAATAACATAAGTCTGCACTAGGTTAGACCATAGCTAATATTAAAGATATTTCTCCATTGATATGCTCCTATAGAATTCATTTAGAGGAAGGTGCCCAACCTCGTAGGGACCCACAAAGAAGACTTAACCCAACAATGAAAGAAGTAGTGAAGAAAGAGGTCTTGAAACTATTAGATGCAAGTATAATCTACCCAATTTCTAATAGTCAATACGTAAGTCCAACTCAAGAAGTTCCTAAGAAATCTGGGGTTATTGTTATGAAAAATGAGAATGGGATACCTATTGGGAGTTGATTATTCAAGAGTGTTTGCATGTGGGTCTTGTGTTTAACAACAATATATACATATCTTATACATATAATCAAGCAGCGAAAGCTTAAAACATTGCAGTAAACACAATCATAACATATTAAAGGAATTAATAGAAACGAAATTGAGAAATAACCCTTGAAGCCTTTGGACGGAAATTGTTGAAGTCCACCGAAATATAATCTTTGATCAATTCTAGTAATCAACAATGGTGGATTTGATTATCTAGAATGACAGCCTTTGATCCAGCAGAAGTTTAACAACTTAAACTTATGTTCTTGATTTTTTCTTTTGATTAACACTTAATCAATTAATCAAAACTTATTTTGCTAAATTAGTTTTATGCCTTATAAAAGAAAATAATGAATTCAACTATTGCATCTAATAATTAGAAAACAATTTCTCTTTTCTCTCTTTGTAATGGCTGACCAATTTTTTGCAAAATGAAAACTTAACAAAACTTCTAAATTTAATTACATTTGACTTATTTATACAAATGAATTTAATTTCAATTTATTACACTTAATTTCAATTTGAATTTAACCTAACCTAATCATAGTTAACTCTTAACTCTAGTTAGGTTAAATGAACATTTAAATATTCTAACTATAGTTAACACTTAACTCTAGTTAGGTAAAAGAACATTTAAATATTTTAACTATAGTTAACTAACTTAACCATGGTTAGGTTAACTTTTACTTAACCATTAAGTAAAGTTAATCTAACTTAACCAAATGGTTAACTCTTAACCTTAGTTAAACTAAAATTGTTTATTTAACAATTAAATAAATAAATATTTATTTGAATTATTTAACAATTAAATAATTATTAAGTGAAATTACATTTATATCCTTACTAGGTTACCAAGTTAACCTAAAGTAGGTCCCACCATTTGACCATATACTTTAGTTAACTTAACCTTAGTAAATTACTGGATTTTATTGTATTGAACTATTCAATACGGTACGCAGCCCAAGTGCTCAAAGAGTACATTTCATATTGGGACTCCTTAAGTTCACGCCTGATTCATAAAATGGAACTATTTCATAAGTCTGTGATCGATGCCCCACGCACACGTTACAAATATTACAAATCAGCGCGTTAGACCATACATGTTGAGGTTACTACATATTCATATAATCCTTCCGTCATTATATCCTGAATGAGCGGTATATAGAACATTACCGTCAAATCTCGATAATTTCATCCATTACTTTATCTCCAGATTCGTATCTTAATGAACAATATACGCAAACACTTTTGCTATAATGTTCAAACCTATAGGAAACTCTTTTCCCAGGTTGATTGCTTATGGACATAAGACTTTACAAGATACAATCTCGAAGTATCAGATATACAACTCATCTATGTGAGCTGGCAGATTCCATATCTATGCACATCGAACTCCATGAGCATTGGACCATACCCAGCGACACATAGCGGTTAGATCATGAAATGTCTCTGACATACGTGGAACCAAAGTATGGTGGATCTCCCACAAGCCCACCATGGCACTCAGGTCGAAGGACCATAAATACTACTCAACTCGAGAAAACCTTCATTTGACGGTTTCATAGGATATCTATTGGGGTCCTCGTGAGTCTGTTCAGTATCTAGTCCTAACTAAATACCTGTATATCTATATGAGCTTCTACCAAGCTCATGGTTAACTAAGAATAATCATCTGTACAATACAGATATAGACATATACTAATCTATATTATTGTGTTTCACCAATAGACTCTCATTGGTGAACGTAGATCAGGAACTCTTTATTTGAGAAGATACTTACATAATGACATTTCTTAGTATCTATTGCAACTATGTCATTACTAGTAGATTCTCAGGTCTTTGTCATATTATAGATAAGGTTCTAACTATTTAGATATCGCTGGTTATTATAACCTGCTAACTCTTAGCATTTATAACTATCAACTTTGCTAACTCTCAGCCCTGGTCTAAATTTCTTTAAATCAGATACGAACTTATTCAGATCATATATATTATCTACAATGTTACAAGCTTAATTACCATTTAATAAAGGTTATTAGCGATTTAATAAAATATTCATTGTATAAACATTACAAAATAAATATTCATACAAACAGGGATTACATGTAAGCACAAACAATACCTGTTCCAACTAGGGTAGTAAGTGGTTAGTAAATGTGTATTGATTATAGAAAATTAAACACAGCCACCAGAAAATACTATTTTTCATTGCCTTTTATCGACCAAATTTTAGAACGTGTAGCTGGACATCCTTTTTATTGCTTTCTTGATGGGTATTCGGGATATTACCAGATTGAGATAGCTATAAAAGATCAAGAAAAAACCACTTTTACATGCCCTTTTGGTACTTGTGCTTTTCGTAGAATGCCATTTGAATTATGTAATGCATCAACTACTTTTCAGTGTTGTATGTTAAGTATTTTCTCTTATATGTTTAAAAAATGCATGGAAGTTTTTATGGATGATTTGACTGTTTTTGATAATTCTTTTGATTTATGCCTACTTAACTTGAAAGCTGTTTTAAGTAGGTGTGAAGCAAAAGGACTTGTGCTAAATTAGGAAAAATGTCATTTCATGGTATCTTCAGGAATTATTTTGAGCCACATTGTATCTGAAAGAGGGATAGAGGTTGACAAGGCCAAAATTAAATTAATCTCTAAATTACCTACACCTAAAACGGTAAAGGATGTCCGTTCTTTTCTTGGACACGCTAGCTTTTACAGAAGGTTTATACAAAAACTTTTTGCCATATCTAGACCATTGTGTAACCTTTTGCTAAAAGATGCAGAATTAACATTGACACAAGAATGTGAGGATGCATTCTGAACACTCATTGTCAAACTCACCACCGCTCATATCATGCAATCACCGAATTGGAACCTCTCATTGAAAATCATGTGTGATGTAAGTAATTATGCTATAAGAGCGGTTCTTAGGCAACGAATGGAGGGAAAACCCTTTGTTGTTTATTATACTAGTAGGACTTTCAATGATACTCAGATGAATTACACTACTACTGAAAAAGAACTACTAGTCGTTATTTTTGCCTTAGATAAATTCCGTTCTTATTTGATTGGTTCACCTATTGTTGTTTTTACTGACCACGTGTTCCTTAAGTACATTTTTTTAAAAAGGATGCAAAAACTCGTTTAATTAGGTGGATTCTTTTTTTTATAGGAATTTGATCTGGCCATCAAAGACAAGAAAGGGGTTGAAAATTTTATTGCTGATCATCTATCCCGCCTTGAGTTCACTGACTTCACTGATTTACCACCACCCATTCAAGATGATTTTCCTGATGAACATCATTTTACTATAAGCTAAATACCTTGGTATGCACATATCATAAATTATTTAGTTTGTGGTGAACTTCTATCTAACTGGAGTGCACAAGATAAGCGTAAGTTCTTGGTTGAGGTACGTAATTTTTATTGGGACGATCCATATCTTTTTAAATACTGTCCTGACCAAATTATGAGACGTTGCATTCCTGAAAGTCAAGTTTCTAGTGTCTTAAAGTTTTGCCATAGTACTGCTTGTGGTGGTCATTTTTCTATGAAGAAGACAGCTGTGAAAATTTTACAGTGTGGTCTTTACTGGCCCACTTTGTTCAATGACATTAATAATTTTTGTCGTTCCTGTGAAATATGTCAAAAGTAAGGTATTTTATCTCGAAGACATATGATGCCTCTTAACCCTATTCTTATTATTGAGATATTTGATTGTTGGGGTATTGATTTTATGGGTCATTTTTTCTCATCTTTTGGCTATCTTTACATCCTTCTAACTGTTGACTATGTATCAAAATTGGTGGAGGTACAGTACGCCATTTTGATACATAGTCACGTGTATGTATCAAACTTGGTTGAGGTACAGTGTTGGGGTATAGCTTATCATACTAATGATAATACAACTGTGGTAAAATTTTTAAAAGAAAATGTGTTATCTAGGTACGGTACGCCACGTGTTATCATTAGTGACCAAGGAATACATTTTTGTAATCATTCTTTTGAAACTTTGATACGCAGGTATGGTGTTCTTTACAAAGTTTCCACTGTATACCATCCATAGATAAATGGACAAGCCGAGCTAGCAAATAGAGGTTAAACAGATTTTAGAAAAGACGGGTAACCCGAATCGCAAAAATTGGTCTCTACACCTTTTTGATGCATTATAGGCATATAGCACTGCATACAAAATCATCTTAGAAATGTCTCTATACCAGCTTATTTATAGGAAAGCTTACCATTCACCTGTTGAGCTAGAGCATAAAGCTTATTGGGCTGTCAAAGCCCTTAACTTTGATTTGAGTGCTGTAGGTCTCCAGAGAAAGTTACAATTGTCAGAAATAGAAGATCTACAAAATGATGTATATAACAACTCCAGAATTTACAAAGCTAAAATAACAGCAGCTCATGACAAACAGATCTCAAGGAAACACTTCGAGCCAAATCAACGGGTCTATCTTTATGATTCTCAATTGCATTTACACTCTAAAAAGTTGAGATCTCGATGGACTGATCCATTTATGGTAAGACACGTTTTTTCTAATAGTGTTGTCCAAATCGAGGACCCTACTGATGGACAAACTTTTAAAGTGAATGAATAGCGACTAAAAAGCTATGTGGAAAAGGTATACCACTCTATGTACCAAGACGAGATCTCTCTTGTGGATCTTGTTTATTATGCTTGATCAGGTTTAATCTATCTGCACCATATTTTATATTTTATCTTTTGACTTTATATTTTTGCTTTTATTTTCTTTCACATTTTATTTTACTTTATTTTCTTCTTTTTATTTTTTTCTTCAGTGTAATTTTATTTCCCGGTCAAGTGGCAGATACGGTACTCCGTGACTATTAAAGTTGGTTTCTCAATTCCTTAAAAACTGTCCCTCAAAATGTGCATTCATCTCTTTTCTTTCTTTCAAAATGGATCGCATTCTTGTCAACCTTAAAAAATGTTTTCCTTCATTGCCTCAAAATGCTATACTTAACATTTACAAAGTACGGTGTGAAAGACAAAGGCTATTAATGTTGAGTAATATCCCTATAGATATTCGTTGGTTAATTGAAGCCAATGTTCGATTATCTAGTGAGTCTGCAAATAATTTTGTTTCTTTTATGCCTGGTCTTAGAAGAAGCTCTTAAACCAAAAGTCGACGAGTAAAGAGGTTACAAGTCTGTCATAAATGTGCTCGATGGAATTGTAATTGGAGTTGTAGTTCTTTAGGATTTGCATCTAAAAATTGAGAAGACAAAATTCCGTTCATTAAGGATGGACTGAGTAAGGAGTCTTTGGATGATATCCTATTGACTCTTAAGATGCATCCCTATGGGTTCATGCAATGTGAACTTCTCGATTTATGGAATAAATTCAAAAATGAACATCAACAGTGTAGTCTCGGGAATCTGACTCTAAAATACCCTATTTTCCAATTTATAAGAAAATTGGATGGGAAGCCTATCCCCGACCCATAGAGGGCTTTTAAACCGTTACTGGACGTAAAACCAAAGGAAGATGTGAGCCACAATCACAACTACCTATAAATACATGTGTTTTAATTTCAAACTTTATTTTATAAATAGTATGGCTACTCATATACATGTCTTAAATTCAAATCTTTTGGTTAAATAATGCATATAGGTCATTATCTTTAAATTTTTGTGTTTTATTTTTAAATCTCTTCTGACAAACTGTCGGGTTACTATAATCATTGTTATCATTTGGTACTTTACAAATACAACACCTCATTTTCTTCATTTTCATATATTGAGATAAAGGTGAGTGTAGATATGAAGGAAATCCCAGTTCAACAATTCCAAAATATATGTGTATTTTATGGATCTAGTCCTGGGGAAAATAAAGTATTTGTGGAAGCAACAAACAATCTAGGAAAAGCATTAACTACAAGAAAATTTTATTTGATTTATGGAGGGGGTAGCCTTGAGTTAATGGGGTATGTGTCAACAACTATACATTTAGGAGGAAGTCAAGTTTTAAGTATTATTCTTATAGTTTTAGCCATGGGAAACCTGACTGGGAAAATAATAAGAGAAGAATTACGAGTCTCATCCATACATAAATGTATAGTTAGAATACTTTATAATACAGATGCTTTTATTACTTTACTAGGTGGTTTTGGTACCTTGGAAGAAAATTTTCAAATTGCCTATTGGGCCCGGCTGAATATCCACCGAAAACCCATAGGTTTGTTGAATGTTAATAACTATTTTGATTGCTTACTTTTTTTCTTGATCAAGTTGTGAAATAGAATTTTATTTCACATTCGGCGCAACAGATCCTTGATTCTGCCATCAATGCAGATGAATTGATTGACAAATTACAAGCAGTTACCTATGAACCCAACCCAGCAATAACTCGAATCAATTGGTCAGTGGGCCTTAACAAGCGAAAATTAGATCTGACACTTCGTTTGTAAATTTTTCTTTGTTTTATTTATTTATCAGCATCATCATTCTATTTTATATTTGCTTAAGTATTTATCAGGTTTGTTTCTTTCAAATAACTGACGTTTCAGGTAATGTCTCCTATACTTTATCTTTTTCTATTTAAACATTGAGGACAATGTTTCATCTGATTTGGGGGAGGATAGTAGACATAAGTTGCATTTTGCATTCAAAAAAATATTTTGTGGTCTGACATTTGATTAAAATGGTAGAGTAAAGATTTCATTCTTGAACTCTTTAGACGCATTCTAGGTCAAATTAGAATGAAAGAGTAAAGAGTTTTATTTCTAACTTTTGAAACGCATTTTAACTAACTTTTTGTTGTTTTGTTTTATATTTCATGTATTATTGTTTATTGCTTGTAGTCTTGATAATTCTTGTATAAAAGAATTTACTTTTCTGCCTATGTATGATTTCAAAATTGTTTAGGTTGTGTCACTATTTCTATTTAGGTTACTAAATAATGACTTCCAAAATATTTTTGAGCACAATGCTAAGTCTTGTGGTAAGACAGATGATTCAAGTTATATAGTGATAAGGCGTAATTGTATAAACTATTTTATCTTCCTAACTTGATATTTGTTCAATTTATCTCAATAATTTAGTTATTTATGCATATTAATGTTGTTTTATAGGTTTAAGCATTATCGGAGCAAAAATACCGAAAAACGGACGCAAATGGGAGCATTAGAGATAAAAATACAAATGGAGGCACTGTTGCTACAGTGTCACTGTTTGCTACAGTGCAGAGCCGCAGCATTGGATTTCAGCGCCGCGGCGCCGGGACCTGGACAGCAAAAGTTGACAGGTTGCTGAAAATCAGGAAACCCAAAAGCAACCCTAAGTGCGCCTTAATTCCGTGCTCTTATCTATATATTTGCTCAAAACTTACATTTTGAGGGAGACTCCAATTGGGACAGCAGCTGGAAACACAAAGAAACACCTAACTTCTAAGTTTGGAGAAATCAAAGAGGAGGAAAGCAAGCTTCAACTTCAAAGACATTTGACAGGGATGTCTTCTTTGCTTTGATTCTTTACTTGTTGTAAGATGTTTAGTTTACATGTATTGATGGAATTAGCTTCAAGATTGTGTAGTTTAATGATGAGCTAATTTCATTAATCTAGGATTACATCCTTGAACTCATTATGTGATTGATTTTAGCTCTCTCTTTTATGGTATTAATTCAGCTTTTGATATATTCATTGTGCTTGTGCTTAATGCTATTTGATTACTTGGCCAGTAGTTAAATTGATCTAGAAATGCTTAAATAAACTTGACAAAGGCATTTAGGTATTCAGTCTTAAGCATATTGATGCATGATCATAGTGTAGTACACTTGAGTTTCATATGAGATAGACATATGCTCATAAGGCATGTATGGCTCATAAAACTTGTGCTTAATGAATTTTGTTCAATTTATTTATCATAGACATATAGATATTTGATTGGATAGAATATATTTGCTTGACCTGCAAAAGAGGCTTGTGATGTGTTAAGTGTTTTAGTCAATATATCAAGTTGAGAACCAATAGACCTAAAAGAGATTCTGCTGAATTTATTTGCATAATGGGGGATAGTTTGTAATCCTAGGATTTCTCATATTGAACTTAACTTGTTGGCAATTTAGTTTATCACTTAGCAAAATTAAGGTGTTCTTTTACTTGAGTAGTTTAATCTCATACATTAAATCATTTTCTGGATAATAGTAGAAAGACACCATTTCAGTACTTAAACTAGAAAAGATAAATCATTCTCTGTGGGATCGACACTTTTCTCATCATATATTACTTGTTGCGACAACGTGCACTTGCGCTAATTTGTGTTATAGAAAACACACAACATATAGCTAAGAGAATTCTCATGTTTAAGTATATATTTTTTTAATCTCACATATCGTTTGTGAGTAAGTGAAAAGGTTGAGAAAACAGCTTATGAACATTCATTGATCCTTTGAATTGGTTAATTTTTGTTTAGATTGATATTATTTGAATTAAGGAATAAGTTAGTTACATTTGTATATAATATATTTTGGTGAGAAACATTTTTTATGCTACCTTGTATTCTTTAAAAAAAAAACATATATATATATATAAAAGAAAAAAAAGAAAAAAATATATATGTATTTAAAAAAAGAAAGAAAAATCAATTCAGTTTAATAAAGTCTTCATTCAATTTTAGAAGGCAAATATCTTGTAAATCAGTTTTCTCACCAAACTATATTTGTATTATTCTCACAACACAATTAAAGTCCTAAAGCTAGTACATGTCAAGAATGATTGATTTCTAAACGATTGATTTTTCTATCTTTGGATCAATGTTAGTTTGTATGTCTGTCTTTAAAATTAACTTTTTCTTAAGTGTTTAACTGTTTTCCAACTTTATGAGAGAAATCCTAACCTTTTAAACAGTCATACACCTGTGAGGATATGGAGTTGAGGTTTTTACTTGAAGAAATTCTCAAGGCTATATCTATTGTGGTTTGTGGTAAGATGGTTACGACTTAGTTCACACACACAAAGTTTTTAGATGTTATAATTGAAAAAACCATAATAGTAATAGTGATCTTGAACTGACTTTTTGTTTGAAATGCTTAGGTAATTTTGCATATTCTATTTACGCTTGAATTGCTAGAGATTAGCACAAAGCTGGTTAGGGGTTGTGATGAACACATGAAAATGCATATTTATTAAGAGATTCAGTTACAATTTAATGTCACTAATTTTAGCATTTTTGTACTTTTAGCTTGAAATAAAGTGTTCTCCTTAAATTGTGATTAATGAATGTTATTTGCACAGGTTTAGGTAAAATAGACATAACCCTCAATTTAGAAATCGAAATGAATAAATTATTGAACTTGGAGTAACATGACTCAATCTTACATAAACTTAAAGAACAGTTGAAAAGCCATATCCAACATGTTATAGGCCAAAAATTAAGATACAATAGAATCGGGCTACAACTTTCCCTCAGCTTGACCCAACCCACGTATTTGGACTGTATCTCATAAAAAACATACCCAATTGGTATAGTTTATGAAGCTGTGAAATACTTACTTATTTATCAACAACTCTTATATTGATGGTAAAGTCCAAATCAACCGTTATCATGGACCACATTATCTTGCAAGTGGGTAAAAGGGTTGTTGGCCTAAATTTGACGTATCTTTAGAATTTTGCCCGTATCTCATTTGATTCTCATCCAATTTGAATGAACCTAGTGCCTATAGATTGGATGAACCTAGTGCCTATAGAAAGAAGTGACAAAATGATACAACTTTTATGTTGGCCAAAAAAGCTACATTGGTAATTTACATTATCAAAAAGGTACTGCAAGTGGGTGAACGAGTTGTTGGCCTAAATTATTAAAGATTGATGTCACACTTAACATATTTCCATTCATTACCTATATAAGGACACTCTTAGGACGTTTGCAACATTAGAAAATTCTCTCTTATTTTCTTCTCATTAACATGCATTGTAATCTAGGTAGAGTTCTTGGCAAGGCTAAGAGATGAACTTTTATGTGTAATAAATCTATTTCTATACTTTGATTCATTGTTAAGCGTTATAAATTTTTATAAGTTTGGTTGTGTTTAAACTCTTATCTAGTTTACTTTCTATAATCTAGAGGTTGTAATTCTCATGTCTCATATATTTTCAGTCATGCTTTTCCTATGTGATTCTTGTTGAATTATAATTGTATTTGGTTACATTGTTTTATATGTTAATCTTTTACTGAATATTGTCAATTGATATATTGTTGATCTTGGATAACATGTAAAGACTATAAATATTTAATATTCAAGTCGATATTTTACTGCAATATTGTCAAAATGATATATTGTTGATCTTAGATAACTTATATAAATGAACATGATTTGTGTTAATATTTACAAAGAGTTTAGTCACATCAAATACATATGTTATCAAATGTGTTGTATTTTACATATCTTCCGATTGATTGTTTAGGATGTGAAACTTTCATTTGTGTTATAAACATTAAATTAAAGTATAAAGTAGATGTATAAAGCATAATTGTGATTCTCGAAGCCTTACTTGCATCATTATAAGACATGTTTCTCAATTCGTAGACAATTATATCTCATCCACTTAAACCAATTAATTAATTTTCTCCTTTGCTATTACTTTAATATTTTACTTCATCATCCTATTTTGCCAAAAACTTCCTCGTGGGATCAACACCTCAATTTATATTGCAATAGCCGCATTACATTTTGAGCGTAAACAAAGTAACAGATGAGAATATGACGATTAGTCGTTGAAAAAAGCTTAACTCACTTTATATACGTAAGTCATTGGCCAACAGATTACATTTAAAGAATAAGTTGTTTAAGTTGTTCATGTCTGAGGGGATATCGATGAAAGACTATATCTGTCAACGAGATTATCATTGATCTTGTGTCTATCAACATCAAGATAGAAGATAAAGATAAGGCGATCATTCTGTTGAGTTTATTTTCTAAGAGTTATGAGAGCTTTATTGTTATACTACTCTATGATAGAGAGAGTTTAATGATAAGTGATGTGAAATCATTATTAAACTCAAAGTTATTAGGAAGACAGATCAAGGCTAATGCAGAGAGGTTATCTGTAAGAGGAAAGACCTTACAAAGAGATGGTAAGAAGAAGTACTCAAGATCGAAGTCTATGACTCTTAGGAAGTGTTATTATTGTAAGAAAAAATGGGACTTTATAAATGACTATCCAAAGAAGGGAAAAAAATAAGAAAAATACAGGTGCTGCGATTGCCTATGATGATAACTATAACAGCGCAGAAACTCTAGTCGTAACTAATGGTAAGAGTATTGAACATTGAGTTTTTTTTGTTAGGGTCGAGCTTACGTGCCATCCCAAAATATATATATACTTGTGTATTTATACAAGTGTACATTCTCATTAAATCGTTAATACCAATTTATATGGTACTATGCATGTAACATTACAGACATTGTCGATCTAAAAGAGTTCAGATCAGATCTAAAAGAGTTTAGATAAAGGCTCATAGTTAGCTATGCTGAAAGATATAAATGCTAAATATTAGCACAGCTAAGTGTTAGCTGATTATAATACTCAACAGATCCAAGAGTTAGAGCCTTGTTTGTAATGGGACATAGACTTGAGAATATACTAGTAACTGCAAAGTTGCAATTGGGTGCTAGAAAATGCTAGTTGCACAAGTATGTTCTCGAATAATTATCCCTGATCTATTTCTGCCGATGTGGGTCTGTCGATGGATACCTTTATACATAGATCAACATATGTCGTACCTATAAGGTATAGATGGTCATTTCTAGCCGACTATGAGCTTAGAGCTCGTATTGACATATGTGTATCCAGTTAGGACTAACTATAAACAAACTCATGAGGGCCTCTGATAAACATCCTATATAAGCCGTCAATGGAGGGTCCTCTCGAGTTGAGTAGTATACGTGATCCTTTGACTTGAGTGCCACAGTGGGCTTGTAAATGATCCACCATACTTTTGTTCCACGCATGTCACAAACCTTTCATGGTGTGATCGTGGGTGTTGTTAGGTATGGTCCGATGCTTATAGAATCTGGTGTATACGGGATATATCAGCTCCCATAGGGAGTTTGATATCCAGATGCTTCGAGACTATATCTCAAAAAGTCTTGTGGCCATAAGCATCAATCCCGGGAAAGAGTTCTGCCAGGGTAGAACAATATAGCAAATGAGTTTGCGCATATTGTTCAATGAGATACAAGTCTGAAGATAAGACATGGATGAGCACTAGAGGATTTGACGGTGATAATCTATATCCCCACACATCCAGGATATCATGACAGAAGGAGTGTACGTATGCGTTGTAACCTCAGCTTGCATGGTTCAACGTGCTAATTTATATATCTGTGACGTGTGTGTGAGGCATTGCTCATAAACTTATAGAATAGTTCTATTTGACGAATCGAGCATAGGACCTATAGAGTCTCGCGATATAGAGTGTACTCGTTGTGCACTGGGGCAGCGTGCCGGATTAAAGTGTTTAATCCAGCAATATTCAGCACTACCACGGGAATATGTGCGTGTCTGTATTTAAGTATTAAATATAATAATTAGTTAATAATTGTTATTTACTAATTGTATTATGACACGTGGCGTATTGTGGACTCTCAGTTGAGTTAACCTAAGTGCGAGATTTGGTGGGACCAACTAGAGGTAGATGATACGATATTTCTATATCTTAAATTAAGTGCAAGTAAACACTATCGTATTCAAGTAATAAAGAGACTAAATAAGTCGGATGTCGAACCCACAGGGATAATTTCTTCTTTTTAACCAATTACTAAAATGATATCTTCCTAATAATTATTCAGATAAATAAAAATCTAAGAATGAATGTAGAAAATATAAAGGCAAAAACACAATGCAAAGAGATTTAAGTGATAGCTGTTGGAGCTGGTGCTCACGTGCCATTCCAATATTGTATGAATATTAATTGTTAATATTTATACAATAAACATTTCGAATAAAGATTGTTAATATCATATTAATATGGTATAATGCTTGTAACATTAGAGACATTGTTTGATCTGAAAGAGTTCAGATCTGGTCTAAAGGAGTTTAGATCAGAACTAATAGTTAGCAAAGCTAAGAGTTATAAATGCTAAAAGTTAGCACTGTTAAGAGTTAGCAGGTTATAAGAGTCAGCGAGGTCTAAAGAGTTAGAACCTTGTCTATAATGGGACAAAGACCTGAGAGTATACTTGTAATGATATAATTGTAAAGAGTTGCAATAGGAGTTAAGAAATATCATTATGTAAGTATGTCTCAAAGATAATGTTCCTGATCTATAATCACCAATGCGGGTCTATCGGTGATTCACTTTATATAGATTCGTGTATGTTTATATCTGACTAGTTCAGATGGTTGTTCTTAGCTGACCATGAGCTTAGAGCTTGTATAGGCATGCGGGTATCCAGTCAAGACTGGATACTGAACAGACTTATGAGGACCCCAATAGATATCCTATGACACCGTCAAAGGAAGGTCCTCTCGAGTTGAGTAGTATTCGTGGTCCTTTGACCTGAGCGCCACGGTGGTCTTGTGAGTGATCCATCATGCTTTGGTTCCACATATGTCAGAGACCTTTCATGGTCTGACCGTTATGTGTCGCTGGGTATGATCCGATGCTCATGAAGTCCGGTGTGCGTAGATAAGGGATCCGTCAGCTTACGTAGGTAAGTTGTATATCCGATGCTCCGAGATTGTATTTCATAAAGTCTTGTGGCCACAAGCATAAACCCGGGAAAAGAGTTTCCCATAGGGTTAAACAATATAGCAAAAGTGTTTGCGTATATTGTTTATCGAGATACGAATCTGGAGATAAGTTTATGGATGAGCAAATGGGGATTTGACGGTGCTGATCTATATCCCTGCACATCCAGGATATAAATGATGGAAGGATTATACGTATACGTTATGACCTCAACTTGTATGGTCTGACACGCTGATTTGTAATATTCGTAACGTGTGCGTGGGGCATCGATTACGGATTAATGGAACAGTTCCATTTGACAAATCGGGTGTGGACCTAGAGAGTCCCAATATGAAATGTACTCTTTGAGCACTTGGGCAGTGTACCGTATTGAATTGTTCAATACAGTATAATTCAGCAATTACTAAGGTTACGTTAACTAAAGTATGTGGTTAAATTGGTGGGACCCACTTTAGGTTAACTTGGTAACCGAGTAAGGATATAATAGTAATTTCACTTTATGATTATTTAATTGTTAAATAATAAGAATAAATATTTATTTATTTAATTGTTAAATAAATAATTTAATTTAACTATGATTAAAGGTTAATCATATAGTTAATTAAGTTAACCTTACTTAAAGGTTAAGTAAAGGTTAACCTAACCATAGTTAAGTTAGTTAACTATGGTTAAATTAATTAAATATTTATTAACTTAAAGGTTAAGTTAAAATAATCTAACTAAGGTTAAATGTTAACTAAGGTTAGGTTAAGCCAAATGAAATGCAAATGAAATTCAAATTAGTTTGGAATTAATGCATTTGTATATAAAGTGAAATAAAATTGGAAATTGAAAAATGTTTTTAGATTTTAGGTTTTGCATTTTGGGAGCCAATTCAATTTGAGAAATTGAAATTGTTTGTTTTATGTTTTAAGTGTTAGAACAACAAAACAAATTGAATTAATGGTTGCTAAATGTAATAACTAAAAACAAGATTTGTTTTATTTATTCAAGAGTTGAATAAAAGGAAAAACAAATTTAATTAAGTTAAATGGTTTAACTTTGTAAAATGTTTAAGAGTTAAACACATATGCTGGATTAAGATGCTGCCATTCTAGACAATCAAACCCACCCTTGTTGATTGCTAGAATTGATCAAAGATTCATTTCATGGTGGACTTCAAAGAAAATTAATCCAAAGGCTTCATTGGTGATTTTCTCAATCTCGAATTTCAGTTAAATAAAATGTTATTTTCTGTGTTCATTGTATTTAATCTTCCGCTGTGCACATGTATGTATGAGATATGTATATTGTTTGTATGATGAACACAACCCACATGCAAGAACCCTAAGTAAATTCAACGCCCAAACCCAACAATTGGCCAGCCCAATGGGTACAAGGACGAACCTCTAAAGGCCTATAAGGCCTCCATGGAGATGGGGGCGGGGGTTCGATTCCTTGGGGGTGCAGGTTACCTGCGGATTGTGTGCTGGGGCGCCAGTAGGTGCTGAGGTGTTAGCCACTGGTTGGGTACCAAAGCGTTGGTGGGCCCCACACACTCTAACAAAAAGGCCGGCCTGTAATAGGCTTATCCTTTGTAAATAACTAGCTTGATTCAATAATCATTATATTTCTCAACATATATTCAAGTGTATTTTAACACTTTCATAGGCTTATTTTTTATACCACCATCCATTAACGTAAAAATACACATGTCTAAAGATCTATTAGGTCTTTTAACAACTTGTAATGTGATTTTAGGGTGAAGGTGAGAATATGGATAATTTGTTGGCTTAATTCACATCATAAACATAGGCCCTACTAGAAACCTTTAGAGCTTTCTTCACTTGATCCCTTCCCCTAAACTTTTTGGTTCACCAAACTTTCTTTGATAACTTATTTTCATTCGTTAATTTAAATTTTTTTTTTCATAAACTAGATACATTGCCACCAAACTTAAGCTTAATTTTCCAGTAAGACTTTTATCTTTTATCAATTCATATTTCCTTCATCCATCTTTCACATCCATAAGTGTTTTCTAATTTGAAGAAGTATTTCTAACTAGGTCCTCTTCTTATGGTGAAAGATGTTTTCAAAATTGAGATAAATTCAAGTATTGGTTTCTAATGTAGTTGATCAAAGGAAAGGGTCCTTCTAGCTCAAACGGGGTAATTCAGGATAAAACTCGATCTTAAGCAAGCTTGAACGGCTCAAATGGTTCAAAATTGATCTAATTTTATTTCTCGATCCATGCATTTTCTAGTATTTCACCTCGAGTGGTACTCAAACAAGTTCTAAGGTATTTTTTTTCGAGGTGTATTATTTTGAATATGAAATTTTGTAGATAATAAATCAACTCAAATAACTTAATTAAATGTGCTTTAGAATTGTGATCATAAATAAGATTGAATTTAGTTGAAGTACTGGTAAGTAAAATCTCAAGAGTGTCTATGCTTTTTTTAGGAACTTGTGAATATAAAATTTACTATAGTCATACTTCTATTTCATATCATGGACTAATGATTATTTCACAACCCAACGCAAAACACTAAACACCAAACACAAATAGAAAGAATAAAATAGTAGATATGGGTATGTTCGAATGAACAAGAATAAGCATTATATTACTTATGCCTTTTTTTTAGACACTAAAATAACTAAACAAAAGATATAAAAATGAGGCAAAATATAAAAATAAATGAAAAGCCAAATATAGATATAGTGAAGTATTTCCCAACCCTAAATTTGGATTGTGATATATCCTCATGGCGAATAAGGAAAATGAAACGCTTACCTGATACCGTGAATGCACAAACTTACTTGTTCTCAAGCTTCTACGATGCGATCCCTAGAACATCTCTACCAGCTATGTCATCCAGTGGAGATGCTGAGGTGAGTGGTGGAGAAAGCTGGCTGGTATCAATCCCGAGATGGGTGGCACATAATTGCATCCACTAGAGTTGATAATTTCATAACTCTATGAACTCCCCTCTAAAATGTCTCCATTTTTGCCTCTAATCTACTTAACTGGGTACGAATCGATTGTGCTCAAGAAGATATGGAAGATGCTACTGCTACTTCGGTGATTTTGGCTGGTGGGTTATGCCAATCATCAAGTGATCGCACTTTTCGAATATGCTGACGTTTAATGGCTACAATGGATGTAGCAACTCTTCTTTTAAGGGACCATTGAACATTGACCTGTCCGCATAAGGCTATGATGAGAGAAGGGAAGAACATGCCCATTTTCTCTAGCCGGAAGCTATAAATGATGTTCTACCAGATCACCTTCTCAATGTTGATCTTTTTTCAGGTCATGATCGCATAAAAGAGAACAGCTCGGTCCTTGGTTACATCACTGAAGTGAGAGACTGGCATGAGTCAAGCACCTATGAAGTAATGCCATATCTTTTTGTTGTGATCCATGGATTTGGCAGAGATAGTAATACGTTGGCCGCCTGTAATTTGCCACTCTATTCTAGGTTTAAAAAGTCTTTGAATAATCATGTCATAGCTTGGCTCTGAAGCTAGCTAGTGGTACTTATCATCTTTCCACGGATCTTGATCTTGAATTTCTGGTGCTCGATTGCATTAGCATAGAATTCTCACACTATAAAAGGCATGACTACCTCTAGATGCTTGTAGAATTTCTACCAAATTCTACTCTAAATCATGCATTTATAGTGTGTGAATTTGCCTACTGCCAAGTCAAACTTGCGTTCTAGAATAGCAACCTTTTAAACCATCGAAGTATTGTACTTTTGGCAGTAGCTGCAAAGACAAACTTGGCGAAGTCATAGCATGACTCAATGTGGATTAAGGTACGTACTTTTTTAGGTGCCATAGATGTTTAAGAATTCGAATTTGCCTTGATGAATTGGCTTTTCTGGCTTGAATAGGTTGAAATTAGGTTTTTCCCCAAACCTAGGTTGATTTCTTTAGTAGAGGTGTTTTAGGTTTGATTCAATGAAATGGATTGTGTTTTAAGTTTTGAAATGGTTGAATTTGGTCCTTGAAGGCTTGGTTTAATGGGATTTGGATTAGATTGTGATTTGTACCTTCAAGTTTGATGGGATTTGGATTAGATTGTGATTTGTACCTTTAAGTTTGATTAAACCACAAGTGCACAGTTCATAATCAAGTAATAAAGTGATGAGAAAGTATCATTTCCACGAAGATTGATCTTTTAAATTAATGCTAATTATTATTGTGTTAATAACTTAATTTTATCTAGACTAATTTTAATTCTAAGTTGATTAAGAAAATTAAAGGCACTTAAACTAACAATATACAAAATTAAGGAGGTGAGAAATTTATGACCTAGGGTTTTAATTTCACTATACTTTTCCTATGTTCTTCTTGTTTAATAATTATCAACTATTCTTAAGAATTCATTAATCAAATGGTCAATATTATCTTATTACCTCTCTCGAGCATCAAATGATATGTTATGTATACATATGCAAGTTGATATTCCTATCTAACTTGTCTATCTATACATTCATTAAGTAACTCTAAAATGATTGCCAAGTTTTATTAGTTTTCCAACTTAATAAAAGTTAAGGTCATGGTTTTCAAGTCCAACAAATGGGTTAACTTTCCTAAGCATATAACTTATAAGTCTAAATCATCTAATTCATTTCTCAAATGAGACTGAAAAAGCACAAATGAATAATACAAGAAATAGTCAATAATCAACTAAAAATATCCAAACATGACATATTATAGAGCTACATTAAGCCTTAGGATAACAGTTTTAGCTAACAATGATTAAGGATAAATTCAAGATAAAGCCAAAAATTGACAAGAGTAAACATGTTTAAAATAACACAATCCACATTTATAAACTCTAAATCAAAGAAAACAAGAAAAAGAAAAGAGAAAACTAATTGGAGATGTATCTTAGGAAGCTTCAATCCTCACAAATCTTTAAGAATCCAAACTTTTAAGTGTCTTTCTCTTGAAAATTCTCTATTTGTCTTTATAATTTTTGTGCTCTCACCTCTTTTTTGGGTGGTGGCTCAAAAGTTTTAATTTATAAACTTTAAATTTAAGGCAAAATTGGCGAGTGTTGCCTGGGCACTGAATTTTAATGTCATAGCACCAAATTTTTGCTTGAATTAGTGTTGCAACACCAAATTTTAGTACTTAGGCGGTGGTCACTATTTATATGAGTAATACATGTAAATAATACTGTTCACCCCATCGTAGTGCCAAAACTTGAATTTTTTAGTCTTTAGATGCCACTTCTTAGCATTTTTTTACAAGAACTTTTTATTTTGATGATGGTATTTATTTTAATTATTATTTAAATATATATTTTTATTTGTTAGTATATATTTATTATAAAATATTAAGTTATTATCATAAATACAACAATACTTTATTGCTAAGGAAAAAAACAAAGATAATGAAATCATTTTAATTCTGTATTTACATTTCTTTCAACACCTCAAATCAAATTATGCACGTGTCCAAAAACATATGAAACTTTTCAAATTACAACCCCACCCCAGAAAATTAACAAACAAAATTATTTGTTCTCGTTAAATAAACAAAATTATTATCTGACTATCTAATCATTATCTCCAGAACTCCAACAGCCCCCAAATTCTGATTTTTGCCCAAATAAACAAAATTAAAACCCAGAAAAATTAATTAATTAAACATAATTATTTTAGAGGTCAACAAAATTATGCACAACATCTGATCAGCATCTCCATAACTCCAACAGCCCCCAAAGTCTAGTTTTGCCCAAATATTATCCAACTCAAAGTCTACTCATGCTTCAACCTATCGCATAACCAGTCAAGGAGGTGGTGTGAGTCGAGACTCGGAGTGGGTTGACTTGGCTAATTGAGTTGTAGAAGGAAAGACGGGAGCCAGAGCAGATGAAGCTAGCTGCGCTTTAGAGAAGAAGTTATGAGGTGGACTGGAACTATAGAACGGGAAAATGGCAACCTTTTGGCTTCGTTGACAGTGAATTGAGTTGCTCTTTGCCAGAATAGGACCACTTGATTATCACTCTCAAATTTTAAAATTAAAAATGATGAATCAACTAATCACCCACATCAATTGAACAAACGGCGCCGCTCTTACAACCCCTCTAATTTTAAACCCTAATCGCAAAAAGCTTTCTCTATCGGAACTTAAACAAAGAAAATTACAAACGAATAACGCAAACCCAATTCTTCTAGTTATTCATTAGACCTAATAAGAAGAGAAATTAGTTTTAAAAATTGAAAAAAGAAACTGATCGAATTTAGAAGAGAGAGAGAGCTTTTGTGGAGTGACAGTTATAAGAGAGAAAGCTTTTATGGAGTGAGAGAGAAAGCATTTGTTTGTTTAAGTGAACTCCGCAAAAGCTTGAGAAGAGAAACAACACGGGAAAGATGCTGTGGAGTTCGCCTCGGAATCAAGAAACCGAATAGGGTGGACATAAAAAGCTCTACCCACGCTTAAGTAGTAGAAGAAGAAGAGAGGCAGCTGATTTGTGGAGTTCACTTTTTTGTTACCGAAGAACTAAATCATGATTAATTAAAGAGAGAGAGAGATGACAGGGTAAGTATATTAAATATATTTTTAAATGTACGGTAATTATCATAAATATATTTAAAGTACGAACTTAATTATAAAAAAAATCTTAAATTTAAGAAAGTGACACTAATAACTAAATATTTTACTATACATAAAAATTTTAATATTAAAAATATTTCGTTAAAATTAATAAATTCTTTATTAATATGCATTAAATAATTAAATTATCTTTTCAATATTAATTTTAAAGTGTTATATAAATAAAAACCTTTAATGAAAAATAAGACATTTATAAAATTTTAAAATAATGTTAAAATAATAATAAAAATATTAATTATTAAGAATTAAAAAAACAAAATAACTAAGAGAATTAAATATTTTTACTAAACTAAAAAATAATGATAAATATAAAAAATTAAAAATTAAAAAAAAACTAAATAATAATAAAAACTAAAAAACGGCCTGAGGTCGCTGGTCGACAAAGGCCTCAGGTTGGCAGGCCATGCATAATGGCTTGATTTGCCCGCTGTTGCAACAACCTAGGCCAATGGCCTGTGCGGCCTGATCTGGCCACTATTGTAGCCAGCAGTGGCTTGTGTGGCTTAATCTAGCCGCTATTTTAGCGACCAGTGGCCTGATCTGGTCTACTCCAGCCAAATCAGGCTTGGCGTCTGGCCATATGATTTTAAGAATTTTTTAATTTTTTTAATTTTTTTAATTTTATTATTCTATTAATTTATTATTTTTAAAAGTATTTAGAAAGAGGTTTGAAGGGTGAATGACATTTTTACTCTCGAGTCTGTTAACTTTAATGGAAGATTCATAACGACAAGACATCTGTGCATAATTTGGGTATTAGTGTCACTTTTTTAAATTCATGAGTTTTTTTATAATTAAGCCTTATTTTAGGGGTATTCTTGATAATTATCTTAAAATATAATTTTTGGAATATTATATAAGTATAAAAAATTTTGTATTTTCTTTTGTTATGTAAGGATAAAGTAATCATATCTTTAATTTTTCAAATATAAAAAGGGTAATTTAAACTTTTTATGTGATCTAATACATATTCTATTAACTACCACAAAACGTTTTTTAATGGCTGAGCTTTATTGTATATTTTGTAAATTAGTAGGTATTACAGAAACTAAGTCTTATCTCGAGAGTATTTATGATAATATCTTTAGATAATTTGAAGTTGTAATTAATAATTGACTATGAATATATTAATATTTAATTATTTAATTAATTTTTTTAAAATATAATTTTATTTAATTTGTATTTAAATTTATTTTATTTGTTAATTGTCTTATACATTTATTTTTTATTTATCTTTAGAAGTTGTAATCAGGAATTAATATTTATTTATTTATATATTATTATATGAATCAATTTATTGATTTTAATTATTAATTATTTTTAATTTTAAATATTCAATTATATAATTTTGTTTAATATATTTCTAGAATGTTAGTTTTATTATTATTGTTATTACGTTGCATTATTAATTATTTTTTAAAAAATTAATTAATATTTTTTTTTTTACAAAAAACGTAGTTTCTAAAATATTAAAAATTATAGTTCAAGCCCATTTTCCTACAACAATGCCATGCTTTCAAAATCATGGATATCTTATAAAAAAGAAGTTGACGAAACATTAAAAAGAAATATCTAGAGCCACTTGTACGGGTCATTTTCAAGATATGTAGATAATAATTTTTTTTAGACAATTTTGTTTCATCATTTGATTCTTAACGAAGTGGAAACTCATGGTCTTAATGATGGATTATGGTGCCTTGTAAACAATAAGCTCATACATTTTAATCGACAAGAGTTTACATTAGTATCTGGCTTGGAAGAATATCTACCAATGAATTAGTTGTCCAAAAAATTGAGTCATTGTTTACAAAGAGAATACTTATCGAAAAAGATATATTATTGGAGGATTTTGATGGGTTGTTTGTAGAGTATAATTTCAAGGAAATGGATGATGAAAATGTAGTAAAATTATCGTTAATGTAAATTATTCATTGTATGTTGTTGGGTCACAGAAAACAAAGTTGTATTGATGAATTTTTACTAAAGATAGTAAATAATTTAGAAGAATTCAATAAATATCCGTTCGATAAAATTTCATAGGAGGCTAATCATAATTCTTTGAGAAGGGCATTGGAGAAAAAGCTTGGAAGATACAAAGTTTTAAAAGCAAAAGATCCGAACCATAAGGGGAGAAATATAATTTATAAGATTTTTTTATGCCTTTCAAGTATGTAGTTAATTTTACATTAATTAATCTTAAATTTTTATATATCACAGTTTAATTTCTATTATGAAAAAAATTAATTACAAGTATGGATCTATAAAGTGATCCCATTGTTTGGAATTGTATATGCTCGAGAAACTCCACTTTTGGTCCCTTGTTTGCTAAAGTAGAGGTCTAAAAAGAATAGAACATAGAGTAATTTAGTTGTTTAAGATTTCAAAAGCTCATTTAGTTGGTTAATTGTTATGCATGTATTAGATATGAAATGACAATTGTCTCTATAAGACCATGAGATGGAAGTAGAGCTTTTATAAGCGTTGACATAGTTTAAGAGGTCAGTCAAAAGTTATAGTCGACACCTTGACGAGGAATATAATCAGGAGAATGTAGACATTGTCTATTTTGACATTAATTAGTATTGGAATGACCATGTAATAGAGTTTGGTGGTCATAATCGAGACGTACCAGAGGCATATAGAGATCAAGTATATTATTTGGTATAAAATAATAACTTGCTTGACATAAAATGAATAAAACGCTTGCTTAACATTTAGTTTTTAAAAAGTTAATTAGGCATAATTTGAATAACACACAATAATATCCACATATCTAAATGACCCTGTAATGGAGTCCCGTGGCCGTAATTGAGACATACCTGAGGCATATAGAGATCAAGTATATTATTTAGTATAAAATATCTTGATTAATATAGATCAAATCAAATATTTACTTACTATTTAAGTTTTTAAAAAATTTAATTAGGTATAATTTGAATGACCACAATAATACCTACATATTCAAATGAATACTATTGTAAAAACAAAATTAAAAATCTATATAACGAGGTTACACAAATGAGATTAGAGATATGAGAGTTAAATCGAGAGTATATCAATTTTGAGAAATACAACTTGATGCAAGAGATTAGATTTATTAGATAATTATTGCAAGATTTAACATTTTGCATAGAGATGTAAAAAATGAAATAAATCGAGAATATTTAATTTATATTTTTATATAAAACTTGTTTTTCTAAATATATGCATATGTGTTATTCATATTCCTTCAACTAGTGCAAAATTAGGCTAGTGATGTCAATTCTCATGAGAGCTAGATGGAGACTAACTATTAGTTAAACAATAATTTTCAGTAAGACGCTGATGTTGGACATGTTAATGTGCTGGTGTTACCTAAAGCACTTAAGGAGGCAAGTAAGTTCAAATGGGAAATATAGATCAGTGTGGGTCATATATATGCCTTTTATAAATCTTCTTCACAGGAGATCAGAAAAAAAAAGAACAATTAATGGTCAAGCAGCTGAATCAAGAGATAGAGATCAATGTAGATTCAATGTGCCTAATTAACTTAACACTCAAAGCAGGGTTTATCGAGTGGATAGGTGAATTTGTCTAGTATTAATACTAATTGCACATGGTTTCAGACACTCTTATAATATTGACTGGATGAAGTTATAAGTATTTACAATTAAAAGTTAATTACTCTTTTTCTTATAGTGGAATAATGATAATTTTATGTTATGTTCTTATCATACTACACATCGATGAGTAAGTAAGATTAATTCATCTTTATTAATGCAAATATCCCTCAGACATTACCCTAAAGATGTATAACATCATATTTATAATTTGTTTTTTATTAGTATTAGTCATTACCTCGACTAAACAAAATTACTTTTGTATAATTCATTTTAATGAAATTTAATTGTTTCTAGCAGTCCTTGGGTTTCTATACAAAGTACGACCATGTATCATCCACAGTTAGGACCCTAATCTACTTCAATATACAACTGAGGATAAGGAGCGCTTTTATGGTGGTAAGCAGTATATCAATGTTGATAAGGTATTTGGGTTTTTATTTTATTACAAATGAGGCCTTTACATATATTCTCACTTTTTTTTTACATAATTCTCATATGTTTTTTCTTTATATCTTTTGGTCAATTGCTGTAGCGAGCATTAGGTTGCAGTTGAGGTTAATTTTCTTGGTCGACAAGTTATTATATATACAACTCCAGCATAAGTGGTCATGCTGATGGAGTTCTTAAGGATTATTTAAGGCTTTTGTTCACAATGATGTCATTATATCTCCATCAAATTTAGTTTTTTGCTGCGAGAAGTGGTGTGACATTGGATTTGTCGCCATTTAGTGCATCTTCTTAAAGGAAAGAATGCCTTAACAAATAGTTCAAAGCAGTGATTGTAAAATCTTTATTTATAAGTAGATCATTGTTTTAGATAGAAGATGGTAATTGATCTGTGGTATAATGAATTGCACTAAATCATTGACATTTATGTATTAGTAAAAAAAACAAAATTGCTTACTTTTTTATTATATATATTTATGATATTGTGAAAGTGTTTTGTTACTGAGCTTGCAGGTTTAGGAATTCCTAAACTATATGGAGAATGCTGTCAAAATTATGACAAAATTTTACATTTTATAATTGTTGGCATCGATTGAATACGGTGTGTATGCATGTGCATTTATGTTTATAATATAAAATACGTATCTCATGCATATTTTAAGCGTAGAAAAATTATAAAAATAAATAATAAACACAAATAATAACATATATTAATCAAATTAATATATAAATTTGAAAATTCAGAAAATGTAACTTTTCAAAAAAAGTTACTGGAGTCTGCCTATAGTATAACTCATTCACAGTTTTAATAATCAACGGGGTGAACTTGGTCAACTAGAACAACAGCTCCAAATCTAGTATTGGTTTAACAACTTAAACCTAAGCGTTTTGTTTTACCTTTGATCAACACTTGATCAATGAAATAAATATGCTATGCTTTTAATGGCCTTAGTTATATTAGTTAAGGTGATAAGTAGTGAATTCAACTCTTGAATTTAAAGAAAAGGAAATAATTTCTTATTCTTTTCCCCTTCAATATATCCGACCATAAGCTAAACAAAAAAGCCTTTACTTTGTTTCATTTTCACATATTAAATAATTAAAATTATAACTTAACCTTAGAGTTAACTATTAACTCTAGTTAAGTTAATTTATTATTTAACAATTAAATAATAAAAATCTTCATTATTATATTATTTAATTAACTAAACTCAAGTTAACTCTTAACCTAGATTAGGTAAATATACTTGGTCATCAAGAGTTAGCAGGTTATAAGAGTCAGCGAGATCTAAAGAGTTAGAACCTTGTATATAATGGGACAAAGACCTGAGAGTATACTAGTAATGACATAGTTGCAAAGAGTTACAATAGGTGCTAGGAAATGTCATTGTGTAACTATGTCTCAAATATTATATTCCTGATCTATGTTCACCAATGTCAGTCTATTGGTGAATCACTATTGTATAGATCAGTGTATGTCATTGTGTAACTATGTCTCAAATATTATGTTCCTGATCTATGTTCACCAATGTCAGTCTATTAGTGAATCATTATTGTATAGATCTGTGTATGTCTATATCTGACTGGTTCATATGGTTGTTCTTAGTTAATCATGAGCTTAGAGCTTGTATAGGTATGTGGGTATCTAGTGAAGACTGGATACTAAAAGGACTCATGAGGACCCCAATAGATATCCTATGAAGCCGTTAAAGGAAGGTCCTCTCGAGTTGAGTAGTATTTATGGTCCTTTGACCTAAGCGCTGCGGCGGGCTTGTGAGTGATCCATCATACTTTGGTTTAATATATGTCTGAGACCTTTCATGATCTGACCGCTATATGTCACCGGGTATGGTCCGATGCTCATAGAGTTTGGTGTTCGTAGATACAGGATTCGTCTCTTACATAGGTAAGTTATATATCCAATGCTCCGAGATTATATTTCATAAAGTCTTATGGCCACAAACATAAACTCGAGAAAATAATTATTCCATAGGGTTAAACAATATCGCAAAAGTGTTTGCTTGTATTGTTTATCGAGATACAAATGTGGAGATAAGTTTAAGGATGTGCTTACGGGGATTTGACGATGCTGATCTATATCCCCACACATTTAAGGTAAAAATGATGGAAGGATTATATGTATGCGTAGTGACCTCAACTTGTATGGTCTAATACGTTGATTTGTAATATCCGTAACGTGTGCATGGGGCATCGATTATGGACTCATCAGAATAGTTCTATTTGACAAATCGAGGGTGGACCTAGGGATTCTTGCAATATGAAATGTACTCTTTGTGCACTTGGGCTGTGTACCGTATTGAATGATTCAATATTGTAAACTCTAGCAATTTACTAAGGTTAAGTTAACTAAAGTATATGGTTAAATGATAGGACCTAATTTAGGTTAACTTGGTAACCTAATAAGAACATAAAAGTAATTTCACTTAATGATTATTTAATTATTAAATAATTAAAATCAATATTTATTTATTTAATAGTTAAATAAATAATTTAACTTAACTATGGTTAAATGTTAACCATATGGTTAAATGTTAACCTTATGGTTAAAAGTTAACCATATGGTTAAGTTAAAGTTAATTTTACTTAATTGTTAAGTAAAGGTTAATTTAACCATGGTTAAGTTATATGGTTAAAAGTTAACCATATGGTTAAGTTAAAGTTAACCTTACTTAATGGTTAAGTAAAGGTTAATTTAACCATGGTTAAGTTAGTTAATTAGGGTTAGATTATTTAAATATTTATTTAACCTAAGGGTTAAGTTAAACTAACCTAATAAGGGTTAAATATTAACTATTGTTAGGTTAAGTTAAATGTAAATTCAAATGAAGTGAAATTGAAATGAAATGAAATTTATTTGTATATATTTGCAAAATGAAATAAAATTTTAGGGTTAAGTTTTATTTTTACTATGTATTTTGGCCAGCCATCAAAGAGAAAGAAAAAGAAAATTTGTTTTCTTATTATTGAATCAATTGTTGAATTCATAATTAAATTTTCTTTTTATTAGGCTTAAAATCAATTAAGCAAAAATAAGTGTTTGATTTATTGATTAAGTGTTAATTAATAAAAAACCCAAAAATTTAATTTTAATTTGTTAAACAATTACTGGATTAATATACTGTTATTCTAAATAATTAAGCCCACCATTTGTTAATTGCTACGATTGATCAAAGTTTGCATTTCAGGTGGACTTCAAAAATTTTAATCTAAAGGCTTCAAGGGTTAATTCTCAATTTCATTGTTAATTTGATTAATATGTAATAATTATGTTCATTGTAAAATTTTTTAATTCCATTGCACATATATGTATGAGATATGTATATTTTTGTATGATAAACACATTCCACATGCAAACATCCTAAAATAATCAATAACCAATAATTGGTATCAAGGTAATTTCATGTTGTTTTGGGTGTTTTTAGTGTTGGCTATGTTGTTGGACAAGTCCGGGGATGTTAGGGTGCATTTCAAGTGTTAAAAATGTAAAATTGATGAAAATAGCACCTGGTACTCCACAGCGTTCATGTCCACTATTGCACCGTTCATGGTGAACGCCGCAGCGTTGGATGGAGAACGTTGTGGCGTTGAGGTTTCCAGGCCCTAGCACTGCAGCATTCAAGCTTGGCGCCGCAGCATTGGAGGTATTACTTTCAGCGCCACAGTGCTGGTAAGCTAACGCCACAGCACTGAGGCTTTTGAAGTCGTAGTGCTGCAGTGCTAAAGAATCAATACCAATATTGACACTAAAAAAAAAAAAACCTCATGCAAGCACCCTAGAATAATCAACACCCAACAATTGGTATTAAAGCAATTTCGTTTTATTTTTGGTGTTTTAAGCATTGGCTATGTTGTAGGGCAATTTTCAGGGCTGTTGGTGTGTATTTTAAGTGTTGAAAATGCAAAATCGATGAAAATAGCACCTGAAACTTAGCAACGTTTATGTCCAACGTTGCATCGTTCATGGTGAATGCCTCAGCATTGGGGCTTCCAAGTCCTAGGCCCACAACATTCAAGCTGGCGTTGTGGCGCTAGAGGTACTGCTTCCAGCGCTGCGATGCTGGGAAGCTAGCGCTGCAACGCTGAGGCTTTTGAAGCCCTAGTGTTGTAGCGTTAAAGAATCAATGTTGCAACGTTAAGGGTTTGGCGCTCAAATGCTTCAGCTTTGGTAGGCCAACGCCGTAGCGTTGACACTAAAAAAAAGAATAAATATATAAATATATATTTATTTAATTGTTAAATAAATTGTTAGCTTAACTTGATTAATAGTTAACCAAGTGGTTAAGTTAAATTAAGATATTATTGTAAACTAAACTATGAGTTAAAAGTTAACTTTGGTAGGCCAACGCCATAGCGTTGACGCTAAAAAAAAGAATAAATATATAAATATATATTTATTTAATTGTTAAATAAATTGTTAGCTTAACTATGGTTAATAGTTGATAAGGCGTAATTGTATAAACTATTTTATCTTCCTAACTTGATATTTGTTCAATTTATCTCAATAATTGGGCTATTTATGCGTATTAATGTTGTTTTATAGGTTGAAGCATTATCGGAGCAAAAATACCGGAAAAAGGACGCAAAGCGGAGCATTAGAGATAAAAATACGAATGGAGGCACTGTGCTACAGTAACACCGTAGCTACAGTACACTGCTACAGTAGCACTGTAGCAACAGTGCAGCGCCGCGGCGCCGCAAAAACTTGTTGTGTGTTTTCTATAACACAAATTAGTGCAAGTGCACGTTGTCGCAACAAGTAATATATGATGAGAAAAGTGTCGATCCCACAGAGAATGATTTATCTTTTCTAGTTTAAGTACTGAAATTGTGTCTTTCTACTATTATCCAGAAAATGATTTAATGTATGATATTAAACTACTCAAGTAAAAGAACAACTTAATTATGCTAAGTGATAAACTAAATTACCAACAAATTATATTCAATATGAGAAATCCTAGGATTACAAACTATCCCCCTTTATGCAAATAAATTCAGCAGAATCTCTTTGATGTTTATTAGTTCTCAACTTGATATATTGACCAAAACACTTAACACATTACAAGCCTCTTTTGCAGGTCAAGTGAATCTATTCCATCCAATCAAATATCTATATGTCTATGATAAATAAATTGAACAAAATTCATTAAGCACAAGTTTTATGAGCCATACATGCCTTATGAGTATATGTCTATCTCATATGAAACTCAAGTGTACTACACTATGATCATGCATCAATATGCTTAAGACTAAATACCTAAATGCCTTTGTCAAGTTTATTTAAGCATTTCTAGATCAATTTAACCACTGGCCAAGTAATCAAATAGCATTAAGCACAAGCACAATGAATATATCAAAAGCTGAATTAATACCATAAAAGAGAGAACTAAAATCAATCACATAATGAGTTCAAGGATGTAATCCTAGATGAACGAAATTAGCTCATCATTAAACTACACAATCTTGAAGCTAATTCCATCAATACATGTAAACTAAACATCTTACAACAAGTAAAGAATCAAAGCAAAGAAGACATCCCTGTCAAATGCCTTTGTTGTTGAAGCTTGCTTCCCTCCTCTTTGATTTCTTCAAACTTAGAAGTTAGGTGTTTCTTTGTGTTTCCAGCTGCTGTCCCAGCTGGAGTCCTCCTCCAAAATGTATGTTTTGAGCAAATAAATAGGTAAGAACACGGAATTAGGGCGCATTTTGGGTTGCTTTTGGGTTTCCTGATTTTCAGGAACCTGTCAAAACTTGTTGCCCAGGTCCCGGCGCCGCGGCGCCCACTTTCTGCAATCGGCGCCGCGGCGCTGCACTGTTGCTACAGTATCTACTGTAGCAGTGTACTGTAGCAGTGTACTGTAGCTACAGTGTACTGTAGCAATAGTGCCTCCATTCGTATTTTTATCTCGAATGCTCCGATTTGCGTCCTTTTTCCAGTATTTTTGCTCCGATAATCCTTCAAACTATAAAACAACATTAATACGCATAAATAGCCCAATTATTGAGATAAATTGAACAAATATCAAGTTAGGAAGATAAAATAGTTTATACAATTACGCCTTATCAATAGTTAACCAAGTGGTTAAGTTAAATTAAGATATTAAGGTAAACTAAACTAGATTTAAAAGTTAACTTTGGTTAGGTTAAGCAAACTATCTACTATTCTTAATAGTTAAGTTTTTTTTTTAAACTCAACTAAGGTTAATGGTTAACTTTGGTTTGGTTAAAGTTAAATAATAATAATAAATGAATAAATATTTTTTTAAATTGTTTAAAAAAAAAATATGTTTATAGGGATTTATGAGATATAGTGATAAGAGTTATTAGTCTACATTATAAACCGAGATTATTATTTCTGTGTTGGTAACCACAATGGGAGCACTACTGGTGAGGGTTAGTTGTATTTGCATGAAAATAAATATATGATTAAGAATCACCTTTTCATGAGATGAGAGCCTGTGTTTAAAAATATCTCTTAATCAGATTGAATTTTATTATATTATGAGATAATATTTTAAATAGTCCGTATTGTCAATACAGTGTTAGATGGGTCACTACGATCTTTTCCAATATTACTTTAGCGTGAGGGATTTTGTTGGTGTGATTTGGACTATACAGGTAAAATATGTGATGAGTCAAATATATATAAATGTGTTATCCAATATTTCTTTAGCGCGAGGGTAATGTCAGTAATATATATTGGACAATTGACAAGTTAATCTGAAATACACTTACCTAATATTGCTTTAGCGTGGTGTATTTATGATCAGTAGTAAGAATTGCATGAGATGTAATTGACAAGAGTTGTCCACCTGCTGGGTTTACAAAGGACAATATTGCTTTTGCTTGAGGCTAGAGTAAATGTCAATAAGGTCTACTTCTCACTGTATAGTTTAAAATATTTAAACTGTCGTTATCCCATTTGAGAGATTAAAGGGATTAAGTAAAGTAGTGAAAGGACATTTTTAGATTAAAAAATGTATAATAGTTATATCCAGATTTAAAGCGTTATTAATTAACAATTAGAAATGTTTCGCTACACATCTCCTAATTTGTCTTATAGAGATAAGATAAGTATGAGCAATTCGTTAGTATTCTTGATCAATACATACTAACTATAGGGTACCCAGATAAAATATTTATACTTATGAATCTAAGAATAGTTATAGATTTAGAAATATTTGATATTTTCAAACCACATATAGAGAAAAGTCACAATGGAAAGTATTTCCACCGTAAAAAGGGTTTGAAATAGTAAGTGTTACTATTTAAGGCACCTTGACTTAAGAAAGATTAACCCATTAAATATCCTTTTACCAAACATTAACATTTCATTAGCATATGATGCTAAGTGTGTAAGGGTATGAGACATCGTTTGTCATTCTCATATCTAAAAGATGTTGCATTATTTGAGGAAGGCTTGATTACTTGAAAATGAGAAGTTCAGCTTCACGTAGGAAATAGAAATTTCCTCTATGTGGTAGCCATTAAGACTTCTAGGAAAAGCATTAATGTTTTATGTTTGCTATTTCATGCTAAACATTATTGGGTGAATCATATAACTCTCTGTAGTTGGCATAAAGGGTTATCATAAGTACATTGGGAATAGTTTCTTATGATAATGATAATGTTTTACTAATTGAGCATCAGTTAATGAATGGTCGTTATATCTTATATACAACATGAAATGTCATTAGAGTATAGGTGAATAAAATAAATATTAGTTCAGCAACTTTGAATAATAATGAATATTGGCACATAAGATTAGGTTATATAGTCTTAAGACGACTATCCCATCTAGTTAAGGATGGTCAAATATTTGATATGACTATAGAACATTGACTAGCTTATGAATTCTGAATTCAAGAGAATATGAAAAAATCTTTATATAAGTGTTAGATGCTGGGCCACTGATTTATTAGAACTGGTACATAGTGATGTATTTAGTCCAATGAATCTTACTACCATAGGTGGTTTTCGATACTTCATTGTCTTTATAGTGATTTATCACTATATGGATATGTGTTTCTAGGAAATGTAGGTCAGGAAAATTTTAAAGTGTTCAAAATGTTCTAAGTATAAAAGTAAAGAAACAAACCCTTATATATATTGAGTGCTTTCGATTAGATCAAAGCAATTATTACATAGCCAATAAATTCATAAATTATTTAAATGATAATACAATTCTCACTCAACATAGTCCTCCAAATACACATTAACACAAATGTGTTTCGAAAGAAGGAATCAAACTTTATTAGATACAGTCTGATTGATATTAAGTTTCATTGATCTTCTATAATATCTATGGGATTACGCTTTAGAATCTACTACTCACTTATTGAAATTAATTTCATTAAAAATTATTTCTTCTACTTTGTATGAGATATAGAATAAAAGAAAATCGAGTATTTAGTATATTAAGACTTGGGGTTGTTCTGCTTGCATAAGAGTTATACAATAGAATAAACTTGCATCCAATGGTACAAGTATCGGTTCATTAGGTATCCCAAGTGTTTAATGGGATACTAATCTACGATTCAGATGAATGAAATATGTTTGTTACTCTTGATTCCACTTTCTTAGAGAAAGAGTTTCTCATGGATAGTCGGGATTGTAGAAAGATTAAATTTGATGAAGTCAATTAGTATATATATGAACCAACGATAGAATTTTAAGTTCAATTGAGTAAAATACCTTTAATATACTATTCTCATAAGTAGAAAAGGATATCAAGGCTACCGATTAGGTATAATAATACCTGAAAGTGCCCTTGGTGTTTTCTTAGTTGAAGAAAAGAGTCTTTTAACTTATGAAGAGACGATATTTGACATCGTGTCGAAAAAATGGCAAGATACCATAAAATTCAAAATTAACTCTATGAATGACAATCAAGTCTGAGACTTGGTTATGCTTCTAGTAGAAATTGTTTATATTAGCTGTAATTAGTTTATGCAGTGGAAGTGTAGGCCCCATATGAAGGGATAGTCTTTCAAGGCCAAACTAATGTTGAAAGGTTACACTCAGAAATCTAGGATCAGTAATAAGGAAACCTTTTTCATCAGTAACCATGCTAAAGTTAATTTACATTTTGTTGGCTATTGTCACATATTATGATTTTGAGGACCAGCTAATGGATATAAATACAGCATTCTAGGATATGTATCTCGATTATAAGATATGCATGGAACAACCTGATGTTTTTGCATCCAAGCCTAACTTCTAATATAATGTGCATACTGAGGAAGTCTATCTATGGACTTAAGCAGTTTTCTGGAAGTTGGAATATTTCTTTATATGATGAAATTAAAAATCTGGTTTCATCAAGAATGAAGAGAAAGTATATATGTTCAGAAAGAGCAGTAGGAGTATAATTATCTTTCTAATTCTCTAAGTGAAAAATATACTCAATGTCAGAAACAGTGTTGGTATGTTGTAAGTAAATCAGATAAGTGTTATATAAGTAAAGAACTGCTTCATAAAAGATTTGAAATAGACTTCCTGTATATTAGGTATAAAGCTTTATAGAGATATAAGTAGGAGGCTGATGGGCCTCTCTCAATCTTCGTACATAGACTAAGTCCATGAAAGGTACAACTTCATTGATTGTGAGACAGTTAATATACTTTTCAAACATTACATTCATCTTTCTAGGAGGAAGTGTCCTTAGAAAGAAGATGAATGAGTTAGAGTGTCTAACATTTTATATGCATAAGCTAGAAGTAGCTTAATATATACCATGTTATATACGAGACCTAGATTTGGATGGTTGTAAGTGTTACGAGCTAATATCAATCTGATCCAGATCACGACTATCAGATGGCTGTGAAACATATCTGAAATACGTTAGAGGTATAAAGGATAAATTTTTTAGTTATGGAGAAAATTTCTTACAAGTGAAGGGACACACATTCATAGTTTTGTCTGATTCGGATGGTAAAAAGTCTACATCTAGTTATGTATTTCTCTTTATCGATACCGGAGCTAGTTAAATGTGTGTAATTAAATGTCCATAGCTTATTTTGCTTTGGAGGTAGAATATGTTGCGGCTTGAGAAGATGTAAAAGAAACAATATAGATATTTAAGTTAATTGCAGAGCTTTGAATAGTTGCAAGCTTAGTGGATCATATCCCACTGTATTGCAATAATAACGATAATTGCTAAAGTCAAGAAACCATATGGCATATGAGTATTCTGATTAAGTGAACTCCGAATACCATATAGTTAGAAAGTTCTTGACTACTAAAGTTCTAATAATATCTAGGAAACAATCCATGGATAACATAGAGAACCCACTCAGGTCTAAACTCCTATGATGTTTGAGAAATACGTGGAGTGTATTGGTATGAGATACCGGTACGAATGGCACTAAAGCAAGTGAGAGTTTGTTGAAGTTGGTGCTTACGTGCCATTTTAATATTGTATGAATATTAATTGTTTAATATTTATACAATAAACATTTCGAATAAAAGTTGTTAATTTTATCGATATATAGCATAATGCTTGTAGCACTACAAACATTGTATGATCTGAAGAAGTTCAAATCCAGTCTAAAGGAGTTTAGACTTTGGCTAAGAGTTAGCAATGCTGAGGGTTATAAATGCTAAGAGTTAGCATTGTTAAGAGTTAGCAAGTTATAAAAGAGAGAGATCTAAAGAGTTAGAACATTGTCTATAAATAGGACAAAGACATAAGAGTATACTAATAATGACATAGTTACAAAAAATTGCAATAGGTGCTGGAAAATGTCATTGTATAAGTATGTCTCAAATATTATGTTCCTGATCTATGTTCACAAATACGGGTCTATCGATGAATCACTATTAAATAGATCAGTATATATCTATATCTGACTGGTTCAGATAGTTGTTTTTAGCTGACCGTGAGCTTAGAGCTTGTATAGGCATGCAGATATCTAATCAGGATTGATACTGAATAGACTCATGACGACTCTAATTAATATCCTATGAAACCGTCAAATGAAGGTTCTCTTGAGTTGAGTAGTATTCATGGTCATTTGACTTGAGTGCATGGTGGGCTAGTGAGTGATCCATCATACTTTAGTTCTATATATGTCAGAGACCTTTCATGGTTTGACTGCTATGTGTCGCTAGGTATAGTCCGATGCTCATAGAGTCTGATGTGTGTAGATACAGGATCTATCAACTTACATAAGTAAATTGTCACGCCCCAGACCCAAAAGATCCGGCACATGACATCACTTACATTCATTCACTGCATGTGCACTCATAAATAATATTACACAAAATTTTTAACTTTCATTCAACACAGAAATCCTTAGCAAGTTGCTAGTAAGTTCAACACTAAAATCAACCATAATCTAACATATAAATATAAACTTCTCTTGACAATATTTAAACATTCATTTCAATTTCTTTCAGAATTATAGCAATTGAATTATGACTGGGACAATTATTAAACCGGAGATACGCAGAGTTTTCTCAGAGATTAACACTCTACTACGTCACCAGTAGCAACTTTGTTACCGGGAGCCCAGAATATATCCATTGCAAATTCTTACTTAAAATCATCCAATAACCACACTTTATAAAACTTAAACCAAATTCAATCCACACACAATGAAATAATACATAAGTATTTATTCAATAGGGACAAACCAAATATCCTATCCCACGTGTCCCCAAATGAAACACACAACAACCTAGCAACTTAGGGAACCCAAGGAACAGCAGAAGCCTTGCCAAATCCGCTAAGCACACATGCACCTTATTTACCTGAAATCACCATAAACTATAATGAGTATAAAACTCAGTAAGCATACTAATTTTTCATATATCAAATACAAATACATATATGTACACAATGCATATGTATGATATGCTGTGATCAATCAAAATCATAATCTTATCAAATCACATATCATGTAAGCGCTTATACATTCTTTCAAAACACATAATAGGAATACCATTACTCGACTACTACTTAGTAGGACTTACATATCACATATCACATAATGAGCCAAATGTCACTCGTAGGTGACATACCGTATGAGAGGAATAGTACAAGTGAGGTCTTGAAATTACACACATATAATGCTTATGCCCGAAGGTAAAAGCCAAACCCTCACCCTGATCATCGGTGAGTCCTCTCACATGCACCAATACGCCACCACACGAATGTGATGACTCACACTTCCTTTAGGTACCAATAGGATCCTCCCTACATACGAAACACATAACATATACCAATCCCGAAGGAAAGGCCACACATAAAGGCTCCACAAATCACATAAAATGCCTACTAAGTTAACAGTGAGTTCAAGTACCCTCAAAACACAAAATATTTCTCATGGACATATTACACTTCAAAAGCTTTCTTTGTTAAACATATCTTATTTTGAAAGCTCACTTTCAAAAAACACATGTATGTCCATACTCAATGTCAATGCTCACATTCATAAACATATATTTACATTTCATATCAAAACATACTTTGAAATAACATAAACATATTCTTAACCATATTTACAAAATTATTCATAACACTTACTATGTTTATTGTGATTCCAGTAAAAAGTCTAGTATACTTACCTCTTAACACTTTCAGCTACAAGGCTTAAATCTCCTTAACCTATCAATGGAGATTAATCCTTTCATAAGCCTCACAATTCACACAAAATACTTTAAATAGCTTACAAAATTATACACAATGCATTTATCACATCAAATTGGTCTAAATATTTGGTTTCTCAAAACCTGTCATTCTGACCACTTACACTTAACAAAAATTTCTAATACATCAAATGATGTCCAATTACTCCGAAATTAGAATATATCATTCTTGACTCATATATACTTCTTATATATGAATATTATATCAAAATTCCTACACAATCCATTCCATACACACCATCGAATCCAAACTACAAACCTGACAGGATCAAGATACTTACTGAACCGTATTCAATCTCCCAATTTTATAAAATCATATACTAACTCAAAAATTATAAAACTACCACATAATTACTCTTGACACATATCTCAGTCCATGATAAATATTTGGCTTCCAAATAACTGCCAAAAGTATTTTAAAATTATTTTATTTCATAACTTTAAAAATCTGTTAATCAAATACTACAATGAGCTGATAGACTTTAGAAATTCATAACACTTCAACCACATTGATCCAAATTCTCAATTCCGAGTATATCATATTATACATATAAAATTATCATATTCCACAAATTCATAATTTTTAAAGATCATTCAGCAGGTCAAAAATTATTTTCCACTGTATCATACTGTTTACACAGAAAATTTCCAGAATTCCAGGGTCATTTTGGTAAATTCACTAAAAATTCAATTTCCGAGATTTTCAGTCGATTCAAAGTCTCAGATGATCCTAAACATGTCTAATTTCATATACTCAAAATTCAAAACCAGAATCGAATCACAACAATTTATAAAATTCCTAGATCAAGAGGTTATCTAGCAGAAATTCCATAATTTATCATGATTTATCAAACTATCTTATAGATTATCATCAATTCTCACAACATCAAACGAAATACACATCAAATCCTTAATTATACATATTTCCAGAAATCAAAACTTAAAGAAATTAACTTAATTAACACCAATAAATTGATAATTAGTTGTGATATACCTCTAAAGATCCAAAATTCCAATTTCTTCTTCTTTTTCTTCTTCTTCTTCTCTTTCTCTCTCCTTTATTTCTCTCTTCTCTCTCTAAAAATGGGTAGCTCGACCAAAATGAGAGAATTAGGGTTTTTAAAAGTGTATTTTTATACTAAGTGGTTAATTTTTGGTATTTATGAATTCACCCCCAAAACTTTCAAAGTATAATAATTTGGTCCCTAAAATAATTTCAAAGTCTTGCAAATAAACCCAATACTAATAGTATATCCTTAACCTATAAAAACACTACTAATAACAATATATAAATCAAGGATCACCCACATACAAATAAAATACGTATATTTATATATATAAATATACATATTCTTACCGGTTATGGATACTGGTTACTACATAAATTGTATATTAGATGCTTTAAGATTGTATTTCATAATGTCTCGTGGCTACAAGCATAAATCCGAAAAAATGATTATTCCACAGGGTTAAACAATATCGTAAAATTTTACATATATTGTTTATTGAGACACAAATCTAGAGATAAGTTTAAGGGTGTGCTTATGGAAATTTGACGGTACTGATCTATATTCCCACACATCTAGGGTATAAATGATAGAAGGATTGTACATATATATAGTGACCTCAACTTGTATGGTCTAACGCGCTGATTTGTAATATCCGTAACATATGCGTGAGGCATCTATTATGGACTCATAGAATAGTTCTATTTGACAAATTGGATGTGGACCTAGGGAGTCCCGCAATATGAAATGTAATCTTTGTGCAATTAGGCATTGTATCGTATTAAATGGTTTAATATAGTCAAATCTAACAATTTACTAAAGTTAAGTTAATAAAAGTATATGATAAAATGATGTGACCTACTTTATGTTAATTTGGTAACCTAGTAAGGACATAAAAATAATTTTACTTAATGATTATTTAATTGTAAAATAATTAAAAAAATATTTATTTATTTAATAGTTAAATAAATAATTTAACTTAACTATGGTTAAAAGTTAACCATATAGTTAAGGTAAAGTTAACCTTTCTTAATGGTTAAGTAAAGGTTAAACTAACCATGATTAAGTTAGTTAACTAGGCTTAGATTACTTAAATATTTATTTAACTTAAGGGTTAAGTTAAACTAACCTAACTAAGGCTAAATATTAGCTATAATTAAGTTAAGTTAAATATAAATTCAAATTAAGTAAAATTAAAATGAAAATAAATTCATTTGTACATATTTACAAAATGAAATAAAATTTAAGAGTTAAGTTTTATTTTTGCTAAGTATTTTGGCCAACCATCAAAGAGAAAGAAAAAGAAAAATTGTTTTCTTATTATTGAATTCATTTGTTGAATTCATAATTAAATTTTCTTTATATTAAGTTTAAAACTAATTAAGCAAAAATAAGTATTTGATTTATTGACTAAGTGTTAATCATTGGAAAATCAAAAACTTAAGTTTAATTTTTTAAACAATTGTTAGATTAACATACTATTATTTTAGACAATCAAACCTACCATTTGTTGATTGCTAAGATTGATCAAAGTTTGCATTTCAGGTGGATTTCAAGAATTTTAATTCAAAGGCTTTGAGAGTTAATTCTCCATTTCATTGTTAGTTTGATTATTATGTTCTAAGTATGTTCATTGTAAATTTTTATAATTCTGTTGTGCACATATAAGTATGAAATATGTGTTGGCGGATCTATATACGTGGTGGTATGCATGTGCAATTGTGTTTATTGCCTAAATACGTATCATATACGAATTTAAATCCAACGGAAGCGTGAAACATGCAATAAACATAATAAATAAATATATTAATCACATTAATATATTAGAAAGTTTGAGAACTCACCACAACGTGTAATGTTATACACGTATTTCCTTGGAGTCTGCATGGAGACCAACTTGCGGGCAGTTCTAGTCACCAACACAGTAGGCTTGGTAAGCTAGAACAGCAGCCTGATATTCAGCCGGGGATTAACTCTTCATCCTCAAAATGGTCGGGTGTGTGTTTATATCATTTTCTCTAAAAGGATAAGAAATGGAGAGTTTGAAGCAATCTACCATTGTTTCAATTGGAAGGATAGAGAAAAATGAAACAATTTCATTTTTTGCTATATTGTTTTCTTTTTCTCTTCTTCCTCTCTATTTCTCTCCTCCTCTTCACTCGGCCAAATGGCCAAATTCACACACACACACACACACACACACACTCTCTCTTTATTTCTTTATATATATATATAATAAAATAAAATATTATATAATATAAAAAATAATAGAATATAATAATAATATAATAATATATAATATAAAAAGAGAGATACTTGATTATTTAACAATTAAATAATCAAAATGAGAAATGACCATTTTGCCCATCATAAATAGTTACCAAGTTTACCCTTAGTGGATCCCACCAAATCTCACACTTGGGTAAACTCAATTGAGGGTTCACAATACGCTACGTGTCATTATACAATTAGTAAATAATAATTATTAACTAATTATTATATTTAACACTTAAATACAGACACGCACGTATTTCTGTGGTATTACTGAATATTACTGGATTAAACAATTTAATCTGGCACGTTGCCCCAGTGTACAACGAGTACACTCCATATCACGGGACTCCCTAGGTCCTATGCCCAATTTGTCAAATGAAACTATTTCATGAGTCCGTGAGCAATGCCCTACGCACACATCACGAATATATAAATCAGCGCGTTGAACCATACAAGCTGAGGTTACAACGCATACGTATAGTCCTTCCGTCATGATATCCTAGATGTGTGGGAAATATAGATTATCACCGTCAAATCCCCAGTGCTCGTCCATGTCTTATCTCCAAACTTGTATCTCACTGAACAATATACGCAAACTCTTTTGTTATATTGTTCGACCTTGGCGGAACTCTTTCCCTAAATGATTGCTTGTGGCCACAAGACTTTCTGAGATACAGTTTCGAAGTATCTGGATATGAAACTCCATATGAGAACTGACGGATCCCATATCTGTACGCACCAGACTCCATAAGCATCGGACCATACCCAGTGACACCCAGCGGTCACACCATGAAAGGTCTGTGACATCCGTGGAACCAAAGTATGGTGGATCACTTACAAGCCTACCGTGGCACTCAGGTCAAAGGACCACGTATACTACTCAACTTGAGATGACCCTTCATTGACAGCTTACATTGAATGTCTATCGGAGGCCCTCGTGAGTTTTTCCTATATCCAGTCCTAACTAGATACTCATATGTCAATACGAGCTCCAAGCTCACGGTCGGTTAGGAATGACCATCTATACCCTATAGGTACGACATATGCTGATATATATATAAAGATATCCACCGACAGACCCGTATTAGCAGAAATAGATTAGGGATAATTATTTGAGAACATACTTGCGCAACTTGCATTTCCTGACACCCGATTGCAACTCTTTAACTATGCAGTTAATAGTATATTCCTAGGTCTATATTCTATTACAGACAAGGCTCCAACTCTTGGATCTGCTGAGTATTATAACCAGCTAACACTTAGCTGTGCTAACATTTAGCAATTATATATCTCAGCGTGGCTAACCATGAGCCCTTATCTAAATTTTTTTAGATCTTATTCGAACTCCTTCAGATCTAAAATATTTGTAACGTTACATGCATAATACCATATATATGAGTATTAACATTTAATGAGAATGTACACTTGTAGAAATACACAAGTATATATACATTCAGGGATATCACATAAGTACCGACCCTAACAATCTCCCACTTGCTCTAGTGCCATTTCTGATGGCATCTCATACATATCAACTTTACGTGTTTCATAAACACTTTGAAGAGTCATGGCCTTAGAAAGTGGGTCTAGTAAATTATTTATAGAACATTTTTACGAATAATCACACCTCCCTAAGCCAAGATCCCTCTAGTCATATGAGACTCCTCTCAACATAATTAGAGTACTGGTGTCCTTTTAGCACCTTGGCTTGTTCTATAGCCTAGTTTTATCGTAAACTATGGGATATGATCCATCTGTCTTGGAACTCTTCCAAGACCAATAATAAACCTATGAATCCTCACTCTTGCTTCCGCTTCGCACTTATTAATAAGTAGTGAGCTTAGGTTGGTGCAATTCCAACTCACTTAGTACTAATAAGAATGAGCACATTCCCAGATGTAGACTCTCTATCATCTAAGTCAAACTACAAGTTTGACTCCGTGCATCTTTCTCATTTGTAAGTCACTTTTCCATATTTGAGAAACTTATCCTTTGTACCTCCAAGGTAACTCAGGATATATTTGACTATCATCAAATGGTGGTCACCTGAATCAGACTGAAACCCGCTCGTAACTCTTATAGCCAAACTGATCTCAGGTCTCAAACACATCATAGCATACATCAATCTCTGAAGAACTGATGTATTTGGTGTGTTAGTGTTTGGTGATTTCTAAAGCACAAACTAATGCAAGTATACATTATCGTAACAAGTAATATATGATGAGTAGAGTATCGTTCCCATAAGAATTATGTCCTAAATTAATGCTAAGTACTATGATGTTGGCAACCTAACTTTATCTAGGCTAATCTAAAGGGTAGGATGAATTATTGAATTAAAAGCAACTTTAAACTAATTAACTAGGTAAATTAAAGAAAGTAGAGATCTATGGCAATAGGGTTCTAGAGAATTGATTTCCCTCTATTGTTCCTATAGTCTTTGTCATTAATAATCAACAATCAATTTATGCATTCATTAATCCAGGGTGTATGATTAATCTCATTCCCTCTTTCGAGTGCCAAATAAGATACTATACATATACAACTAAGTTGATATTCCTATCTAACCCATTATATATACATGCATTAAGCTACCATTAAGCGACTACCTTAAGTTCATTAGTCTCCCAACTCAACAAACTTAAAGCTATGCTTTGTACAACCAACATATGGATTAAACATTTTCAAGTAGATAACCCAAATGTTTAAATCAACTAATATATTTTTCAATGCAATTAGAAGCATTAAGCGCATAAAAAGTATAAACGAATAACACAAGATAGCCATTAATCACATAACAACATCAACACATATTGTTCAATAGAGTTCTATTAAGGCCTAGAACATACAATCTACAATAAAATGATAATCTTGAGATATGGTGAATTCTATACAATCGGAATCCTAAAGTATTGATTTCATTCTATTCTTTCTATATTCTTCCCATTTAGCAAATTCGTTCAATTCATTAATCAAGGGCTTAAAACTAATCTCATTTCCTCTTCGGAGTGCTAAATAAGATACTATGTATATATATTCAAGTTGATATGCCTATCTAACTTGTTTACATAGACATACATTACGCAACCCTTAAATTGATTACCCAATGATTAATTTCATTACCTCTCCCGAGCATCAAATGAAATTCTAGACATAATGGCACACCCAAAGTGTTTGTGTCCGTCACGTATTTTATCAAACACTTTAAAAAGGAGAGCACTACATGTAATCCTAGGTATAATGGCACACCCAAAGTGTTTGTACCTGTCACGCATTTTATCAAACACTTGGAGTGCACCACATGCAAATCCTAAAGAAAACCATGATGATTACCTAAGTGTTATTAGCCTTCCAACTCAATAACAACCTAATGCTATATTTCTCCCAAATCCAATAAATAAGTGAATCTCTTCCAAGCATCAATTTATAAATTCTCAACAACCAATTCATTTTCCAATCAATTGGAAGCATTAAGCATAAAGAAATATAAATGAATTACACGAAAATATACTAAATCATACAAACATAATATAAATAAAACTACATCAAACCTTAGAATCAAGTTTAATCACATAAAAATTCAACCATAACTAAAATTATCCAACTATCCATAGATACAACTCATTTAAGCAATATTCATAATTGAAATTAAAACAAAGGATAAAAATAAAGAAAAGGAAAGGGAAAACCGAATTTGGGATGTCTCCAAGGTTTAAATCCTTCAAATGTCTTCAATGATGCTCAAGAAACTTTGGAGACATCATTTCTCCTCTTCAAATTTGAGCTCAAACCTTCTATTCCTTGCTAATTTCGTGCCTCTTACTGCCTAACTTCTCTTAGATTGACAATGGGTGTTTATATAGGTTTAGGGTTGCAAAAAGAAGATAAAAATGCCCTTAAAGAGTGTCCAAAATTCAGTACCGTGGTATTTAGGTTCAATGCTGCGGTATTCAGATTCAATATCGCGGCATTAGGATTCAATGCCACGGCGTAGAGCTTCTGGAATGGGTTCCCCGGCCAATGCCCCGGCGCTCAAACTGAATGCCTCGGCATTGCACTGTAGCACTGTATACATTTTTAGTATTTTAGTCTCTTCTCAGATTTGCATCTCAAATAGCTTCATTTGCATTCGGTTTCGGGTATTTTTGCTCCGATAGTGCTTAAACCTATAAAACAACATTAATATGCATAAATAACCAAATTATTGGGATAAATTAAACAAACATTAAGTTTAGGAGGATAAAATATTTTATGCAATTACACCCTATCAGTTAGACACTCTAACTTTTTCATCTTCCATCTGAAGAGACACTTTTCTTGAAAGATGAACACTAGGTCTATTAATGTGAAATGATTTAGGAGAGTCCTATAAGCTTCTTAACTCTATCTTTATAAATCTTTATACCTAGTATAAACGACGCCTCTCACAAATCCTTTATGGAGAAATACTTACGAGTTACTTCTGACTGATTATAACATACTGACATCATTCTCAATGACCAATTTGTCATAAACAAAGAGCATCAAGAAGACTATTATGCTCCCACTGACCTTTCATACACACTGGACCAGACGTCTGGCTGGACATAAAACCTTCAGGTTATTCCATGAATATCTCTTACTTGAGATATCAATTTCGGAACACCTTCCTTACATCCATCTGCCAAACTTTAAAGTCATAATATATTGTAAGAGCCAATAAAATACTAATTGACTTTGCATCAATATTGATCGAATGGTTTCCTCTTAGTTGATCCCAGATCACTGAGGATTACCTTTCTAAAACCAATAAAAAGCCTAGTAGGTCTCTACCTTCCATCTGGCTCCCACTACCTCTTTGTAAACCCTTTACAACCAATAAGAACAATTCTCACAAGTAGGTTAACCAAGTCTTAAACTTGATTCTGATGCATATAGTCAATTTGTTTTTATGGCTTTTTGCTGTTTCCCTATTCAATATCTAACATCAACTCCTTATAGGTTAAGGATGATTTTGTTCTACCAAGAAAACTCCAAGTTCACCATCAGGTATCATCCATACCTAAAGGGTGACCTAGACATCATTTCTGACCCACTTGGAGAGTGTGCTAAAAGGCCACTGCTTAATTGAGCCTGAGGTCATATCCTTGGCTTATTGATTTTAGATTAACTTCACCAAGTTCAATATTTCTATGGTTCCCACGATTCTTGAGAAACTTTTCCTCTAGAATAGTGGTCTACCGAGAAACGAACACACTTCGCTTCTCTGAATCATAAAACTAGTATCCTATATATTTCACAGGATACTCAATGAACCTATTCATGTACCTCTTAGGTGTTGTTTATCCTGCTGAGTAACTCTTTACAAAATAATATACCCAATTGCGTAACTCTTACGTAAGCAGGACAACCCCAAGTCTTAACTTATTTAAGATGCGACCTCCTTCCTTTCTGTATCTCATACGGAATGAAAGGAACAGCTTCTAATGGAACTTTACTTAATAAGTAATTGTATTTGGAGCAGATATTCACAGCTATAGATCGGTAACACTCATTATCAATCGAACCATATCTAAAAAAGTCCGATTCCTCATTACCAAAACATCATTATATTGTGGATTACCTGGAGGACTATAGTGAGTGAGAATCTCATTCTGCTTTAAACAAATAGAAAAATTTGCTATTAATGTACTCACTACCTCGATCTAATCGAAGGGATGTGACGTATATTCTGGTATGTTTGGTCATCTTCGTGAATACATTATTCATAAATTGGTTAAGGCTTTATGTTCAGATTAGGAATCCAACCATCCTTAACCAAACGGATAAGCATCTCATGCCTATATGACCTAAATTTATATACCACAGCTCTATATTATTTAAGGATTTTGATCTACAGACATTTCTAATTTTGTATATAATGTCTATTTATTAACTAACATTTAGCTAATAAAACATCATACTTATTATGCAATGCAACTATTATATTGCATACAAGAAATTAGTCAAGTTGCCCAACAACTTGGACCTGCAAGCAATCACCATTTCTTACTCTCAACTTTTCTTTTATAAGCTGTTTCATTCTAATCTCTCTCAATCCCTGCAACATCTTATAAATGTGAGAGGGATGTGCGGTATCACATACCCAGTTTGAACTGGCTTCATATGCCCTAGAAATATCTATGTTTGTCAAACACAAACTTGTGAGAGTCTTCCTAATAATTATAAGGCTTCTAGGGTAGAGGAATTTCTAATACCCAACCTTACTGTAGTGGAAATACTTTCCATCTACACGCCCTCCTGTTAATTTTTGGATAAATGTTGCCCTTGAGAATTTACGCTTGGTATCTGCTTCATCTTCTTCTCCTTACACATCTGGTATCACCAGATATGCTTGGAATAAAAGGTGAAGCACCCTTTACAAAGAGGGACAAGCTTTCTCTATTCAATCCTCTAGAGAGTTGTTAACTATGTACACCAGCTGGTTCGTAGTGGCCATTATTCATGACAGGCCAAACTAACGGGAGATGTAAGCAGAATATTCATTAAATCGCTAATAGAACATTTTAAATCATAGGTATAATAATTATACATTTTTAATTTAAAACGCCCTCCCACTGCTTTATATAATCCTAATAATCTCTCAAATGGAAAGACGATAGTTTAAACCTTTAAAACTATACAGCGGGAAGTATATCCCATTGAAATTTACTCGGGCCTCACGTTGTAGCAATATTGACCTTTGTAAACGCAACAGGTAGACAACACTTGTCAATTGCATCTCATGCAACTCTTACCCCTTGATCCTAAATATACCTTATCCTCACGTTGTAGCAATATTGGACAAGTGTATTCTAGATTAACTTGTCAATGATCAAATATATTCTATTGATACTACCCTCACGCTATAGCAAAATTGGGCAATACTTTCACATATATTTGCTTCATCTCATGTTTAACCGGTATAGTCTAAGCCTAACTGACCAAGTCCCTCATGCTGTAGCAATATTGGGAAAAGGCCGACGTGACTCGTCTAACACTGTATTGACAAGACGGATCTGAATAAAACGTTATCTCATAATGAAATATTCTTCAATCTGATTAAGAGAGATTTTGTTTCTATGGTCTCCATACTCTTAAGAAGGGTGATTCTTAATTTAATTAATTTATCTATGCAATCACAACTAACCCTCACCAGTAGGGCTCCCATTGTAGTTACCAACATAGAAAAATTAATTCTAGTTTGTAATGTAGACTGATAACTATTTATCACTGTAACTCATAAATCATGATTTATAATGTAGACTGATAACTTTTATCACTACATTTCATATATCTACACATGCAAAATTAATTTTTGAAACACTGTTCCAAAAATACTATAGTAGTGAATAGTTAAAATTTCACTGTTTATGTGCTACTATTAAAATAAACAGTGCACCGCTGCCACGCCCAGCTGTCATCACTTCAGTGTTGGGTGGTCAAACCCCCAGTGTCACGGTGCCAACACACGTCGCTGTAGCGCTGGGAGGTCAAACCTTCAGCGCTGAGGCAGTGACGCTTTACCACTGGAACGCAAATTTCAGAAACTCGCGCCCTAATGTAGGCTCGCCAGTGCCTCAGAGCTGGGAAAAAGAACTCCCAGCACCGAGCAGCTAGGCCTTCAGTGCTACAGCATTAGGTTGACAAATCCCAACGCTGCGACGCCAGCCTCTTGGTGCGACAGCGCCCGATGAACTCCATTTTGGCATACATGTTTCAACACTTGAAACGTGTCATTTTTACTTGATCTTTTGCATCCGTTCACTCAAACCACACCTAAATACAGCCTAAATGGCTCTGATACCATTTTTGTTGGCGGATCTATATACGTATGTATGTGCAATTGTGTCTATTACCTAAATACGTATAATATACGAATTTAAATCCAACAGAAGCGGGAAACATGCAATAAACACAATAAATAAATATATTAATCACATGAATATATTAGAAAGTTTGAGAACTCACCACAACGTGTAACGTTATACACGTATTTCCTCGGAGTCTGCATGGAGACCAACTCGCGGGCAGTTCTAGTCATCAACACGGTGGGCTTGGTGAGCTAGAACAGTAGCCCGATATTCAGCTCGGGATTAACTCAAAATTCCTAAATAGACTGGGTGTGTGTTTATATCCTTTTCTCCAAAAGGATAAGAAATGGAGAGTTTGAAGCAATCTACCATTACTTTAATTGAAAGGATAGAGAAAAATGAAACAATTTCATTTTTCGCTAATTTTTTTTTCTCTTATTCTTATTCTTCTCCTCTTCCTCTCCATTTCTCTCCTCCTCTTTATTCGGCCAAATGGCCAAATTCACACACACACACACACACACTCTCTTTCTTTCTTTATATATATATAATAAAATAAAATATTATATAATATAAAAAATAATAGAATATAATACTAATATAATAATATATATAATATAAAAAGAGAGATACTTGATTATTTAATAATTAAATAATCAAAATGAGAAATGACCATACGTTACCAAGTTTACCCCTAGTGGGTCCCACTAAATCTCACACTTGGGTAAACTCAACTGAGGGTTCACAATACGCTACGTGTCATTATACAATTAGTAAATAATAATTATTAACTAATTGTTATATTTAACACTTAAATACAGATACGCACGCATTCCCGTGGTATTACTGAATATTGTTAGATTAAACAATTTAATCTGGCACATTGCCTCAGTGTACAACGAGTACACTCCAGATCACGAGACTCCCTAGGTCCTATGCCCAATTCGTCAAATGGAACTATTCCATGAGTCTGTGAGCAATGCCCACACACACATCACGGATATACAAATCAGTGCGTTGAACCATACAAGCTGAGGTTACAACGCATATGTATAGTCCTTCCGTCATGATATCCTAGATGTGGGAGGATATAGATTATCACCTTCAAATCCCCAGTGCTCATCCATATCTTATCTCCAAACTTGTATCTCACTGAACAATATGCGTAAACACATTTGTCATATTGTTCGCCCTGGCGAAACTCTTTCCCAAGATGATTGCTTGTGGCCACAAAACTTTCTGAGATACAGTTTCAAAGTATCTGGATATCAAACTCCATATGAAAACTGACGGATCCCATATCTGTACGTACCAGACTCCATAAGCATTGGACCATACCCCAGCGACACCCAGCGATCACATTATGTAAGGTCTGTGACATACGTGGAACCAAAGTATAGTGGATCATTTACAAGCCCACCGTGGCACTCAGGTCAAAGGACCACGTATACTACTCAACTCAAGAAGACCCTCCGTTGACGGCTTACATTGAATGTCTGTCAGAGGCCCTCGTGAGTCTGTCCCATATCCAATCCTAACTGGATACCCATATGTCAATACGAGCTCCAAGCTCACGGTCGGCTAGGAACAACCATCTATACCCTATAGGTATGACATATGCTGATCTATATATAAAGATATCCATCGATAGACCCGCATCAGCAGAAATAGATTAAGGATAATTATTCAAGAACATACTTGCGCAACTTGCATTTCTTGGCACCCGATTGTAACTCTTGTAACTATGCAGTTACTAGTATATTCCCAAGTCTATGTCCCATTACAGACAAAGCTCTAACTCTTGGATCTACTGAGTATTATAACCAGCTAACACTTAGTCGTGCCAACATTTAGCAATTATATGTCTCAGCGTAGCTAACTATAAACCGTTATCTAAATTCTTTTAGATCTGATCCGAACTCCTCCAGATCTACAATGTCTATAACGTTACATATATAATACCATATATATGGTATTAACGATTTAATAGAAATGTACACTTGTATAAATACACAAGTATATATATTTTCAAGGATGACTGTAAGCACCGACCCTAACAATATATATATTTTTGTATAATGAACACATCTCACATGCAAGCATCCTAAAATAATCAACACCCAACATATTCCTATACGAGCTCTAAGCTCATCATGGTCAACTAGGAACAATCATCTATACCTTACTGATATAGACATACACTGATTTATATTAAAAGGGATTCATCTCGACAGACCTACATTAGTGAAAATAGATCAGGAACATAGTATTTGAGAATATACTTGCATAATGACATTTTTTAGCACTCGGTTGCAACTCTTGCAACTACGTCATTACTAGTATACCTTTACGTTTTTGTCCCGTTACAGACAATGCTCTAACTTCTGATCTAAACTCCTGAAAATAGATCAGGAACATGATTTCACTGATCCTTATAACCTGTTAACTCTTAGTAGTTATAATTCTCAGTGTTGTTAACTCTTAGTCCTGATCTAAACTCCTTCAGATTATACAATGTCTATAGTGTTACAAGTATGTACTATATAATAAAATGTAATTAGCAATTTAATAAAATATACATCGTATAAATATCAAATATGCATACAATAAGGATGACGCGTAAGCACTAACCTTAACAATCTCCAACTTGCTCTAATGCTATTCATAGTGGTATCTAATACCCATAGACTCCATGTGGTATTCAAACACCTTTGGAGTTAAGCTGTTAGTAAGTGTGTCCACTACATTATTTACAGAATGTGTTATATAAATAATTACATCTCATCTGGCTATGATCTCTTTTATTATGTGGTACTTCTGCTTCACATATTTAGATCTCTAGTGTGTTTTTGGCTATTTAGCTTGTGCTATGGCTTCATTGTTGTTACAAAATAGTGGGATAGGTTTTGACGAACTTGGAACTATTTCAAGCTCAGTAACAAACTTGCGAATCCACACTGTTTTTTTTCGCTGCTTTTTAGGCAACTATGTATTTTGTATCTATAGTAGAATCAGTTATGAACCTTTGCTTGATGCTTTTCTAGCTCACTGCAGCACTATTGAGAGTAAACACATAACAAAATATAGACTTTCTATTATCTAGGCTAGACTGGAAGTCTGAATCTGTATATCCTCTCACCTGTAAATCGTTGTCTCCATAAATAAGAAACTTATCCTTTGTGCCTTTAAGGTATTTCAGGATATGCTTTATTTCCATCCAATGCCTATCACCTGGATCAGACTGATATCACCTTGTAACACTTACGACCATATTGATGTCAGGTCTCGTGCACATAATAACATATATCAAGCTCCCCATAGCTAATGTATATGGTATATTAGACATTCTAACTTTTTCATCTTTTTTCTAAGGAGACATTCTCCTCGAAAGATGAACATCGTGTCTGAAAGATACATTAACTATCTTACAGTTAGTGAAATTATACCTTTCCAAAATACTATTGATGTATAATGATTGAGAGAGTCTTATCAGCTTCCTAGCTCTATCTCTATAAAGCCTTATACTGAGTATATAGGAAGCTTCTTTTAAATCCTTCATGGAGAAGTTCTTACTCAAATAGCTTTTCACAGATTGTAATGTACCAATATCATTCCCAATGATCAGTATGTCATCAATATAAAGCACTAAGAAGACCATCATGTCCCACTGACCTTTTTATACACACAAGCTCCCTCTTCATTTTTGATGAAATTAGACGCTCTGATTACCTCATCAAAATGATGATTCTAGCTTCTAGATCCCAGCTTAAGTCCATAAATGGACTTCTTCAATCTACATACTAGACCAGAAATTAGGTTGGACATAAAACCTTCAGGCTGCTCCATGTATCTCTTCCTCGAGATATCCATTCAGGAACATCGTCTTTACATCCATCTTCTAAATCTCAAGTCATGATATGCTGCAATAGTAAAAAAAATCTAAACTGACTTTAACATCGCAATCGGTGCAAAGGTCTTCCCATTGATCTTAGATCATTGAGTATAATCTTTTGCCATCGATCGGGCCTTGAAGGTCTTTACCTTTCGATTGAGCCCACGTTTCTTTTTGTAAATTCATTTACAACAGATATGAACAATTCGTTCAAAAAGCTCAATCAAGTCCCAGACTTGATTCTGATGCATAGAGTCAATTTCAAATTTCATGGCTTCTTGCCACTTTTTTGAGTCGATGTCCAACATTGCTTCCCTATAAGTTAAAGGATCATTTTTCTTCAACTAAGAAAATCTTAAGTGCACCTTTAGGCGTCTGACTATACTTAATGGTGGCTTAGGCATTCTTTCAGACTTATATGGATGGTGTGTTAAAGGTACACTGCTTAATTGAGTTTGAGTTTCCATCTTTAGTTCATTTATTTCATGATTGACTTCGTCAAGTTCAATCTTTCTAAAATTCCTACGATCCATGATAAACTCTTTCTCTAGAAAAATTGTGTAATGAGAAACGATCACGTTTCACTCATATTGATCAAAGAATTGGTATCCTATTGATTTTTGGGATACCCAATGAACCGATACTTGTACCCCATAGGTGCATGTTTATTCTACTGCGCAACTCTTACGTAAGCAGGACAGCCTTAAATCTTAAGATATTTAGGACTAGATTTCCTTTTATTTAGTATCTCATACGAAGTGGTTTGAACATCTTTAGATGGAACTCTATTCAATATATTAGAAATTGTGTCTAGAGTATAACCCCACAGGTATTCTAGAAGATTGGCACAGCTTGTTATCGATCGAACCATATCCAATAAAGTTCGATTCCTCTTCTCCAAAACATCATTATACTGCGGAGTACCTAAAGGACTATACTGAGCCAGAATCCTATTCTCTTTTAAATAATCTAAAAATTCACTGCCTATGCACTAATTGGCTTGATCTAATTAAAGGCATTTGACACATATGCTAGTTTGTATCTCTACTTTAAGTTGGAACTCTTTGAACGTTTTAAAGGTTTTTGACTTTTGTTTCATAAGAAACATGTACCCGTATTGTGACAAATCATCGATAAAGGTTATAAAGTATCAAAACCCACCCATTTTAACGTGATTCATTTGACCGCATGTTATGTATAAGTTCCAATAAATCAGAGGCATGGTGACCAATACCTATGAATGGAGATTTGTTCATCTTCCCTTAAATACAAGATTCACGAGCTGGATAAGGCTCTATGGTCAGATCAGGTATCAGATCATCATTAACCAGACGGGTGAGGCATCTAACGCTATATAACCCAATCTCATATGTCACTTTTCGTTTCATTTAAAGTTTCTGATCTACAACATTTAATACTAGTCTTAACTTGTACATTCATGAAATTTCCAGTTGTATTTAACATATAATGCCCATTAATTAATTGACACTCAACTAAAAAAACATCATGCACATCATTTAAATACAAGGAACAGTTTCAAATATTTATACGATATCCTTCACTGTCAAGTACAGGCAGAGATACAATCTGTTTGATGATGTTCAGTACATATAAATAATTATACAATATAATTGTTCTATTATATAGAAGAAGTAAATCAAAATGTCCAACAACTTAGACCTGAAGGAAATCATCATTTTCAATTTGAAGCTTTACTTCTCCAAGCTGTAGCATCCTAATTTTTCTCAAACCTTGCAACATATTATAGATGTGAGAAGGACATCCGATATCCAATACCCAACCAGAACAGGCATCAAATACCAATGAAATGTCAATAATAATAAAGCATATACCTGAGGGAATCCTCTTTATAGTGGCAAGGTACCTTGGGCAATTACGCTTTTATTGCTCATCCTCGCCATAAAAGGAACACTTTTCTTTCGCCTTACTCTTCTGTTGAGGCTTGGATATCTGTTGCCTCTGAGGACCCATACTGGGTGTCTACTTCACCTTCTTCTTTCTCTTCCCCTTAGACTTTCCAGAAGCCTTTGGAGTAAAAGATAAAGCACCATGAACAAAGAGGGCCAAGCCCCTTATTTTTCATGTCCTCTTATGCTATCTTCAACATATTATGAAGATCAGCATATGTTGGGGTCAATCCCTGCATATTAAATATTATAATGAATTGTGCAAATGACCCCAACAACGATTGGAGAATCAAACTATTTAATAAGTTATTATTTAGAGAAATGTTCATAGTTTCAAGCCTCTCGATTAATCTAATCATCTTGGGGACATAAGGACTCATTGGACTGCCCTCGACCTATTTACCCTGTGGCAACCCTATAAATCTCAACCTAGGGTCGGTTACCAAAGAACTCCTTCAAATAGAGCATAATGCTGATGTCATTATCTATATAGACATGCTTTCGCTGCAGCTCAAGAGTCATAGAGGTGAGGATGTATAATTTAAATTTTAAATTGTCATCTAACCATTTTTGATAGGTTTCTCGCTCCCCCGGGGTGGCATTATTAGAAATACTTCTAGCCAATCTCTGATCGATAACATATCAAAGATTTTTTGAATCGAGAATAATTCTCAGATTTATAAGCCAATCCGAGTAATTTTCTGCGTCTTTGAGTTGGTGCGCATCCAGTATGTGCACCAAAGGGTTTATTGAGGCCATCAGATCTTAACAAAATAAAATAAATAGGAGATATTAGCAAAATTATTAAATTTTATTAAATTGCTCATTAAAATGTTTTAAATTATAGGTATAACAATTATACATTTTTCAATTTAAAATGCCATTCCACTGTTTTACATAGTCCTTATAATCTCTCAAATAGGATATCAATAGTTTAAACTTTTTAAACTATGCAGTAAGAAGTAGATCCCATTGGTATTTTACTCTAGCGACACACTGTAAATCCAACAGGTAGACTACTCTTATTAATTGCATCTCATGCAGCTCTTACTCCTGATTCTAAATACACCTTATCTACACACTGTAGCAATCTAGGGTAAGTGTATTTCAGATTTACTTGTTAATAATCAAATATATGCTACCAATACTACCCGCACACTTTAGCGATATAGGATAATATTTTTGCATTTATTTGCCTCATCTCATGTTTAATTAGTATAGTCAAAATCACACCGACCGAATCTCTCACACTGTAGCGATCTTGAAAAATAGACCGATGTAACCTGACTAACACTGTATTAACAAGACGGATCAGCTATAGAACATTATCTCATAATATGCTATTATTCAATCTGATTAAGATAGAATATTCTTTAATCTATATCCCCATCTCATAAGGAGGTGATTCTCAATTAATCATTTATTTCTATACAAGAATAACTCACCCCACTAGTAGAGCTCTCATTGTGGTTACAAACACAAAAAATGAACTTGATTTATAATATAAACTGATAACTCTTATCACTGCATCTCATAAACCCCCACATGTGTATTTAATAATTTAAACAATTTAAAAAATTAAAATTTGAGTGAACAGTGCAAACACTGAGGCATTAGACTATTAGCGCTACAGTGCTAGTCCATTAGCATTGTAGCGCTGGGAGTCAAAACCCCCAATGCCACGGTGCCAAGTTTTGGACGCTACAACGTTAGGGCCTGAAACTCCCAGTACCACAACTCTCATCATCCAACACTGCGGTGCTAGAGCCTGGAAAGCCCAAGCTTTGCGGTGCCCAGTGTATTCCACATTGGTATACCAATTTCAACACTTGAAATGCACCAACTTACATTGGGACTTTATCAACTACAATTTCATACACTCAAATCAACATAAAATGGGCTTTGATACCATTTGTTAATGTCAATTAAATACGGTGTGTATACATATGCATTTGTGTTCATAGTGCAAAATACGTATTTCATACATATTTTAAGCGCAACAAAATTATAAAAACAAATAATAACATATGTTAATCACATTAATATATACAAGTTTGAGAATTCACCAAATGTATCTTTTCAACAAAAGTTACTGGAGTCTGCTTGGAGTATGACTCGTTCACAGTTCTAATAACCAACAAGGTGGGCTTAGTCAGCTAAAGTAGCTCTAAATCCAACACTGGTTTAACAACTTAAACTTAAGCTTTTTGTTTTATTACCCTTGGTCATTACTTGATCGATAAAACAAATATGCTATGCTTTTAATGGCCTTACTTATATTGGTGAAGGTGATAAGTAGTGAATTCAACTCTTGAATTCCAAGAAAAGGAAACAATTTCTTCTTCTTTTTCCCTTTAATATATCCGGCCATAAGTTAAGCAAAAGAGCATTTATTTTGTTTCATTTTAACATATTAAATAATTAAGATTTTAACTTAACCCTAGAGTTAACTATTAACTCTAGTTAAACTAATTCATCATTTAATAATTAAATCTTTATTATTATATTATTTAATTAACCAAACCCAAGTTAACTCTTAACTTAAGTTAGGTAAATACACTTGGCCACCTAGTATATTATATTTAAATATTAAATTAAACCTAACTAAGGTTAACAATTAACCAAAGTAAGGTTAATTCACTTTTTCATAAAGTAAAATTTAATATTTAAATATTAAATTAACTTAATCTTAGCTAACTCTTAACTAAGGTTAAGTTTATTGGTTATTTAACTCTTAAATAATCAATATGTGAAATTACCAAAATACCCTCACTTGGTTACCAAGTAAACCCCCTAGTAGGTCCCACTATACCTTACACTTGGGTAAACTTAACTAAAGGTTCACTATAAGCAATGTGTCATAAATTAATTGGTCAACAATAATTGTTAACTAATTAATATACTTAACACTTAAGTATTGACACGCACGGATTCCGAGGGCTTCTAAAACAAACATTAAGTTATGTTGAATTTTATTGAATTAAACTATTCAATCCGATATGCTACCCGAATGCATAGCGAGTACATTTTATATTGTGAGAGTCTCTAGGTCCACGCTCGATTCATCAAATAGAACTATTCCATAAGTCAGCGAACAATGCCCCACACATACCTCTCAGATATTACAAATTAGCACGCTGGACCATACAAGTTAAGGTTAAAGCGCATATATATAGTCATTCTGTCATTTATATCATGGATTCACGAGAAAATGGATTAGTATCATCAAATATCCATGTGCTCATCCATAAACCTATCTCTAGATTTGTATCTCACTGAACAATATATGCAAATATTTTTTTTATATTGTTCAATCCTGTAGGAAATATGCAAACATCTTTTCTATATTGTTCAACCCTGTAGGAAACTACTTTCCCAGGTTAATTGCTTATGACAATAAGTCATTTTGAGATAAAATTTCAAAGCACCTGGATATACAACTCCCTATATGAGCTGACGGATCTCATATCTACACACACTAGATTCTATGAGCATCAAACCATACCTATTGATACGCAGCGGTCAAACTATAAAAGGTCTCTGACATTTGTGGAACCTGAGTATGGTAGATCACTCACAAGCCCACCATGACGCTTAGGTCAGAGGACCTCGTGTACTATTTAACTTGAGACGACCTCCATTGATGATTTACATAGGATGTCTATTGGGGTCCTCGTGAGTTTGTTCCATACCCAGTCCTAATTGAATACCGATATGCCTATATAAGCTCCAAGCTCATGGTCAACTAAACACAACCATCTGTACCCTACAGATATAGACATACATTGATCTATATTAAAAAGAATTCACCGACAGACTTGCATTGGTGAAAATAGATCAGGAACATAGTATTTGAGAATATACTTGCATAATGACATTTCCTAGCACCCGATTACAACTTTTACAACTATGTCATTACTAGTATACCATCAAGTCTTTGTCCTATTACACATAAGGCTCCAACTCCTTGGATTTCACCGATCCTTATAACCTGCTAACTCTTAGCCCTAATCTAAACTCTTTTAGATCAGATTTAAACTCCTTCAGATCATACAATATTTATAGCATTACAAGTATATACCATATAATAAAATATAATTAGTGATTTAATAAAATATACATCCTATAAATATCAAATATTCATAATAGGGATGGCATGTAAACACTAATCCTAACAATAATAATCATCCTAAACATAGAAAAAAAAAACATAACAATTATCATAAAGATATAACCAAGTGAAAGTACATAAAAATATAACAATCATCCACAGTACTAAAATATAATAATAATCAAAATATAGAATGATTGTTTATGTGTAACACACATATATATAATATAGTTAAAGAGAAAACCATAGCAACATCATTTTCTCGGTAATGCGACAAGATTTCATCAAATCCCCTTAGGATGGTAAAATTTTGTCTATATCTATTAGATTGTTTACATGTAATTAGAGGCTATATCTGAACATTCTGCACCTCCTCCAAAGTAATCTAGTCTAATGAATAGTCAACAGGTTGACTGAAACGCTATATATAGTTAATAAATTCTCATCCATGTAATAAAAAGAACAAAGACTCTGATACCATAACTTGGTATGTTTGCACGTGGAAATTACATGGACACATAGCAATTGGTGAAAGTCAAACTTCCTACAACTACATGTCTTCGTCAGCTATCTCATTCCTACTATTATCCTTGAAAACAAACTTGGAGTTGGTAACTAGATGAATTGACATTCTCATGGACTAATCTTTATGCTTTTAGACCTTACGGTTTGCTCATATGGTCAAGTGAGTTATTATATTTTTGGCGGCCTCTATCCTATTATAAAGCCTAATTTGTGTTAACTTTTGTATCCATTCAATTAATGTAGTTATAGGTAGGGGACGCACCTACTTTTCTACTACATTAGTACTCTATGTAATATTAGTAGTCAAGATATCATAGCCACTAAATGTTCCTGATAGGCGTATTTATACTTATTCTTTTGGCCTTCATAGATTTAGTATTTGTTCATTTAGATATGAATATTTGGCTTTTTATGTGCTTTATTTTTTTTAGGTTTAAAGTCGATAGAGTAAAAAAGAATAAGAATCTGAAGCAAAAGGGACAAAACGGTCAAAATAAGATTAAAAGTCAAAGCATCATAGCCTTGGAATCACACTGGAACATTAAAGTGTAGAATAAGAAGAGTACATAGGAAAAAACTTAAGGTTGCAGAGCTAAGAGCTAGCACTGCAGGTGCTAGGTGAAAGAAGGAACTAGCGTCATGGTGCCAAAATGCATAGTTACAATGTTGGAAGATGGGAAAAAGTTGAGAAGAACAAAAGTTGAGCACCGCGGCATCTACAAACTAGAGCCGTAATGCTGGAATGTGAAGAAGTCTTTCTAAAAGTTAGAATATGAGTGCCGCAGCGCTCAAAGCCAACGTTGTGGCAGTATTGTGATTATCGAGCCAACGCAACAGTATTGGGAAGTCAAGTTCGCAAACTTAGAAAGAAAATCTAGAAAACCTAATTTACCTTGAATGCGAAGTTTACCCTAACTTGAGGACAAAAACTATAAATAGAAGAATATTTAGCCAATATCAAGAGATATAAGAGAGAGCATAAGAGAAAGCAAATATTTGAGAGTTTAGAACAATCTTTAGAGGATCAAGAGAAGAATATTAAGGTAAGGGAGAGAGTGAAGATTGAATATTTTAAGGCATCATTTTTTTTTCTTTCTCATTTACCTTAACTTGTTTATTCTTTATGATGTTGATTATCTTGCATTCTAAAACTCTAGTTTTCATTATAAACTAAGTTTTTATTCTAAGATTACAAGTTAATTTAGATATGTTATTTGGATTTGTTATCTTCTCTTATTTTTATTAAGTTAATATAGTATTGATCAGTTTGTTTTATGCTTCATGTTTTTTAGTTACTTGATTAATAATTAGGTTTATTTATGAAACATAATAAACTTGAAAGATGGATTATGTGTTTAGACTTGAATAAGCTAGTATATTATTATAGTGTAACAGTTCTGAGTTTCATATGAGATAAGAATACACACAGATGGCATATAGGATTTTAAGGAACTATTCTTAATGAATCTTGCTTAATCTAATTATCATAATATAAATAATTATTTATAAAAATATATTTACTTAATTATTGGAAGAGGCTAGTGAAGATATTAGGGTTCTTAGTCAACAATTCATATTAATAAAATAAATTAAGTAAAGTTAGTAGATTCAAGCAAAATATTGAGGGATAGTTAGAATCTTAAATCTCTCCAATAGTGGTGATTTATTAAAGGATAAGGACAATTTTGTTCTTAGAGTTTGGGCTAATTTTTAATTTTGTACCACAAATTTTAAAAAGATCAAATTTATCCTAATTTGTTAGTCTTCTACTGTCTTTTAGCTAATGTTGTTTTTTATTTCAATTTTTTTCTTCTTATTCTATGGATTGCTTACCCACTTATTTTGTCCTTTTATATTTGGTATATATTTTTCAATAATCTTGAGGTATGACCTAATTTTTTTAATATCCATTCGTTTGAAAAATCAACATTAATATCCATTTTTTTGTTACAAAATATGCATAAATGCCTAATCGTTAGGAATATTCTGTCAAATTTAACAGATTCCATGTAAATCAGCATTAAATGATCAAATTTTCCCTTACACATTAAAAGAGGCTGATATGACAAATATCACATACACAAATTTTGAGAAACCTCATTTTTCAATGCAGATGTTGGCTTTTTTTTATCTTAATAATAATAACAAAAATAAAATAAAATAATAATAAAACAAAAATAAAATTAGAAAAAGTATTAACAATAAAAAATTATAAAATAATAAAATTTAAATACAAAACTAAAATAAAAATAAAATCAAATCAAAATTAAAAATATAATAGTTTAGTCTTGTTAAATAATACTGTGATACAAAAATACTTTTAAGAGATATGCTTTGTGTGCTTAATATTGCCAAGAATTTACTTAATATTTCAAAATTGACATATGACAATCACTTAACTGTTGAAATTTTTGATCAAATGTGTTTGATAAAGGACCTAAAAACAGGCCCAATGGCCCTGCAAGGAATTGCTAAGAATGGTTTATATAGACTGTTACTGTCACAATCATGTATAAAAGGTTTGTATTAGCATTAAATTACCTTCCTCTATTTTTTTTTGTTCTAACTCAAACTGTATGTTACCTCTTTATAAAGCTAAGTACAAGTTCAAATTACAAGTTTCAATATTAACAATCATACTTTGTATCAAGTATTGAAACATTGTAAGAATCTATATAATATGAATAAGAGTTCATTGCCAAACTTTTGTAATGCTTGTCAGTATGGAAAGTCACATAAACTACACTTTCCATGATTGGAAACCAAATCAACAACATAACTATAACTACTTTATATTGATATTTAGGGCCCTAAACTCATTTTTGGTAGAGAAGGATACAAATACTATATTAGTTTTATAGATGACTTCACTAGATATACATGGATTTTTCTATTAAAAGCAAAATCATAAAGTCTTGAAACCTTTAAACACTTCAAAGCACAAGTAAACTCTCCAATCAGATTAAGGATGAGAATACAAAAACTTTGTGCATTTTCTTCAAGAACAAGGCATTTCCTTTAAACATCCATACCTCTATACAAAATCAAAATGGCACCGTTGAAAGAAATCATAGACACATAGTAGAAGTTGGTCTGACATTATTTGCTCAAGCAAGAATAAATCTAAATTTCTGGTGAGAGTTATTTCACACAAGTGTATACCTTATTAACATGCTTCCAACACAATTATTAATTCATAAATCACCATATGAAAAGTTGTACACAAAAACCAAATTATGAATTCCTGAAATGCTTTAGCTATTCTTGTTTACCACATATCAGACCCTACAATAGACATAAATTTTATTTTCACTTAACAAAGTGTGCGTTTATAGGCTATAGTCTATTGCACAAGGGTTATAAGTGTTTGAGTAGGTCAATCAAATTGATCATAGCTATAGATGTTGTTTTTTTATGAAACAAGCTTTCTCTTTGACATTGATCCTAACTTTACCAAAAATCTTATCAACTAACTTAAGTTAGGGTGAATTAAATCCTTATGTTTTCAGAATTCCTCTAGTTCTTGGCAGTAGTTCAGAAAGAGATCAAAATTCAAAAATTCAATAGCACTCAACAATGTCCAATTCATTATCAAATACACATTCACCTCAAATAGTATCTCAAACTTTACATTTAAACACCCAACAAAATATTTCCCAACATGCAGTTCCAGAAGCTTCCACTTCAAATAACTAAAACCAAAATCAAAACCAATAGACTCAAAACAAATAATTCACCCTATGATAACTAGAGTAAAAACAGGGGTTTTCAAACCAAACCAAATATCAGGTAACAAAGCAAGAGTTAGAACCAGATGATGTTTATTCAACCTTTTAGCTAATTAAAAATGAAAAAAGGCAATGCAAGAAGAGTATAATGCATTAATGAAAGTGAGACATGGGAATTAGTTCCTAGAGTTAAAAATTAGAAAGTGATAGGCAATAAGTGGGTGTACAAGATCAAATATAATCTTGAAGATGCTATACTAAGGTATAAAGTCATATTTGTTGCTAAGGGCTTCCATCAGATAGCAGGTATAGACTATTTTGATACATGTAGTTCAGTGGTGAAAAATTTAACAATTAGAGTACTTTTTAGTCTTATAATTATGAACCACTGGAAAATAAGACAAGTGGACATAAACAATGCCCTCTTGAATGGTATTTTAACAGAGGAAGTTTATATGGAACAGCCAAGTGGATTTGAGAATCGGGTTAAACTAGTTGTATGTAAATTGAGAAAAACCCTTTTGAGGCTAAAAGAAGCTCCTAGAGCTTAGTTTGAAATGTTGAAGCAGTCTTTAAAAAATTGGGAATTTCAGAATTGAAAGGCTAACTTTAATGTTACTAATACTAATATATGTTAATGATATTCTAATAATAGGAACAAATGAAGGTTAGATTGATGATCTGGTTCAGAATTTAAATATTGTCTTTGCATTAAAAGAATTAAAAGATTTAAAGTATTTCTTAGGAATTAACGCTACTAAGATTGACAAAGGATTGATTTTGTATCATACAAAATATGGTTAGGACCTGTTAAAGAGGGAAAACATATAGAGTTGTAAACCTTGTAATAAACCAATAAATATAGGTAATAAGTTGTACAAAGAAGATGGTGAACCTTTTAACGATCTAACCCTCTATATGAGCATTATTGAAAAATTATAGTATCTAACCTTAACCAAACCAAAGCTAGCTTACCTCTAAACAGGTTAAGTCAGTTTATGTCAAATCCTTCAATTAAGCATTGGGTAGCCTATAAGAGGATCTTGAGATATCCATAGTACATAAAGGAGTTTGGTTAGAGTTCAACTCATTTGGAAATCTTATTCTTACTGGATTCTTGGATGTATATTGGGGTTATGACCTTGATGATAAGGGTTAGTAGCTAGTTATTGTGTTTATTTGGTAGCTTTGTCATCCAAAAAGTAATAAGTAGTGGCTAGATCCAGCACAGAGCAGAGTACAGGTTATTGGCATAAGTCTGCACAAAAGCAATATGGATACGATCACTTCTACAAGAGTTGCACATAAATCATTTCATAATACCAACGATCTAGTGTGACAATTTGAGTGCTATTGCATGACCTATCAATTTGGTGTTTCAAGCAAGAATAAAATACATCGAACTTGACATCTATTTCACTAGAAAAAAAAAGATTAAAGTAAAGATTGGCCACATAATAAGCAAATAACAAGTAGCTGATATCTTTATAAAACCCTTATCTTTTGGACAATTGGCTTATCTCAGAGACAAACTCAATATTTTCCCTTAAACTATAAGTTTGAGGGAGGGGGGGGGGGGTGTATATTAGAAAATATGTTCAAGAAACAAATGCATAGAAATGAATCAAAACTATTGATTTAGCTGTATATTTAAATTAAGTCAATATTTGTGCAAACTTTAAAAACCTTTTGAAAGATTGTTCTAAGGGTGGACAAAAACAATTCGGAAACTAAAAAACCTACCCGGACTGAACCAAATTGAACTGGCCGATTCGGTTGGATTTTTGCTAACAAAAAAACCGATCAGTTTTCAGAGAGAAAATTTTGAAAAAATCGGTCTATTTTAGTTTGGTTTGGTTGAAAACCGAACCGAACTGAAAAAACTATTTTTTAAAATTTTAATTACTAATACCTATACTTAAATATAACAAATGTAATCAATAATATGAAAACTAGTTCTGTTCAGTTGGCAAAGGGCGCTTATCTTTTGCAAGAGTTCCATAGGTTGATTCTTGCAGGATGTTTTTTTTTTTAAATTGTTAATATGCTAAAACATTTATATAAAAAACGAAATGTATTTTCTTCAAAAAACCAACTCTAGCCTAGTGGTAAAGTGAATAGAAATATATATTATAGTTCTAGGTTCGAATTTTACCAACATAAGGTTTTTTATAATTAATATTTTAAAATGTAATATAATAAATAGATTGTATTTTGGTGCAAAAACCTGTTCTAATTAAGTGGAAATGTAGGCTTAATATTAATATTACGCATAGGTTCGACTATTCACATTTGTGTTTTTTCATTTATAATATTTTAATTCAAAAAGAAAATTAATATTGTTATAGACTTATATCTCAAAAACTAACTCAGCTCAGTTGGTAAATTTGTAGTGTTGTTTCTGTAGGGGATCAACTGTGTACAAGTGTATGCATATACTAGTGTGTTTATTGCAAAATATGCATCTGATACATATTTTAGCGTAGTGGGATTATAAAACATATAATTAACACACTAATCATATATTAATCAAATTAATATATAAATAATAAAATTGAGAAATTACTCGTATGTGTAACATTTTACACGTTTTGCTCCGGAGTCCACCTGGAGTTATACTCATTCTCAGTTATAGTGATCAACTTGATAAGCTTGATAATCTAGAACAACAGCTCATGAATCCAACATAGGATTAACACTTAATCCCAAATTGCCAATTCTTAATCTATTGCTCTATTGTCTCTCACGGTGAAGAAAATGAAAATTGAAGCAACAATTGCTTCTCTTTTGTTTTAAGAGCATTAACGGAAAATGAAAGCAAAAATAACACTTATTTCATTCTCTTCACTTTCAATTTCAGTTTCTTTCACACATATATCTCCATTTGCATTAAAAAATTAATAATACATTATAATATTAATAAAGCATGCATTATTGGTAAAACATTATAGAAAATAAATAAAATAATAATATTATATATATAATGCATAACGACTATCATGCATTATATATATTATATTATTATAAATATAATATTATAAAATAATATATTTTGTTAGAGATATTTTGATTATTTAACATTTAAATAATTAAAGTGTGAAATGATCATTTTACCCCTCATGAATAGTTACCAAGTATATCCCTTAACGGGTCTCACCAAATTCTACACTTGGGTAAAATCAATCAAGGGTCCATAATGCGTCACGTATCATTTTACAATTAGTAAATAACAATTATTGACTAATCGTTATATTTAACACTTAAGTATGCATATGCACGTATTTCTGTGGTAACGTTGGATATTACTGGATTAAACAATTTAATTCAGTATTTTGTCCTAGTGCACAACAAGTACACTCCATATCGCAGGACTCCCTAAGTCTACACCCGATTCGTCAAATGGAACGATTCCATAAGTTCATGAGTCATGCCCCACGCACACGTCACGAATATTACAAATCAGCGCATTGAACCATACAAGTTAAGGTTACAACGTATACGTATAGTCCTTCCATCATATATATCTCGGATGTGCGGGAACATAGATCCACACTGTCAAATTCCCATATGCTCATCCATAAACCTATCTCTAGAATGGTATCTCAATTGAACAATATGAGTAAAACTCTTTGTCATATTGTTGTCATATTGTTTAACCCCATGGAAAAACTTTTTTAGGTTAACTGGTTACCGCCATAAGACTTTCCTAAGATACTATCTTAGAGCATCTAGATATATTACTCCCTATGAGAGCTGATGGATCTCATATTTGCACACACCAGACTCTATGAGCATTGGACCATACCTAGTAACACCCAGTGGTTAGACCATGAAAGGTCTATGATATGCGTGAAACCAAAGCATGGTGGATCACTCACAAGCCCACCATGGTGCTCAGGTCAAAGGATCACGTATACTACGTAACTCGAGAGAACCTTCTATTGACGGCAATATAGGATGTCTATTGGGGTCCTCATGAGTCTTCTCAGTACTCAGTCCTAATTGAATACCTGTATGCCTATACAATCTCCAAGATCCTGGTCAGCTATGAACAACAAACTGTACCATATAGATATAGAAATACACTGATCTATGTAAATTAATAGGATCTACTAATAGACCTGCATTAGTAGAAATAGAACAAGAACTATGTATTTGAGAACATACTTGCATAATGACATATCCTAGCAACCTATTGCAACTTTTGCAACTATATCATTATTAGCATATTCTGAGGTCTTTGTCCCATTACAAACAATGTTCCAACTTTTGGAATATTCGTTAACTCTTGCACTAATCTAAACTCCTTTAGACCGTATCCGAACTCCTTCAGATAAAACAAAGTCCGTAGCGTAACAAGCATTAAACCATATAATTAAAAGGGTAATTAGCGATGTAATAAAATATATTTTGTATAGATATCAAATATTTATATAAAACTGGGATGGCACGTAGGCACAAGCATAACAATCTCCTACTTGCCCTAGTGCCAATCACAGTGTTATCTAATATCCATAGACTTCACGTGTTTCTCAAACACCTTTAGAGTTAAGACTTTGGTAAGTGAGTCCGCTATACTATTTATAGAATCTATTCTATAAATAACTACATCTCTCCTGGCCAAGATCTCTCTAATGATGTGGTATTTCCACTCTATATGCTTAGACTTCTGGTGTGCTTTTGTCTCATTTGCTTGTGCTATGGCCCTATTGTTGTCACAAAAAAATGGGATAATATCCGATGAACTTAGAACTATTCTAAGCTCAATGACAAACTAACGAATTTTAACAACTTCATTTGCAGCTTCAGAAGCTACAATGTACTCTGCCTCTACGGTAGAGTCAGCTCTACCTCTATAGAGCTTTATACCAAGTATATAGAAAGCTTCTCCCAAGTCTTTCAAGGAAAATTTCTTACTCAGATAGCTTTTCATGGATTGCAACATACCAATATCATTCCCAACGATCAGTATATCATCCACATAGAGAACTAGGAAGACGATCATGCTCCCACTGACCCTTTTGTACACACAAGCCTCTTCCTCATTTTTTATGAAACCAGACTTTTTGATTACCTCATCAAAACAATGGTTCCAGCTTCGGGAGGCTTGCTTAAGTCCATAAATGGACTTCTTTAACCTGCATATCAAACCAGAAGTTTGGCTGGATGTAAAACCTTCAGGCTATTTCATGAATATCTCCTCCTCGAGGTATCCATTTAAGAACACCATCTTTACATCCATCTGCCAAATCTCAAAGTCATAGTATACAGCAAGTGCCAACAAAATCCTGATTGACTTTGGCATTGTAACTGGTGCAAAAGTCTCCTCATAGTCTCGATCCTAGATCGCTGAGAATAACATTTTGCCACCAGTTGAGCCTTAAAGGTCTCTACGTTTCCATTAGGCCCACGTTTCCGTTTGTAAATCCATTTACAACCAATAGGAACAATTTCTTTGGGAAGCGAAACCAAGTCCCAAACTTGATTGTGATACATAGAGCCAATTTTGAATTCCATGGCTTCTTGCCATTTACCCGAGTTGATGTTTAAAATCGCCTCTCTATAAGTCAAAAGATCATTTCCTTCTATCAAGAAAACTCTAAGTGCACCTTCAGATATCTAACTATACCTAAAAGGTGGCCTGGACATCCTTTCAGACCTACGTGGAGGGTGTGTTAAAGGTACACTGCTCTGTTAAACTTGAGGATCCATCAGTAGCTCATCAGGTTCCAGATTGACTTCATCAAGTACAATCTTTCTACAATCCCCACGATACTCAAGAATTTATTTCTCAAGAAAAGTGGTATTCCGAGCAACGAGCACGTTTTGTTCCTCTAGATCATAGAATTAGTATCCCATTGAATTCTTGGGATACCCAATTAACCTGTACTTGTACCCCCTGGGTGCAATTTTATCCTATTACGTAACTCTTACATAATTAGGAAAACCCTAAATTGTAAGATACTTAAGACTTGGTTTCCTACCCTTCATCATCTCATATGGAGTGGTAAGAACAACTTTAGATGAAACTTTATTAAAGATATGAGCAGCAGTGTCGAAAGCGTAACCCCACAGGTATTTTGGAAGAACGGTAAAGCACATCATCAATCAAACCATATCCAATAAAGTCTGATTCCTCATCTCCAAAATACCATTGTGTTGCGGAGTACTTGGAGGACTATATTGAGCGAGAATCCCATTCTCCTTTAAATAGTCTGAAAAATCACTGTCCATGTACTCACTGCTTGATCTGATTGGTTGCATATGCTAGTTTGTTTATCTACTTCAAGTCAGAATTCTTTGAACTTTTCAAAGGTTTCTGACTTGTGTTTCAATAGAAACACATAATTATATCGTGACCAAGCATCGATAAAGGTTACAAAGTATCAAAACCCACCAATTACAGTGTGATTCATTGGACTGTATACATCACTATGTATCAGTTCCAATAAACCAGTGGCACGATGTCCAACATCGATAAATAAAGATTTGGTCATCTTTCCTTGAATACAAGATTTACAAACTGGATAAGGCCCTATGGTTAAATTAGGTATCTGACCATCCTTAACCAGACGGGATAAGCGTCTCACACCTATATGGCCTAATCTCATATGCCACATTTCAGTTTCATTTAAAGTTTTCGATCTTGCACATTGTTACTAGAACTAGCTTGAACATTCATGACATTTCTCCCTGTATCCAATACATAATATCCATTCACTAACTGACACTCTACTAACAAAACATCATGCATATCATATAAATATAAAGAACGATTCTGTGTATTTACATGATAACCTTCACTGTCAAACATAGAAAGGGATACAATCTATCTGATAAAATTGGGTACATAATAACAATTATACAAAATAACTGTTCTATTACAAGGGAGAAGCAAATCAAAATGTCTAATAGCTTAGACCTGCAGGAACTCTCCATTTTCTGTTTTGAGCATCACTTCTTCTAGCTTCAGCATCCTAACTTCCTTTAGTCCCTACAATATATTGTAGATGTGAGAAGAGCATGTAGTATCTAATACCCAGCCAGTACAAGCATCAAATGCTAAAGAAATGTCAATAATGGTCAAGCACATACCTGAGGGAGTCTTCTTCACAGTAGCAAGGTAACTTGGGCAATTGCGCTTCTAGTGCCTGTCCTTGCAGCAAAAGAAACACTTTCCCTTTGCTTTCTTCTCATGAGGCTTGGATACTTGCTGCCTTTGAGGACCCATCCGGGGTGGTTATTCCTAAAGTTATTATTCAGAGAAATGTCCATGGTCTCCAAATTTTCAATGTACCTAATCATCTTGAGTATATGGGAATAACAGGACTGCCATCGCTTAGTCTAGCTTGAAAGAGCGCCTTGGCAACCCTATACATCTCAACTTGAGGTCGATCTCCAAAGAGCTACTTCAAATGCAGTATTATACCACTAGCACTGTCCATATGGACATGCTCCCGCTACAACTCTGTAGACATCGAGGCGAGGATGTACGGTTTAACTCTTAAATTGTCATCCAACTATTTCTGATATGTCTCATTTTCTTCAGGGGAGGCATCATTAGAAACACCTTCGGGCATCTTCTGATCTATAACATACCCAAGACTTTTAGAATCTAGAACAATTCTAAGATTCATGAGCCAATCTGACTAATTCTCGGCGCCTTTAGGCTGGTGTGCATCTAGTATGCGCACCAAGGAATTTATAGAGGCCATCAGATCAAATCTTACATAAACAAAACAAATAGGATATGTCAGCGAAATTAGTTAAATTGCTAATATTATGTTATAAATCATGGGTATAACAATTATACATTTTTCAATTTAAAACGCCCTTCCACTATTTTACATAATATCGATAATCTCTCAAATGGGAATACGATAGTTTAAACTCTTTTAAACTATAAAGCGAGAAGTAGGCCCCATTATAATTTACTCCAGCCTCACGCTGTAGCAATATTGGCCTTTATAAACCTAACAGGTAGACAACATTTACCGATTGCATCTTATGCAACCCTTACTTCTTGATCCCGAATACAACTTATCCTCATGCTGTAGCACTATTGGATAAGTGTATTCCAGATTAACTTGTCAATTATCAAATATATGTTACTGATACTACCCTCGTGCTATAGTAATATTGGGCAATACATTCGCATATATTTGCCTCATCTCATGTTTAATCAGTATAATCCAAACCCAACCGACCAAGTCCCTCACACTATAGCAATATTGAAAAAAGGCCGACGTGACTCGTTTAACACTGTATTGATAAGACAGATCAATATTTAATATTATCTCATAATATTATATATTTTAATCTGATTAACAGAGATTTTTCTAATTTAATAGATCCCCATCGCATTAGGAGGTAATTCTCAATTAATAAATATTTCTATATTAACACAATTAACCCCCATCAGTATGGTCGTGACTCTTAATACATAAAATTGATTCCGGTTTATAATACAGACCGATAACTTTTATCATTGCATCTCATAAACCTTACACATGCAAAATTAATTTTGAAACATTGTTCAAAATTACGTAACTAATGAACAGTAAAAAATACTGTTCAAGTGAATAGTTCCAGCGCCGTGGCGAAGACCACCAGCGTTGCAGCGCTGAGAGGTTGAACCCCCAACGCCACGACGCCATTGGGAGGTCAAAACCCCTAGCACCCCAACGCAGGCCAACCATCGCTCGAGCGCTATGAGAAAAACTTCTAGCACTGGCGTGACAAGTCTTCAACGTTGCGGCACTGGGTGGTCGAACCCCCAGTGCTACAGCGCCCAGTGTACCCCTTTTTGGCATACCTATTTCAACACTTGCATTGTGCTATTTATAATGGGTCTTTTCATTCTGTCCACTCAAACAACACCCAAATTACACAGAACTGACTCTGATACCATATTTTATAGGGGATCAATTGTGTACATGTATGTACTAGTGTGTTTATTACAAAATACGCATCTAATATATATTTTAGCATAGCAGAATTATAAAACATACAAGTAATACACTAATCATATATTAATCAAATTAATATATAAATAATAAATTTGAAAAATTACCAGTACGTGTAACGTTTTACACGTTTTGCTCTGGAGTCCGCTTGGAGTTATACTCGTTCTCAGTTCTAATTATCAACTTGGTAAGTTTGATAATCTAGAACAACAGCTCTTGAACTCAACGTAGAATTAACACTTAATCCTAAATGTTCAGTTATTAATCTATTGCTCTTGTCTCTCATGATGAAGAAAATGAAAATTGAAGCAACAATTGCTTCTCTTTTGTTTTAAGAGCATAAACGGAAAATGAAAGAAAACATAACACTTATTTCATTCTCTTCACTTTCAATTTCCGTTTCTTTTACACATATATCTCCATTTGCATTAAAAAATTAATATTATAATATAATATTAATAAAACATGCATTGTTGGTAAAAAATAATAATAAATAAAAACATAATAATTTTATGTATATAATGCATGACAACTATCATGCATTATATATATTATATTATTATAAATATAATATTATAAAATAATATATTTTATTAGAGATATTTTGATTATTTAATATTTAAATAATTAAAGTGTGAAATGACCATTTTACCCCTCATGAATAGTTACTAAGTATACCCCTTAGCGGGTCTTACTAAATCTCACACTTGGATAAACTCAACTAAGGGTTCACAATGCGTCAAGTGTCATTTTACAATTAGTAAATAATAATTATTGACTAATCGTTATATTTAACACTTAAGTACGCACATGCCCCCAGTGCACAACGAGTACACTCTATATCATGGGACTCCCTAGGTCTACGCCTGATTCGTCAAATGGAACTATTTTATAAGTTTGTGAGTCATACCCTACGCACACGTCATGAATATTATAAATCAGCGCATTGAACTATACAAGTTGAGGTTACAACACATACGTATAGTCCTTCCATCATATATATCTCGAATGTACGGGGACATAGATCCACACTGCCAAATTCTCATATGTTCATCCATAAACCTATCTCTAGAATGGTATCTCAATTGAACAATATGAGCAAAATGCTTTGTCATATTGTTTAACCCCACGGAAATACCTTTCCGGGTTAACTGGTTACGGCCATAAGACTTTTTTGAGATACTATCTTGAAGAATCTAGATATATCACTCCCTATGAGAGCTGATGAATCCCATATCTACACGCACCGGACTCCATGAGCATCGGACCATACCCAGCAACACCCAGCGGTCAGACCATGAAAGGTCTCTGACATGTGTGGAACCAAAGTATGGTGGATCACTTACAAGCCCACTGTGGTGCTCAGGTCAGAGGACCACATATACTACTCAACTCGAGAGGACCTTCCATTGACGGCAACATAGGATGTCTATTAAATACCTTATAAGTCTATTCAGTACTCAGTCCTAACTGAATACCTGTATGCCTATACAATCTCCAAGATCCTGGTCAGTTAGGAATAACTAACTGTATCCTATAGATATAGAAATACACTGATCTATGTAAATTAATAGGATCTACTAACAGACCCGCGTCAGCAGAAATAGATCAAGAACTATGTATTTGAGAGCATGCTTGCATAATAACAAATCCTAGCAATCTTTGTTCCGTTACAGACAATGTTCCAACTGTTGGAATATTTGCTAACTCTTAATACCAGTCTAAACTCTTTTAGATCGTATCTGAACTCCTTCAGATAAAACAAAGTCTATAGAGTAACAAGCATTAGACCATATAATTAAGAGTGTAATTAGAGATATAACAAAATATACTTTGTATAGATATCAAATATTTATACAAAACTAAGATGGCATGTAAGCACCCTAACAGTTTCATCATAGGCTATGGTTTGATTCCTTTAGTTGTTTTGCCAATTTTTTTTAATTTGTTAGTTGTGTTGCTAAAAATTATATATAAAAAACTAATTCTACAATAACTCAAAAACAAACTTGGCTCAGTTGGTTAATAGCATGTTTGTGTATATACAAGTCAGAGGTTTCATCCCTCTAAGTTGAGTTTCAATTTTTTTTTTAAATTGGTTTAGGACCCCAAAAATTGAACCGGACCAAACTGGTTTTTTTTGGTTCGGTTTTATAATTAATTCAATTTAATTTTGGTTCTCCTTTAAGGACAACCGAAAAAACCGAGGTCCGATTCGGTTCCGGCGAATATTGGACTAAACCAGATCGTACCCACCCCTAGATAGTTTGTTAGAGCTAGATTTTTAATTGGCTATTGATTAACAAACTTGTGTATAAATAGAGACACTGTGTTATATTCTTTTTTCTATCAATTCAAAGTAATAAAATCCAGTTTTAAAATTTTCCTACAAAACTTTCTCTATAAATTTTCCTACAAAACTTTCTCTATAAATTTTCCTAGCAACCAAACAGTCATATTTTCATTAACTATTCTACAATATATTGGTCAAAACCATTTAGAAGAACTTCCTTGGTGGTTTTCCTATGAAATAGAAAATGAGTTGAAGTGATCTTCTTAAAGAGTTCATTTTGGTTGATGTATGTTGACATGTGAATTACTGATTAGCATAGAAGTTTTTATGCGATTTTAATACATTGTTATTAGTGGGCAAGTAATAATAGCCATCGGTACCATGCAGGTTTCAGATGCAGATCCAGAGAAAGGAAATATCCAATTGAGTGAGGCACTGAAAAAAGATCCAAGCAAAAGCCAAGCTCGTTAGAATTGGTTCCTTCCCTTTGACTGAGCTGGGAAAACTAAAAGCTTACATATTGAATTTCAAATTAGTTGGTTAGTTTCTCTATATAACATACGAAATAGTGGCAGATATGAACAAGTTATCACAACTTAAAAACCGTAGTCTTTGCTTTTCATAGTATGGAAAAGAGATTCTCTAAGCTATGCTTGTTGAAATTTTCTGAAACTTTCTTTCAGTATGGATTAACTGGTTGAGCAAGAATACTGCAACTCGTGAGAGGAATGGGTCTTGTTCTCAGACCGGGAATCCTATCTTCCTATATGGCGATAATCCTTCTAATTGTTAAATCACTTAAACAATTTGTTAATGTGAAGGGTGTGTGTCACATTAACAAATTGATAACCTACGTATTAAATCTTCATACCTAGCTCGCCCAAGAGTACTTACGAAGAGTTGACTGAATCCCTTCCCTCTGCTCTGAAGCAGGACGCACTTTCAACTCAAGCGGAACTCTCTCTTTATCTTTAAATAAAGTGAAAAGCGCTTCCGTATTTCAGGCGTCTGGGACGCACTTATTGAAGTTGTGGCTGCTCTGCAACGTGCAGAAAAAGTGTCAAAGACAGTTGCCTGTTGATGCAATCGCAATTGGCTGTGTTTCATGTTATCCGTCCACGGTAAAAACTGATCCAATTACTCGTTAATAATTTCAACAAAAATCAAAGTGCATGTGGTGTTAAATTACAGTTTAACATGGATAAGTGTGTTAAAATCTGATCCAATTACTCGTTAATAATTCTTTATCTCTGCAGGCATTGCAGTTTGTTGGTCTGCTGTCTGGCAGCTGCTGCAGATACATGCCTCGTTTAGTTCTGGATCCTTTTACCGTGTTGAATGATCTACCAGTGACCCTCACTTTTCTTCTATCAGAATGCTGTTGGGAAACTGTTGCAGAACCATTCATGTCATATCTTTGGGCATCAACAGAACGTATTTATAATTGGCTAACTCATGCTGCCGCTGGTCAATCATCACCTAGCACACAACCTATTTACAAAAGTGAGAACGACATGGCTGGTTTTCTATTAAAAGTCATGCATTGCGCTCGAAAGATTACTTACCGCTAATAAGCGCTCAGCATCGATTTTAAATTTTTTTTAATGTCTATTTTAATTTAATAATAAAATAAAATAAAAAAATACTTCAATCACAAATTTTGTATGAAAGTTTTTTGTTAATATCAGCAAATTTTCTATACTGCATGTTTACCAATAAATTATTTGTGCGGGCGAATTGATAAATTGTAAAAGATATAAATTTTGTCTTCTTAATTTTTTTTTTTTAGAAAAAATTTAGTCTAAAAGTACTAATAAATAATACATAAAAGTAGTTTTATAACTCTTTTTATAATATAAGAATTCTTATTTTCTCTAAACTATTAATCTTAATAGGATTGGAATAAAATAATATCTTTATATTATTTTAAATTAGATAATTATCATAATTTAGATAATTAAAAGGATAACTATAATATCTAATATTATCTTTAATTAAATATTTTAGACAATTTATAATTTAATTTAATTTAATTTAAAAAATAATCTAATTATTTATTTAATTCCATAACTATTATAGATTGGACCAACAATTGATTAAACTCAACAAGTTTATTCAAATTAAACATGGGCTAATAAAATTAATTAATTGATCCTAATAATTTTAATCAAATTAAACTTGCGCCGTTTAATATTTTACATCCTACAATTAATCCAATAGTCTATTTTAGTGTGTATGGAGTCAACATGAGAACCTGATGGACCTACAAAATTAAGCTCCAATAAATTGAATTATTTGATTAAACTCTTTAATTAATATGATTTTATTTATTAATTTTATATTACTACATTATAAATATAAAACTGAACTCTTAATTTTGTAAATAAATTATAAAATAAAAAATTGTATTTATCCATTTAATAATTATTTTAGATAGAGCAATCATCCATAAGTGTTCATAATTAGAGTTAGGTCGAGTGTCCGTTAACCTCTCTAATTACATATTTATCTTTGATCCATGTTAATCTCCTTTTGAATATTTAATTTGTAAAATTCACAAATTTATTATTTTCTTTAACTCTTAAAGAAAACTGAGCGCTCGTTATGTTCAAGATTAGTATCAATTATCAAAGAAACAACTTATTTAACTTCATTTCAGAATGAGTGAATTTCATATCTGTGAGAAATGTTCCCAGCCATCTAATTTGTTATATTTATAAAATATTTAGTAATTGACTGAAAATATTTTATAGTCTTTCCCTTATAAATTAATAAACATATCTCAATGAATAGGAGTTCATTAATTAATCAGGATTAAGATGAATCCATATATGATTTTATTGTGATAAAATAAATTCTCTTTACTAATGGAGATTAACAGAGAATTAATTTTATCGTGATTCAATCCTATATAATCAACATTATATAAAGTGCCTCCATTTTATATGTCAACACATAGAATGATCTGGATAAGACCATTGTATACAATATAAAAATGAATTGCACTTATAGTCTATCAAAATGAAGTTTCCATCTCCATTTAGACTAAGAACTAGTTTAAATTATTATGCTTAAACTTAATCCTCTTATATGTAACTATTATGTACTAAGTTTAAGGTTACATATAATAATCAAGAAATTTCATGATATTTGAATAAAAGCAACCAAAATTGCAAACATAAAATTAAATGAATAATTTTTATTATTTATTTTTAGCAGTATCCAAATACAAATAATCATACTTTTAGGGTACATTTCCAACAATCTACTACTTGCTCTAAAACAGGTGAGACATGTCTCTTATCATATGACCCTTTAAGTGATTCTCAAAACTAGTAGCAAGTAGAGACTTTGTAAAAAGATCAGCATGGTTATTTAATGACTTCATCTTTCTTCACCATGACATCTCATTGTGAACTATCTCTCTGATCAGATGATATTTTTATTCTACGTGCTTACCTAGTTTTTGACTTCTTGGCTCTTTTGGAATTTACCACTACACAACTATTATCACAATAAAGTGTGAGGGATTTATCTATATCTGAAACAACTTCTAGATCCAATAAGAATTAGTGGAGCTATACGGCCTCCTTTGTTGCTTCACAAGCCGTTACATATTCGGCTTCTATGGTCGAATCGACAATATATGATTGCTTTATACTTCTCCTCACAATGGCTCCACCACCAAGAGTGAACACATATCCAGATGTGGATTGTCAAGAATCTAAGTCAGATTGAAACTCATAATCAATGTATCCTATTGGGATCAAATTCTTACCGGAATAGACTAGCATATAGTTTCTCATTCTTCGTAGGTATTTGAGAATATACTTTACTACAATATAGTGATCATATCTTGGATTGGATTGCTACGACTAACTATACCCACCGAATAACAAATATTGGGCCTAGTACATAATATGGCATACATTAGGCTGCCTACAGCAGAGACATAGGGTATCTGACTCATATCCCCTTGTTCTTGAGGTGTCTTAGGACATTGTGCTTTAGACAAGTGAATTCTATAGCAAGAAGGTAAATTGCCTTTTTGGAATTCTGCATTAAAAACCTTACAAGGATCTTATCTATGTACGATGCTTGAGACAGAGTTAAGAGTTTGTTTTTACAATCTCGATTGAGTTGGATCCCAAGAACATAGCTTGTTTCTCCCAAATCTTTTATTTGAAATTACTTAGCTAGCCATTTCTTTATATTCGATAATACTTCTTTATTATTTTCATCAATATTTTGCTCAAAGCCATAAGATTTGATAGCTTGATTAAATCTTATATTCAAAGATCTAGATGCTTGTTTAAGCCCATAAATAAACCTTTACAGCTTGCACACCTTTTGCTCTTGATCTTGTACTATGAATCCTTCTAGTTTGACCATGTAAATGTTTTCATCAAGATTTCCATTTAGAAAAGTAATCTTGACATCTATTTGATAAAACTCAAAATCTAAACAAGCGACAATAAATAAGAGAACGCGAATGGATTTTAGTATGGCTGCTGGCAAGAAAGTCTCATCAGGTATAACCCTTTGCTACTAGCCTTACTTCGAAAGTTTTCACTTTTCCATTGATCCTTCTTTTCTTTTGTAGACCCATTTGTCGGCGATGTTGGATCTTAGGCACGTGGGTGTATGCATGTGCACTTGTGTCTATTGCCTAAAGCAGTGAAAATATAAATTTTGCAATAAACACAATAAATAAATATATTGATCACATTAATATATTAATAAGGTTAGAGAACTTACCAAACGTGTAATGTTATACATGTGTTTTTTCTGGAGTTCGCATGGAGACCAACTCGCATGCAGTTCTAATCACCAATTCGGTGGGCTTGGTGAGCTAGAACAGTAGCTCTATATTTAGCCTGGGATTAACTCTTAATCTCCAAAATGGCCGGGAGTGAATTTACATCATTTTCTCCAAAAGGATAAGAAATAGAGATTTGAAGCAATTCACAATTGCTCCAATTAGAAGTGTAGCCTTTTTTTTTTCTTTTCTTCTTCTTTCTTTCTTCCTCCTTTCCCTTTCTCCTCCATTTCTTCTTCTCTTCTCTCCCTCGGCCGTTTGGCCAAATCTTTTTTCTTTCTCTCTTTCTTTCTTTATGTATATAATATATAATACAATAATAATATAATAATAAATATATAATAATATATATAATATAAAAAGAAAGATATTTTGATTATTTAACTATTAAATAATCAAACTAAGAAATAACCATTTTGCCCCTTATGAATAGTTACCAAGTTCACCCCCTAGTGGGTCCTACCAAATCCCATACTTGGATAAACTCAACTGAGGGTCCACAATATGCTACGTGTCATAATACAATTAGTAAATAATACTTATTAACTAATTATTATATTTAACACTTAAATATAGACACGCACGCATTCTTGTGGAAGTGCTAAATATTGCTAGATTAAATAATTTAATTTAGCACGCTGCCCCAGTGCACAACGAGTACACGCCATATTGCGGGACTCCCTAGGTCCTACGCCTGATTTGTCAAATAGAACTATTCTATGAGTCCGTGAGCAATGCCCCATGCGAACGTTACGGATATACAATCAGCGTGTTAAACCATACAGGCTGAGGTTACAACGCATACATATAGTCCTTCCGTCATGATATCCTGGATGTGCAGGGATATAGATTATCACCGTCAAATCCCCTTGTGCTTATCCATGTCCTATCTCTAGACTTGTATCTTAATGAACAATATGCGCAAACTCCTTTGCCATATTGTTCGACCCTGGCTGAACTCTTTCCCGGGATGATTACTTATGGCCACAAGACTTTCTGAGATACAGTCTCGAAGCATCTGGATATCAAACTCCATATGGGAGCTGACGGATCCCATATCTATAAGCATCGAACTCCACAAGCATCAGACCATACTCAGTGACACCCAGCGGTCACACCATGAAAAGTCTATAACATACGTGGAACCAAAGTATGGTGGATCACTTACAAGCCTACCGTGGCACTCAGGTCAAAGGACCACGTATACTACTTAACTCGAGAGGACCCTCTGTTGACGGCTTACATTGGATGTCTATCAGAGGCCCTCGTGAGTCTATCCCATATCCAGTCCTAACTAGATACCCATATGTCAATACGAGCTCCAAGCTCACAGTCCGTTAGGAATGACCATCTATACCCGATAGGTATGACATATACTGATCTATATATAAAAAGGTATCCACCGACAGACCTGTATCGGAAAAACTAGATCAGGGACAATTATTTGAGAACATACTTGTATAACTTACATTTTCTGGCACCCGATTGCAACTCTTGCAACTATGCAGTTACTAGTATATTCCCAGGTCTATGTCCCATTATAGACAAGGCTCTAACTCTTGGATCTGCTGAGTATTATAACCAACTAACACTTAACTGTGCTAACATTTAGCAATTATATGTCTCAGCGTGGCTAACTATGAGCCTTTATCTAAACTCTTTAGTTTTGATCCAAACTTCTTCAGATCTACAATGTCTGTAACGTTACATGCATAATACCATATAATTAGGTATTAGCGATTTAATGGGAATGTACACTTGTATAAATACACAAGTATATGTACATTCAGGGATGGCACGTAAACATCGACCCTAACACCATTTGTACCTAATAGGTATAAATCCTTTGGGAAGATTTTCATGCTTCAAGACATTTTTCATTGTCAAAATCTTCTATAGTAGCTAAGCGCAAGTGTATACAATCTAATTCTGTCAATCAATTACTAAAATTATATCAACTTAATTTTATTCATAAAACTAAAATCTGAAATTTAATTAACTAACCTAATTCTATCAATTATATTAACCTAAGCAGCAAACAAACAAAGAGATAAATTCATTAATTGATAATAATCTACGTATAGACTCATCCTTTAATATTTCATTGGATTCATTAATATCTTAGTTAATCCCTTAATACTAATTGTTGACTTAGACACTAATCTCATTATAAGCCTCTGTTGATGGTCAAGTGACTATATTATGCATTCTAACAATCACCTATATGTCTATGGTAATCAAATTAGAATGTAATTAATTAAGATAAAGATTAAAGCATGTTATACATGCCATCTAGGTATATGGCTATCCTACATGGAACTCATAGTTGTTATCCTATGATCATGCATCAAACTATCTTAGGCTAAAGACATAAATTCCTTTGTCAAGTCCATCATGGTTCCTCAATCATTCAAAATATTGGCCAGATATAATGAAAGCATTAAATTTAACTACATACTAGGTTCATATAGTCCAAACCTAGATAAACAATGTTTAGCTCATCACAAAACCAAAAGTATCAAATCAATCCATAAAGAACAACAAGAACAAGAATATAATGATAAGAAAAGAGAAGAAAAACTAATCAAGAAGATGTCTTGGGTTGCTTCTCTTTCTTCCTTGGCTTGAATCTTCAATCTTGTTTCTTGGCTTTGACATTTGATTTTGTGATGTGAATTCTTTCTCTATATTTTTTTTGCCTCCCTAAATTTTGTCTTTTTTCTTTGAAAAGTATGCATTTATATGTGCTTTAAAACCCTGGTGACAAGGGTCTTCGAATCCCATTTATATTAGGACGAAAAGAATAATTTTTCTCACTAATCGCACCAATGCCGCGACGTTGTGACCTGGGGAAGTATTGCTACCTTTCTTCGATCGAGGGCTGCAGTGCTACCAAGCTAGCACCGTAAAGCTATAGTCTCAATAAATGGGAGTTGCTGCACCTAGCCTTGGCGCCGCAATGCCCAAACTTAATTTCCAATGGTTACGTATTTTATGCGCACCTCACTTATTTCTCGCTTGATTTGCCTCCCGTTTATTTCTATTTGTCACAGTTGCCCTTGTGCACCTATTTAAGATCAAAAACATGAATAAATAGCCTATTATTCATAATTTAGAGCAAAATACCCAAGTTGGGGGGGTACTAAATATACTATCTAATTATGCCCCTATTATTTATATGTCAATGGATCGTCTACACTGTCATAGTAGATTACAACTTGTGCTTCTTTAACTAAAGTATAACATATGTGTGGTCTTACTACCTTTTCACTGTGCCTAGGTAGTAGTGGTGTATTCTGACGAGTAGGCATGTTTTTTTGATTTTGTGAGCCAACAATAATTGTTGGTTGCTGAGGTCCAACCTCATCGAAAAGTAGTTCCTTGATAACAACTTTGCTTCAAGGTATGTGATCTCTTATATAATTATCCTTAAGAAAAGTAGCATTTATCTATACAAATACTTTGTTGTTGATGATTATAAAAGAAACCATATTTTGTCTCTTTGAGGTAGCCAACAAATAGTCATAACTTCGAACATGGTTCCAACTTTTCAGTCTTTCCCTTTAGCACGTATACTGGACACCTTTATATACGAAAGTGTCACAAAGAAGGCTTGCGACCATTGCACAACTCTAAGGGTATTTTAGAGACTAATTTAGATGGTATTACATTAAGAATATACATTGCTATTTGCAATGCACATCCCCAAAAAGAAATGGGTAACAATGAGAAACTAAGCATGGATCTCACCATACTAGTAATATTCTATTTTTCCTTTTGATAACACCATTTTGTTGTGGTGTTCCTAGAGCAGTGAGTTGGGATATAATCCCATGCATTTTTAGGTGATCTCCAAATTTAGCATTGAAGTATTCACCTCCTCGATCAAATCAAAGTGCTTTTAATGGTTTATTGAGTTGTGTTCTTGGATTCAACTCAAATATTTTTTAACTTTTCAAATGTTTTCGATTTTCTATGCATCAAATATATATAGCCATAGTGAGAATAATCATCAACAAAAGTGACAAAATATTCATATTCTCCTCTAGCTTGTACATTAATCGGACCATAAACATTCGAATGTACTAGTTCTAAAGGTTCGTAAACTGGTAAAGTACCTACCTTTAAACTATTGAAAGGTTCGTTCTTAACTAGTCGTTGTATTCTATTTAGGTTAATATAACCTGATCTAAGGTGCCAAAGAAATGTTTCATCATCAAGATAAATCCTTTGTTTCTTAGGTTTTGGTTGTTCAAGCCTAAACATTTTAGTATTAAGTAGGTTTGCATTTTTAGGCGTAGGATATAAAGACCATTCTTTAAATTACAAATGCATTTATTCAAACCATTTCTAGAAATAAAAATTGAATTATTTTTAAATGAAATGGAATAACAATGTTTTAAACATTTAGAGACAAATCATATTTTGTCTAAAATCAGGAATATAATAAATGTCTTACCAATTTAAAAATGATCCTTAAACCTAAGCCTAACTACTACTGTTTTAGCTAAAACAACGGCCCCAATACCCATTCGCATTGTAAACTCTCCATCTGCTAATGTTTGAGAAGAATCAATCATCTATAAAGAAGAACAAATATGATTAGTGGCCCCGGAGTCAACTACCCATGGGTATTTATTATCTTCCACTAAACAAGTTTCAAGAACAAGTAAATCACATTTACCTTTCTTTTTCTTCTTGAGCTTTTCTATATATAGGGTACAATTCCTCTTCCAGTGGCCTTTGTTTTTTACAGTGGAAACATTTTCCTTTGCCTTGGCCTTGTTGCTCTTATTCTTCTTATTATTGTTCTTCTTTTTAAGTTTGCCTTTTGATGAGCCATTTCCTCCATTATTCCTCTTTTTATTCTTGGAAAAGGAAGGCTCCTTATTGACAACATTTTTCTCCTCTTGTTCGCCAATATTGATGGATTCAAAGGTTTGGAGGTCATTGAGCAATTGAGTCATGTTAAACATAATTTGTTCATGAAATAGTTACTCGTATATGGAAGAAAACTCAGAGATAGATTTTTTAAGATCATCCTTACTTGAGTATGCTTATCTTTCTTTTCTTTTATAAATATCAACTTTATTAAAATGAACAATCATTTTAAGTACATGCGTACGAACTAAGGTTCCACTCTTCATCCTAGCATTAATAACTACTTTCACCGCATCATACTAGGATTTCTTATAAGGATGCCCAAACATTGCCTGAAGTGAATCCCCATATTTATTTAGTGGTTTTCATCTTCTTATGCTTACTTTTAAGCACTTCTGACATGTCTGCTAACAAGTAGAAGTGGGCCTTTTCATCAACATCAAGCCAACAATCATATTACTTCTTAGCCTCTTGTAAAGCATTAAGAACAAACCTTTGAGGGCAATGATCGGTGAGGATAAAGTTTTGGTTCTCACAGACGAGTACAATGTTCATTGTACTTTTCTATTTCACTAGTTAATTTATCATTGGATAATATTGGGATTAAGGGATTTGTTATTTTGCTAAAAATAATAAATAAAGGGACAAAAGCATTCATGCTTAAATATCATTACAATTATGGTATAACACTTTAAACATAATGTTTGATGCAAAAGAATAAAAGTAAAAATCCTAGGAAAAAATTATATACTTTCATAATCCAATTTATCAAAATTGATATGTTTTCGTAGGGTAGGTTAAAGCAATTTCAAATTAAATTGAGACAATCTCAATTAATTAATATTTTTAAGTTATCTCATAACTTCTACATTAATTAACTACCATTAATTTTGATCTAAATATAATTATCTTTATAATTATATTTATGTAAGTGTGATGCATCATTTCGGATTCATTAAACTTAACTTCAAAGTTTCCACCGTAGGGTAGGTCAATCTAGAAATACATCTAAGAATCCTATCTCTTGGAAGTTAACCTTGATATTGATTGTAACGGACACCGTCCATAAGGAGAACGAAAGCAAAGCCTGTTCATGAAAACAATATATTTGGGTCTATGTATGCTCTATGTCCAGTTAGACATTAATCGCCATAGATTCAAGAGAAGCCGAGACTAAGAATTTTTGTTAGCAAATGAGGTTTGTTGCTAAACTTAGGTTGGGATATAGCAAGCAAGAACTATTACTAGACTTGGGCTATGATGTAACAAGCGTGTCGCAGAGCTTGGGTTTTTTACGGAGAAGGATAAGCGAAGCTCTATCAACAAGACTGTGAGACTTTCAATAAGCAAGGACGCAAAGTCCTGGGTTGATGGATAAAAATGAGAAAAGGGATAAAAATAACTAAGAAGTTTGTGTAAATTATATGTATTAAATTATTGATCATGATTACCATGAGAAATTATGCATGTTTATAGGCTATAAAATCCTTTACAAAACCTGCTTTTATAAGGGAAAGAATCTTAATATAACACAAATTTCTATCTTACACAAATTCCTAAATAAGCTATAATATATAATTAAGCCTAAAATCCTAAAATAGAAAAGCCCACTAGACACTTTTTGTGCCAGCGTCAACAATGCTCCCTGTAAGCCGGTCAAAAAGATATTTTTGTTAATGCTTGCAACACTTTAGTCGACCAAAATCGTATGCTGCCAACCTGGTACTTCAAAATCACCTGGGACAAGTAATGCACTTCAAATTACCCTATGTAAAGCCTTTATGGTCTTCCCATTAAACCATTTAGTTTTACTCTCTTGAAATTACCCGTCTGAGGTCGCTCTATATCAATCAACGGTTACCCAAACTTCAGGAGTTCAATCAACTCACCCATATGATTTATTCTCTGGTGATCACCTTGTAATAAATCTAGGCTAGTTAGTCGAGTTGCCTTCGTCATTTCTTTAGGAACTCACCCGTGGTATTTTATTCTTTATTGAAGATCAACTTGGTAACTATCCCTTTTGAAAATTGCCATACCCAGCTCATTTCATTTAATCTTTCATCATAAACTTCTCCTCAGGTTGCCTGTGTTAAATATGATACTTTAATCATTAGTGAGGATTGCTCTGAATACCTATCCTGGAGACTCTCATTGTAGATTATTTTATTGTGGCCGTTTCTTCATTATAAGTAGGTTGCGCATTTTTAAAATCAAAGACCAATAAATTGGGTATAATAATGCTTATAAGAAGCCATGAAATTGGTTGACCCTTTTGAAGCCATGCAAAGTCTTTCAAAGGCCAACACTTTGATATTACTTCATAGCTGATTTTTAACATTCCATTTATGCTATCATGGCCACTTATATAATCTTTTAGCATGGCTGAATAAATAATGCCATAAAAATAACTTTCAGGGCTAACTTTTATGTTAATCTATCATTTTTAACTGCTAAAGTTGATTCAATAAATATGACCATGTAACTAAAAGGCCGTCTTAAAATCAATTTATAAAGTTATACAACTATTTCTAAGTCTGCATTTCCCTTTTAGTTATTAAAAATTATTGTCCATGCATCTAATATGGTCATCTTTCACATATAAAATCTAACCTCAATCCATGCACACTTCTTGGCCGACCTATCATGGATAATTTCAAATAATGCAATTCTCAAACTTTATCTAAGGCTAATTTTTACCCTGAATAATGCATAAAAAGTCAGCTTAACCTTAATCCGAAGTATCAGATGAGATAGTTGGCTTAACAGGGAAATACATAACACATCGACCTCCTATCAAAGCAAAATCATCCACTTAATTTTTATTTCTTAAAACATGCCAACTTCATTCATATAACAAACAAGCCAATCTATTATCATGGTTATTTCATCATTGCCTTTTTCTTTTACTTTAGCCAATTTCTTATAATAGCCGAGTTGTTTGTCCCTTCCATCTCTTGAATTAACCAAAGTTCTTTTATTCTTGTCAACCGATCACTATAATGGTTGATTATCTTATATAAATCAACATGCAATCAATCTTTACAAGAGTTGTAATTTTCCCATACCAAAGTAGAAAAATCTTATTCTAACTGGCTATTTCCCAATTATGTCATAAGCCGATTTCATCACATTGTTGAGAACCCATTGTCATGTTAGAAGAAATGACAACACCATTGTAATTCCTCCATGCAAAAATGGGCAATTTTCCCTTTTACGTGGGCGATCTTGCCTAGGCCAATTTCAACGGTACTTACCAGACTGTTGGCTTTGTAATTTTGTAATTACTTAACTTTTTTTTTTTGATGAGTTGCTCAACCGTCCTCTTGTCCAACCACCGATGTGACTATACTCATACCAAGTATAACCTTGAACACATCATTCGAACGTATAAAAGGGGCCGATGTCTAGAGCTTTAAATGACTGAACACAAGCTCACATTTGAGCACTTTGCATGCATGTAGCCAGCAAGGCAGTGTTAGATAAACTTCAGTAAAGACCTAGAGCTGAGCGACAAGAACATAGAGCCTTTGGAGAAAGACACTACACATTTTCGGCAACACTCATATTAGTAGCATATGGTATGAGCTAGCTTATTTGGAAGACAAAGAGTGTGAAGTGACGAGATAGGTTTGGAAAATTGCCTTTGGTTATGGGCTCAAGTACAATTGTGGTGTCTTTTGAAGTGGGTGATTCTGATTTTTGCCTAGGCTAATTTCATTTTCATTTCTTTAGCATGAAATCGCCCTTTTATATTATACTGTCATGGGCAATTTGCTTCATTCTATTATTTCATCTTTTTCGTTTTTTATTTTCATTTTCATATTTTTTTTTAAAACTGGAGGGCCATTTTTGCATGATTTATAATGGCCAACTTTTTATTTTATTCATGGCCGACCCTTATCTCATCATAGCCACTTAATTTTGAAATGGGCGATTTTAAATTGCCGAACTCATTATGGCCACTTATAGCTCATCATTTTTCATTTGCATCATTATTTGTTTATTTGCTTAACCCCTTTTTTTTATATTATATATATATATATGTATATATTATAAGGTGGCTATGCATGATTTGGCCAAATTGGGCGATTTGCTCTTCTTCGTTTTTTAGGTAGGCAATTTTGCATGTTTTGCCTATATATGTTATAGGGTCGCCCTGATCATCTTTGAAAATTTTCCTTGATATAATTCATGGTCGTTTATTGTGTTATTTGCCTTTTTTGGTCACCCAGTCTTTAAGTCCATAATGACTTCTTCTTTAATAATCACCAAGCATCCCTTTATTTTTTAAAATTGCTTACCAAGCATCATTTGGTGGATATTGGCTACGGTCACCTTAGTTGCCCATATTAAAGCTTTCATAAGTTCCTTAGTAAAACAATTACCCTAGGTACTTTGGTGATTGTCATCTCTTAAAAATTGCCTATAGATTCCTCTTGAGGCAAAGAATCACCTGGATATATTCAGATCCATTATTTTACCCTTGAAGTTATCCATGACAAGCATTTGATCCTCTTAATTGTCTGAAATTGCCCCAGATGAATTGGCAAACATGCCCCATAGCCTACAATTTTGGCAGTCTTAAATAGGCCTTTCCAATTTGGATCTACATATGCACTTGATTTAAATTAGCTTAGACATATTTTTTTCCAAGTTTATCTATCAAAAATCGGTTGTGTTGAGGATTTTTTGTTATCCAACTATAATAGGGTTGATTTTACTTCCTCTAATTCGTGGTCGATCTGAGGGTATATCACTTATGGTACTACATACTTTAATCACGTGATGACGACCTCCTTTGGAAAGTACTTAGCTTAATCATTTAGGTCACTCTGGATACCTTAGCTGGGTGAGCCTTTATCTACCTTGTTCTTATTCATTGATAACCAGACTTTCCTCTACAGTTTTTCATTCCTGCTGATTGACCTAGATGACCGTAGGACCATTGTCGGTCTATTTCCATAGAGCTTTTTGTTGAGGCTGTCACTCTTGGCCAAGTACTCTTCAATCTCTCAGACATCACCTAGATTCTAAATGATATGCACAAGATGCCTTAATAGCTCATGTCTCTGCATTCTCATTTTCTACGTTTTTGTTGACTTCGCATTTGGATAAACTTAATAGCCTAACTGATTAAATATGCTCTGTCTTGGAACACTGAACTTCTTGGAGATCAGCTGGACACTGATAGCCTTACACACACATTACGAAAATAACAAAACAGTGTGTTGAACCATACAAGTTGAGATTAATACATATTCGTATAATTCCTCCGTCATTTATATCCTAGAATAGTGGAGATATAAATCATCACTGTCAAGTTTCCATATGCTCAACTCAAAATTTATCTCCAAATTCGTATTCCGATAAACAATATCCACAAACACTTTTGCGATATTGTTTCTTACACGAGAAACTTTTTTTTGGGTGAATTACTTATGGCCAGAAGATTTTATGGAACACAATCTTGGAACATTTGGACATACTATTCACCTATATAAGTTGATGGATCCTATATCTATATACATCGAACTCCATGAGTTTTAGATCATACCTAGCGACGCCTAAGGGTCAGACCATGAAAAGTCTCTAACTTGTGTGGACCTAAGTGTAGTGGATCCCTCACAAGTCCACTGCAGTGCTCAGGTCAAGGGACTACGAATATTACTCAATTCAAAAGGATCATCCATTGTTAGTTTTATAGGATATCTATTAGATCCTAATTAAGCTTGTTTAGTATCTAGTCCTCACTGGATACTTGCATGTTTATACGAGCTTCCACTAAGCTCATAGTTTGCTAAGAATAACCATCTGGACCATCCAGAATAGACATACACCGATTTATATTAAATATAATTTTCACCGACAGACCCACATTAGTGAAAATAGATTAGGAACATAACATTTAAAAATATACTTACACTATAACATTTCTTAGCACTATTTACAACCCTTTGCAACATGTCATTGCTAGTATACCCCCGGGTCTTTGTGCCATTTCAGACAAGGCTTTAAATTTTAGATCTCACTGACTCTTATAACCTGCTAACTCTTATAAGGACTGGGTACTGAATGGGCTATTATAATGTTAAAACATTGTCTGAAGATTTAGATCAAGAATATAATGTTTAAAAACATACTTGCACTACGACATTTCTTAGCACTGTTTGCAACCCTGTACAACATGTCATTACTAGTATACCCTCGAGTCTTTGTCCCATTTCAAACAAGGTTTTAAATCTTTAGATCTCACTAACGCTTATAACCTACTAACTCTTAGCAATTATAACTCTTAGCGTAGCTAACTCTTAGCACTGGTCTAGACTCTTTTTAACCAGATTTGAACTCTTTTAGATCAAACATTTTCTAAAGTGTTACAAGTATCTTACCATATATTAAATATAATTTGTGATTTAATGAAATATTAATTACATAAATAAAAATATCTAAACAAAATGGGATGACATGTAAGCATAAATCCCAACAACTCCTACTTGCTCTAGTGTCATTCACAATAATATCTAATACCTATCATTTTTATGTGTTTCTCAAACACATTAAGAGTTAACGCTTTAGTTAGTGGGTCTGCTATATCATTCAGGAAATATATCCTAGATTCTATTATATCTCCAATAGCAAAGAACTTTTTAATTATATGGTATTCAGAGTTCCCATGATCAAAATTCTAGTGCGCCTTATGGCTTCTTGGCTTGAGCAATTTCCTTGTTATGGGATAGGATCCACTAAGCTTGGAATTATTCTAAGCTCTGCAACTGATTTGTATTTTTATAGAACTTCTTTTGCAAGCTTCTCAAAGCCATAACAGATTCTGTCTCCAAGGTAGAATCAACAGTGGATATTAATGTATAGCACTTTCAAATAACAATGGTACCGATGAAAAGAAATACACAACTAGATGTAGACATTCAGTCATCCAAACCAAACTAAAAGTCTAAGTTTGTGTATCTTCTCATATGTAAGTAACTTTCTCCATTAGTTAAAAACTTATCTTCTATACCTCTTAGGTATTTTAGATATATTTCATGATCAAGTAATGGTCATTACCGGGATTAGACCCATATTAGCTCATAACACTTACAGCTATCCAGATCTGGATTTTGTACATAACATGGCATACATTAAGCTATTTCTAACTAATGTACATTGTATGATAGACACTCTAACATTTTCATCTTGTCGAGGACACCTCCTCTTAGAAAGATGAATGCCAAATTTTAAAAGTACATTAACTGTCTCACAGTTACTGAGTTATACTTTTCAAGAATATTGTCTATTTACGAAGATTGGGATAGTTCTATCAGCCTCCTAACTCTATCTCTATAACACTTTATAGCTAGTATAAAGGAAGCCTTTTTTTCAAAATTTCATGAAAACAGAACCAAGTGCTAGACTTGATTGTCATGCGTAAAGTCAATTTAGATTTTATGGCATCTACCATTTTTCAAACCAATGTCCAATGTCATTTTTTATATAAGTCAAATAATAATTTTCTTCAACTAAGAAAGCACCAAGGGTGAAGCATACCTATTATGTAACCCTTGATATCCTTTCAGACTTTTGTTGAGAGTGTGTTACAGATATTTGACTCAATTAAAATTTAAGCTCTATCGTTGGTTCATATTTATCTTAATTGACTTCATTAAGTTCAATTTTTTTACAATCCCCACAAACCTATGAGAAACTATTTCTAAAAAAAGGTGGCAATATGAGAAATAAATGCATTTCGTTCATCTGGATCATAGAACTAGTATCCCATAGGATGCTTGGGATGCAAAATGAACTAATACTTGTACCTCTTAGGTGCAAGTTTATCCTATCGAGCAACTCTTACACAAACAGGACAACTCAAATCTTAACTTACTTAAAACTTGATTTCCTTCCAGTCTATATCTTATACAAAACAGAAGGAATAAATTTTGATAAAACTTTATTCAATAAGTTATTAGCATTTATTAGAGCATATCCTAAAGATATTTTAGAAGATTGGTGAAACTCAATATTGATTGGATTATATCTCATAAAAGTTCAATTCCTTCTCTCTAAAACATTTTTTGCTTTAAGAAGTAACTAGAGGACTATACTGAGTCAGAATCTCATTCTCCTTTAAATAATCTATAAATTTACTGTTCACATATAAATTGCCTCGATTTGATCAAAGGCATTAAATATACATAAAGGTTTATTTCTCTATTTTTAGTCGAAACTATTTGAACATTTCAAAAGTTTTCATCCTACGTTTTCCAGAAACGCATATCTGTATTATGACAAATCATGATGAAGTATCAAAATTTACCTAATGGTAGTATGATTCATTGGACCATATACATTACTATGTACAAGTTTCAATAAATTAGTAGATCAGTATCTAATACTTAGATAAGTATTTGGTCATTTTTTCTCAAATGTAAGATTCATAAATTGGATAAAGTTTCATAGTCAAATCAAGTATCTGGTTATCCTTAACCAGTTGGGATAATGGTCTCACGACTACATGACCTAATTTTATATCCCATAATTCATGATTATCTAAAGTTCTCGACCTACTATTTATTTTGTTCACCTAGACATTTCAAGTTGTATTTAAGATACAATGACCATTCATTAACTAACATTCAGTTAGCAAAACATTATTATTATCATATTTACATGAGGAACTATTCTTGATGCATCCATGATAACCCTCTATTATAGGGAGTGATATGATTTGCCTAATAATATTTGGCATAAAATATCAATTATACAATGTAATGCTTCTACCCAAATAAAGAAGTGGCTTAAAAGTTCTAACAGCTACCATATCTAAGAAATCTCCATTTCCTACATGAGGTTGTACTTCTACTTTCATAGCTTCCTAACATTCCATAAATCATGCAACATCTTGAAAATGTTAGACGGTATCTCATACCTAACTAATTTAGTATCATATGCTAATGAAATATCTATGATTGGTAAATAGACATCTAAGGTAAGGTATATAAAATAATAACGATTCTATTTTAAACCTCATCAGAATGAAAATACTTTTCATTGTTATTATTCTCTATCTGTGGTTTAGATATATCAACTTATTTTTTAGACGGAGCACTACACTACCTGCACATCTCATTTGCCTATGCTTCTACTAAAGATCTTTAGACATCGAGGTTAGGATAAATGATTTAACTCTCAAATCATTCTTAAATCAATTTCTGATAAATTTTCAACTCTTCTAAAGAGAAATTATCAAAAACACCTCTTTGTTATCTTTGATCAATAATATATCCAAGTTTTTTCTAAATCTATAACTATTCTCAGATTTATTAACAAGTCAAAATATTTCTTGGTACTCTCTAGTTTGTATGCTTAGATAAAGTATACTAATAGATTGCTCATATTGATCTTATCTCTATAAGATATCTAAGAGATGTTTAGCGAAATATTTTTAATCATTAATTAATAACATTTTAGATCATGGGTATAACTTTTATACAATTTTAATCTAAAGACGCCTTTCTACTGCTATACATAATCCCTTAAATCTCATAAAGGGAAAAAATAGTTTAAACCTTTTTAAACTCTACAACAAAAAGTATACCCTATTGGCATTTTACTTCACCCATGGGCTTTAGAGATCTTGGACTTTATAAACCCAAAAGGTAGACAACTCTTGTTAATTCCATCTCAGGCAACTCTTACCACTAATCCTAAATACACCTTATCTGTATACTTTAACGGTATAGGATAAGTGTAATCCATATTAACTTATCAATTATCAAATATATGCTACCAATACTATTCACACACTTTGTTGATATAAGGCAATACTTTCACAAATATTTGCTTTATCTCATGTTTAACCAGTATAGTACAAATCACATCGACCAAATCCCTCACACTTTAGCGATCTTGAGAAAGATTGATATGACTCATCTACACCGTATTGATAAGACAGATCAACGTGTAATATTATCTCATAAAATACTATTTAATTTGATTAAGAGATTTTTTTGCATTCTTGTCCACAAACACATTAGCCACATCATGCATAACAAATTAAGCTTTGTTGTATGCCTTTATTTTGGTCGAATGAAACCAAAATAAGTGGCCAATTTTCTCTCAATGGCAAATAAATGAGAGCCACCTTTGCTTATGGTAATGCATCATTTGATTTGCCAAAAGAATGCCTAAATGAAAGGCAAATTTCTTGCCAAATACATTATGAAACAATGCCACCTCTTACTTATTATTTGATTTGGCCGAATATAAAACAATGCCATTATTACTTTTTGCTTTCTTTTACAAATCAATTCATGCAATTTTTTTAAACAAATTTCATTTGTTTAAATAAAATAATTCTTAACACTTAATAAATAGATTAGGCAATCAAGACTTGCCATGTGTCATGCAAATACCAATTAATGGCATGATATATGACATTCAATAAATAGGATAAAGTGACAAGTCTCACTTGTCAAGATCCCAGGCTTAAAACTTAAACCCTATGATCTCCCTAAGAGACTCTGAAATAATTCTGAATTTTTGAAAACTTTTTAGATTTGAACTATTCAATCTGGTGCACTACCTTAGTGCACAACAAGTAAACTTTATATAGTGAGATTCCCTAAGTTCACACCCATTTTATCTTACGAAACTCTTTCTTAAGTCATTAAATATTTCCCTACACACACATTATGGAAATAATGAAACAATGTGTTGAACCATACAAGTTGAGATTAATACATATTCGTATAATCTCTCCGTTATTTATATCCTGAAAGAGTGGAGATATAAATCATCACCGTCAAGTCTTCATATGCTCAAATCTATAACTTATCTCCAGATTCGTATTTCGATAAACAATATCTGTAAACACTTTTGCAATATTGTTTCTTACATGAAAAATATTTTTTTGGGTAAATTACTTATAGCCATAAGATTTTATGGAGCATAATCTTGGAGCATCTAGATATACTACTCACCCATATGAGTTAATAGATCCTATATCTACACACACTAAACTCTATAAGTATCGTACTATACCCAGTAGTCAGACCATGAAAGGTCTCTAACAAGTATAGAACCCAAGTATGGTGGATCACTCATAAGTCCACTGTGGTGCTTAGGTTAAGGGACCATGAATACTACTTAACTCGAAAGGATCATTCATTAATGGTTTTATGGGTGAAGGGGTGGGCATAGCTCCTTCTCCAATCGTCTTTTGAGCCCAACCCTCTTTGATGTCTATTGGAGATCCTAATTGAGTATGTCTAGTACCAAGTACTCACTGAATACCTGCATGTCTATACGAGCTTCCACTAAGCTCATGGTTTGCTAAGACTAGCCATATGGACTATCTAGATATAGATATACACCAATCTATAATATATAATATTTCCACCGACAGACTAATATTAATAAAAATATATCAGAAACATAACGTTTGAAATATATACTTGTACAATGACATTTCTTAACACTATTTATAACCCTTTGCAACTATGTCATTGCTAGTATACCTTTAGGCCTTTGTCTCATTTTAGACAAGGCTCTAACTCTTTAGATCTCACCGACTCTTATAACCTGCTAACTCTTAATAATTATAGCTCTCAGCGTAGCTAACTCTTAGCACAGGTCTAAATGCTTTTAAACCAGATCTGAAGTGTTACAAGTATCTTACCATATATTAAATATAATTAGCGATTTAATAAAATATTAATTGCATAAATAAAAATATTTATATAAAATTGGATGGCACATAAACACAAATCCCAATATTAAAGTGTTACAAGCATTTTACCATATATTAAATATAATTAGCGATTTAATAAAATATTAATTGCATAAATAAAAATATTTATACAAAATTGGATGGCACATAAACACAAATCCCAATAAGTATATGCTTCTTCTTACCTTATTGAGAACTATTTAATCTGATGGATGGCTAACAGGATTGACTAAATTGGCATATGTAGTCACTAAGTTCTCAGTTGTGTAATGAAAAGAACAAGGATATTGATATTGTAACTTGGCATGTCTACACATGACAATAACATGAACATACGGTAGTTGACAAATGTTAAACTTCTTATAACTACATGTTTTCATAACTATGTCGACTATCCAATTCCTACTTTTTTCATTCACAACAAATTTCAAGTTATCAACTAGATGAAATAACATTCTCATAGATATCATTGTGCTTTTAGACCTTATGGTTTGGTTAAGTGGTCAAGTAAGATATCATATTTTTTGCCATCTTTCTCGCTTCCTGTGTAATTACATTAATACTCTCTACAATATTAATGGTCATGATATCATATCTCTTAAATGTGCAAACTAATCTGGCCTACTTGGTCTAATTGCATCTTTCTCGCTTCTTTTGTAATTGCCTCGGGTTTTTCTCTCGCATGTTTATCATTTAGTTCTGAAAATTAGAGAGCCAATACACCTTTGTAACAATAAAATATGCTGCAAGAAATCTAACTTGTATTTCATGATAACCTCAAATGATATATACATACCCTATAGTAGGTATTTAGAAAACACTTTATGGATATCCTTTTTAATGCTAGCGTGTTGATTAGATACAAAGATTATATCATTGATTTCACTAATAACTCCTCATAATTTATCTATAAACCATTTTCAATATGTATCAGTTTCTTAATCAACATTAGCCCCATGTCATTAGAAAAATATAAATGTTTCTCTTTTTATAAATTGCCATGAACATATTACTAAAATATAGACTTTTCAAGAAGGTATCATCAACAACAATCATCAGTTTGATAGAAAAGTTAAAACCTCAAATACAAGGACCTAATGTAAAAACGTACAACTCCACCATCATCTTTCTTCAAATAAGTCGCATTGCACGAGTTCTCGTTTTCTACCCCATGTAAATATGCATAAAGAAATTTGAATGAATCCTCCAAAGTACCAACTATTAACCTAGTGCATGTTCTTTAGGCTGGTAAGTTATCATGTATGTTAATTTCACACCAAATTCCTCACTAACATCAGTTTGGATCTCTTTTGGTTTATAAAATTTTATTAACATGTGAGTTTATTTTTATTCATTATAGCAATAATTCGACTTTTAGCTTGATGATATCCATCACAAAATCAGTCTAATTAACATTTATAACCTTTGTCGATTCTTCACTTAGTAAAATGTTTTCAAGAATTAGTTGATAAACACGAACTTGCCTTGTCATTTTCACATTTTTCCTCTGACCGATCTTTTGTAGACCAATAAACTTTTAATTCTCAAATTACCCTTCAACACAAGTTGGCTAAGAGAATCATATAGTACATTCTTGTCAACAAACAACTTCCCAACAATAACTTTACCTATTCTTAAGCAGAATGCCCTATCCGCTGAATACTTTTGAATGGTGTATTTGAGGAAGAAACTGAAATGAGTTCTTGTAATATCCAATCCCTAATAATAGTATAGATACATAGATTTTGGTTTATAGCGATAAAGACACCTTAAGGTTACCCTATTTAAACCATTTTAGAAATATTTTTTATGGTGTGCGTGAGAGGCATTAGACCTAATTTGATAATTTCACACTCGGTTGGAGCGTTGGACGATTATAGAATATTTTTGGAATTTTTTTTCTATTGGCTTGAAAAAGGAAATTTAAATTTAATACATGAATTTCCATATAAGTGTTATGCATGGAACAAGCCTTTGTTAAGAAACACAATTCATATCTTATAAAATGGACCAATTAGAGACAAGTCCATGGATTGCCAAGTTGGAAGTCTAGTTAGTTCCTTTGACTATTCTAACTAAATAGTTACCAATGAACTAATTAAAGTTTTATATTTCTAACCAATGGAAATTTAGAAATTTAGAGTTAGTTGAGGGGAAAATTGGACACTTGAGAGGGGACTATATAAAGGTAGAAGTGTGTAGAATTTTGGAGAGATAAAAAGCAAAACATCCTAGAGCAAAAGAGAGGAATTTTTTACCATGGTGAGGAAGACACTGCTACAGTAAAACCCATGCTATTTCATAATTTTTTCATGCTTGATCAAACTAAAATAAAGCCAAATACAAGTTCCTAAGATAATTAAAGCATCCAATAGTGAGAATTCAAAGAAAAGAGGTAAGAGAAAGCACTATCTGATAATGGTGAAGGATGAATTTTCCATGATGGCTTTAATTCATGTTCTTGTGTGTATTCTTGATGTAGATTGAGTTGAATTCAAGTGTGAAGCTTAAAGGAGTCATCAAATTGAAGAAATTAGTAAGGTAAGAATTAGGGTTTAGTGTGACCTTATTGTGAAAACCTCAATTGAATGTTATTAAGGCATTAGGATGAGATTGGCTTGATTTTGATGCCACTGGAGTAACAAATTGATGAAAAGAAATGTGTTGGGTGGAGGATGTAAATTCAGCCACATAGGGGATTTTAGGGGTTGCGTTGTGTTTTGATTAAATTGTTGTGTAGAAAGGGTTCTTTTGTTAATTGGATGTATATGGTTGATAACAAATCAAAATTGAAGAAAATGCGACATAATTGTCCATTTTGGTAAGGTGAAGGGCAATTATGTCCAACCTAATTTATAAGGTGTTAAGGAATTTTTTTATGGCTTCGGATGGTGAATTAAACTAGATTAAACAAGATTGAATGGCTTCGTAATGAAAATCAAAAGGCGGAATCATCCGGGCTTTGAAAGCCGATTAGGGCACTTATTAGTTTAAGTGAAATTTTAGAATTTATAAAGGTTTTAGATGTCATTTTTGGCATGTAGGTGAAGAAAACCGAGAGCGGTAAAATCAGAAAAAGTTTTGGAGAAAAATTAAGCTCGAAGCGTTCGGTGAGTAAAAATCGGTTTGTGTATCATTTGTTTAAAATGTTTTAGCATATTTAAATTTTATGTTTTATATGATCTTAAATGTTTAAATATGATTTACAATTTTTATCTACTGCTATAATCATAAATTTCTATGTTCAGTTTAAAAATAATTTTAAAGTTATTAAATTAGTTTTCAAAGGCCATTGGTACCCTCAAATTTATAGTAGTGGTGATGGTTTACGACTCAGCCGGTATATCTCGTACGCATAGGCAAGTATTAGGGGGTATGTCACTAACTTTGGGGAGTCAGGATGTCGAGTCATGTGAGTCACTTTATACGTACGGGGTATCATCTTGTTATATGTAGACGATGTAAGATTTTGCTACATAGCCAGTGAGATGTCTTTAGATGTCACAGAGGATGTTGCTAGTTGAGACGTCCCATGACCTACTCATATCTTCAGATGTTACAGTGGGTGTTGTTAGTTGAGATGCCCTATGACCTACTTACGTGTGCGGTGCTAGTCGAGTCACTGTGTGAGCATTGAGCTTTAAGGTTACCATATGGCGCAAATAAGAAAAAAAATGGCCGAGTGAGAGTTTTAGCAGCTTTTGAGTTGCATAGCACATATCAATGTTTTATATATTATATATGTATGTTAGCTATCATGTTTTATAGATTCTGATAATTGTTTACAAAAATTATTGATAAAAATCGCTTGGCAGGATTTTATCAGCATATAATGTTTAAAAGCAGTTTTATAGTTTTATAATAGCTTGTGAAGCATGTTTTATACAGTTTTTCAATATTTACTATTTATGCAAAATTTTATTTTTATCGAAAATTTTAAATGCACTCACTGAGCTCCTTTAGCTCACTTGTTTTGTATTTTATATTTTCTAAACCTCATTTCCTAGTGCAGGCCTCAGTATGCAAGCTGTTGATTCTCCTACTGCTGATTTGTGGGCCAAATCTGAAGAATATTTTGTAAATGTAAATGTGCTGAGTAGCACCTTTTCGTTTTCTGTATAGTAGATATTATATCTGTACATATTGTAAATATGTTTGAACAATCAAGAAGTGGTTTAAGCATTTTGATGATAGTTTTTACTTTCATTATTATGTTAATTTTGTGATTGGATTGAAACTGTTTGAGTTGGATTTGATTGGACTTGGAAAGGACTAGAGGTCCTATTTGGAGGTTGAGAAAGCTATTTGAATTAGAAGTGTGATTTTTCTTGCAGGTTTTGTATTTAGATTTTCAGAAAAATAAAGGAAACTCTGTCCGTTTTTTTTTTAAATTTTGGTAAATTATTTTCATAAATATTTCAGGATTTTATCAATAATAGCAAGAATTAATTAGGGGTCCACCTCATGAAATTCCTTAACGTTGATAGTTAAACTCTGAGGAACTTTCGTTGGGGTGCCTAGCAAGGTCATTGGGATCTACTTTAGAAGGTCTCGGGGCGGGTTCTATCAGTTCTATAGTTCTACAATGTTGTCTTGTTCTTCTATAAGGGTTGCATGTAAATCATAAACACCATCATCTCACTATTGACAAGCACATTGGCTGCCTTTGGTAATCATACTATCCATTCGCTTGTTTATCGTCACCTGCATTACCAATATCAGAGGCATCTTATTAGTTTAACTATCATAGTGAGCATACGTTGGGTCATCATTGCATCTTAATGGAGAATATTAATTTTCATTTATGGTATTAGTTGGAAACACAATATTTGGTATTGTTGGGGCTATGCTGCTCACTTCATTATTATTGCTTGCATACATGAAGTGATTATAACGAGCTTGTCAGTTCTCTATAGAAGCTTGTGTAATCTCATTAATTATAAGGTATTTAAGAACTGCAATAACACATATAGGTACCGAACCTTTTCTATTAGTCTCTGTAAAGAAATATATGTTTTAAATTACCAATAGTCTAACAATGACTATCATTGTAATCACAAAGATTCTCATAGTCACACCGTACTAATCAGAATTAACTTTAATTCCACAACACACGGTATTATGAACTTGTTGATGTTGGGATTTGTGCTTACGTGCCATCCCAAATTGTATAAATATTTAACGTAGTATTTATAAAATTATCATTTCTAATAAAATCGTTAATAATATTTATAATTAAAATCGTAAGATGCTTGTAACGGTTCAGACATTGTATGATCTGAAGAAGTTCAGATCTGGTTTAAGGAGTTAGAGCCTTGTCTGAAATGGGACAATGACCTGAGAATATATTAGTACTGACATAGCCACAAGGAGTTGCAGATGGTGCTAGAAAATGTCATTATGCAAGTATGTTCTCAAACACAATGTTCCTGATCTAATTTCATCAATACAGATCTATCGGTGAAACCCATTAATATAGATTAGTGTATGTCTATATCTGGATGGTCCAGATGGTTAATCTTAGCAAACAATGAGCTTAGTAAAAGCTCGTATAGAGATGCAGGTATTCAATAAGGACTGGATATTGAACAGACTCATGAGGACCTCTAATAGACATTTCATAAAGCCGTCAATAGAAGGTCTTCCGAGTTGAGTAGTATTTGTGGTCCTTTGACCTGAGCGCCACAATGGGCTTGTGAGTGATCCACCATGCTTTGGTTCCACACATGTCAGAAATCTTTTATGGTCCGCTAGGTGTCGCTAGGTATGGTCCGATGCTCATAAAGTCCGGTGTACGTAGATATGGGATCCATCAGCTCATATGAGTGAGTTGTATATCTTGATGCTCTGAGATTGTCTTTCAGAAAGTCTTGTGGCCACAAGCATAAACCTCAAAAAATATATTCCGAAGGAATAAACAATATCACAAAAGTATTTGTGGATATCGTTTAATGAAATATAAATCTGGAAACAAGTTCATGGTTGAGCAAATAGAGATTTGACGGTGATGATCTATATCTATGCTCTTTAAGGATGTAAATGATGGAGGGATTATACGAATATGCAATAACCTCAACATGTATGCTCTAACATGTTGATTTGTAATATCTGTAATGTGTGTGTGGGACATCGTTCACGGACGTATGAAAGAGCTCCATATGACAAATTAGGTGTGGACCTAGAGAGTCTCACAATATAAAGTGTATTCGTTGCATTTTCAAGTGTTAAAAGTGTAGAATCTGGTCACTATTCACATGAGCGCTAGAGTGAAATTAGTTTTTGCTACAATATATATAGCCTTTAGCATTTCACTATAGTGGTGTAGGCCTCTTGCTAGAGCGTTCACATAATAGTACTGCAGCGCTGGCTACGTAGTGCCACGGTGCTGGAGGCTCTTTCCTCAACACTATGATGATGGGAATGTAGTGTCGCGGCATTCAAATACTTTTTACTGCAACAGTGAAAATGTTTTGCTATAGCAATGAAGGTATACTATTTCACTATAGCGGTAAGATGTTTAGCGCTGCAGCAAAAACCCATTTTCACTCCATTAAATTTTCATTTTATGCATCTGATATATAATTGTCTTACAAACTGTAAAACATTTGTTTTATGCTAGTAACCACAATGAGAGCATTACTGGTGAGGGTTAGTTGTGCTTGCATAAACAAATAATTTTGATTATGAATCAGATCCATATGAAACGCGAAAAAGATTATTAAAATTGTAAATCTTTCTTAATCATATTGAAATAAATTTCATTTTGAGAAAATATTGTGTATGATTCCTCGTCAATACGGTGTTAGATAAGTCACTTTAGTCTTTTCCAATATTGCTAAAGTATAAAGGATTAGTTGAGGTGGTTTAGACTACGCCGGTTAAACATGAGATTAAACAAATATATGCGAAAGTATTACCTAATATCACTAAAGTATATTTGATTATTGACAAGTAGATCTAGAATACACTTACCCAATATCACTATAGTGTGAGGTTTAGGTGTATTTAGGATCAAAGGTAAAAGTTGCATGAGATGCAATTGATAAGAGTTATCTACCTTTTCGGTTTTACAAAGGCCAATATTGTTAAAGTGTGAAGCCTGAGTACAATGCTGATTGGATCTACTTCTCATTGTAAAATTTAAAATATAAAATCTTTTATTTTCCTATTTAAGAGATTAAAGGGAATATTTAAAGCAGTCGATCGGCATCTTTAGATTAAAAAATATATACTATGTATATCCATGATCTAAAGCGTTGTTTTTTAATGATTTGATATGTTCTTATATTTTGCTAATATCTCCTAAATTTTGTCTTGTAAAGATAAGATGATTTCGAACAATCTATTGGTTCGTAGACTTGATGTACACAACCTACAAGGTGTCAATAATTATTTTGATTGACTGATAAATCTTAGAATAGTTCTAAATTTAAAAATGGTTAGGTATATATATCATTGATCAAAAGATGTAAAGGTGTTTATGATTATGTAACTTTGAAAGAGTTCCAGACTTATAAAAAATGGGTCGATGATGATTTGAAAGTCAAACCATACATCATCGCCTTGATTTAACTAAACTACAGTGGGAGCATGCACATATAGATTGTGCAAGCAATATCGTGCTCCATCTGAATGAGCTATTTGGAGATATACTATAGGTTGATCTATATAGAATCTCTGAGACCCTTTTTTCAGTTCAAGTTGACCGAGAGCAGTGTAGTCAGTCCTCATGTACTTAAGATGATTTCATACATCGAGAAGTTGGAGACTATGGATATATCTTTGAACACTAACTTAGGGAATATTTTAATTCTCTAATCTCTACCAGGGTCATTTATAAAGTTCATTATGAACTCTAATATATAAGGGTTGATCTACATATGCTCTAAAGGTGAGAAGAAAGAGAAGCAGATACCACATTTAGGTCCTTCGAGACAGGCTATATCCAAGTCACAGAAGAAGAACAATGGCAAAGAAAGTGTTTTCACTGTGACGAGGATGGACAATGGAAAAGTAAAGAGGCAATGTTTGACATCGATTCGGGAAAATGGTCAAAAAGCCATGAAATCCGTAATTGACTCTATATATGTCAATCGAGTCTAGGACTTGGTTAAGCTTTCTGAAGAAATTGTTCCTATTAGTTGTAAATTGGTTTACAAATGAAAGTGCAAGCCCAATGGAAAGGTGGAGACCTTCATAGCCAGACTGGTCGTAAAAAGTTACGCTCAACGATTTAGAATCAAATATGAAGAAACATTTTCACCATTAGCCATACTAAAGTTGATTTAAATTTTATTGGTTATTGCAACATATTATGACTTTCAAATTTAACAGATGGATGTAAAGATGAGTTTCTTGAATAGAAATCTCGAGGAAGAGATTTACATGGAACAGGTGAAGGTTTTACATCTATCATAACTTCTAATTTGGTATGTAAACTATAAAGGTCCATTTGCGGACTTAAGTAGGCTTCCGAAAGCTAGAATCTTCATTTTGATTAAGTAATTAGAGGGTTGATTTTATAAAAAAATGAAGAGGAAGTACGTGTGTATAAAAAGGTCGGTGGGAGCATGATTATTTTATTGTTCTCTATATGGATGACATACTCATTATTGAAAATAATATTGGTATGTTACACTTAGTTAAGAGTTTTTTTAGTAAGATCTTCTCCATGAAATATTTTGGAGAGGCTATATACTGAGTATAAAGATTTATAGAGATAAAGCTAGGAGGCTGATATGACTTTCCCAATCATTGTACATATAAAATGTTTTTGAAAAGTACAACTTTGTTAACTATAAGATAGTTAATATACCTTTCAAACATTACATTCATCTTTATAGGAGAATGTCTCCTTAAACGAAAGATGAAAGGATTAGAATGTCTAACATACCATAAGCATCAGCTGTAGGTAGCTCGATATATGTCATGTTATATATAAGACCTGACATCAGTATGGATGTAAGTGTTACGAGTTGGTATCAGTCAAATCCAGGTAGTGACCATTGAATGGTTGTGAAACATAACCTAGAATACCTTTAGAGTACAAAGGATAAGCTTCTAATTTATGGAGAAAGTGACTTACAAGTGAGAGGATACACTGATTCAAACTTTAAGTTTGAGCTAGATAATAAAAAGTCTACATCTTGTTATGTGTTTCTTCTCAATAGTTCCTCAGTCAGTTAATAGTTTATTAATTAAGCATCCATAACTGATGTGTGGCTTGTTTTATTTTGTTGTAGGTTTAATTTTTAATAAAAGATGTTTCAGGTGATATCTTCTATACTTTACTCTTTCTATATTTTGACATTGAGGACAATGTCTCAATTTGGTTAGGGGGAAAGATAGTTGATATTATTGTTATCAGCTTGTTTACAACAAAAAAATTATTATTATCATGAATGGCGTTTATGTATTCTTGAGACGCATTCTAGCTCTAGAATAGCAGAGTAAATAGTACATTATAAACTTTTGAAACACATTCTAATTGGTTTATTTTTAATACATTTTATGTATAAATATTTGTTGCTTAAGTTCTTGGTAACTCTTGCGTAAATAAATTTATTTTACTACCGATATATGATTTCAAAATTGTTTAGTTTAAATCACTTTTTCTATCTAGGTTACTAAAGAATAACTTTTGAAATTATTTCTTGAGAACAATACTAAGCCTTGTGATAAGATGGATGATTCAATATATATAGCCAAAAAAAATTTCATGTTTAAGTATACATATTATTTTTTAAACTCACATATCTTTTGTGAGTGAGTGGAGAGGCTTGAGATAACAGCTTACGAATTTTCATTGATATTTTGAAATGGTTAATTTTTATTTAAAATGACATTATTTGGGATGAGGAATGATTTGGTTGCTTAGCTGAAGGATAAAAAAAAAAATTAAAAAAGTATTATGGTGATAAATTGCTCTTATTTTGTAATGATTCCTTATGTCTTTCAAAAAAGAAAAAACAATGAGTAAAAAAAATTTTTTAAAAAAAAAGAAAGAAAAGAAGTAAATTCAGTTCAATAAAGTCTTCATTCAATTTTAGAAGACTAAAGTCATTAGAAAGCAATCTTATCACTAAATTCTATATTTGTAAGATTCGCATTAAATAATTAAAGTCTTGAAGCTAGCATTTGGCAATAATGGTTTGATTCTAAATATTTGATTTTCCTATCTTTGGATCAATGTTAGTTTGTCTGTCTGTCCTTAAACGTAACTTTTTCTTGAGTGATTATCTGTTTTCCAACTCCATGAGTGAAATCCTAAGCCATTAAACAAGTTATTCACCTGTAAGGATATGGAGTTGAGGCTTTTACTTAGAAAATTTTTAAGGCTATATATGTTGTAGTTTGTGGTAAGAAGGCTTTGGCTTAATTCACACACACAAAAATATATATATATATATTTGGAAGTTATGATTGAAATAACTTTTATAGCGATTGTGATTTTAAACTGACGTTTTCTTTGAAATACTTAGGTAGTGTTCAAATTTTATTTATGCTCGAATTGTTAGCGACTAACAATAAGCCAGTTGAGGGGTGTGATGAACACTTGAAATTATACATTTAATAAGAGTTTTACATGATTGTTTTGTATTACTAGTGTATTTAATTTTCTTAACTTAAGTATGTTTACAATATTGTACTTAATTATCTTTTAACTATTTTGTGGCAGGTTCGGTAAAATAGGCATAAATTTCTACCTAAATATCTAATTGAGGTGCTCCTTAATCCTGTGAAGATCTGACTCAATGGGATAACATATTGTATTTCACAAAGTATTTGAAATTCGAGTGTTTAGAGGGTGAAAAATGGCCTAGAACAGAACTAATTTGCAGTACAGGCCCAGTTTAAACAGTCATCAGTATTTGGCCCATAACTATAGAAATACGTATCTAATACGTATGAGATCACTCAATTTGAAAAGATAAGAGACTTATCTACAACTTTGATGTTTTGAGTGACAGCTAATTCTGATCACATCAATTCCAAATTGGATAATCAAGTGGGTGCCCTAGTGATAATCAATGCAAATTATTTTGCCACAATTCTTGACTTTCACCAACCAAGTGGTTCCCTCCAAATTTATCTCAATTTATCCATATTTTTCTATAAATAGGTGGCTTGTTTATGCCTAAAGAATATAATTAAAAAGTTAGAATTTACTTCAAAATACTTGTCCTTTGTATCCATTTCTTTGTAAATTTATTTCTCTTGTTTACTATTAAATCATGTTATTTCTTCTTCTATTTCTTTTCTTTTTCTTTAGTTTTATTATATCCAAATAATTTTCTTTAAGCTAAGGTGAAAGGGTGAAGCTCTTGGCAAGGTAATAAGATATGTTTAATATTTATTCATGAATTTAATGCTTCATTTTTAAGTTATGCAAATTTATATATGATGTATTTATTTTGTTTGTAGAATTAATACCATTTCTTCTAAAGTGGTGATTCTTAATTTATTATTAACAAACTTAATACTTGGCACAATAAATTCTTGAAACCATTTACAATATTTGGTGTATATAACCTTTCTAGTAAAGTGAGAGTCTTGATTTATTATAGACAAATATAAAGATTGGCATAATAAATACTTGAACCCATTTATAAGATTTGGTGTATAATAATTGAAAGAAATAAATACTAATCAATATATAAATGATGAAGAACTTTAATTGCTATATTTTTTGGTTGGAACCTTCTTTGTGTGAGGATTCCAATTGAGTTATAAAAAAAAGTTAAATATATTCTTACTTCTTCTGTCAAGAGTGAATCTCTCTAACCTTAGCTTTTTATTTGAATTGGTTAATTGAAATAATATTTGCAAACATCTTATACTACATTAATTATCTTTAAAGTATTTATAATTTGTAATTTTAATTCTACTTCCCTGTGGATCGACCCCATTCTCATCAGGTTATTTACTACTTCGACAATCCTACACTTGAGAATAACTCCTATATTCTGGACATGTCAAATGTCTAGAACCTTTTGCGAAATTCCTAGAAGAGTATGGCATTGTCCCACAATACACAAAGCTTGGTAAACCAAACATTAGTGGTGTTGTTGAGAAATGAAACCATAGACTTAAAAACATGGTGAGAACTATAATTAGTCATTCTTCTTTAGCAAAATTACTTTGAAAAGAAGCACTAAAGACTATAGTATATATCTTTAATAAAGTTTCAAGTAAATAAGTATTTAAAACCCTGTATAAATTATGAACTGGCAAAAAGCCTTGCATTATGTTTAGGGTTATCCAGCTAAGGCTAGGCCATATAGGCCCAATGAAAATAAACTAAACATAAGAACAATCTGCTGTTATTTTGTTGGATACTCTAAAAGATTAAGAGATTTTAAATTTTATGATCCCTTAAGTAAATCCTTTTTCGAGATGAGCAATACTAAATGTTTTTAGAATGTTAAGTTTTGGGGGAATGAGAGATAAAGTTAGGGATATTGTCTTTGAAGAGGAATTTATTTCTATTCCTACAGCCACTATTGAAAATGATACACTATTTTTTCTAAAATTATTCAAGATGTAGATCTAGAAATACAAAACAATATAGAGGAGTCTTCAATCCAAAATGAAGAATTTGCTCCTATTTATGAAGATGAACCTCAATAACCTTAAAAATAAGTACCAATGAGAAGATCCGCTAGAAAAAAAAAGTACAATTTTGGATGATTATATTGTCTATCTCTAAGAATATGAGTTTGATACAAGACTACAAAAATGATCCAATTGATTTTAGTCAAGTCAAAAAAAAATTTAATTCTTATAAATGGATTAAGGCCATAGAAAATGAGATAAAATCAATGAAAGATAATGATGTTTAGTATTTGTCGAGTTGCATAAATATGCGAAACCCATTAGTTGCAAATGGATATTTAAGACCAAGAAGGAATCAAAAGGCGACATCAAAAGATATAAAAAGAGTCTCATTTCCAAAGGTTTCACTCAGAACGAAAGCATTGATTATAAAGAGACTTTCTCTCCAATATCGACAAAAGAACTATTTTAGAATCATCATGGCACTTGTAACTCATTTAATTTAGACTTATATCAAATGGATGTATGGAATACATTTCTCAATGGTAATATTGAGGAAGTGATATATACGTCAAAAAATGTTGTGTTCGAAGATCCAAAAAATATGGTCTGAAAATTAAAGAAGTCCATCTTTGATTTCTAGCAAGCATCTCATCAATAAAATCACAAGTTTCATCAAGTGATTATCTCATTTGACTTTAAGAAAATATAGTTGATAAAGGTATATATCACAAGTTCAGTGAAAGTAAGTTTGTCTTCCTGATTTTGTATGTCAATGACATACTTCTAGCAACATGTTTACTATATGAAACCAAGAGATTTCTATTAAGAGATTTCTATCAAGAGATTTTGAGATGAAAGATCTTGGGGATGAATCTTTTGTATTAAAGATCCAGATACATTAGGATCGTACTCAAGGTATCCTTGGGTTATCACAAAAAAAACTATATCGATAAGGTGCTTAGCAGGTATGGCATGAAGGATTGTGTTCCATGAGATACTCCCATTACTAAGGGTGATAAGTTCATTCTTGATCAGTTCCCCAAGAATGAGATTAAATGAAAAGAGATGTAGAAATTCTCTTATGCATCAATAATATGGAGTCTTTTGTATGCTTAAGTGTGTACGTGATCAGATATTGCGTACATTATTAGAATACTAGGTAGATATTTAAGTAACCTTGGGATGAATTATTAAAAAGCAACCAAACGGGTTATATGATATTTACAGTAAATAAAATACTACATACTCACATATAGAAGATTTGGTATTAGAAGTTATGAGGTATTCCAACTCTAATTTTGTTGGATTCCTTGATAGTAAGAGATCTATATCGGGCTAGGTATATATTTAACCAAGGGAACTACTTTTTAGAAGAGTGTTAAGTAGACTCCCATAAGTTCTTCTACTATAAAAGTCAAGATTATAACTTGTTTGAGCATTTAATCATAGAATATGGTTGCATAACTTTATTACGAGATTGCGAATTGTCAATAGTGTTGAAAGACCATTAAAAATTTGTTGTAATAATAAAGCTACATTGATGTATTCCTATAACAATAGAAGCTCTTCGAACTCTAAGCATATCAACATCAAGTTTATAGTTGTTAAACAAAAGTTTGATAAAATATATTTCTGTAAACATCATGATTATAAATCCGCTCACTAAAAGGGTTTACAACCTAAAATATTTCATGAGAATGTTGCTCATATGAGTGTTGATTATTTGATGATGTGCACGAATAGTAGGAGCTTGTTATTTATTATTCATTTAGTTACGATACATTTATGAAATATTTTCTATAAAATAAAATTTGGTGAATTATTTATTAAAACTCTAATATAAAGTTGCACTTTTTACTGTGATTTTGCATAAAGTTTAGAAAGTGTTTAGTACTTTCTACTATGGTTTTGTATAAAGTTTAAAAGTTTTTACTTGTTAGAGTTATAAAGTATGACCAAATAGAAATAAGCATATTTAAGATCACATTTCATATAATTTCTATGCTACATATCTATATTTAATTTATGTCATTGATTATGTTAGTATAGTGACCATTGATAGGTCTAGTTGCAAATATGTGCAACAAAGATCGCTTTGATTCCATATTAATATAGTTAATGGATCATATTCTATTTAAGAAGATATTTAAAGATAAGATAACATCTGTAGTGCACACTAAGGTTTATAATGTATAATTATTTTCATATAATATATATAGTCTAAGTGAGAGGCTGTTAGATTTTATTATTTCCTATGTGGGCTCACATATTAACTATAATTATACATTATGAATTATCTTAAATAAAGACCAATTTAAATAATCTATTTAAGCTATCTTTTATTAGGCTCTAGAGATATCTAATTCAATATGAACTTGTATGTATAAATAAATTAAGGATATTATCATGAATACCCCAGAGATATCGCCTAATTTTAATAAAACCCACTAGTTTAGAAAATATGTAGTAATGTCCAACCGTTAGAGAATCTTCTATTAAAATTAATTAACAAAAAGGTAATATCATCATCTCAATATTGTTTTATTCAAACAACTCTTATCCTTGTATTCAAATGACACTTATCCTTATATTCAAACACATTTATTCCCTTATCCAAACAAGGCTATTCTCGTACACAAATACTCAAATTTTTGTTTTTAAAAAAAGTAATGTGGCCGCTTGAACTGGTCAAATAGCCACTGGAACAAGCACCCAAATGGCTGTTGGTTTATATTTTTATTAATTTAAAATTTTTAAATTATTATATCATTAATTATTTTATTAATTCTAAAAAATTAGAAAATAAAAGAAAAAATATTATTAATTTATTATTGAAAAATTAATTTTTTTTAAAATGGTGCTCTGTAGATCAGAATATATTTTAAAGGATAATTTAGTCATTTTATATAATTCAGCTAATTCTAATAAAATATTCTTTAACAGTTGAGTATTACTGCCTATTTTTTAAACTAGTAAGTTTTACTGATATTAGGCAATACCTTAGGGATATTCTTAATAATATCCCAAAAAATTATGATTGATGCTATTATAATTTTACCTAATATATAATGATCTCATATAAAGTTATGGTCCCCAAGTTAAATTATTTTATCGTATAGCTCTTCTCCTCTTTTTCGTCACAGAAAAAAAACCTTATTGAACACTATACAAATTTGATTGTGGAAGACTGTTATACCCTCGTGTTATTGAAAACTACTAATTCTTGTGTGTAAATTGCTATGAGTTTCTTATATATATTTTTTTTAATATTCATCCTGATAATTTGACAAAGTAGATCTAAGATTTATATTTTGTAAGTATGAATCCTATTTATATTTATATTAACAGAGAGACCAAGCAGCAACACAAAGAAGAGGCTCTTAGGTTCTTCTATTTTTTTGTGTTTGCAACAATAAAAAGAGATCTAGAATCCAAGGAAAGTTTTGAGAATAACCTAAGAGTTTGGGTCATTTTTTAAATTAGCCATAATCTCATTTTCTCACTTTTGTAGTTAAAGAATTCAAAAATAGACCAAAATACTCTTATAAACTAAGTTTTCTAATTTCCTCTCTTCAACTCATACACATTCATCACTCATTTATAAAAAAAATCGATGAAATAATTTCTTGAAGATAACATATTACAGTTATCTTTTAAGTCATAAATACAAAGTTTTATATTTTTTGAAAAATGATCAAAATTATAATAAAAAATTGATGTTGGAGATTCGAATTGTCGCACAAATAGCATGGGTTCGTGCCATGAACCTTCGTGCAAAGCTGCACTACAATCGCGCTGTTACTTATGCAGTGCCAAATGAATTTGCTACCATTTGTGCTGTAAAAGGGGCGGAAATGGTAGTAGCTTTTTTTTTTCAACTGCATTAGTGTTGCCACTGCAACAACCGGTGCTGGTGCTTGTTGCTGCGCCATCGACTACTAGCATGAACAGCAGCACACCGCTAGAAGTAATTGAATATGTTCGCATGGGCAAGGCCGCGTACAACGCGCCACGCTATTCTAGTTGTGTTGCGTGCGGAATTGTCTGCGGGAATTAGTATCGCAAGGCATATCATGTGCTCAATGCCGCTCGTGATGTGTTGTGCGATTTGTTTCTGAATTCTTTCTTGACTGTTTATTGTTCTATGTTCACAATCCAAAACACATAAGATCTAATCTAAATTATAATACATTTTTTTTATCGAAAAGACTTTAATTGCATTATATTTGTATTTTCATAATCATACATTTACGAAAATGAAAGAAAATTAGTGTTTAATTTTTGGGTTATAATTAAAAATGAGAATTGTGTCAAAATGAAAATTACGAGATTAAAGTGATGAGAGTGTCTTTATTTATTTTCAAGATATTTGGTTATAATAATTTAAAATTTTATTCTGAGGCTAAAATAAAAATTACCCAAAATCATGGACTATTCCTGAAAATTTCCCAAGATAGTAATGCCACTAAAGATGAACCATATTAAGCCACAAATTTTGGCAAAATAAGTTAGAAATGTTTGTCTATGGCTGTTCACTTATGTCTGCTCACCGCATCAATCCAACAAGGTTGTCACATACTGGAAGCGCACGAGTGATACGTCTCGCAATCAAATTTATCAGCTAAGCTATGAAATTTGGTAACCCCTTTTCTGATTTGTTTTCCAGGAAATCATCTGTCAAATGTCATTCAAGAGAGATATAATTTCAATTTCTCGCAGATTAACATTGTGGTGGCACTAAAAAGAACGAAGAGCTAATAATATCTTAAAGGAACAAAATCTTTTGCAATTTAAAGGAGAGATCAGTTTCAAAAAAAAAGAAAGAGATATCAATGTTATCATATAAAATTTCCTGGATCAACTCAATATGGAATTAACTTGAACAGAATGGGAATCCATTACCCAAATATCCTTTTCGTAACCCTTTTAATTAATTTCAATAGAATTTTTCAACTTAACCCTTTGGTCCTAGACATCTATGCTGAAAGACAACACAGTTGGCGACTAAACTAAACCTTTATGTTCCAATGGTAGCCAAAAACCAAAAGGCTATATTGGAAAATTAAGTTCCAGAAATTGCTAAATCAAGAATCCTCAAAATCAGCTTTTGACAGATTTACCATTTTAAGAACCTCACTGTACAATTCTGACCATTGGCCCATCCTCAACAAACATTGTCTTTAGGTGACTCTTCCTCACCTGACATTGGAGTTGGACTTGGCTGAGAAACTTCCTGCAGCTCTGCATGCTCAAAATTACTTTTTCTCTCTGAATTTTCAGATTCTGCAGTTCCTGATGCAGCAGCTTCCTGGGAGTCAAGGCATGGCAATATTTCTTCTTTCTGAATATCAGTATCTGAAGACCCCTTGCAAGCAGAAGATGTTTTTTCTTTGTTACTTGGGTCCTTACTAGAACTACTATGCATCAACCACGTAAACTGCAAATTGTGGCCTTGCCAGCATTTACCATTTAGAAATGCCCTCTCTGCTGAACGCCGAGTTGCAAAGCATATACGAGCTGAGCAACTTTTCGATGTATCCGAACCATTACCACCTTCAAGCATTTCACCATCTTCTAACTCAACAGTTTGAAGATCACCATATGATGCGAAGTGCTCCTTCAAGACAGCAACCTAAAGACCATACAGATTTTAGTTTACCCTTCATTTAGTGCATATATATTCATAAAGCATGAGTAAATGATCCTAGATAAAGATCCTATAAATGCATTTATCAAAAATCAAGTTCCTTAGAGTGCACTTATTGAAAAGAAAGATCCTACTATTGCATAGAAATTGCACTCCAATGAATATTTGTTAGTTTAGTCCTAAGATGCATGAAGAAAGTATTTTTCTTTTTTTTTTTTCCTTTTTTTATAGGAAATAATAACTTTAATAGGAAAATAGAGAATTACAGGAACCAATGGATAAGGAGTCCACTAAAGAATAGAAAAAGAAAAAATAGCCTGAAGACAAAATAAAAAGAGAACTGAACTGAACAATACAGAATCTGGATAATCAAGACCATAAAACAAGCAGCAAATCACTTTAGACGACAAGAACAGGAAGAAAGCATTTTTTAAGAGGATACTTGTTAAAAAGACAATTGAGTATGTGCTGCTATCCTAAAATCTCGAATTAAGTGTAAGGCAAGAGCACCAAGCCCATTTACTTTTGGTATAATGGTCAATTGAATGTTCTTAAGGTCCAAGGTTAAGAGGTTTCCTAATTCATACAAGCCTCTAAATATATCCGAGGAATCAGAATTGCAAGGAATTAAAACATAATTTCCTTGTGTATTTCAGTAGTCTATTGACAGAATATGTAATTGATATCAATGACTAAACATGCACATGCATGCATAGACAGACACATACAAACATCTAAAGATTATTCTTTCTTGCCCCTACTAAATTTGGGCTCATTTTCCCATGTGATAGAACATAAAAGTTATTCCCTGCATCCTCAAAATGTGATCTCTCATGCTTCACCTTTCCAAGGCATGAACTGATCAAAAAGCATACCATCTCACAACTTCTAGAAGTGATTTATGATTCAAAATCTTAAGAGGTTATCCATGGAAAAACTGGAGCCCATTCATTTGGCATGGTGCCGAAATACATGCTATGGACACTATAAAAAATAAATAGAGGGGAAGGGGGGAGAGAGAGAGAGAGAGACTTACATCTGCAAAACCTGCTGGTAAAGGTGGACTAATTCTAAATGTAATAGGCCGGTTATCCAATTTGTACCTATTCATCAAATAGGGAGGGCCTACAGGTGCTAATGGACAAATCAACTGCTTGGAGCTTGTGAAGTCCTGCAGAACTATGGCTGTGTTTAATTTCTTATTATGGGACACAACATTCTCCACTATTTTGTTCTTGTCTCCTGTCATATCAGCACGTGGTGATGCCACTGCAGCAGCAGGATCGGAGGACCTTGTTGTAGCTTTTGCAAGATCAGTTGCTGTTCCCAATTTAAGTCTCTTAGCAGCTTGCTCAAAGTCCAACTCACCTTTGACTCCTGCAGCCTGCAAAAGTTAAAATTTGAGAATAGCCATTGTATAGAAATAATATCTGTATCACATACCATGTTTATTTTTAACAGAAAACTAAAACAATGTATATCAATAAAAAGAAAAAGTTATGATAATGGAATAGATGTCTCCAGGAAGCTAGGGGAAAAAAAACTACACAAAAACTCTCTACTTCTGTGCACTATGAGAAAAGCCAGTGATCCCCTGAATAACACTGGCTCACATCTATTCAATAAACAGAAAGTTATTTTCCTACATAATCTCTCATATGCATTCTTCTCTCTGAACCGTCCCTGGTACTACCACATAATATATAAAAGACCTAAGAGCCAAAATCTGTACCAATGCTAGCTCTTTCTGTTTTGGTAGATTAGATACTACCACCAAGGATACTATGGCATTTTGGCTCAGCAGATATGCAGCTTCCCACAACAACAACCAACAGAGTATGGGCATGATACAAAACATTTAAAATCATTAAAAATAGATAATTACTAAATTTTAAAGATAAGGATAATTAGTGATACTTGTTTCTCTAATTTGTTCAATTGGCAACGGAAGTCATTGCGCTTCTGGTCCAGCAATTCCTGCTTCTTGCGGAGTTCCTCCTTCAACCGCTCTAGACTGTCCACCTTCTTTTGCAAAGGAGGTGGAGGCTTAGGACCATTTGCAATGACAGGTGTATGGTGATCGGAAGCAGGGAAAGAAACATCAGCAGCAGGAACAATATTACCACCCTTCAGAGCAGCAGATTGAAGACAATTATCTTTCACTTTACTAGCAACAGAGGGATGGGCAGGAATAGAAGCAGCTATCGCACTATGAGAAGTCATGGATATATTATTGCCACTACTTATGCCATCATCTGGTATGCTGTCACGATTAGCCCACCAAAGCTTAATAAAGCGGTTACCCATAACAGCATCAGGAGACTTTAGAGCAGCTTCAGCCTCTTCTCGTTTGGAGAATTGGACAAAAGCTCGTTCACTATTTAATGGAATATAAATGTCGATAACTTCTCCAAACTTTCGGAAATGAGATAGAAGAGTCTCTCTCTTGTTGCTTTTCTGAGGAATGTTATTAACAAATAGGGTACGCAATGCCTTCTGAGATGGTTTCCGGATATTATGCATACTATCACCATGTACCTTACTATCTATAGCTTTTTGGTTAGCATCCCCGTCAATTATCTGCTTTCCTCTACAGGAAGTACGCTGAAGACTGGGTACTGTCTCCTTATCATCCTTGTTTTCATTCTCAAGATAATCCGAGGAACTTAATGTTGCATCAATTTTCTCTTTCACATTTGATCTATTCTTTAAATTACCAATTCTAACCCAAACAGACTGATTTGTATTTTGTGGAACAATGGCAGTCCCAGGATTTGTCATTGGGAACTCAGCACTATCACATATCATGACATGATGATGATTAGAAGAATCATCATTCAGCAAGGGTTCAGTTTCATCATTGGATGAATGTAGTGCTGCTAGTGTAGATGATGTTTCTTGACCATTGTTATTCCACAGGGGTTGATCCGGATCATACAAATCAGTTCCACCTGCAACAGTTGAATCAGAATAGGCAACATTCAAGCCTAATTCATCATCGTTCACTCCAGGCTTGCTACCTTTGCTATGTAATCCCTTGTTACTCAGCAATGTGGCCAAAGGAGCAGCAACTGATGATAGAGGTCCTGGTCCAGGTCCAGAAGGTGTTGCCAGCAGTGGGGCACTTGGGAGTGGAACAGTGAAGTTAAACTGTGAAAGGCTCTGAATATCACAAAGCAACAGATTTTAATTACTTATATAAGAATTGAATCCACAACTAAGCAAAAGACAATGCTGTTTCCATGTGGAGATTAAGTATCGAAGACAAGAGGGGTCCCAGTGCACAATTTAATGTACAAACTAGTATATGTATTGTATAATCATTAAAAATATGAACAAGATACTCCAGCATATCAAATGATACTGGTTAGAAAATGAATCTACTGTGACAAGTACACCAGCAACTACAGAAAGTTAAGAGGCAAAGGAATTTAGAACAATCTAGTTGCAGAGGTCTCCATGATTCTGCTCATTTAATGACTGCTTGGGCAACAAACTTGATCCATGAAGCATAAAGAAATTTGTTATCTGCTGGGGCAACCCCGTCATCCAGGGGTTTCTCCTCAAGTTAAACATTCAAAGATATTAATCATGGAAAAAAATAGAAGAAATTAAACAACTGGAAATGAAAGAATTAGATGCCAGCCACCAAAACCAACATCATTTAATTTATGATTCAGATAAAAACCTAAACTGTTCCTCTAATGCATGTGTGGCTTCATCCTTTAAGATTGGCTATGAATGACCATCTTGCAGGTGTTGGACAAGAAAAAGGAACATTCAAAAACATCATTAGCATCTATTAAGATGGCAAAACATAAAGTAGTTCAATCCTAACTAGCATACATTCCCAAACAAGTGATCTGTTGGTCCTGACTGAGATGCATCGGATATATATATATATATATTTTTTTTCATTTTAGCCAAAATTTGACTTTTAACAGAAAGTTTTAAAAATAATAACCAAGCATCATGCAGTATCAAATAGTTCACTGAAGTCCCAGCAACAGGAAACAACATTCTTAATGCACATACCTGTACATCTTCAACAACAATACGATTGACACCATGCTCCATTGGGCACATGTCTCCCCTCAGACAAAATCCACGCTCCTCAAAGTCTCTACATCGTTGCTGAGTAATGCCCATATTTAGTGAAGAACTCAATGGTGGTCTAAGTGTCCCCTGCAAACCAATGGAATGGAGTGTATCTAAGCCACCATTTTGTACTCCTGGAACTAACCCAAATGCTCTCCATGATGCATTTTGTGAATTCAACACATTAGGCAGGCCCCTTCCAGCAAAGAGACTCAGTGCCATGGATGCTGGCTGAACCATTTGAGAAGCAATATCAACTGAGTTAAACCTAGAGTCAAGTTGGCTCCAGGAACCAGGATCCCTTCCTCTTCCTCTTCCAGGCCCAGGATCCCCATAAAATGTTTGGTTTGTTCTGATTCTTTGATTCAAATCCACAGGTGCTCGGGATACAGATGATAAACTAGTGCGTCTTCTTTCAAAATTTGCTGTGAGGTCTTTCACTAGGGGAGAAATGTTATAGTTTTTCCAAGATTGACTAGATTGAGATTCATTTTCCCTAGAAGGATGCCCATTTGCCAATGGTTTGTTGCGCTTTCTGTATGGTCTCATATATACTTGATCTAAAGAATCTCTCTCCAAAGATTGAGACTGTGTCTCCTGCCTACGATGCTTATGGTTGCGATCATCATCATCCTCATCACTGAGTTCCTTCTCTTCAGGATCACTGACACAATCAGGAGAATGAGTTGCAGGCTTAGGAGATGAAACTTTTAGCTCCATTTGATGCTCTAGAAATAAAAAGAATGTTCTTTATTGCATTAAAAGTTCCAAACGCTACCAGACACAGTGACCGAATCACTTTGGTTGTCTGGAAGGTTCAGCAATTAGAGGGAACCTGGAAAACAGGAATGAATTAATGTAGGTAATCACAATAATAAACAGCATTCATGGATGAAATTTCTACACAAATGAACAAATCAAAGTTGCCGTGCATTCCATATACATCAATGCATGTCCATGAGTACAAATGTGTATGAGAAAAGCAAAATATTAGGACAGAAGTTAGTTACATTCCAAAATATAAAAGTATAATGCCATGACAACAAAAGTGGAAAGAAAGGCTGAAATAGGAAAAAGATGAACTCAACGAGGCAATGCAAACTCAAATTTCGCAAATGCCTAGTAGTAAACAGAAGTTAATTCCATTAAACAAGCAGATATATAATACCCAATCCACACCCAGCAGCCAAATCTGCCAGCTTCATAATTATCCACATGAAAGTCAATAATCAGAGGTCACAATGCTATTGTTTTTTATAAAAAACACACACATACACATATATATATACACACACGCACATATAGGTTTGATAAGCAATATAAAAATCCTCACTTGCTCTCCATGCTCTCTCCCCTTTTTTTTCTCCACTAGAGACGTTTAAACCAAATAAACAACTCTTTTTCTCTCCAGGTTGATTTGACATCTGCTCAGTCATGGAGAGTTATTGGTAGCAGTTACAGTCTAATAGAAGTAATTAGGCTCAAGTAAAGGTTTGAGGAGGGAAAAAATCATTTAATGTATAAGAAACACAAGTGTCAAAGTCAAAATGCTAAGCTTGGTAAATATGATTACGGTAATAGAAGGGAGAATGGAGGATTATACACAAGAGTCTGCAAAAGGGTAAAATATGTCTAAAGCCAGATTGCATAGCATATCTTGCTAAAGATTGAGGTAAATAACCCAATAAATAAGGAAATGACATGAACTTCCCTCAACTCCAAAAAACTCTTTTAAAATTTCTTGCAAAATCCATCAGTTCAACAAAAAGGTGCTTGCTTTTCTTATGCATAGCAAATGACTATTAAACGTATTTTAAAATTTTTCTTTTCGTGGACAACTAAAATCTTAAATTGGATAACAGCAGCAAGGAATCCAAAAAGAGATATATAATGGGTTATACTTAAGCATACAAGGCATTCATTCTGAAACAGAACAGAACTGATGCTTATCACATCCAAATCAGGGGCAACAAGGATAGTAACAGTGAATATATTAGTAATTACAGCGATCTTGATCTGAGATGGCAACAAACTGCTAAGAATCACATTTATCGGGAAATTTATCATTAAATGCTCTATCAAGGCTTTCTATGCAATTGTAATCTATTTAGATATTCACTGTATCGATATTATTAGTAATAGATTGAAAGCAATAGCGAGGTAAATATTTGGAAACCTTCAATAATTCTCAAAATTAAATCAGAAGCCTAATTAAGCTCTTCTAATCATCAAGAGCCTGAAGCAACAATTTCCATTTTTAATTTTTTTCTTCACAAGTTGATGCAACTGATCATCCCAAACCATTACAGTTTTACATCTTTTTATTTATCTTTTTTTGTCCTTTTTTGGCTATCAATATGTAGGTACAGCATAACATATTGAAAACATGCATATGCAAGCAAAGAAGAATCAACGTGTCACAGAGTTGGAAATTCATGCAAACTCTTCCCCAAACAAAGATGATCAAGCTTTTGTAAAACTAATTTGTCACAGTTTTAAAACGCTTACAGAAGTTATTAATTAATTAAAATATCATTGAATAAGACACAGAAAGTTCATAATTCTCTTGCAAAAACACTCCATGAGACAGTAGAAAAGTTTTTATTTTATATCTCTCTATATATAATAAATTGAGGGAAGTCCCCATTCCAGTATTTTGTGAGAACGTCCCAACATGTTAACATAAAATATCCATGCCACATGGAAGGAGTTGTAAAATAGCTTATGGGTCAAAGCAATACAGGCTAACTTTTCCTATGAACAACTGGGGCAAGTAACATGTCTACTCACAGCACAAGAAAGTGAGCATCATTAACAACCTAAGGAATATGTAAAGGAACAAACAATTCCTACAAAATCATTAGACCTTAATGCTCATTCAATTTCTATTCTGTCCAGTTCATTCACATACATAACATCATTTTAACAAATACACACACACATAATGCAGTAAAAAAAAAATAGAAAACATGTCAGTTCTTACCAGCACATAATATTAGTGTTGGAACCATCAACTGTGTCACTGTCAACACATTACAATTATAGATCCTTAACTTGCAGAAAAACTCACAAATGTTCTTGTCATTTTTTTAGATGAATAACCACTATTGTTTTCTCGTTCTGAATGGCAGAAGACTTCAAGAAAAATCTTTACCTTTAAAACTGTATCATATTAAGAGGAAAAAGAACCACAAAAACATGCATTCCAAACAAGTTTTAAACTGTAAACAAGGCTAATGTGTTCGCTAGTATCCTAGGTTAGAATTTTCCTACCATTGCCCCATTAGACTCTATCATTGACTCAATCCCAAGGGAGTCATCCTAATAGGTTGTCCAAAGAAAAAGAAGATGTCTATTGTCATTTTCTGCCCCCTCTTCTATTCCCCACCCCTTAAAAATATGTTGCCTCAACTGGTGCAGTATAGTCATTATCATCTTACTTGAATATGAAAATGCAATCAAGCAAGAGTATAATTCATCCTCAATAATTTTAGACACTCACAAATCAGATATGCTCTTCCATAAAAGTTTTTAAATAAAACCTTCCATCTACCTTTAGACAGGTATCATTCTTCCACTTCCCATGCTGTTCTATGCATCCACTTCAAATTTAGTGAGTCAACAGTTCCACGTGGTTCAGAATGTTCTCTCTTCTCATTTGCAGCTAATATCCTACTCCAAAAGGAAGATACTTAAGGCTTATAAACACAAATGTTCCTACATCTCACCTCATATTTCTTTCAATTCATATCATGCTAATGACGAACTCAACAATTAGATTTACAAATTCAAAAGCCAACTCAATTGCCATAGACTCTTATACCAGTACCAACTAATAAGTAAAGCATGACTGAGCAACTAAATTAAGCACAAGTCCAAATTTAAGGATATAAAGCCTGCGTTCATTTAATAAAGCATAACCAGAACTTTTTTTCCAGTTTCATCTTCTTGGTAGATAAAGACATAGCATTTTAAAATGCCATACAAGGATATGACTAAATACCCATGTTCAAAAAACAAAATAACAGAATGGTAATAGGGGAACAGTTAACTCTCCGATATCATAATTAGTTTCTTGGATACTGCCAAACACCAACCAATTAAAGATACAATTTTTACACGGAATAATAGCACAGCATCTACACTACTGACTCCTTTTAACACGTGACACAATTTCAGAAATGATGACTTGATATAAATGATTAAAAGTGTATCTACTGAACACATATTTTGCATTAATAAGCTCCCCATTTGTCGCAGAGACAGAATATGAAGCAAATATTCCAATGTGATAGCAATTACCATAAATATCCACAATCAGAACATTAATACACTACTGATAACAAAACAAAAAGTTTCCAAACTAAACTTAAGCATGAGGCATGAAATTAAACCACAAACTCTCTTTCAAATGTCAATAAAAATTTAAACAGGAGCAAATGGCATGCAAAAACTAGTAGCTTGATAATGCACATTTGAACTTCATTAACAGAAATCATAAATTGTCACTCTATGAATAACCAACATCAAATTACACTTAATCAACAACAATCTCTAAGCTACTTTAAACCATAATTATACATAAATATTTAGAATAATTAATTATTTTTTTTAAAAAAAAGAGAGAGAATTAGAGCCTATGCTAAAAGCAATAATTCACGAAATGATGTATACACATACATAGAACATAAATACGAACTATCAAAATAAGTTAGTAATATAATAACAGATTAATTTTATCAAAATAAGATAACAAATTTCACCAACTATTCAATAAGGACAATAATCTAGGTTATTGATATAATGAAAAACAATAAATAAAATATAAAAATAAAAAAAAAAGAGAAGAAGGAGGAAATAATAATACGTGAATATCTTACAGAAAATTCTAGAAGAATTGAGCGAACAAAGGCGTCAACACAGTCATTGAATTAGGAATTGATAGAGCCGGGCTGCTCAATGGAGAGAAATGTAATTAGAGGGTCGTGGAGGGGCATTTAAAGAAGAGACAAATAGTTGCAGAGGGGAGAGGGGCAGGATCGTAAATAACAAGGAAACCGATGGGGGAATCTGAGCTGAGCAGCTTATTGTTGATAGCGAGAGAAGGTGGTTTTATGACGGTGTGCGTTTCGATTCTTTCTTCGTTTGTTTGTAATATCAATATGTATGCTGTGTTCGGGGTGGGGGGGTTTGAAGCTGTGAAAGCAATACAGGATTTTTGCATTGCATTTGCAAGAGGAAAAATTAAAAAAACAAGGCGAGGCGATGGTCATGGCCTTGGACCAAAAATTAATTATTAATTTAAAATCAAGCGAGGACCATAACGAGATTTCTCAATTTGTGTTTTCCTCCATAACGTTGAGAAAAATATACAAATGGTCCATTTTCCTTCTTTTTATTTCTCTTCTCAAGTGAGAAATTAGTTACGGATGGAATTAATTGGATGATAATTCAAATGATTATTTTCTTAAATATAGAGGAGGAGATTCTAACTTTAGGACCACTCTTTCACCGTTGACTATAATGACTTAATTCATTATATAAATCATTAGTAACAAAGTTTATCGTTTTATAAATTGTTTATTGAAGACTTGTATTAATATATCAGGATTAATTTCTTTTAGAATCTTCGCTTATTATAACATGGTCCATTTCTTCTTTTTTTTTCCCTTTTCAAATGCAAAAAATTGGAAATTAATTTAATTGGGTAAAAATACAACAGTTTAATTTATTAGATAAAATTATTACACAAATTCTTCCTCTTATATAGTTGTTATTTTTCTTGAAATTGGTTGATGCACGTAAAACTTTCACAAAGACTTATATTAATAAATTACAGTAGATTTTATTAGAAATTCGCTTTATTACAAGTATCGTATTTTATGTTATTAAGTCATGATGTATTATTAAAATTTGTTAATTTAAGTCTATTTATCTTCATTTTAATTTTAATAAAGATTTTAAGTTTAAATAAATAAAAAACTGTTAATATAAGTCATAAGTTAGTATATACTAATGCTTTAACTATCTGTAATTATTTTATTTATTGAGAATTATTTAATAGTGATCGAAAGCTCAAAATTTGAAATTCTTTAAAAATTATGTCTTAATTCTTTGAATTATTTCAAATTGCAATGAAAAAAAAACTATTTTTTTTAAAAAAAAACACTCTAATATTCAAATTAGTATATATTCAACACAAAAGTATAGTGTTGGGAGTACTTCAAACAAAAAGACTAGTTCTTATATTTTCGCTATCAATTTCTGTATAACTCTATCTCTCAATTGTTTGTTGAATGCTTCTCAATTATTTTTTGAATAAATATAGAATGAATAATGCATATTTTTATAGTAAAAAATATGATAGAGTTTGAATCATATGCAACATAATCATACTTGCGATAAAATGATGATTCTCATCATCTTATCATTATGTGATCATGTGATAAAATAATAATCTCATATTAAATAAAGATCATGGTCAATAGAATTCATGTGTAAAGAGAATTGCAATTGAAAGAAGAAAATGAAGTATATTCAAACTCTTTTACCTCTCTTGGGCAATTTGTGATCTTTTATCATTTTTAGGCTAATTTTGTCTTTTTTTTTCCTTTTTTTGGGCTTAACAAAAGAGTTTAATCCAACCCTGTTTTTTGTTTAATGTCGTCTTTTGAGTTGTTTTAAATTTAATGGACTTAACTTATTTTATTTAAGCCCATCCTTATTTTAAATAACTCCATGACCTTTTTTGAAGTAAAGTGGGACTATTAGGCTTATTAATAATAAATCCAACAAGTATCCCCCCACAAATGAAGAAGAGAGAGCCTTTGAATCGTATGCAAAAAGGCATGTTTTGCTTCACTCCAGCCAATCAACACATGACACGTGGAGAGGCCATTCCTAAACGTTACCACTTTTCAACTAATTGTTCCGCCTCCTCAAGTAAATAAAAACAATATGATAATGACTGTTTTTAAATACCCAAATCATTACCTTTTTCTTTTGACTTCCATCTTTAAAAAAATTATACAAAGCTTCTTCTTTTACGGAACCCTTTGTTTTTTTTTTTTGTTCTTTGCTCCAAATAATCAAGAATCCTTCTTTAATGGCAAGGTTCGTTCAATCCTACTCTTTGGAGGAACTAAAATATGTCTTGGAGTTTCCTCCAGGGATTGAGATAAAAAATCTTCATCAAGATAAATCTCGCTCTGCCCTTCCCTCAGTATCCTTGGAGAGCTCTCTTTGTTCCAGTGCAAGTGCGCTAAATCAATAGGTGCATGCATGTGAAAATCTGCTTATTACAACTTTTAATATTAAATACCTTGCATGTCTCACTTATAATTTACGCAGAGAAAATAGAAATTTAATTTTCTAATGCAATACTGAATTTAAGCCTCATTACACTAATGAGATTAGAAATTACCCTTGAAGTCATTTGATGTAAAAATTTTACCGAAGCTTACCATGAAGTTTTCTCGCAAACAATTCTAATTCACACCATCTGATGAAATTGTAAAGCTAGAATAGTAGCATTCAAATTTTAACATAATTATTTCTTAATCACTTTAAGTCTTTGGTCTCTCACATTTAGCCGAATAGAGCTTAAGAAGCAAATTGCAACTTTTTGCAATTTTTTACCAATGGCGAAATCATTCTCATCTCATGAAGATAATTCCCTTGGATAAATTTTAGACATCTTTGATGAAAAATGATTCTTCAAATCAATAGATGAATGGTCGAGTATATCTTAAAAAAAGATAAGAGCAACACTTTTGTTCTAAATTAGCCATTTTGATTTCCAAAGATAACTTTTCTTCTTATTTCTTTCTAATAGCTGAACTTTAAAAAGAATCAAAAGCTTTTCATTACAACATCTTTATTAATTTTCCCTCACATAGCCAAACGAGAACTCTTTCTCATTTTAATGAACAATCGCCAATTGAAAACAACAACTAAAAATGTAAACCTTTTGTACTTTAAATAGGTTTGACTTTTCACACCAGACATTTCTCCATTTGTCAAGTTATTAAGGCATCAATATGCCATTGCTTAACAAATGGCACCAAGTGGTGGCAAGTGGTTTTCATATGGTGACATATGGCTCACTTATAACCAATCATCTTTTGTCACTTGTCACATGATGTTAATTAAACATCTATATACTTAACATTTAAGCTCATGTTTTTTTTCGAGAGATCCTGAAATAATTCTTGTTTTTTAAAATTTTCTGAGATCGAACAATTCGACTCGATCCGCTATCTCAATGGTTAACAAGTATACTTTATATTGTAAGACTCATTAAGTTTACACCCAATTATCTTACAAAATATTTCTGTAAGTCTATGAATGAAGCCCCACACACACGTTACAGATATTACATAATAACGTGCTGAACTATACAATTTGAGATTAATGCATATTCATATAATCCTTCTGTTACCTATATTTTGGAAAAGCAGAAATATAGATTATCAATGTCAAATCTTTAATGCTCATCCATGAAACTTATCTCTAGATTTATATTTTTGTAAATAATATCCGCAAACTCTTTTACTATATTATTTAAAACTACGAAAAACTCTTTTTCGGGATTTATTCTTGTGGCCACAAGATTTTTTAAAATACAATCTCGGAGCATCAGGATATATAACTCACCTATATGAGGTGATGAATCATATATCTACATACACCGAACTCCATGAGCATTGGACCATACATAGTGACACCCAGTGATTAGGCTATGAAAGGTCTTTGACATGCATGAAACCAAAGTATAGTAGATTACTCATAAGTCCACCATAGGGCTCAGGTCAAAAGACTACAAATACTACTCAATTCGAAAAGCCTTCATGTTGACAGCTTTATAAGATGTCTAGTGGAGGTCCTCATGAGTTTGTTCAGTACCTAGTCCTTACTTATCTGTATGCCTATACGAGCTTCAGTTAAGCTTATGGTCTACTAAGACTAACCATCTGCACCATTCAGATATAGACATATACTGATCTATATAAAAAAGTTTTACCAATAAATCCGCATCGGTAAAATAGATCAGAAATGAGATATTCGAGAACGTACTACATAATGACATTTTCTAGCACCATTTGTAACTACTTGCAACTATATCATTACTAATATATTCTCAGGTCTTTGACTCTTATATTTCGCTAACTTTTATAACTTGTTAACTCTTAGTAGTTATAACTCTTAACGTTGCTAACTCTCAGTAGATCATACAATGTCTAAAACATTACAAGCATTATACCATTTATAATTTAATATTAATGATTTTATTCAAAATATTTATTGTAAAAATATTAAACAATTAATATTCATAAAATATTGGAATGGCACATAAGCACATTTTTCAACAATTTCCACTTTTTCTAATGCCATTTACAATGATATCTAATACTTATCATCTCTATGTGTTTCTTAAACACATGGAGTTAAGGCTTTGAGTGGATCATCTATGTTACCCACGGAATGTATCCTAGATATTATTACATCTCTAATAGCCAAGATCTTTCTAATTAGGTAGTATTCAGAGTCCACATGATTAGAATTCTAGTGTGCCTTATGGCTTCTTGGTTTGAGCAATTACCATTATTATTTCATTATAGTAGGTGATAAGCATAAATTATATCTATTATTTTCACTTCATTAACTTGATTAATTTCTCATTTTAATCAGAACATTAGGCTTTCTATATGTTTATTATTATTTTATAGGTATAGAGTTAATTGAGCAATTAGGGATAAAAATCTAAGAAAAATAAGGCAAAACATCAAAATGCTACAGTAATCGCTACAGTACCTTCACCCTAGTGATGAATAGTGCTTCATCCCAGCGAAAGTTTAGCACCCCAGCCAAAGCCTTTTGCTTTAGCGGTGAAAATGCACGTGAACAGTGCGTGAAACAGTATCTTTGAACAGTGATTGTGCTACAATAAAAAAGAAAATATAATTTTAATACTTCAATTAATCCATATATAAAGACCCTTTATTTCAAACTTAATGAACACACAACTTAAGGCTCTTAGAGCCACAACACATAGAAAAAAGAACAATTTTAGAGAAAGAAGTAAGAGGAATTTAAGAAAGCAAGAAATTATTAGAGATTGGCAAATCTTTAGCGTAGCAACCAACTGCAAATTGATGTCTATATTAGTTTGCTTTTAGTCATAATTCTCTTGTTATAATGAGCTAAAATTATTTTTAGGATTATTACTTGAACTCTATATGTGAGCTTAATTGTTATATCTTTTTTATATTTATTTTAATTCAATTCTTTATTATTCAAATTATTTATTTTTAATGAATTGAATTGGTAATATTTTAATAAACTTGGAAGAGGCATCATTGTATTTAAACCTATATAATTTAATGCATGATTGTAGAGTAATATGAGTTACATATGCAAGTTTCAAATTAGGATAGTAATATACCGAATTGGTATGTATGATTAATAAAACTTATTTTTTATGAATCTTAATTTATTACAAGTACCATAAGAATATATGTATTTTGTAAATTAAAATATACTTGCATGACCTTGGGAAAGGCTTGTAAATACATTAGTGTCTTGACCAATAATAAGAATTGAAGAATATAAATATTAAAAGATTAAATCCTTAAAAAATATGTTGAAGGATAGTAACTAACCTCAGGCTTTCTCTATATTTCTATCTTCTTATTTTATTTGAGTTGTGTCATTTATTTTTTGTACTTTTATTTTACTCAAATTTATTGTAAAATTAAGATTTAATTTTTCTGAATAATTACAAGAAAGATATAATTTTAGTACTTGGTAGAAAATAAAAATTATCCTTGTGGGTTCGACATCCAACTTTATAAGTCCCTTTATTACTTGTTACGATAGCGTATACTTGCGCTTAATTTTAAGATATAAAAATATCGCATCAAATTTTTAGCACTATTGCCGAGGATAATATTCTATTTTCATCAATATTAATATCAATCTTTCTTGTTTTTACTTCAGATTTTATTTTATATATAAGTCTATTTTCTTTTATTTTTCTTTTTTGTACAATTGCTTTTCAAATCTTTTTGTTTTTTTTAGGATACCTTTCAAAGCTATATCATGGCCTATCAATTTTAATTTCAGTAGCAAGTGGCAGAACATATATCTTTAAGAGATTATTCAATTCCTATGATTAACAGCATTCAACTTAATATATATCGACTAACAATCAATACCAACTACTTTGAAACTCAGCCGGGAATAATCCAAATGTTGAAAGATTCAATTCAATTCAGTGGACATCCATGCAATGAACCAATTGAACATATCATAAATTTTTTAGAGATTTGTGATTTGTTCAAATACGACGAAGTCTCAAATGATGCAATAAGGTTGCGATTATTTCCTTTTTCACTTTGAGACAAGGCGAAGAGTTGGTTGATATCACTACCATTAGAATCAATTTCAACATAGGATGACTTGGCCCAGAAATTTCTATCCAAGTTCTTTCCACCAGCCAAGATAGCAAGGATGAGAAATAACATCACTTCTTTCATACAGTATGACTCAAAAGCACTTTATGAAGCATAGAAGCGGTATAAAGATATGCTAAGGAGATATCCACATTATAGGATTCAAAAGTGGTTACTTGTACAAATATTTTATAATGGCTTAATGGAGGTAGTTGATGATCATAATAGATGTCGCAGAAGGTGGAGCACTAACAAACAAGTCAATTGATGAAGTATATAACCTGTTTGAAGAGATGGAATCAAACAAGTACTAATGACTAGTAGAAAGAACAACCACAAGAGGTATTACAAGCACACATAATGAGGAAACACTCATCTCATTAACTGCACAAATCAACCTACTGACCAAGAAAATCAATGCCATTAAAAAGAATGCTATGACAAGACCCGTCACTTGTGATTTTTGTAGTGGGAACCATCTAAATGGCCAATGCATGGAGCTTATATATGATTGGTGTGCTATAGTAACTAAGCGCAAGTGCACGCCGTCATATCAAGTAATATAAGATTTTAAGTCTAAATATCGATCCCACAGGGACTATGCAATCTAATTCTATAAATCAAGTACTAAAATTATACCTACTTAACTTTTATTCAGAAAATCACAATCTGAAATTTATTTAACTAATCTAATTCTATCAATTAACTAAACAAAAATAAAGAGTAGAATTCACAAATAAATATAATCTAGGGTTTTGACTCGTCCCCTAGTATTTCATTGGATTCATTAACCACTTAGTTAATCCCTTAATACCAATTGATTGGCTTAGACACTAATCTCACCACAAGCCTCTGTTGATAGTCAAGTGACTATATTACGCATTCCAACAATCACCTATATGTCTATGGTAATCAAATTAGAATGTAATTCATTAAGATCAAGTCTAAATTATACCATACATGCCACCTAGGTATATGTCTGTCCTAGATGGAACTCATAGTTGTTACCCTATGATCATGCATTAAACTACCCTACGCTAAACACATAAATCCCTCCGTCGAGTTCATCATGGTTCCTCAATCATTCAAAATATTGATCAGGTATAATGAAAGCATTAAACACAATATAGAATGAATCAATTGAATTTATTAAGTTCATAAACTAAAATTTAATACAATTCAAATCCATACTAGGTTTACATAGTCTAACCCTAGATAAATAAATTAACCCATCACAAAACTAAAAGTATTAAACCAATTCATAAAAATCAACAAGAAAAAGAACATCATGATAAAAAAAAAAGAGAAGAAAAACTAATCAAAGTGACTCCTTAATATACTTCTCCCTCAATATTGACTTGAAGTTTGAATCTTGATCTTGGTTCTTTAATTTTTGGCTTTGATATTTGATTTGTGTTATGAATTTTCTCTTCTCTCTCTTTTTTCTCTTAGGGCTTTTGGCTTTCTATTTATAAGTTTTTGTCTTCAAAAATACTGTTTATGAGTACTGTAGCAAAATACTGTTCAATTGTACTGTAGCAGATACTGTTCAGATACTGTTCACCACCGCGGCGCCCAGTCACTGGCCTGGTGCCCATTTCATATTTTGAGCGTAACTTCTTCGTTTGATGTCCGATTCCCCTCCCGTTTGTTATAATGCGTCACATTTTCCATCATGCATCTATTTATCATCAAAAACCACAATTAAATAGCCAAATAATTATAATTTAGAGTAAAATATAAAAGTTGGGTGCAAATAATAATAGTACTTTTACGCCCCTATCAATACACTACATGGATAACTATCAAGAATAGCAGCATAATCCATACACTAACTTCTATAATTCGGATTAGATAGACTCTTATAGCATGCAGACACAACCTTAACAGTATATTGAAGAGAAACCAGGCCTACAAGAGATGTTTATACAGTACATAAAGCAGATAGATGCCTTCTTTTAAAGCCAAGCAGCCTCTTTAAGAACGATAGAGATGCAAGTGGGCCAATTAGTCACATCATTAAACAATCATCCACAAAGCCCATTAACTAATAACTAAGAGGTGAATTCAAGAGGAATTAAATAGCAATGCCAAGCAATCACCTTAAGGGTTGAACAAAAACTATCAACGTCCGTTGAAACTGTTGGGATTTGTGCTTACATGTCATCCTATTATGTATAAATATTTAATTATAATATTTCTATAATTATCATTTTTAATAAAATTGTTAATATTATTAATTACTAAATGGTAAGATGCTTGTAACGTTTCAAACATTGTATGATCTGAAGAAACTTAAATCTGGTCTAAAGGAGTTTCGATTAGTGCTAAGAATTAGTAATGCTAAAAGTTATAAGTGTTACGAGTTAACAGTGTTAAGAGTTAATAGGTTATAAGAGTTAGCAAAATCTAAGGAGTTAGAGCTTTGTTTGAGATGAGAAAAAGACTTGAGAATATATTAGTAATGATGTAGCTGCAAAGAGTTACAGATGGTGCTAGGAAATGTCATTGTGCAAGTATGTTCTAAAACACTATATTTCTGATATAATTTCATCGATGCAGCTCTATCGGTGAAATCTAATAATATAGATTAATGTATGTCTATATCTGTATGGTCCAGATAATTAGTTTTAGCAAAACATGAGCTTAGCGGAAGCTCATATAGAAATACAGATATTCAGTGAGGACTGGGTACTAAACAGACTCATGAAAACCTCTAATAGACATCTCATAAAGACATCAATGGAAGGTTTTTTTAGTTGAGTAGTATTCGTAGTCCTTTGACCTGAGCGCTATGGTGGGCTTGTGAGTAATCTACCATACTTTAGTTTCATACATATCAGAAACCTTTCATAGTCTAACCGCTTGGTATCGCTGGGTATGGTCCATGCTCACGGAGTTCGATGTGCATAGATATGGGATCTGTCAGCTCATATGAGTGAGTTGTATATCCTGATGCTCTGAGATTGTATTTCAGAAAATCTTATAGCCATAAGTATAAACCTTGAGAATATTTTCTATGGCTAAACAATATCACAAAAGTGTTTACAGATATTGTTTATGAAAATACAAATTTGGAGATAAATTCAAGGTTGGGCAAATAGAGATTTGATGGTGATGATTTATATATATGCTCTTCTAGGATATTAATGACGGAGTGATTATACGTATATGTTATAACCTCAACTTGTATGGTTTAACGCACTGCTTTGTAATATTCGTAATGTGTGTGTAAGGCATCATTCATGGACTTATGAAGGAGTTTCATATGACAAATCGGGCGTGGACCTAGAGAGTCTTACAAAATGAAGTGTACTCATTGCGCACTAGGGTAGCAGATTAGATTCAATAATTTAATCCAAGAAATTCTAGCAAACCAGATATTTGTTTAAAGGTCCTTTGGGATGTGTATTTGTTAAGACTTAATTATTAAGTGCATTATATAATTAGTTGACATAAGTTGTTAACTAATAGAATGTTGACAAGTGGCATAATTTGGTCCATAAATTATTTTTATTTTAAATTGACCTATTAACCTTACTAGTAAAAATAAGTAAAGTAAAATAATTATTCAAAATTGTATTGAATAATTAATTAAATATTATATATAAAAATTGTTATTATAAATGTCAATGGGGGTACAAATAATTATTACTATAACATATTAATAATGGCATGATATTATTAATGATGGAACACCATTAAAGTAAAGTTTACAAAACTTATAAAAAATTAAAAATGTTTTAAATTTTATTTAGTGGGTAATTAAATTACACTAGCACAACAACAAAAGAAAATAAAGATATCATTTTTAATTTTATTTGGGTTAATTAACAGTGTTGTAAATTTATTCAATGGATAAGCACTAGTAAAAAGAAAAAAATATTAATGGCCAACAAAATTAATGGGTAGGCCATTTATTATTTTTTGGTGGAGAAATAAAACAAAAAATTAAATAAAAGTGGTTCAACCACTAAAAGAGAGGAATTGATTTGATCAATTCTCTCTCAATTTCCATCATCCGGCCATGCCAAAGGAATGCAAGAAAATTCAAAAGCAAGTATAATTTTTAGACAAGAGTAGGATAAAAACATACTTCAATGAAAAATAGTTTCAAATGTGTGATGCAAGAGTTGCATAAAAAATCTATTTTCTTGAAAACAAATGTTTATGTGTTGAAAGAGTTTGAGCACATGTTGCTGAAAATTAATCAAAGCTACCATTCTAGCTTCACAATCCCACCGGATTATTGTGAACTAAAATTGTTTAAGAGTAAACTTCAAGGTGAGTTCCAAAATTTGAAATCTTTACCGAAGTTCCTCAAAGGTATGTTTCTGCAATCTAAACTTATTTATAATTTAGTTTACATGTGTACATGTTGATTATATATTTAATTCAGCTGAAAATCGTATGTGTGAGACATATATTTAAGTTTTTCAACATGTTCATAATTATATGCATACACCCAAAAATACGTTAATAGAAACATTTCAACCTAAGGAGAGCTATGATAGAGCAACAAAGACAAAAGAAGAGAAGTCAACTACAGAAAAAAGAGAAAAAGGAATTAGTGGCACTTTAAAGCAAAGACAATGTATATATTCCACCGCCACCTTTTCCTACAAAGATTTCAAGAGAAGAACTTTGAGCATCAATACTTTTTAAACAATATCTCTCAATGTTTCAAGGTTGACATGGTAATTCCTAAGGATCCACCACCACCTCCTAAACTAAGACTAATAGAAGCCCTTCAACTGCAAGCTCATACAAAATTATTCAAGTTAAAAAAGAAGAAAGGGTATGACGAGATAATGAAGAGGCAAATTGATTATGGCCAACCAGGTACAATATTCTGGTCTAATAATAAAATCTTTTCGGTAAAGCTTAAAATCAAGGTGGTTGGAACTGTGTCCACAAGAGCTTTTTTTATAGAACTATAGAAGTCAAAGAAAAGAAATACCAAAGCTCTTAGATATCGACTAAAGCACCATAGGTGCAACACCACTGACATACAATTTAATCCTCCACGAGTACAGGAAGACGTCAAGTCGATGATGTTAAATCAAACTCTTCTTGGGAGGCAACCTAAGTAATTTTTTTATATTGCTTATTTTTATTTTTACTTTATTTTATTCTCTTTAAGTGTTAAAACAGCAAGACAAGCATTTAAGGAGCAGTACAAGCAATTTGCAACATTAAAAGATAGGAAAATTCACATCGTTATATCAAGGTACAATACTGTAATGCTAAGCCTTTATCTACCAAGGAAGTTTCTTACTCTCATTTTTATTTTTGACATTGGGGACAATGTCTAATTTAAGTTTGTTAAGGTTAGTGCTTATGTGCCATCCCTGAATGTACATATACTTATGTATTTATACATATGTACATTCTCATTAAATCGTTGATACTTATTTAAATAGTATTATGCAATGTAACATTACAGACATAGTATGATCTAAAAGAGTTCAGATATGATCTAAAGAAATTTAGATAAGAGCAATAATTGGCAATGCTAAGAGATATAAATGTTAAATGTTAGCACAACTAATTGTTAGCTGGTTATAATACTCAGCGAAGATCCAAGAATTGGAGCCTTGTCTGTAATAGGACATAGACATGAGAATATACTAGTAATTACATAGTTGCAATCAAGTGCTAGTAAATATCAGTTGCGCGAGTATGTTCTCGAATATTGTCCCTGATCTATTTCTACCAATGCAGGTCTGTCGGTGGATATCTTTATATAGATCAGCATATGTCGTACCTATAGGGTATAGATGGTTTTTCCTAGTCGATGGTGAGCTTGGAGCTTATATTGACATATAGATATTCAGTTAGAACTGGATATAGGATGCACTTACGAGAACCTCCGATAGACACCCTATGTAAGTCATCAATGGAGGGTTTTCTCGAGTTGATTAGTATATGTGGTCATTTGACCTGAGTGCCACGGTGGGCTTGTAAGTAATCCACCATATTTTGGTTCCACGCATGTCACAGACCTTTCATGGTGTGTGGGTGTCACTGGGTATAGTCTGATGCTTATAGAGTCTGGTGTGTACAGATATGGGATCCATTAGCCTGCATAGGGAGTTAGTGATAAGGGCAAATTTGTCATATATTTTTTCATGTTTTTATTATTGATGTTTTCTTATTTTATGAAAATAGATGGCTATTTATGTGCATTATTATTATTTATAGGGACTTGAACAAAATTTAAAGAATGCAAACTTTTCAAAGTATAAGACCAGCGCTACAACGCCACGAGGATTATCGCTCCAACGCTGTAACAGTGATCGAAATAAGAAAAATGACCTGTTTAAGTCGTATATGGCGCTTCCGCGCCAAACAGTCACCACGCCAGTGATATTTCAGCGCCTCAACGCCATGAGGATTATCGCTCTAGCACTGTAACAGTGACTGAAATAAGAAAAATAACCTGTTTAAGTTGCATCTGGCGCTCCCACGCCAAATAGTCATCGCACCAGCGATATTCCAGCGCCCTAGCGCTAACATCCCACCGCATCGCTCCAGCGGTGAAGTCTTTTTCACGTGTCGCCCCAGCGACAACTACATTGCACCTCAGTGGTAGCGCGAGTCCTAGTCCGACGAGAATTGAGATTTTCAAGCTCATATCAATCCCTATAAAAAGCCACTCATTCCCAACCTTTACAAATTAACCTAGAGAACCTAAGACACATTTAAGAACACCAAGAATACAGAGCACGAGTCTTGGAGAGCAATATGAGTTTAATTGAAGCAACTTTAGAGAGAGATTCAACGCGATCTTCGGCATCAAGAGTATCTGAGGCAGCATAATCAAGAACAATTCGACGTTTATATCAGTTTGCTATTGATTGTATCATGGTTTATTATTATTTTTACTGCTGTTCTTTTGTAGCCATGAGCTAAACTTATTTTCTAGGGTTAATACTTGAACTCAATATGTGTGCTTAATTGCCATATCTTTCGAATATTTAATAAACTTAGTTCTTTGATATTCAAATTACTTGATTTTAATGCTTCAATATATCTGGCCAATATATGGTGAATGAGTTGGTAATATTGTTGATAAACTCGAAAGAGGAATCATAATATTTATACCTAGCTAATTTGATGCATGATTGTAAAGTAACATTCAATGTTGCATATGTAAGTTTTAATTCAGGATAGGAATATACCTAATTGGCATGTATAATCAATAAGACCTAATCTTAATGAATCTTAATTTATTACAAGTACCATAGGAATATAAGTATTTGGTAAATTAAGTTATACTTGCATGATCTTGGAAGAGGCTTGTGAATACATTAGTGTCTTGATTAATAACAAAGACTAAGGGAGTTAAATATTAGAGATTAATCATTAAAAAGCATATTGAAGGATAGTATTAATCTTAGGTTTTCTCTACATTGCTATCACCTAATTCTCTTCATATTGTGTTTTTATTTTTATATTTTCTACATTCATTCTTAAATTTTTATTTTTCTGAATAATTATTAGGAAGACATAATTTTAGTAATTGGTTAAAAAGAAGAAAGTATTCCCGTGGGTTTGACATCCGACTTATTTAGTCCCTTTATTACTTGCATACAATAGTGTATACTTGCACTTAATTTTAAGATATAGAATTATCGCAACAGTTAGATATCCAGATGCTTCGAGACTGTATCTTAAAAAGTCTTGTGGCCACAAGCATTAATCCCGGAAAAGAGTTTCCGCCAAGGTGTAACAATATGGCAAATGAGTTTGCACATATTGTTCACTGAGATACAAGTCTAGGGATATGATATAGATGAGCACATAGGAATTTGACGGTGATAATGTGTATCCCCGCACATACAGAATATTATGACGGAAGGACTACACATATGCATTGTAACCTCAACTTGGATGGTCAACGCCCTAATGTGTATTTTCGGGATGTGTGTATGGGGCAATGTTCACGAACTTATGGAATAGTTTCATTTGATGAATCAGGCATGGACCTAGGGAGTCCCGCGATATGGAGTGTACTTGTTGAACACTAGAGCAACATACCAGATTGAATTGATCACTCTAGTAATATACAACACTACCACAAGAATACGTGCGTGTCTGTATTTAAGCGTTAAATACAACAATTAGTCAATAATTATTATTTAATAATTGTATAATGACACATGACGTATTATGGACCCTCGATTGAGTTTACCCAAGTGTAGGTGTGATAGGACCCACTAGGAGGTAAACTTGGTAACTATTAATGAGGGGCAAAATAATAATTTCACACATTAATTATCTAATTGTTAAATAATCATAAATATCTCATTATTATATATTATTATATTATTATAATGGTGTTTAGTTATCTTCCATTTCATTTTTTTTATTAATATAATATTATATTATTATTTTAATATATATATATATATATTTGTGTGAATTCGAGAGAAGCAGTTTTTGGAGATTTGCTTCATATTTGTGTTGGTGTGCTTGGAGAAGAAAAACGTTTTCTTAAGCAAATTGCTGACCGGCCAAATGGGTAAACAAAACAAATGGATATAGATCCATTTTAAGGATTAATTTCAAGTGCTGAAATTAATTCTATTGTCTGCATTTATTGGCTACCAATTACAACAACACAGAAATTTAATTTATTGATCAAAGAGTTGATCAAGGGGAAAAATAAATTCAAAAGGGTTTAAGAGCTAAGCCCGGTGTTGAATTTAGAGTTGCTGTTCTAGCTTACCAAGCCTACCGAGTTGGTGACTAGAACTGCCAACGGGTTGATCTCTAGGCAGACTCCTAAGATACACGTGTAAAATATTACACGTTTCAGTGATTTCTCAACTTTACTTTTAATATATTAATTTGATTAATATATGTTTTATTGTGTTTATTGTATTATTTTAATTATTCCGTAGTGCTAAATATGTATGAGGTACATATTTTATGCAATAAACACTATTGCATATATATACACCCACGTATATTAGATCCCCGATAAAGTTTAGGGGTGGAAAATATTTTCTTATATTTATTTTTGCTGTATGATTTGATCGATTGTCTTGTGGGTTAATTTTTTTTTTTTAAAGTTTTTAGGTGTTAGGTTGTTAAGATGATCATTAGTCTATGATAAAAAAAAATACATGGCTGAATTTATTTTCAAAATCCTTATGATATGATAGATACTTGAGACAATTTTGGTTATCTAGATTTAGGAATGATTTAGACCTTATTTATAATCACCATTCTTTGAGTACTTTATACACATGAATAGTTATAACTAATACTTAGAGATACCTATACTTTAGAGAGTACACTCAAGTCTCGAAGACCGATACTCTAGAACATGTCTTTAATTACCACTTGAGGCAAAATTCTAGAAAACACATAAATAGAAAAATGATATTAGGCCATCATTAGACCAATTGAGCATTTTTAGCCTACCTTAATTATATATTTAACACTAGTATCCTATTTTGAGCCTAATGACTAATTTTTTTTGTTTAACCACATTACAAGCCCAAGACTCAAAGTTTATTTATCTAAACATTTATCCAAAACACCATAAACCTTGCATTTGCATAGAAATACTCTTGAAAGGAAAAGGTTGTAGTGATATGAGAAAAATAAGTTTGTGTTGTTTTTGTCAATCTAGGTTTGGGGGTATTTCAAAAAAAGGAAAAAAATGCGAAGAACAAAGAGAGAAAGAAAAGTACCCCCAGCTTAAGAAAAATAATTGTTTTTTGAAAAATAAAGATTGAAAGAAAGATGGGAAAAATAATAAGTTTGGGGGAAGAGATAATACAAGGAAAAGAAATATCAAGAGGTTTATAGGTAAATTGTAAGTATTTATGGTGTGACTTAACCTAAATTACTTATCCGTTTATCCCAACTTGACCCTAGCCTTACTTTACAAGCTAAGTAAAGTTTTAAATAGATCTCTAGATATGTGATTTTCTATATTAGTGGAGAGTGGTAGTAAAGACAAGCCTATGGAAGTGTTATTATACAAATCAAATGCCGAGACATTATCTTTTCTATATAAACTAAAGTATAAAGTAAATCAAAGTACGGTCTTAGTTATTACTTGCTACTTGTACACACACACACACACATAGTGATTGTCTTTGAGGAAAAATGCGAGACTAAAATAATGATGATTAAGATTATTAATAGTTATTTATCTACCTTAAGAATTTGTGCCATTTAAACAGCTATTGAGACAATCATTTTGATCATTTTACTAACCTTGCATGTTATTTCAATTTTTAAAATTTTCATTTCACTTTGAGTCAAGTATAATACCTTTAAATTCTCTCTTTAATTTTATTTGTTTTTCATTGCTCAAGGACAAACAAATGGTTAAGTTCAGAGGAGTTTGATCAGCATAAATTATATCTATTATTTTCACTCCCTTAACTTGATTAATTACTCATTTTAATAAGAAATTAGGCTTTTTTAAAATATTTTTTATTGTTATTTTGTAGATTTTAAGTTAATAGAGTAATTGGGGATGAAAATCTAAGGAAAACAAGACAAGACATCAAATGCTACTGTCATCGCTACAGTACATTAACAGTTATTTGCTATAATACCTTTGCACCAGTGATGAATAATGCTTTGTCCCAGCAAAATTCCAGAGCCCTAGCCAAAGCTTTTCGCTCCAGCGGTAAATAGTGCTCAAACTAGTACTATGGACAATATTTATGAATAGTGATTGCACTACAGTAAAAAAATACAACTCCAATATTCCAATCAATCCATATATAAAGGCATCTTATTTCAGACCTAATGAACACACAACTTAAGGCTTTTAAAGCCACAACACGTAGAAAAAAAAAAGTAATTTTAGAGAAAGAAGTAAGGAAAATTTAAGGAAACAAGAAATTATTAACGATTGGCGAATCTTTGGCGTATCAACCAACTGCGAATTGAGGTCTATATTGCTTTGCTTTTGGTTGTATCATGTTTATTTTATTTTTCAACCATAATTCTCTTGTTAGCATGAACTAAATTTATTTATAGGGTTATTACTTGAATTCAATATATGAGTTTAATTGTTATATCTTTTTTATATTTATTTGAATTCAATTTTTTATTATTCAAATTTTTATTTTTAATAATTCATAATAGTTTATCAATATTGTGATTCAATTGGTAATACTTTAATAAACTTAAAAAAGTCATCATTATATTTAGACCTAGATAATTTGATGCATGATTATAGAAAAACGTAAGTTACATATGCAAGTTTCAAATTAGGATAGGAATATACCTAATTGGCATGTATGGTCAATAAGACTTGTTTTTAATGAATCTTAATTTATTATAAGTACCATAGAAATATAGGTATTTGGTAATTTAGATATTCTTCCATGACCTTGGGAGAGGCTTGTGAATATATAGTGTCTTGACCAATAATAAGAATTGAGAGATATAAATATTAAAAGTTTAAATCTTTAGAAAAATATATTGAAGGATAATAATTAACTCTAGGCTTTCTCTATACTGCTATCTTCTTATTTTATTTGAGTTGTGTCTTTTATTTTCTGCACTTTTATTTTACTTAAATTTATTGCAAAATTAAGATTTCATTTTTCTGAATAATTATAAGAAAGATATAATTTTAGTACTTGGTAGAAAATAAAAATTATCCCTGTATGTTCAACATCCAACTTTATAAGTCCCTTTATTACTTGTTACGATAGTGTATATTTGCACTTAAGTTTAAGATATAAAAATATCGCATCAATAGGATAGGATCCACTAAACTTGAAACCATTCTAAGTTCTACAACTAGCTTGATCATCCACATAACTTCCTTTGCAGGCTTCTCAAGCTGCAACATATTCTGCCACCAAGGTAAAATCAGTTGTGGACATCTAAATTGCATTCTCAATTAACTACGATACCGTTAAGAAAAAAAAACATAACTAGATGTAGACCTTCTATCATTCAGATCAGATTAAAAGTCCGAGTCTATATATCTTATCACTTACAAGTAATTTTCTCAATGATTCAGAAAATTATCTTTTATATACCTCTCAGATATTTCAGATATGTTTGACAGCAATTCAATGATCATTACCTGGATCAGACTGATACTGGCTCGTAACACTTATAGCTATCCAGAGGCAGGTCTTGTACAGAATATGACGCACATCAAAGCTACCTTTAGTTGATGTACATGGTGTTTTAGACACTCTAACCTTTTCATCTTCTTGTTGAAGACACATCCTCATAGAAAGATGAATACCATATTTGAAAGATACATTAATTGTCTCATAGTTACTAATATTGTACCTTTCTAAGACATAGTCTATTTAAGGAGATTGAGATAGTTCTATTAGCTTTCTAGCTCTATTCTATAATGCTTTGTAGCTAATATATATAAAGCATCTCCCACATCTTTTATGAAAAAGTTCTTACTTAAATAAATTCTCACAACTTGCAACATACTAACGTCGTTTTTTACAATGAGTATGTGATCCACAAAAAGAACAAGAAAGATAACTATACTTCCACTACCTTTTATGAACACATACACACACACGCACACACACACATTCTTTTCATGCTTGATGAAACCAGACCCTTTGATTACCTCAATAAAAAGAACACTTTAGCATGCTACAATCGCAATAAAATTTAAATTGACGTTAGCATGGCTACTGGTGCAAAAGTCTCCTCATAATTGATCCCAAATCATTGAGTATAGCCTTTTGCCACCGATCAAGATTTGAGGTTCTCTATATTTATATCGGGCCTACACTTTTACTGTGGAAAATCATTTACAATAAATAGGAACAATTCTAATGGAAAGCACAACTAAGTCCCAGACTTGATTGTCATGCATAGAGTCAATTTCGAATTTTATTACATCTTGCCATTTTCTCGAATCAATATCCAACACTGCCTCTCTATAAGTCAAAGGATCATTTTCTTCAACTAAGAAAACACCAAAGGCTCCTCTAGATATCAAACATACCTAACAGGTGGCCTTGGTATCCTTTTTGACTTATGAGGAGAGTGTGTTAAAGATATTTCACTCGATTGAGCTTGAAGTTCAATAAATGAGTAGTAGTTTATAAAGCACAATCCCATAGATATTCTAGAAGATCGGTAAAGCTCAACATCGATCAAACTATAACTAATAAAGTCTAATTCCCCTTCTCAAAGACACTTTTGCATTAAGGAGTACCTTGAGGACTATATTGAGCGAGAATCACATTCTCCTTTAAATAATCTGAGAATTTTCTACTCATGTATAAACCGCCTCGATCTAATCGAAGGCATTAAATATATATAGGGGTTTATTTCTCTACTTTTAGTTGGAACTCTTTGAAAACTTTAAAAACATTTACCTGTGTTTCTCATAAACACATGTCCGTATCGTGACAAATCACAATAAAGATAATGAAGTATCAAAATCTACCCAGTGGCAGTATGATTCATTAGACTATATATATCACTATATACCAGTTCCAATAAATCACTAGCCTGGTGTCCAATACCTACACAAAGATTTGGTCAACTTTCCTTGAATGCAAGATTTATAAACTAGCCAAGGTTTTATAGTCGAATCAAGTATTTAACCATTTTTAACCAAAAGGGATAGTCGCCTTACGCCTACATGACCTAATCTCATGTGCCATAATTTATTATTAGTTAAAGTTTCTAAACTACTATTTATTCTGTTCACCTATGCATTTTAAGACATTTCCTGTTGTATTTAAGATATAATGGTTATTCATTAACTAACACTCAGCTAGCAAAATGTTATCATCATAATATAAACATAAGGAACTTTTCTTAATGTATTTATGATAACCCTCTTTGTCTAACACAGAGAGTGATATAATTTTCTTGATAATACTTGGCATAAAATAACAACTATATAATATAATGCTTTAGCCAGAATGGAGAAGTGACTTAAAAGTCCCAACAGCTACAACATCTAGGAAATCTCCATTTTCTATGCGAAGTTGTAGTTCTCATTTCTAGCTTCCTAGCATTTCTCAAATCATACAACACATTGCAGATATGAGAAAGACAAGTGATATCTCATACCATTGCACTCTTAGTATCAAATGCTAATGCAATGACAATGATTGGTAAATAGATATTTAAGTGGTTTATCTTTCCTAAGGTAAGGTACCTTATACAGTAACGTTTACTATTTTAAACCTTACCACAATAGAAACACTTTTATTGTGACTATTCTTTATCAGTGGTTTGAATATATCAAACAATTTTTTAGATGGACCACTGTACCACTTAAACATCTCATGTGTATATACTTTTACTGAAGATCATTCGGCATCAAGGCCAGGATATGTAATTTAATTCCTAAATTATTCTTAATCCATTTATGATAATCTTCAACCTCTTTCGAAGAGACATCATCAGAAACACCTCTTTATTATCTTCTGATCAATAATATATCCAAAATTTTCTGAATCTAGAACTATTCTTATATTCATTGGCGAGATAAATATTTCTCGGTACCATATAATTGGTGTGCTTAGATAAAGTATACTAATAAATTGCTCATAATTATCTTATCTCTATAAGATATTCATCTTATCTTTATAAGAATAAATATGAGATATGTAGCAAAATATTTCTAATCACTAATTAATAACGTTTTAGATCATGGGTATAACTTTTATACATTTTTTAATCGAAAAATATCATCCTACTACTTTATATAATTCCTTTAATATTTTAAATAGAAAAATGAAAGTTTAAACATTTTAAACTATATAGTGAAAAGTGAACCCTATTAACATTTTACTCTAACCTAACATTTTAGTAATATTGGCATTTTTACTCTAGCTCACGCTTTAGCAATATTGACATTTGTAAACTTAAAAGATAAACAATTCTTGTCAACTGTATCTCATGCAACTCTTACTTCTGATCCTAAATACATTTTATCCTCACGTTTTAGCAACATTAGGCAAGTGTATTTCAAGTTAACTTGTCAATGATCAAATATATATATTCCTAATACTACCTCATGCTTTAACAATATTGGACAATACGTTCATATATATTTACCTCATCTCATATTTAATCAACATAGTCTAAATCACATCGATCAATCCCTTAAGCTTTACCAATATTAAGAAAGATTGTAATGACTTGCCTAATATTGTATTGATAAGACAGACCATGTATAACATTATCTCATAATGAAATATATTTCAACTTAATTAAGAGAGATTTTTGAATTATAAATAACTTGTCAGCATCTCATACGGATTTGATTCATAATCAAAATTATATATTTTATGCAAGCACAACTAACCTCTTTAGTAGGCTCCTAATGTGGTTTTTGGTACAAAATAAATATTTTACTATTTATATTGCAATATTATAACAATTATAAATTGCTAAAAATAAGCATCACATGCATTTTTTTAAACAATTTAAAAATATATTAGAGTAAACAGTGTGAGCGGCGGTAGCGAGCTCTCAGCGCTGGAGGCAAAGCCCCCAATGCTGTGGCGCAGACTTACTAGTGTTGTGGTGCTAGAGGTAAAACCCATAGTGCCGTGGCACTTCTTATCCAGCGCTGCGCTGCAGTGCTATAGCATGGAAAGCCCTAGTGCAGCAGCGCCAAATGCCATCACTGCAGTGTCCCCTATAACTATGACCTAGTTTTATTCTTTTCAACATTTTAAATATAGTTCCAGGACATAAACATGCTCTGATACTAGTTTGTAAGTGTGCTAAATCAATGGGTGCATGCACATACAAATGTACTTATTACAATTTTTAATATTAAATACCTTGCATCTCTCACATACAATTTACATAGTGGAATTGGAAATCTAATTTCTTAATACAATAAAAACATTCTGGAATTAAACCTCATTACACTAATAACATTAGAAATTACTGTTGAAGTCATACAATGTAGAATTTGTATCGTAGCTCACCCTAAAGTGTCTTTGCGAACAATTATAGTCTACAATATCTGGTGAGATTGCAGA